>JAGJRO010001033.1:739554-1341497 GCA_022832285.1 Lepidurus apus apus | reverse complement strand
AAGCCCACAAGCCCAGGACAGCCACCTACCCACATTCACCACTACTAACCTTCCGTTGTCACAGCTTATTCGACAGTTAAACCTGTCGTCTTGTTGATCACGGTAACCGAACCGAATAACACGGTGATCATTGCTGAAACCTACCTGGGCGTAAAAAGTAGGCAAGAAATGTAGAAATGGCAGAATTGGTCTAAACAGGGGATATAAGCACTGTGATTCATCAGTTCCGAAACTCAATGTGATGATCAATAAGTTCGTTACTGTATACGTGGGTGTCAAAATCGAAAATAATCCGCTATGCTTCCGAGTAAAATGCTTTTTTTTCGTAAAACTTAAAAGCATTGAAACACTGTAGAGTTCCTGCTGATGCAAACGGAATTTCGTAACCCTCACTATATAAACATAGTTTCCGCGCCTCACCACTTACTCGCTGTTCTTATTGTGAAAGAGAGTAGATCGCGTAACTTGGTTCACGATCGAGGCCGGAAATTTGAACACGGTTCTTATGGGCGGAGTCTAATCTGTGTGTACGTGTTTTAAAAGTTTTTTTAATCAGGGAAAAGTTGTTTTCCTTTTCTTATTCATCCAGTTAAGCACATGGAAATAAAAGTAATTTCAAGTTCATGTTTTAAATTAACTTGATCTTTGATGCTCTTATCTATTACATAAATACAAAATGGCACGTTACCTTGTATTAAATGAATTTGTCCTTTGACCTAGATTAGGGTGGAATATATACAATAAAATACCCTCTATTTGGCTGGTATTTTGGTAAACAATGAGTACTTTGGATGCGTCAATACCTGTTAGTAGCGAGAGTGAAGAAGAATACCGTTTTATAACCGATGCTGGTAAAGTATTTGAACAATCCTCGGGCCCAACCTTTGGCAGCGTTGATAATGAAATCGTGGACGTTGATTTGAACTCTTCATCTTCTGCTTCTGATGACAATATTTCTAAGAAAAAAGCTCGTTCCTGTAAAGGTAAAGGGTCAAGAAAAGCTACTAAAACTAAAAAGGTCTCGAAAAAATCCCAACGAGACTGTGGCACGTCAGAAAGCTCGTGCTCAAACCCTGACAAGAAAGTCAAGTGTCCACACGGAAAACCGAGATCAGAAGATTCTTCGGATAGCGATCTGCAGCTGACTCCTTTGGTTTCCAGGCGTAACATAACTACCGTTCGTACCCCCGAAGTAAGGCATTTTATTTATTGGTATAGTTCTCAATGGTCATGACATTTTTTAGTCCAACTGCAATCCCTTCCTCATAAAAGACGATGATGACTTTATTGAAGAAGTCTTAACGCCAGTACGACAAGTTATTCTTCCTCTCAAACTCAAGTTGCGATACCAAGCCAAGATTGAACGCATCGAAGTTGAAGTGGTGTGTAAGTCCAAAAACTGTCGCAAGTATTTAGTCATTCCCTATTTGCTGGTAGGACGTTCCCATGAGCAAAGTTTATGGTATTGCGGCAGAAAGGTTTAACATCCCTGAAGATAGATTGACGATACATAAGGACGGCCAAGCTATAGCTCGTACAACTACGCCTAAATTGCTTTCACTCAACATTTCCCACATTCTTGGTAAACTAACACTGATTTCACTCTTGCAGTTTGTTTGCGGGGATGGCCTTCGGTGCTCAGGTCATTAATGGGCTTTTCATGATCCTTTTCCTTAGAATGCTACAGGAAAGAAGTTCCTAGCGTTTGCGAACCAGCAGTGACCGAAGATCTCATCCAGTTAAAAGTACAGAGCAAGGATAGAAAAAGCACCGCAATGATTTCCATCAAGAGAACAGATACTATGCGTGCTTTAATGGAAAGGTATGCTGCATTGAAAAATGTGAGCGTGTGTGCGCTCAAGTTCTATTTTGATGGTGATCTGCTTAACGAGGATGACACTCCTAGTGAACTGGATATAGAAGGTGGCGAAATAATCGATGTTATATCTCATTAATTGTACATTTTTAGTTACCAAATGAGCCGAATACATTGTTCTGTAAAGTTTGTATTGAAGAGCAGTCTCTTAAAAGAAAACGGGTGTTTTGTTGAGTTAACGAACTTGTTTTTTTAAGGCTTCCCAGCTACATAGCCGAGTTTTAATGGACAACGGATTAGAACGCCTAACTTCAGAGCCAATGTGGGATTTAAAATACAGGTAACGCCAAGAATTGGTATGAAGTACGCGGGAATAAGGAGGTTGCTGGACCTTTTCATAAGTCTTCGTCGTCTTCAGGCAAAGCGGTTTGCTGAGCCTCTTCCAGCTCACCTTCAATTTGTTTCTGCCACGAGGGATCCATCTGAACCTCAGGGGGTTGCAGGGCTGGCATAGCGACAAATTCCAAGTTGGGATCACCGATGAGCTTGCGGGCTAGCCAAAGGAAGGGTTTTTCGAAGTTGTAGTTGGATTTGGCGGAGATGTCGTAGTATTGAAGATTCTTTTTTCGGTGGAAAACAATGGTTTTGGCTTTAACCTTCCGGTCCTTAATATCTACTTTGTTACCACAGAGAACAATAGGAATGTTTTCGCACACGCGAACCAAATCTCGATGCCAATTGGGGACATTCTTGTACGTGACTCGGGAAGTGACATCAAACATAATTACAGCACATTGACCCTAAAATAAGATAATAATCAGTTATGAAATACATTATAAGGGACTACAGTAGTACCTGAATGTAATATCCATCTCTCAAGCCACCAAATTTCTCTTGGCCAGCGGTATCCCATACATTGAACCTAATGGGTCCTCGGTTTGTGTGGAATACCAGAGGGTGAACTTCTACTCCAAGAGTGGCAACGTACTTCTTCTCGAATTCACCCGTCAAATGTCGCTTTACAAAGGTGGTTTTGCCAGTACCTCCGTCGCCCACCAAAACCAGCTTAAACGTTGGCATATCTGCTTCGGCCGCCATTGTGTCCTATAAAAATACACACATTTGTTACATTTGCAACAACAAACATAATAATTCCAGCAACAAATGACACTTCAAAAGCCTTGACACTACACTAAAGGTCACAACAAGAAATCTAGGTATGTCGGCCTAAGGTCAGTGGTGAGGTAATCGCATGTTGCAACTTGCAGCTTTTGCTGTCAACAACCCAAATATTTGCAAAATGAAGCACAATAGTGGCGCTTTAGTCTAAAGCCTTCAATTAAGAACTAAACTGGACAAGACTACTAAGTTTAAGTTTTCATATCGTTACATTTTCGGCGCGCAACGGTTACAAGTCAGTTACAAAGGAATCTCGCTCTAAAGCCGGTTTAATAACATCCCACATTACTCGGGAAGTAAAACGCTTCAAATGCTAAAACTTACTGATAATATATTAATCAATGAAGAGGTTATATTTACTTAGTATTTGGGGTTGGTCGACTTCGGATGGAAGAGATAAACCAGGATTTTGTAGTGAAACACCGCAAGTCGTTAGAGTTCACTATGGCGTTCCGCGGTAGCGAGGACTAGACGACCGCAACGTTGCCAGTTGAGACGAAGCTCTAAAAGTGGAACAAACAATTCTATAAAAATGTTCTAATTATTAATACAATTATTATACTTAAATATTAAGATGTTTAAGATTCGAAAAATATAATTTTAAGAAATTCTCACTGACTTTATCGATATTAAGAGAGTTGCATATCGAGAATCAAGTGCAGTCGTGGGCGATTACTTCGGCCGCCGCCTTCGTTTGCGTTTGTCTGTAATATTCGAAGAGAATTTCTCTGTCTGTAGTGGTATGTGTGCTTTAAAAGTGTTTAACTGGGTACATATGCTGTATGGGTATGTGTCAGTGTAAAATTTGTCATTACTAACTTCCATAGAGTGGTGGAAACCGAATAGTACATAAGTGTGTGCCCTCCCCATTCCTACTGTCTGTTCCCTGTGTGTATTGATTTTTAGTCTGGTCTTTGCTTTCCGACACACAGACTTGTTCAATCTACAAATATTCCAAGCAACGATACAGTACTGCCAAATTGACATCAAGACATTTTCATCCTATATTAATCTTCAGAAAGCTCACCCCATCTAAGTCATCAAAGTGTTGCGGTCGCAAGTTTTCCTTTCATTTCATGTGCAAGTCCTGGGATTTGGTGTGGTCCCAGTTCGTGTGTCAGAATTTTCAAAGTATATGGTTAAACTTCGCGGAATTAAATTAGCACATTTCTCACTAATTTAACGACGACAAAACTTGGAAAAGTCAACTTACAAACCGGCAGGATAATTTTGCAACAAGTACTCCAGTCATGACTAAGGACAGACTTGCGGCTTTGAAGGCAGTAAGTTGAATTTTTACTCGTATTTTAATTTATGAATTTTTTTCCTAGCGTTACGTATGCTCGGGACATTAACCTCTTTTATTTTAGACAGTTGTGGTTCCCCATTTCCTATTCTGTTGCTTGTAAGCTTTACCCTTCACGAGACCATACCGTGTATGATAAGCTGTTGCAATCTTCCCTCGAACCTCCATGCGTTATCAACCTGGTAGCCTTTATCGTTAAAATAAGTCAATAGTTTTTTTTTCAAACGAGGATGATTCACCCGGAATCTTCTTTGTGTATGTGAAGGCCAAACATGTGGGACGTTCGTAGTATCTTTGGTGACGTCTCCTTAGATAATCCAAGTCGCACTTTAATTAATTCCTGCATAACTTCCGTTCTAGTTACGATGACCTTGTCTCCCTTAGGGCATTTTCATTAAATTCTCTGTAATTACGCCTCGAAAACCCATGTTAGTTAAGTGTACTTGCTGCACTCCCGCTTGGAATAGCGCATGAATTAGACCGTGAGAGGGAAACAACATTTTCGCCATCCTACGCTCGAAATGTTAAGAGCTGGCTGCTATTGTTGTCGTGTTCCCTCTTTTCCCTCGCCAAATGCTAAAGGTCTTCATTGGCTCCGACGCAACACGTAATTGCTAACACCGACTCCGACTGTCATTAGTTACATCGGAACCTTAAGTTGTCATCCCCGCTGGTATCACGTCCATTTTTTCCCTCCTAATAATGTATATGTGCTTGTGCACGCCCGGCAGTAACGATTTGCATAATCGCCTTTATGCCAAACAATATTCGCTCCTTCGGTGTGGTAAGTACGGTAAAAAGCGAACGGGGGAGTTTGGATTGGAGCCCAAAAACTGTTCGAAATCCCATTCAGCAATTCGAGGTCCCTTTTAACGTTGTCACAACACTTCCCTTGGCGCCTATTTGGTCATGCTTTTTGAGGAACCTTTTTGTTCTTTTTGTTGTCCATTTCAATCAAATTGTGCTTTCGGAGATGGTTTATAAAGTTTGTTTAGACCACTAATGATATCATCTTGTTTGTTAATTAGGCCCAGAGCGACGACGATGACGTCAGTCCGGATGATGTCGCCGTCAACGTGGAACCCCGTGATGGATTCATGGACGAATTCTTTGCAGAGGTTTGTAAAAAAAAAAAAAAAAAAAAAAACTTTTATTTTTCACCTTGTACTCGTTTTATAAGTCAGTGATCACCAGTTATACGTGGTAACAATGAAGGGAAAGAGACAAACCATGAAAAGGAACCGGGCAGAAAACGACTTCCGTGCTCTTTTGATGTTGGACTGGGGGACATTTTATGCGTTATCATCCTTTCTGCGTCTTGTATTTTTTATTATTATTGCGTGAAGAAGAGGTTGGACGGAATACTTTCCTGTCGTACCGGACACGCGTAGAGTAGCAATTAGAGGTAGGGTAAGAAGTTCCTAGCTCGAGGATCTCCAGGAATTACATAACGTGTGGAAAGTTGTGGGTCCGAAAAGATAATAAGCGAGATAAAAGAGAGGAGAAACGGGGGTAAAGGGGTGAGTGAATAAGGAGGTCTGGCGGGAGGGTGGTGACACAAGAAAGGAGAAAGGGGCGTGTAGCATACATAGGAAGTTGCTATTCAGAGGATACACCCCACCCCAATAATCGATACGAGGATTGCAGACTAACTATACTAAGGCTTAGGTTAGAGAAGAGAACTCGCTGTGTTGCTCCCATGCTGTGCTTTGGGAAGTCTTACGCCACAAGTCAACTCTCCCATGACTATTGCGGTAGCCGGAGTTCCTATATATAAAGTGCAAGTATATCTATATGTAAATGACGTGTACCGGAGACAAGGGACCAGCGTTCACCTTGCCAACCAATAGGTGGACACTTAATTTATTACCCTCCACACCGCATAAACGCAATGGCGAACCGGACAAAATGAATAAAAAAGAAAAAACCCGGAAAAGAAGGAAACATGATATGTTATGACATGGTTTCACGATATAAAACCATAACTTAAGTCCTACGCGTATGGCGTGTTCCTGATACATATAGGCTTGAGGAAAGGGGATAAAAGTCTCTGGACGCCTAACGAGCATTGGATTATTTACTAGTTTTTTTTTAAAATAAATATATAAACAAAAAATGCTGGGTGAGAGCATCTACCGCAATGGGGACATTGTCGTATTTTTGGTCCGTTCCTGGTTTCTATGTAGTGGATACAGTAGACCGTTTCGGGGAGATTGAATTGGATTTGAGGCTTTCTTTTCGCTCACGAAGAACGAGCTGATAACTTTGGAAGGTTTACGGGGTCTTGTCAGTCTTCCCTGCATAATCTTCCGATGTCTCTTGAAAGTCAATTTGGTGCGGTTTTATGAGGAACCGAGCGGGTATTTTCCTCGACGAAACCCGTGTTTCCATACATGTTTACATTGACGCGCTTTTGTGTTGTTTTTCCAGGAAGGTCGGTTTGATTGTGTGGCTAAAGCCATGACTCATACCTAGTAATAATGAACTTGAGTAGTGTTAGGTCCTGTCGTGTGTTTAAGACCCCGCGGCTCATTAAACAATCAAGGAGCTTGGAGGCCCTTAGAATGTACAGGTTAAGAGTCCCGTCTCACCTCCTTACCCGAGTAACGTGACGTTGTTGAAGTTGAAATGGTCGATTTTAAGCTGGGATACAGGGTTTTATAGAGATATTATAGGGGCTAGTGTGGGGCTTATCGGTCTGTTTTGCTCATGAATCGGTAAGAGCCTAATATTTTAGGCCAGTTCCCGACATAATAAAGTCGTAATGAGGTTAACGTTCTTTGAAGGAGGTAGGCCTAATATCTAAGCTTTAAGGTAGTTCGGCAATTCTGCTCCTCTCTGGGAAAAGGAAAGACCTAGAAGTAGAAATTCTGTTTGACCTTTAGTAACGATTTTTTTAAGCCCACCATTTAAGTTCGTTTCCCTTTTATATTTGGGCGTTTTCGATAGAGCGTTCAGCGTTTTTTCAGCGTTTTTGTTGAATGTAAAAAAAATAATTCAAAAAGACGTTGAACACTGTACTTTACAGTATACTAAACTTCCTTCCTTTTGAAAAGAAATAGAAACATGCGATAAACTAGAAAAGACGGCTAGTCGGTTACGATAGCAACTTCGGGGGCTTTTTGTAGTGCACAGTCGCAATTCGACCATGATTCGGGAATTATTAGCAATTTGTGTGGGTTTTACTTTGCTGTTTTATTTAGTGAAGACAAAAGCTTATAATTCTTGAAGAATACTCATATAATCTTCTTAAAAAGGGTCGTCTTTGCGAAAATAATCTTCTGTCAGAATAGTAAAAATGGTCTCCAGAAAATGACCTTCTAGATCAACTTAGATACCATTGCGAAAAAGTTCCCCATGGCAACACAAAAGGCGCGCGGTAACGGGCAAGTTGCTGAGCAATCAAGCTGTAAAACTTCAAATACCTTCAATTAAACGCAACCTTTACTTTCTAAATAAAATGTCAAACACTGCACGGTGGTAGACACAAGAGAAGTCTAACTTAGGTTAAAAAAAGAAAAAAGCGAGCTTACAGATATGACCATTCTAACCCGTATATTGGCCAAGCTGGGAATTTCCTGGAATTCTATTCCAGCAGGTCGTTGTGGTATTATGCAGCAGAGTCAAGGGAATTAGTAATTTAGCACCTCGTGCGTCATGTCTAGGTTGCTTTGCATATATATATTTCATGGAAATTCTGTTGATTCTGTGTTACAGGTGGAAGAAATACGGGAAAACATCGACAAAATTCAAGCTAATGTGGAAGAAGTCAAGAAAAAACACAGCGCGATTTTGTCAGCGCCACAGACCGACGAAAGTATGTTTATCAATCCTTTTAATCACATTGGAGCCTATTTGGTTTTCCTTGTAATAAACTTCCCTTCTTTTATTCTTTTTAGAAGTGAAACAAGAACTCGAAGATCTGATGGCTGATATTAAGAAGACGGCCAATAAAGTCCGGGCCAAACTTAAAGGTAATCGATTTGATTATTCTGACCTTTTGGTTCTCGGATTTCCAGACCTTTGCCAAATAAGCGGGCATTTTATTGACTGTAGTCTTTTGCTATAATACGAAAGCTAGGCACATTATATAACCCATATACTAGCGATCAATGAAATTACAATGCTTTGGTCAAAGCGCTTCCCTTTCCGGTAATGTCAACATTTGGAACAATTGGAAAATTTCGCCGATTCATAATTCCCGTTTAAAAAAAATCTTAATTATACAGTTATGCTCTAAGCAGAAAAGCTGTTACCCTAGAATGTTATTGGTGTAGTTTTGTTTAGTAAAGAAAAATGTTACTGTAAGTATTTGCCCCGGATCCATAAGCACTTGACTGGTTTGGATTGCGCAGTAAGTTTGGCAGTAAATTTGAACGTAACTTCATATTGATCTGAAGTGAATGAAACCGTTTCCATGGGTGACATTTAAAGTTGCTCAGTTGAAATTTGGACCTTTAAATAAGTGCGTCGAACGTATATATATATTGACGTAGTTGTCGAGAGAAACGACACGCGTTCGTTAGGTTTGGATTGAGTTAAAGCATCACAGAAAAGGCGACACAGGAATGGAAAGGGGGCTATTGAGCTTGGCATTGAAAGTGAAAGAGGCCCGTCGGTTTCATCCCAAGAGGTTAGGGACAAGGTTAGACTGTTTAAAAATCGTATACCTCTAACCCATGTTGAGCATTACGAAGTAAGTATTAGGAGCGCCTCCCAATAAAAATCCGTTATTATATCGAATCAGAAGGGGTTCTTTTTATACTCCTACGCCTACGTGATCCCCGTTTCTTTATTATCGTAGCTTCTTGCTTGACAACCGTATAACCTAATAAGGTCTAATGTTGTCTTTTTTCCAGTCATTGAGCAAAATATCGAGCATGAAGAACAGACCAACAAGTCATCCGCGGATTTGCGGATACGTAAAACGCAGCACTCAACGTTGTCTCGTAAGTTTGTGGAAGTCATGACGGAATACAACAAGACTCAAACGGATTACCGAGAACGCTGCAAAGGACGCATTCAACGACAGCTGGAAATTAGTAAACAAAATGAGAAAAAATTAATTTCCAGGCAAATAGTTTTATCTAATTGCTCATTGTAACCCTAGCCGGCAGAACGACGACTAATGAAGAATTGGAAGATATGTTGGAGCAAGGCAATCCTGCTGTTTTTACGCAAGGGGTAAGATTTTCCAAGATTTTTTAGTTCGTTTAAAATTTTCCAAAATCGCCAAGAGATTTTCTTCCGAAGCTCTCGTTTGAAATTAAATTCTTGCACTAAAGTATATCAGCGCGATATGCAGAGGTGCAAAATATCTCTTACGATTTGGAGTATTGTAAAACTGATACGGATGAAAAGGGGAGAAAAGCTTCTTTGTTTTTGGAGAGTTTGGGTATGATGGATGACAATGCCAGCCATTGTATTTTCCAGCGTAGAAGTGTTTTGGCCGAATGGCTTTTTCCCTCGATGAATTGTAATGTAGGGTCATCTCGCAAAGGGATGTCGTTATTTTTCTATTTCTTTTCTGTTTCTTGTTATTATTCCTCTTTTCTTTTTCTTGGCAACAGATCATCATGGAAACCCAACAAGCACGGCAAACCTTGGCAGACATCGAGGCCCGTCACGCAGACATCATGAAGTTGGAAAACTCCATCCGGGAGCTTCACGATATGTTCATGGATATGGCCATGTTGGTCGAAAGTCAGGTAATGGCGCTTGGTTTCCGCTAATAGCACGTGCAGTTCCCCAACGAAAGGTAGTCTTTACGATCGAGATCGGGAAAAAGACTTTTAATAGCGTTAGACAGACGCCTTCTTTTTAGCCACTCGGACTTAATTACAATTTACTTCAGCCTTTGTCTTCCTGATTACATGGATGCAGTTCGATTACCAAAACAAAAGAAGTAAGGAACAAAAAGAAGGCAAAGAGGAAGAGAACTCTAGTTCAAGTGCAGATTCAGACAGCTGTCTGGCCTTCAGTATTCAAGCCAAAAATGTCTTCAGTATTAAAGCCAGTATTCAAATGTTTGAAGTTCGCTCAGAAATTGGGGCATAAAAGGCGAACTTAATGTCCCCTTTCATTCTTGATAAGTTAGCTCTCCCACTCGCGCCAAGTTTGTTAGCTCGGTGTTGTCTATAGGAAAGCGTGGCATGAAGCACACGTGAAAGACTTTTAAGCTCGCTTTTAAGCCAGAGGGAATTATGCAACCCGGGCTTTAATTGAGGAAAAGGGCTGGGAGGCAGGAGTAACATATTTAATAAGTCTGACGTGTTCCTGCTTTATGCCAGGGCGAAATGATTGACAGGATCGAGTACAACGTGGAGCACGCCGTGGATTACGTGCAAACGGCTACACAAGACACCAAGAAGGCCCTCAAATACCAAAGCAAAGCGCGGCGGGTAAGTCCACTCACCAGAAACGATGCAACCGCCATATTGGCCATGTTTTTATAGCATTTTTGCTTGGAGTCGAGTACACAGCCGGTCCGAGTTTTTAGCTGACCACGGTCTGTTTTTCGAACTCGTTGATTCCTAGGTCATGCGCTTATTACAGTTTTCTTTTTTTTTAAATATCTTACGTGCCTGAAATATTCCAGTAGTAGCCGCTTCGCCCGCCGCGCCCAGTCTGAGCACCCTTTCGTTATCTTCCAAGTTTTTTTTCCAGATTTGTTACAAGTATTCTGTTACTTCAAGCCTTTCGTACATTTTGAGTTGAGCCATGATTCGCTAATGACTTATGTTTTTTCTTTTTTTTTCGTTTCACTTTTTTTCCCTTACCTTTGTCCTGGTTATACTCGTCCTTTCATTCTTTTCCAAAATCCTCTTCAATTCCCCGGCTTTGCTTCACTTTTATCGTGCTCGCATGTCAAATTCTTGTGGCGAATTTTTCTATGTATCTGCAATACTTTACCTGCATCTTTACATAGCCTCTCCTTTTCCGACTTGACACAAACTTGGGACTTTTCTTAATGATAACTCTTTGACCATGCTATGGGATGTGACACGAATTTATGCTCTGACATTGGGACTCACTGTCGCAATTGTTGCTGGCTTCTGTTTCCGACATGTCATCTTCTGGCAATTTACTCTAATCCCCACTGGACACTTCTCTTTTTCATCTTACGTGGGATGTACTGCTGTTTCCCTCCGTGGTTCGTGGTTCATATTGGGGTTTGGCTCATCTAACCTTCATAACTGACACCGTAATTGAACCTTGGGCTTTCGGTTAACATGTGCTATGACTGCGTTGGGATTTTTTTTTGGTCTGGTTTGGCGTGATTCATAAATTGGCTTTGTGGGGGGTGCTGTTATTCTTCCCGCGGAATCCTCTTTTTGGGATCAATCTATAAATCCTTTGGAACTCCTCCCACGCCCCATTCCCTTTGTATTCTTTCTGTTCACATTCCCAACCCCAGGGTGAAATGATAGACAACATAGAACGACAAGTGGTAACCAGCGCGGATTACGTGGAGAACGCCAAACAGCAAACTCAGCAAGCCCAAGAGTACAGGGGCAAGGCGCGAAAGGTAAGTCCTGCTCCGATTGTATGGGCCGGTGTGTAACACTACTAACCACAAGCCACTTTCTGAATCATGTCGATATGAAAAACGAGATTCTTAAGATGAAACGCCACACTAACACTTAACCGAAAGTCTCAATCCTTTGAAAGACTCCGTTCTCATTACTCGTGATCGTCTCAGTTCTTCGTAATTTTCTTTCCAGTCTGTTTGCTTATTGTCAACGTAAACTCTAACCAGTGTCAAATTTGATTTCGTTTTCTTGAGTTTTGGTTATTTATTTAAATCTTTTCCCGCTGCCCTACTCTTCCGCGTACTAAAACAGGAGTGGCCGTGACGGGCGGCGGTTGGTTCAGCTTCAATACCTGCTAAGAACTAACAAAATAAAATAAAAGTCTGAGATTCTCGGATATTCTCTTCAAGCAAATATCCAGGAAGCACAGTCACACATTCTAGATTTTCTTTGAGAATTATATTAGTATTTGCCTTTAATATTATTTTTTGTTTTGTTTTGGGTCCTTTTTTGTTCCCAATGGATTTCGTGGACGTAGAAAAAAATCATCATCATCGTCTGCCTCACCATCACGGTCGTGATTATCGTCGCCATCTTAATGGGCACCTTGATCCCATAGAAGTCTAAGGAGAAAAAAAAAACTTTTTAGTCGTCCCACCTTCCTATGTTTTATTATTTTTTGCGTAACGATTTGTATTTTAATATAACTATTGAAAACCGTATTAAAAGACACCCTATCGGATGTCTACGCGTGAAAGAACAATGTGGCGAAGTTAAATCAGATCCTTCCGCTACTGATGTTTCATGGCATACTTAACTTAATTATTAGTAATACCGTGTGCGTGTGTACATATGTACAGGTGTCAGCAATGGGTAGCGTTAATTTTTTTGACCATTTGGACTTATGACTGTGTTCAGTTTTGGCCCGTTTTCTTAACGTCAACCTCTCCACATACCCCCGTTCAACGTTTATTACTGCAAAAATAAGGACTGATTTGAGTTATTATAATTACTTCTATTTCTTTCGATTTTTCAATTCAGTAATTCCCTTTTCTTGCTTTTTTCCACGCAGTCATTCATGCGTTGAAAGTTGGTGTTTATTTCGCTGCATGTGGCATGGCCAAGATTGTTTGTGTTGTAAATAAAACATTAGAGTGCCTGCGAGGATTATACAGATATTATAGTGCAATTTATTTTTTCGGGTTTGCCTACGCTCAGTTCAGCACGAGCGCTTTTAATTCTTAATTTTTTTCTTTTCCTGTCTTCATTACTATCTTTTTTAATTAAAAAAAGAACAAAATTACCGCATCCGTGTTTAACTCTTGCAGAAGAAAATCATGATCATCATCTGCCTGGCCATTTTGGGACTTATCCTGGCCTCAACCATCGGCGGCTATTTCGGCTTAGGATAGGTGGACGAGTATTAAAAGGCCATGTAACAGGAGTCAAAAGATCACGGTCATTTCTTCCTCGCAAGTCCCATCTCTTTACTTCTTCACACCTACGACTTTCTGCAGAGCTAAGCCCCTTCATACCTGTTCACGTTGCTGGATATTACTCTTTTCTTCGATTCTGTCTACTATGGATCCGCATCGAGTGGGAAGGATGGGAAAACAAAAAAGACGGCTTTTATTTGGGGGGGAGGTACTTCCCCTCGATGTGCCACCCTCGTCCTCTTCGTATAACCCCGCCCCCTTTGGAATTCCTAATGTTTTGTCCTTGACCTGATCTTCGTGTTCACCTTTGGCCTGACCTGATTTGCTGCTGACCTTTTTTCCCTATTGGCTGTTCTTGTCTGCATGTTTTTCGATGTGGAGACCGGTACTCTTCTTCCGGGAAGACGATTTTCTTCCTCCAGAAGTCTCTCGTTCCAAAGGCTCTCGGCTGCCCGTGTGCTCGGAAAAAAAATCTGGCTATTCGTCAAACAAAAGATTGGATTGGAGCTGCATGCGGTGCAACTTTAATTTCTCTCCCATTTTTTTGAGTCATGTGTAAGATAAACCCCGGGGTCATATATTAACTATGCACTGCGGAAAAAGAATTTAAGCCCCGCCGCTGTTAAACATTCCTTTATTTGAGTTCATTTTACTTAGGCATATGTATGTGGTCGATAAAGCGAAAGCGAAACTTGGGTTTGTTTTACTTTTCTCTTTTTTCCCAAGTCTCATGTTTGCAGTTTGACGTCATGATACGAATTGAACTTTATTATTTCGGAAATTTTTTGAGGGGAAGAACATTTGTTGCCGGGTGGTTGGTTCATTGTTTTGTAGGTTTGGATGTGTAGAACAAGCATTAAGACCGTTCTGCAAAAAAAGACTGTTGTCGTGTGCATCTGCTAATTGCATTTGACATTGCAAAAGAAGTTGAAGACAAAAACGAGAAGAAAATGAAAAAGAAACGCGCATTTTACAATACTGTAACGTTAACTTATTTCTAGCTCTATTGTTAAAATCCGCTCTCCTGGAAAATTCTAGCGGTGTTTACTTCTGGTTCTTTGAGTTTTTTTACGAAAATTGGTTTTAAAAATTTGTCATCTTCGCTGGGAAGATTAGCCCAAATACAAGTAATAAAAATAAAACTCGATGGTCCATTGCTTATCCTACCATGCATATTACTATACCCGTCAATTGTTCCGTAAATTGAATTGTCGAGTGTTGCACGGTAGAAGCACATAAGGGTTGGAACGCGTGATACTTTTGTACCAACATTGATTATTTCACTACGTATATGCATGCAGCCATTCGTAGGCGTCGGCTTGGAGAATTAACGAGTACCGAAGGGACTACGTTATAAGCAAGGCATTTGTAAAAGCGGGGCTTAGGTATGCGCTGGATCAATAGTGACGTCCAAAAAGCCAAGCTGCAGGTATAGCCACAATCCTTCATAGTCCAGTCCGTGTCGATATACCGCGATGACCCATGAAAGACGTGCGACATGTAAGAAAAACTGAAGGAAAGCTTTCTATTAAGGCGCGATTGAGATTCGCTTGAACGGAGCCAAGATGGGAGTCGAAGAGAGAGCGAAGATAAGTGATTCTGGTGGGTGGATGCAGGACTGGGCTAAAAGTGCTCAGAAGGATTCCCAGGTCCAACAGGTAATTTGCAACATGCTAATCTTTTTCTCTCCTTTTTCTCCATTTCCAACTGGCAAAATAATAATTAATAGGCGTATAATAATTTTTTCGCTCACGCTCGGGTTGTTATGCTCTGCAGGGAATGGAAAAGGTTGAGCAAGCGTTGGCACAGAAAGTGCGCAAGAAATTAGACGTGACGGGCAATTCGCCAGAGCGGGAAGCAATCTTGCATGTGCTGGGCGCAAAATTTGTCGGTCGCCATTTCCCTGAGATAAAAAGCAACCCTAGTCTCCTGGTAGGCTTACAACTTGATTGCCCCGCGTCGCACGAGTATTTCAAGCGTCTTGGTTAATTAACCGCATTTTCCTCATTCTCCACGCAGGAAAAGAGTCCGCAGAAAGAACACTACTTGGGAGATGCCAAAAAGTTCTTGGATGAGCAAATCAATGCAGCTCAGAAGGCAAGCCCTTTCTTCAAAGCGCTGGCAAACGGCGAGCAATCAATGCTGCAGCGAAATCTTCAAAACTCGTTCAAATCCAACATGGAAAAGGAGTTGAACAATAACCCCGGTCGTAAGAGCGAAGTTCTGGGAGTAGCGCTTGCCAAAATGCCTGGCTTGGATATTGAATCCAAGTGTGTAGAAACCTTATAAGTGTCAATGGAATGTATTATACTTGGGGACCTTTATTACGGACACTGTAGGTATCAGCAGCAGGCCCTGGCCATGCCGAATGCCCTCCGAGAAAAGAAGTGGAAAGACTATCTGGTGGAGAAAGAAGGTCGAGATTTGGCGGAAGTCAAAGCCGAGATTGCGTCTCAAAAACGAAGCAACCCTCCTGCTCGACAAAGCAAAGACGAGATCGATGGCATGGTTATAGAAGTAAGGTTTTCAAAACCGAGCCCACGTTTACCACAAAGCACACACATTAAAAATGGATGTGTGTAGGCTTTCGATCATTGTCCAGCCTTGCGCTCTCATGCCCCGGAAGTCACCATGCTGCAATCTTCGCGGATTTTGTGCTTGTATTCGCAGACGGTGGGAGTTGTCAAACCCAGTCACGTCTACTGGCTGTATCCTTTGCAAACCGTATTTGCTTCCAAACCAGCGAATAAAGTGTCGGTCGATGGTATGCAATCTGACAAATACGAAAACTTGTTTGTATCTTGTCAGTCTTATTTTTTATTCATTTTTTTTTACCGTTTTTCCTAGAATCCGAGCTGGTGGAGCTGGTGGCTCTACTCCACATGACAGAAAAGCATTGCAAACCGTCACCTAGCCAGGTTAACACAATGGGTCGGGATGCCATGAATAGATTGAAAACTGAGCAGCCAGCCTTCTACGACCATCTGAAGACAACGACGGCTAATGGGCCTCCGCCCAATTTAAATGTAAGATCCAACATTTGCATTCGTCGTCCCGACTTTCGTGCGCTTCGTCGCCAATCTGGTTGTTTTCTAAAACAAGAAAAAAAACTTTTACATATGCAGAAATTTCCCCCTGAGCTACTTTCGCAAACCAAGCCCACAGATCCCAGTCTACATGTCAATAAGTGGATGCACGAGGTATGTAAACAGAATCGGTGTGGCAGCAGACGGCTGCAACCCCACCCAAGCTCGTTTGCCATTCAATCTCAAAGTCTAATAGTGTTCTTGGGGAGACTTTTTTAGGGGTTTGTGAGTTCGTTAGCACCCAGCGCAGCCTTGCTAGTTTGGGATCAGATGTTTATGGCGAAATGGAATCCAGCCAAAATGAGTCAGGGTTCAAGTGCCGTTCTTGGTCTCATCCAACCATGGGCCATGAAACAAAATACAGCTGCCGGACTTAGCAAAGTTTTAGCGGAAGAGCCTTCCAAAATATATACAGGCGATCTTCGCAAAGCTTGGACTCATTTAAATGGAGGAGGAAGCCTGACAAATATGCCGACTTCCAGCAATATCATCGTGCGTCCTCCGTCACCCGTCCGCCGACCGGAAACACCCCCCCCTCCTAAACCCGTAACTCCACCAATACCCCCTCCTCCTCTTCCAAAATTAGAAACCCCTCCTCCACCGCCTACTGTGGTACCAACGCCTCCGCCGCCTAAAGTGGTGACCCCACCGCCGCCATTGCCCGTTGGTAAGTCTTTTCTACCCTGCAGGTAATGAATACTTATCGAGTTAAGCATAAGGTATGTATTGAGCGCATGTAAATGACGCTGCTTGGACCCGTAGAGTTCAAGGCCAAGTGGGAAGGGTTGCAACAAGAGAGTTGTGTAGAGAACGGGACATTAATCAATAACTCCCTCCCTGGAGTAGCTAACATTGTTATAAACCCTGTTTATTTTCTTTTTTCATAGTTGTACCAGCTATTCAAATTCCGATTGCCCCTCCTGCGCCTCCTCCACCACCTCCACCTCCTCCTCCAGTTGTATTACCACTTCCAGAAGCAAGTATGAAACTTTTATACTTTAGCTTTTCTGCAAGGGACTCAAGCGAGCATTAGACTATTGAGACTAGGCCAGCTTGACCTTTTTAGCATGTAAAGTGGTTTTGATTACGCTTTTTTTTGGACAGTAAAAGAACCTGAACCACCGTCGCCGCCTCCTATCCCACCACCTGCTCCGCCTATTCCACCACCTGCTCCAATTGAAGGTAAGCATGTCAAATTGGAAGATTTGAGTAACAAGCACGTTTCGTCTTCTCGTTAAATACTTTATAACATGTGTCTTACATGGAGCATCGTTGTGTTTCGTAAGTGGGTAGATCGTAGAGTTTGCTAGCCTAGTAGAGCATGATTGTCTTGTTCGGTGGTCCAGAGTATCGTGTATTTGTATGCTTGGTCCGTGTTATCTGTCCTATCGTCAACTCTTATTTCACAGAAACCAAACCTCCACCACCCCCTCCTCCTTCTCCTCCTCCCCCTACCCCTGCCCCTTCTATCCCTCCTCCTCCCCCTGCCCCTTCTACCCCTCCTCCTCCACCGCAGGCGCCTACCCCGTCACCAGCGCCCATAATCCCTGTACCACTCCCTGTGCCCGTTATTCCCGTACCACCCCCTTTGCCTTCGGAGCCGCTTTCGAAACAGCCTCCACCTCCAGAAAGTAAGAAAACTTCTTTCGCTTTTGCTGCTTGCCTCAGCAAATGCTTTGTCTCTTTTGTTCTTACTATCGCATTCTGCTTTAATCGTAACTTTTCCATGTTGCAACGATGTAAAACTGGCTGGCTTTTAAGTTAATGGGCTGTGTGCCATTTGTTTTTTGGTCAATCAATTATGTAAACCTGTCTTGGTAACTGCAGTCACGAAAAAGCCGAAAGAACCCGAGCCGCCCCCCATTAAACAATGGCCACCGGAACCGTGGGTGGCGGCTAATTCTAAAGTAGCTGCACCGCCCGCTTTGGCATCGAAAGTCTTCGAGCCCTTCGACGTTATCATTGATGGAATCAGGTTCCTGCCTGACCATGCTATATTGGCCAAGGTATAGAATTCCGATATCACTTGGCGTTGACAGTCAGCTTAAATCTCTTGCTGTTTAGATTACTTTTCAAACGTATCACGCCGACTTACAAGGCACAGCTGGAGAACCGGAAACGGAGCCTGCGTTGCCCGATGTTAAATCGTATCACCTCCTCCCAACGTACTCCTTAAAAGTTCCCATGAATAAGGAGAAAAAAATCCTGAATCCGCACATGATGCTGCTTTTTCGCGTCTACGTTTACGAAATGCATACAAAGTAGTCCCCTCTTCTTTGTTGAAACTAATGGTTTACAAGTAATCTGACTCTCGCAGACGAGTGGTTTTGCTCGGGTCTGGATTGTTGCATGCCTTTGATGTGGAAGGACCCAAATCTTTATTGAACGTTGGCGGTCATCAATTAAAATTGCACTTAGGGGACCCGGCACCTCCCAACGATCCCCATTTTCAGTTAAGTGGTGAACGATTTGACAAAGTGCCTATCATCCCCGGCGTTTCTTTGCTGGTTCGGTTGCTACCTCATACCGAAGTAATTCGTCATGATTGTTATTTTTCTAGCGAGTATTGTTATTGGACTCTTTTTTTCTTAACAGGGAAACCCAGTTGCTCCTCTTCACTATCATACAGGATATTACGACTCGTCAAATGCTCAACCTAATAAATCGGAAAAGCGGCTCTTTAAGCATTATGAGCTAGAAGACCTCTCTAATGCGAACATTACGGATTGGTATAAGGCTAAAGCCAAAGATTATAAGCTGCAGACCCTCACAGATGAAGGCATGAATGCAGGAATCAAGCAACTGCTTGATCACAAGAAAGATCCGAAAGCTACCAAGCTCAACGATTTAGATTTCACACATTTTGTTTTCTATAAGGAGAACCACGGTTTTCGTTTGAAAGTGGACGGTGTCTTTGGTCTCCCTAGTAAGTCAACGAGATGGGCTCATTACACTACTAATTGCTCGTTTATGCAGTGACGCTTGAGAACCAGTTTATTCGCATGCTTATTGATGTGATTCCTGGCGAAGCAGTGAAAGGAAAACCCCCACCTCAGCCAGTCTCGGGCAACGGGTTGACGGTGTGCGCTTTGAAGCAGCCCGATTTTGCGTCACTCCAAAGATGCCCGAAATGGTTGGATTCGTCTGTTGTAAGTTAACGGTGGCGTCGTTTACTCGGTTGGGAGCTCTTAGATAATTTGTTATTAAAAAAATAGCTTTTAACTGCCTGTTATGATGGAGCAACCATACTTCTGTTCACGCTAGTTGGCTTACAGCCTCCTTATGAGCAAACACCGAAGACTCCGGGCAAATTAGCCCAGAATGCTGATGCCGTGGCCTTACAAGCAGTCAAAGCTCCGATCGCTTGGACTGCGATGACTGTTTTTAACGAGTACGTTTTTATTCGTAATAATTTACTTATTTCGGCATTTTCGTTTTTAGAAAATGTGTCTTTGCGGGTCTACATACACTCCCATTGATGAAGGGCCGTCCGCCAGCCGATTTACTCTCTCTTATTGCTCGGACGCCAAACGTTACAAAGCACCTAGCCACTGCTCTTCAAGAAGGCAAAATAAAGTTGCATGTAAGCTTGACAATCATCAATCCGTCCGCAATGAACTTAACTGTATTGCGTTTTAGACTAATTGTTGTTTGGAAGTGAGACTTTGGGACGGCTTGATGGATGAAGGCGAGTGTCACCCGTTGCCGAAGCTCTATGATGAGTTCAAGACGCTGGCTTCTGAAGATCAGTACAGAAAATCCAAAGCTATTAAGGACGGGAAAAAGATCCAAGACGTAAGTCTAAGTTTTTCTTTCCCCTCCGGCTATTGCAGCACGTTTATACCCATGAATGATTTAGTTACTACTGGAGCGTGTAGACCCTAGTCTGAAGAAGCAAGGGGTTACCTCACCTTCATTCGCGGCAGAAAAGGACAATTTTGTCAAGCTAATGAATCAAGTTACGGACACCGCTTGGGTAAGTTATTCGTTTAGCAAAATGATGCCTTTTATCAACAGACTATAATTCCAGAACAAGCTTTTACAAGCGAGTGGGAAAAGCCAGCTGAAGTGATTGTTGAAATCTCAAGCTTTACGACATTTTTTGTGTGATAAAAAGAGTGCCTTATTTAAAAGCGCATAAAAGGGTGATTGACTTTATGCCACAGATGTATTCCAAAGAGATCCATATATTAAATAGAATGCAGTGATTTTACTGGAACACTCCATAAAATAAATTCTTATTTGAATTGAGCCTTTTGACCAGAACCTGGTCGAGTTCATTTGGACGGAAAAATCTGCGTGAAATTGCTAAAAAGGTTACCTCCCTAGGCACCTCCCCCTGATCCCTAGGCGGCCAACTGATCAAGAAGCTCCTTTTGCTCAGCATCGACCTTGGCGAGAGCCTCAATCTGAGCTTTCAATCTCTCCAACTCCATCTTCCTTTCCATTATTTCAATCTAATAAAAAAAAATATGTATCTAATACAGGAACTCGTAAGTCTGTTTCCATACCTGAAGTTGTTCTTGTTTGGCATTTTGTTGATTAACAGAAGATTCTAACAAACTTCTTAGCCCTAAGGCCTTTAATTTCTCTCTCTCGACTACTTCAGCTAACTTGGCTGCTTGACTTATGAACTTGTCGGCTATTTTCTTGTATTCAGTTGTCCCTGATGAATGCAAAAAAATGTATGCACATCGTTTAACAAGTATAAAGCATTGGCTATCACGACCCTTTCTGTTTACATCTAAAAGCAGCAACTTGCATAAAAGCGGGTTCAGCACGGTTAGGAGGGTCGTCCAGCGATCCGCAGCAAAGCATACAAGCCTTCTTTCGCCCCAGGCGGGGCATTTTAGGTTACGTTAAGTTAGGATAGGTTAGGTTAAGTTAGGTTAAGTTTGGTTAAGTTAAGTTAGGACGTTTATGCGTCTACTGCTTTTAGACGCCTCCTACAACATGGCTAAACCCGCTTATGCGGTTTACTGCTTTTAGGATACCTCCAACAACATGCCTCAACCCGCTTTTATGCGAGTTGCTGCTTTTAGATGTAAACAGAAAGGGTCATGCTAGCCCGACGTACAAGTATAATTCTAATTGATTGGCAAGAGAACAAGAGTAAAGGTTCTTACTTGTAATGAAATGTGTGCATTCTTCTCTTAGTTTATCGCTTTGGTCCACAACTTCAGGCTCAACCACTCGCAACTTGTGCAAATCATCAAAATAAACTCCTCCGGAATGCAACATCTTGCTTATGACGTCAAAAATGAACAATTGATGTTGAAACGCTCATTATTGCCGCTAGAGGGTTTGTGAACAAATGTGAAAAGCAGCAGCTCGATATTTGTTTTGACAACAAAAAAGTAAGGTTCTTGATTTCCTGACAACTTTTGGAGATTATTTTTTTTTGTGTGTTTAGGCCAAAATATCCACGATCCAGATTCCAGTAAAAAAACATGGCCTCTGGCGGCGGGGCTGGCACCCAACTCATGATCAAAATCAAAAGACAGACGATTGAAAAACTGGAAAACGTGAGAGCACAGCGGGATGAGTTAATATCAGTCATCAATAACATCGTTTCTCCAGTAAGTTCCCTACGTTGCGGTACCGTACCAGTGATAACCTATTGAATGCCTTGTATCTCAAACCTTAAATGATGCAGCCTCTTAATTGAATGGTTTATTTTCCGTTTATGTAGGCTGAACGTGCAGCGGAAGAGCTATTGCAAGCAACTGATAAGAAAAGCCTTTTGAAGATGTTGGAAAGTCGCAATCAAATTATCCAACACG
The DNA here is from genome assembly GCA_022832285.1 of Lepidurus apus apus. Lineage (NCBI taxonomy): Eukaryota > Metazoa > Arthropoda > Branchiopoda > Notostraca > Triopsidae > Lepidurus > Lepidurus apus. The sequence goes on along the minus strand of JAGJRO010001033.1, from coordinate 1,319,359 downwards.
TAATAGATCAGCTGGAAATAATCACCGCCAAACTAACTGAAGAATCCGAGAGCGATGACGAAGAGGCGAACAGTCACAGATCAATTTCACTGTCGGAAAACTTAATTCCAGACCTTGTTTCGTTTCCTCCAGCCGTGCAACCTCATTCAATACCCGAACCGTATCCAGGGCATCAGAAAGTAACAGCCCCAACATCTGAAGATATAATAGGATTGCCCCAAATTGGAACTTCACTGGAACCGAATCTCTTCCATATTGAAACTCCAGCGAAATTGCATCTACCCCATATTGAAACTCCATATGAATCGCATCTACCCCAGATTGAAATGTCCCCACAATTGCAGCAACCTAAGATTGAAGTTGCTCCTGAGGTTTCCTTTATTGCCTCTTCAAACTTATCCTATATAGGAGCACCTGTGCATATTCTAGATTCCGGTAGTCCTTCGGAATTCTACGTTAAGCTAGCCAGTACGTCACAACATGCTATAGCAACCCAACTTGAGCAGCTACTTGGTGCTAGTAAATATTCATCCCTACCTCCTACATTAAAAGTTGGATGTTACTACGCTTGCCGCACAGCTCAAAGTGATTCCTGGAGACGTGTCCAAATTCGCTCACTGGACTCGGACGGCGTCGAAGTGTTCTTCGTTGATTATGGCTCGATCGAAGTCATTGTCGACATGAATGCATTCGCGGTTTTGCCCGTCGAGTGTTCGTTAATACCTGCAATAGCAGTTCACTGCCAACTTAAAGATGTTGCGCCTTTAGGTGGCGAAAACTGGTCTTTGAAAGTTCTTACTAGGTTTACGGAGATCTTGTGGAAAAGCACCACGGTTTTCGCCACTTTTTCCCCTTCTGATGTCGATGGCAAGTACTTGGCATCCCTAGAAGTCACCTTAGAATGTTCCACTCGTGAAACATTTAATTTGTCAACCAGACTAGTCCAAGAGAACCTGGCTCGTCCTCTTAACTTGCCAGCCAACGACAACTCTGACTTTCGTAGACCACACCTTAACCCCGACGTAGAGCGGTCACCTGTTCGAGTTGATAGTACTCGTGTTGAAAAAATACGATCCGTCAGTAGCGGAGAGTATGATAGAGTAGCATCGGCCATGAGTTTGGAACAACCTGTAAATGACCAAAAAACCCAGCTTAATGGTCAGTTAGCCAAGCAAACTAAGATAGTCAAAGAAGTAGAATCGGTCGCTCTCAGGACTCCCCTAGTTTTGAATGATATTTGTGACGATTGGGAAGAATACCCAGCTCGAAGTCCGCTAGCGGAGCTAAAACAAGTCAGCATTAACTATCCGTTCTCCAAGCAACCTGCGATTATCAACGAAGGGAAATCTGGCGCTCATAAGAATAGTAGAGATTTGCAAGACATTTTTGACGATTGGGTTGAATACTCTGCTTCAAATCCCCAAGTGGAGCCAAAGCCAGTCTATAGCATTCATAGTGATTCACAGAACGATTCTTGTAATGCACCTCAGCAATTTTCTAAAGGGATCACAAGCAAAAACGAATGTTTAACTTTATTCACTGGACAGTCCGAGTTCCTACACCCTTTTGCCAATCAAGGTGTTCGCCCTAGAGAACCCGTAGTTCCGGATTTGTTCAGCTCTCTCAAACCTGTTGAAACGTCGTCCAATGAAATGGGCGGTTCGAATGAAAGTCTTTCAAAAGAACAATCTAAGAAACTATTCGCAGAAATTAATCCTGTTAATAGCTATGAAGAGGAGTCCGAAGTTTTTAATTCAGCATTGTCGGAGAAATTTGAGCTTGCTGAGCAAGACTGGACAATTGACACAGCTTATGAAACCAAGAATGAGGAGTCAGCGTATGTATGGGATGCTCATTTGTTGAATATGGTGCTCGAGTTTCCCAAAGACAGTACCATGGAGGTTCAAATGTCTCACGTTGACTCCCCTACTCATTTCTATATCCATCCTTTGACGTACCAGACTTCTAAGCTGGATGATGTACATCGTGCCTTACAATATCTTTACGAAGACAGTGACGTGCCTTCTGCACTAGTCGTTTCGCCAGAGCAAGTTGTAGTTACAGGCCGCTTCTATGCCGCGAAATGGGCAGATGATAACTCCTGGTATCGGTGTACGGTAATTGCCAGCGAGTGCGAAGATACCGGCGAGTATTACGCGACCGTCCGTTTCGTGGATTACGGGAACACAGCCAGGCTTCCCTTTACAGACTTACGCCCTTTGCACAAATCCTTAACGGGGCTTCCTTGTTTGGCTCGGTTGGCTCGACTGGCGTCCATCTACCCAGTCCCGAATAACGCTGATGTGGTGGAAGAGGAAGAATATAAATCAGTTGATTGGTCGTACGAAGCCACCGCCTTGTTCCTTGACTTAACGGGCTATGTTGAGGTTTTCTCGGCTATCGTTTTGCCCAAATCGTGCTCAGGAAACTGGCCATTGGACCTGGTACTGCTGGATAAGCAATCTCAAATTATTAATTCTCAACTGGTCGTAATGGGCATGGCTAAATCCGAGATTTTTGGACTGACTGTGTTTGATCAACCAGGCTCTCCTCTTCCGACATCCGAAATGGGAGTGTTTTCACCCGCTCCCGAGTCAGAATTGCAATTAGGAGCGGATTTCGCCAATACGGGTACGGCTTTGCAGCCAGAAGCTGTTGCCATTCAAAACCAAGGAAAGAAGCCCGACGTTGTGGGTGAGGAGTCTTTGGACAGCTGGGATCCTATGGCTGAGGATTACAAAAGTGCTCACAATAATTATGTCTATGACTCCGAGAATCTGGATTGCGTATTGAAAGGTCACATTCCGAAAGACGATGAAAAACTGTGTCGATTCTTTCGCGCTTCTGGTAGCTGCTGTAAAGGCAGGAGGTGTACTTTTCAGCACATTTTTACTGGAAATGGTAAGTTATGTCAATTGTGATTGTGTGGAAACCAAATGTATATATTGGTCGCGTTTTTTGGTAATTTATTTTTTGTTTTTAGCGCCGTATACGCTGGATAAAGACGAAGTTTTGAAGGAGCCTCCTTCCATGGAATTACCATCTCCAGGAACCTGGGTATCTGCAAATATCGTGGTGATCCATTCGTCTGTGTGTTTTACTGCTATATTGGAAAAAGAAGGTAGCTTAGTGTCGTGTTGGTTAATAATCGATCACTGTGTTTTCTGCATTTCTTTAATTTATAATCTTTTTCATTTCCAGAAACTGACGAAGGGGAAACGCTTGACACTTTGAATGAAGCTATTTGGAAAACGTACGGGAAAACGACTTTTGGAACGGTTTTGAACCCTTCTGTGGGTGAAATTGTGATAGCCAAGTGGGCCAAAGATAAGCAGTTCTATAGAGCAAAAATTATAGATGATGACATAGTTGAGGAAGGGGTGTTTAAGGTATTTCTACTTTCTTTATTTCCACGCGATTAGACTGTCATCTTTTTCATATTATTAGGTAATGTTTACGGACTTTGGAAACGAAGCGCGTGTTCACCTAAGGGACATGCGAAAGCCTGAACCACGTTTTATGCATCTTCCTTTTCAAGTAAATGAGCAATTACCATAAGAGATCGAGTAACTGATGTTAACATACATAGGCTGTTTGTTGTTGGCTGGACAAGGTCAAAACTAACGGGAATTCCGCGGAAGGAGTGAAATTCTTGGAGAGCTTTGTAGAAGGGAAACTTTTCAAGCTTCGTGTCCATTCGCAGTAAGTGTGATTCTGTTAAATTGGAGTATAATCTTTCATACAGTCTTTTTTTGCAATAGGGGTGCTCACGAATTATATGTAGAGCTGTTTACTGCCAATAATAACGGTTATCCGGAAGAAAGCGTTAACGCCTTGGTAGTTGACAAAGGTTTTGCTCATTATTCTATACCTGCGATACAACAGAAAGAAATTGGTCGCTGCTTGCTCACGGCTGAGAAAGTTGTACCTGGGTAGATTTTTCTGTTTGCCTTCATTGTTCAAAAGTATGTGCTAGAATTTTTTTTTAATACAACCCCAGAAATTACTCTTGAAAGCACGAGTTTTGAATATTTGTAAGTTCAAAACTGTCCTAGAGTTACCGGTCTTGTCCCTTTAACAATAACAGCAGAAGCGAAAGGTCTATAAACAACTTGCGATATGCAATGTGATAGAAGTTTCGCATCTTTTAAATCGTGCGAGTTTTCGCAATTAAGTTGCTCAACCTGCGAGTTTTGGCAAATAAGTTGCACGACCTTCCTTCATGTATGCCTATAATTATTTCTGTGAGGAACTCGTTATAACTCTCCGAAACTAAGGAACATTGTTAGAAGCTTGAACCCAGTCACTTTAAAGCATTTCCGAATTTGCGAGACTTATTCTTTTTTAAAAAAAGGAAGGAAAAGCGCCACTTAGTGGCTGCAAAAGGAAATATTTATTTTTGTTGTTCAGTGTAGATTATTTTGTGCAACAGGTCGGAACAAAATTTAATTTAATGTAATTTTGAACCCCGCCGAATTTCTTAACAAGCTGCGTATTTATTTAAAAGTAGAATGCGAACCTTAGGATTTGTGTTGCTAAGTGCATCCATACTGGGTAATGCGCTAGCGAATTTCCCAGACGATAAAGTATACGCAGAAAGTGGAACGCCGGTTGTTACTTCGTTCGAGGAGCAAAATGGTTGTATTTTCCATTTTTTTTCTAGAAGCGGCTTTTATATGAATTGCCTTTTCTTCTAGACGTTGAAACTGACGACTATGCCTATCAAGATACCAAGAAAGTTGAAGGGCACCGACCGAAACGTACAACCTTGGATTATCTAGGAAAATCCGTAATGGAGTAATGTTTAATTAGTTAATTTTTCTTTAGTGCACATAAAATTTCCAGACTTTCCTTTAAAATTTCACTGTAGCATGCTTGGTATTAGCCCGAAACAAGAAGAGTCCTGGAAAGGAAAATGGTTTCCACATTCCCCAACCGAAAATCCCCCTAAAGCGGATTCACCAGAGAACATGAAAGATGAGAAACATGGAGTTGTTATGGGTGTTTCTAACGATCATTGCGATAATGGAACTGTAATCTCTTCTTTTTAATATGTTGCGTATCCATTACGATGGTGGTTTTCTAGTGGAATCTGGAAAAAGACTGGGATGGGTCACCTGTTGATTATACCTGCTACCACCCCAACAAGCCGTTCGAGGTTGATCTGTCATTGGAGCCGATTTCAGAATGTTCAGATATTCCAAAAAGTTACACGGTATGCTCTTTTATATTAGCCCGTCTTGCGGAATGTTTGATTTTTGTCTGTAATTTTAGCCCCAACACATCTGCATGAACGAAACGATCGTTTATAATACGTCCCTTCCAACCCAGTAGGTTTAAATGAAGTTACGAAAGAATTTTAATTACAGCTTTTTTTAGTGAAGGTCACAGACCGTTATGGCCGGTATTTGGCGAATATGTGTACGTACCTCCGCAGCGCTGGCTTCATAACATTGAAGTATTGGATTGCGATTTTTATTCTCGAATTAAAAGATAATGTTTAATTATTAGCATGGAGCAATTGTATTCCTATACCATCCTTGTGCCCATCCGCTGGAAGTACAGTTAACTCGGAAAATGATCAAGTCATGTGTGTGGAAATACGTAATATCACCATCCACGTTGCTTGATCCCAAACGGGTAAGATTAGGAAAGTAAATTGTCACGCAGCTAATTTCGCATTTTACGCGTTTTAGCCACTCGCCTTGGTTGCTTGGGGTTGCCGGTTGCAGATGGCATATTTTGACCCTATCCTCGTCAGGAATTTCATTCGCCATAAAGCCTTGAGAGGTTTGGAAGGGAAGTACAGAAGAAACGGTCAATATGACTTTGGTTTGCTAGAAGCATCTGAAATGCCAGAGTACCTTCAACAACTTGACGTAAAGGAACCGGAAAGAGACGGTATTGTGGATAAAGTGCATTGTTAAACTGTTCCAGTGGCACGGTACGTCTTTGTTAAATTGTTGTACTATCTGCAATTTTGACGTGCGCAAGCATTTCAACTTCAGATCTGGTGACTTTTGGGTGATGGTGCAAGTAATGTCAATTTCACGTAACCAGTTTACCGTTATAGTCAAGAAAGGCATATATTTAACATGAATCATTACATCGCGAAACTGTTCTTAAGTCATTTTAGGGAGGGCTGTACATAGGTTTAGATTGTACATGCCTACAACTTCGGTAGGCCATTTGAATGTTGCAACGTTGAACCTCCGGTAGATGAACCCTGCGATAAACCGGGATGTTCGGGACTGTGCTTTTGTTTCTTTTTCTTCTTCTCCTTTTTCTTCTTCTTGCGATCCTTTTCTTCTTCGTGTCGCTTTTGCTTCTTATGTTTCTTCTCGTAGCCATCATAGGCATCAGTCCCTATGACTGCAACCATGCCAGATGATGGTTCAGGTTGGCTGGCCGTATCTGAGCCTTTCTTGTGTTTCTTGTGCTTGTGTTTTCTCTTGACGGGTTGTTGAGTCGCAAACCGGTATTGCTCAGGAAGCTAAAATAACAATACTAGTCACATACCTTAAAAACAAAATAGCTTACGGGTCCAGGATGAAGTCGAAAGCCAGAAAGCTGGTGACTGTGGAGAAAAGCCAGCTCTTTGCCTCCAATCGGTGGTTTTTCAATTATAGAGCGTAAAGAGCTGTTATCCACATGCCCTGGTGTGTCAATCATTCCGGGGAGATTTGGCAAAAAAGACGATAGCGAGTCTTTGACTTTTTTCCCGGTGAATTTGTTGTAAGAATGCTCCAAATTATAATATGCCATCAAATTGGTAGCCCCAGTTAACTCGCTGTCACCTACAATAATAGTTTACTCTTCTGCCTATTTATAAAATCAGAAGTTACTTGGCAAATCTTTGAGTAAATAGAATGGTCCTGTGTGAACTATGGAAGGGTTTTTTCCAAGTGAAATTGTAGTCTTTAGTGTTCCACTTGAATCCTGTCTGGGTACAACTGGACTTCTTGATCCTCGAGGAGACGATTTCGGTGAAGATGAATCAAACTTCCGAAGCGAATCGGCCATATTAATATTAAAACCGTCGCTCATTTTTCTTCCGTTTTTTATTTCCTTCTGCTTCACTGATAAATGGAGCAACCTACATTAACACGTAAACAGATAAGTTGATCAGTTGACCGCTATGGCGCTGATTTAGGAAATGCTGCCCCAAATTCTTGGTTCAAGGAGGTGCTGCCAAAAATAAGAGACGAAATTACTTAGCGGAAATTTTTGGAACCTTTGAAACCAAACGGTTGGACGCGCGGAAACAACGGTCTGTTTTGGGTTTCTTGTTTAGTGCTTGGCAACATTTTTAAAAGAAGGGGTAATTTACCAATTTAGATTTACAAGATTTTTCACATTTTACATTTCACTTAACTTTGACTTGTTAATTACAAGTTTTTAACCTTTAAGGGGTTCTAAAACTGATCAAAACATGGATAACATAAGTCGTACTCGTGACAAAACCGTTAAGGAAAGTATACCGGGGTCAGCTACTAAAAGAAGACATAATAAGGATGTGGAGAATAGTTGTGCAGTGTCACCCTTAAAAAAGATCAGCCCTGCAAAGAGGAGTTCACGGAAAGCGCTTTCTACTGTGAATGTCAAGGAAGTTCCGAGAGAAGCTCAGAAGTTGCTGAGATCTGGTGCTGGGAAAATTCGAAATGCCTTTGATAATGTGTCTCAGGTAATCTTATTCGCTTAACTGAACAGTTGGATACTAAGCCATTTTCCGTTTCCTTATAGAAGCTCAAACCTTCCGCGAAACGCCGCCATCGTCTTACCAATTCCCCTACCACACCTGCCACGCCTCATCGTTACAAGCTTCGGCAAACTCCCCAGCGTGCTAAGGAGCTGTTAGGTCGTACTCCCGAGGAACTTAATAGTCCTTTTGGGATTGAAACGCCAAATCAGCGTCAAACGAGGAATCCCTCTGCATCCTATGAACAACATTTTTCCTTTACTCCACATGAAAACGTTGAAAAAATAGAACCAACTAGCAGTATTCCTCTACAGAGAGGGAAGTTGAGGAAATCCTTGTCAGCTCAAAATTTTCGCCGTAACTTATCAGCTAGAATGAGTTCCATTAGTCTGACAGTTCAAAACGCAATGGGAACATCTCGCACTGCCGTGAAAACTTCCCAAGATGAAGCACAACCAGCGCCAGCATTTTGTAGTCCCACTCAATCATTAACTCGGGAAGTTTCCCGCATTCAGTTGGGAGTGGACGAGTTTCAGCGAGTTGCTCAACATGTAGTTCGCCGTAGCCTAAGGCAACAAATGTTAAATGCCCAGTAACAAACCTCGCGCTTATTGTCCTTTGCTCCGTTTTTGAATCTCAATCTTTTTCACGTCAATATCTTGCAGCTATATCTCATTTATAGCAATGTCGTGTTCTTTTTTATATTTATCCTTATTTGCACATCAAGCTCCTTTTCAACACCAAAGTATTTTATAGTGTAGTTTTCTACTCGTGATTCATTCTTGCTTTCACCGTTTTGCTTCGCTTGCATTCCATTATGAAGGAATATACACCTTTTGCAATAAAAGCGAATGGGTTTTCCGTATTGGTGAGCCGGGGGAGTCTGACCGACGTCACTTTCTATGATCTTCCTACTAACCTTATACGGAGAAGAACTTGTTTGTCATTCTCGGCGGGGTCCCCATCATCCCTGACGTCACTTTGTTAGTTAGTCGAAGTTTACCTGCGGAAGGTGCTTGTACAGGTGCGAGCGAGGCAGCGGATTCAGTAAAAGGCCCAAGAGTGTACCAATTTAAAACCCATGTGCAACAGCTCATCTTCATACCGTATTCTGCAACCATATACCGTGAGCTGTTAAAAACGTAGAAAGGTATTTTTAAACAAACAAATTCGCCTGGCGATTTTCTCTAAGTTTAACCAACCAAATGTGTGGTTTACTAGAGCGAGAAGATCTCAGTCGTTAAATTAACCAAAAGAACCCCCGGGTTAGGGAGTAAACCGAATATGCTAATTCTAAAGTGGATAGATTTAGGACAACGCCCTGGCATGGATTTCCACGGTTAATGAACGTTACAATGCAACCTTTATTTGTATATATATAGTTATAGATTAAAGCCCGTGTGATAGAAGTCAAGGAGCTGTTATTTTGTTACGGGGGAGTGCTATTGCTTCTTTTAAGATTTTTTATAAGGGTACGTAATTTAGAAAAGCATAACAATAGGTGTGAAAACTAACGGGTTCCCGGTTTTCCTTTTCTTATGGTTGTCCGTATAAGGCTATCACGACCTTGTCTATACAACACCGAGCCAAAAACAGTGACTTGCAGCCTTATCGTCCAAGTAAAGCGTGGGTTTAATTGTAATGTTGTAAGGTGTGTTGCTTTCTTAATCGGAAATGGTTGAGCTTAAAAGTAGTCAAGCACACCTTAGGTATCAGGTTTTGCGGATATACGACTCCCATTAAATGCAGTGAATCAAGCGTGGAAAGGTGTAAAACAAACCTGATCTCTCTGCCATTATTTACGATCCAAGTCGGAACGTTTGGGCCTTTAAGTAACCGGCGTGTCCTTTTCGAGGACTGACTCTAATACATGCATAAAATAAAAAAAGGTATACAGATTGGTACGTCCTATAATTTAAGCTATCAATCAGGTTAGTGCAGCATACAACACACCAAACGTCATCGGAAACGGACAGGTATATTTGCATGTTAATAGTAGCCGTAAATGTTTTCAAACATAGTCCTGGCTATTTTACTTTGCATTGCTGATGAAGTGCTATTTGACGCTGCGAACAATTCATAAATCGCGCTACCTTTCAACACAGCGACAGCCGACAGCTGCGGTGAGCGCGTTGACAGTTGATGTTGGTGTTTATTTCGGATTCTGTTAACGTGAACGAGAGGTCTGTTATTATATTAAAATTATAAGTTATTAGACTGTGTGTGTTAAATTTTTCTAACCGTGCCATTGCCCAAAGTAGGTTCCCGTACTATAATAGAGATTGACCTTTATTAGACGGTTATTAATTCAAAATCAAATGAACGAAACGAGAACGATCTACAGTTTAATTACTATTATTATGTATACGTTGTGAAATCCAGTGTCATTAAAAATGTTAATTTCTAAATATCACGTTCTTTTTTATTCTAGGTCTCGGGTGCTAGCGTGTACGGATAATCAAAGGCGGAAATGAGTGGGGTGAGCAAACCGAGTGGCATCAAGCCTCCTAGCAAAGTGACGAAACCTTCTTTAGCTGCCGTAAATGGAAACGAGACAGGTTAGTGGACACATTTCCTTTTATTTTCAACCTTGGGGAATATTTCTATCTCATAAAAGTGCGCAGTAGGACTCGGACCCCATAAAAGTATCTTTATAACAACTGCACTGCTTTAAGAATATTTTCTTGGCTGTCATGTGTGGTCACGGTTAGGTTTCTGATCCTTACAAAGTTGCTAGAGGAGCCCAGGCAACCTTCGACTATAATCTGGAACGGATCCAAATAAAAAAGCATGAAAAAAATGCTATGCAGATCGCTTTTCTTGCTTGTTTCATGTTATTTACCTGGAAGGGCTTGGAACTTCTAGGCAAGGTACTTTCTATCCACTCCCAGCCCAAGTTTCTTATTGTTCCATAAGGCCTGAGGTCCAGAAACGGTTTGTCGTCATATAGTCCATCCGCGTCTCTTCTTCGCAGTGTAAGTTCAGCAGGATAAGACTCAGAGCCCGCTAACCAAAATTCTAGACCCACTTTTTCCCTGTAAAATAGTTCTGGAGCAAGAAGAGGACTCTCCAAAGTAGCCATACCTTCACGTAGAAACTCTCATTATTCCCCGCTTTTCTTCTCTACATCCCTATATGGTCATATGCTCCCTTGACCTATTTACCTGGATGGGCACTTCTAGGATTCATCCCCCAATCAACATGAATTCCTGTTTGGTCCATTATGTCTTCCGTATACCAGGAGCTTCCTAATGTATGTCCAGATTGCCAGATGGTCAGGTTATTGTTGTTCATTACGACCTCTTCCAAGCCGCTGATGACAATCTGGGGTACAACAATGATGTTGCCCTTTGTTTGCCCGGTATATCCCTCCAAAACAATCTGAAAAACGTCATCAGCTTCTGTTACCGGGACAGGAATGCTCAGTGTTAGATAAGCAGTAGCTGGATTTAGTCCGAAAGCTCCCAGGTCGGATATTAGCGTTCGTTTTGGTCGGTAATATTCTTGGATCTCTTTGTAAATCTTGAGCTGTGTGGGAACCTCGATTGAACCCCGGAGCCAGAACGTAATGTCCAACCGTACATCCGTTTCCGTTGATCGAAAGACAGGCGACTTGGCAATGGTAGGTCCAGCATAGTAATTGCCATTTTGCACGGCCAAAACTCGGGAGAACCCTGAAGGTGCCAAGTCCGCAGCATCAATCAAAGCCCAGCGATTGTCGTTGTTGTTCGATAAGATCCAACCATGGGTTGCGTTTTCAAAATTGTACACCAGCGGCACGGATGATCTTTTAAACAAATGCAGATTTTTTTATTTTTTACTGTAATCAGTCTGTTTTGTTACTGTACTAGTGTATGCCCTTTTTATTGCAGTAAATTACCGTGTTTATCTTACCGTGGCGTTGTAGTGGAAAATTCCGTGCCGGGGTCAGCGGCCAGACCGTTTATGTGGATCACGCACATCAATAATATTATGCAAGCTTTTGAACTCACAGTTGTAGCCATAGCTGCAAACAGCGTTAGTAAATCTGTACTATTCGGGAAACCTACTTCTTTAGCAGCTAGGCAAAGTCCGCTTATCTAATGAAGGTAAAGATTGCAATCAAATTGATGAGTTGGCATTCTACAGCGTTCTATATAGGATCTTGTAACTTGTTAACTTCTTATCGATTGGACTTCCGATATTGTTACTAAGTCATTTAACGGATTTATTTGGTCTCCTTTAAGAACAAAAAGGTTTACGATCGTTGACATAGTACATTCAAATTAACTTGTAATGACGCATTGTGTTATCTTGCCCGTAAGATTCGACGAATAATTCATTGATGGTAATGTCGTTTTTGTTTTCTGGAGCAGCAATGTAGCCTTCGAGCACGATCTGTTTGGTAAGGGATGCGAAGGAACGGCTTTTATAGTGCAATATTTACATGTCAAAAGACGTACCTGGTAGGGATGTTCGGAATACACGTAAGCTTGATAGGACGTCCAATCGGGCGTACCACTACCAAAATGTCGTAAATCCATGAAAGGTGTGTCGTCGTAAACGCCGTCCAGTGTGCGTTTCCTCAAGGTTAATTCGACTGGGTATTCAACACTGCCGGTTAGTTTGAAGCCCAAGTGCACTTTTTGCGAATACGCGGAGGCTGGGAGTGGCAAACTTTCCAGTGTGGCCATACCTAACAAGGTGTCATGGGTGTTAGCCAAATTAACTTTTCCTCGACAAGTCTAATTTAAAGTGAAAAATTACCGGGATGTTGACTCCCAGCCGCTACAGTCCATATAGGTGCTGGATTAGGATAGTGGGTCCAGCGGCTTCCGTGGCAGTAACCTTCTGTCCATGAGGTTACATTGTAGTCTGAGTAAAAAGGAATCTCTTGTACTCCGCTAAGGACTAATTGCGACACATAAACCATGTTATCATGCGTCTGCCCAGTGTAACCCTCTAATACTAGCTTAAACGGGGCGTTGTTCATGGAAGATAATGTTAGGCTAAGAGTTATGGGATTGTTCCAAGGATTTTTGCCGAATGGTGCCAGGTCGACAATCATGAGCCGAGTTTCAGCACTTTCTTGGAAGATTTTCAAAGAAGCAGGGGTGGTCTCGGAACCTTGCAATGCAAATGTTATTTCCAAGTGAGGGTCGTTTTCATGAGAAGTTGAGCTAGACTCCGTAGTTCGAAGCGATGGTGAGTGAGCTTCGGTGTAACCCGAGTAAAGACCCTCTTGGTGTATGTTAATACCGGAATCTTGCGAAGAGTTGACTGCCAAGGATGATCTAACCCACCGAATTCCATTCGTGTTAGATAAGGTCCAGCCTTGCACGGAGGTTCTGAAGTCGTAAGTGAGCAAGGATGGGGTTGGGCTGCGGATACAAAGATTGAGAGCAGATTTATTGAGACATGTTTTCTTACTTAGTACTGGTGAAACCGGGGTCCGTGGTTGTGGTAGGTTCTACAGTAGTTGTAAAAGCGGGAAGGAGTTGGAGGTCGTCGATGGCCACAAGATCTGCCGAGTTCCCAATTGATTGGATTTCGATCTGGTATATAAGTATTAAGCAGGTAGTTAAGGTCAAGTATCGATTACCTTGATTGATGTTAGGACAGGAACATCAATTGCCGTTGTTGTATGGTACCATGCTTGACTGGGTCCACTCGATGGTATTGTTAGGAGATTATGGACGCCGTAATTCTCATCTAGGTATTTGATGTAAAGTTTGGAGTCACCTGGTTGTAAAGATGACATGAAGAAACTTAGGGATAGAACACTGTCGGGTTCAACGTAAAAAAAGTCTCGGGTTTGTAAAGCTGCGATGACCTCGGTTGAAGATGTCGTGTAGGGTAGGCGCTTTAGAAATGCTGATCCTTGTGGCGGTTTTGGAATATTCGACCAAGATTCGGTGTAGTTTGTTATATACCAAACGGAGCCTTGTACTTCACTGACTTGCCAGGCTCCTAGAGTGCCACTCTCGAAATCGTTGTCGATCTCATGTCCACCGATTAGTGAGATGCTTAAAAAAAGCGTAAGCAAGCCAAAATGGCATAAACAAGAACTGCGGTTGATCATTGTTTATTGAACAGTAGTGGACGCTCGACTGACGGCTTGCAGATAGTCTGACTACTTTGTCGTACATGATTAAGAGGTATTTGATTAAAATATAGGTGATAATGCTTTGGTTTCGGTTCGGTGTTTTTATCGGAACGTAACTAAAGCTCTACAGTTTATTAGTTCTGGACCCCACTTGTTTCTGCTGATAGGTGAAATTATAGCTTAATTGCCCACAACTGGGGTTGGGGACTCAGTTGTTAGTGCTTCAGTTGGTATTTTTTTTATTAACTGGTGTAGGCAAGTTTTCCGAGTTGTGGGTGTCGAGCAGGTAATTTCATCAGTGGGGTGGATTGTAAAATTATAGCGAGCAGATATTGGCAACGGCAGTATTATCATGAACGCTATGCTTGCTTTTAGACATAACACGAAACTGTACAAAATTACTGTTATTGAAAGGTGCTCTTTTCATTTTATATGTCAAACAAACGAGGGTCAGTATTCATTGTCGTGTTTGTGTCGTTCTTTTTAATTTCGAACTAGGTTTGTTTTCCATTAAAATGTACTAGTGACTCCCATGGTGAAAAGTAATAATTTCAAAGGGAAAATAAACTCATTTTAACTCTCTCGTCGGATCCCTCCAGGAAGGTCGACAGGACAACCTCTTTCACGCTAATATAGTTCTTGAGGACTGATAGATACCCTTCCATGACAATCTGCGGTAAATAATTCAATTAGGGGTTATTTTACTTGATTCTGTTATTGTTATTACGAGAAATGGTTCACTCATGGGCGGGAGCTCTACTTCGACAGTTTCCCAGTTCAGATCCGAAATGATCCCGTAAGGTCTGAGGTCTAAAAACGGTGTGTCGTCGTAAGTTCCCGAAGCGGAACGTTTGCGGAATGTCAATTCAGCCGGGCTGGTCGTAGTTCCTCGCACTTGGAAAGTGACGAGTAGTGTCTGCGAGGATTTGGATGCCGGGAGTAGTACACTTTCCAGTGTTGCCATGCCTATGATTTCCAAGTTAAATTCAAATGCCATCGAGTTAATAAATATGTAAAAATATGTAAGGCAAGAAAATATTCATACCTGGATAATAATCCCTGGCCACCACTTTCCAGACGTTCTCGTTAGGAAGATCTTCTTGGATATCCCAATAACTGCCCATACTGTATCCGCGAGTCCAGCTGGTAGAGTTACGAAGATCGGGTTCGGGAAAGGTAGCGTCTTCGCGGGATCCTGTGATGACAATGCGAGCGACAGCAATGCTATTGTTGACAGCTTGGCCTGTGTAGCCCTTGATGAGAATGCGGAAAGGCTGGTATGCACTCGAAAAAGGCAAAGTTAAGGTTGTAATGCTGTAATCCGGAGTTGGGAATTGACTAAAAGAGGTCAAATCAGCGAACTCTTCTGGCTCCCCGGTAGATCCTTCGACTTGTTTGAATAATTTGAGTTCGGCCGGGACTGCTACGGAACCCTTGGACCAAAAATGGATCTCCATGGTTACTTGGCTAAGGTAGGGATAAAGCACTGGCGACGAAGTTAGTCCGGTACCGGCGTAAAATCCAGAATTTTCAACTTGCAATTGAGCGTCGTACTTGCTACCGTTCAGTACCTTGCGGGTCCAGAGAGCTCCGTTCTTGTTAAAAAGCGACCAGTTTTGGACCGATTCAGCAAAGTCGTAAATTATTGGAGCGAATGGATCCCTATAGTTTTACAATATACGATATTATTTGGCAGACAAAAATGGTAGCAGCGTACCGAGTCGTTGTACTAATGGTACTTGTCTGGGAACTGTCGTCGGTAACGTCCGTCACTTGTGTTATTGGTGCAGTAGGTGCAGTACCTTCACTGGTGTACTCGGATGTCACGACAAAATTGTCTATGGCGATCAAATCCTTGCTATTATCCATCGTGGCGTAGAACATGACCTTATAAAGAACATATAGTTCCTACAGTTCCGTATTGTCTTTGGTATTTATTCTACCTTGCTTGTGCCAGTGCAGCAAGCGATTGAGCTGAAATTACCCATATCTATCGAAGCTGATCTCCAGGAAGCAATAGCATACACCGATTTCACGCGCAGCATGTCGTATTCGCTTCCATCGCAGCTTAGCTTGACCTATTTGGGTTCAGCGCATAAATTATAAGCAATTTTTGGAATAAATGCATCGCAATTGCTTACGTCAACATAGCTCTTGCCTTCTGTGGAGCTCGAAGAGGACTTCAAGAAGTGATTGAACGAAAGGAAGTTGCCGTAGTTCACGTTTGTGTTGGCTGATTGGTACAATGCCAAGTAATGGTTCGGGGAAGTTGTTGTTGTAGTAACTTGTTGGAAGTGGGTACCGGAAGCTGGTTTCGGCACAGCCGTGATGTCAACTCCGTACTCAAACAAACGCCATTTGACGTAGTAGCCGCTGGTGTCTTTATTTTCCCAACATTGTGGAATGCCGTTCTCGAAGGATTCGTTGATATCGTTGCAGTCAGGCAGAGAATGTTCCGTCGTTTGGAAGTACCCTAATTGGGCACTGAACTGCACTATTAGCAGGACGAGCACGAGTTTATTCATTCCCAGTTTGGAGTGAATATTTCTAAGATCACAGGCACTTGTCTGTCAGTGCATTCGTGTATTCTTCGCTTTTATGTACATGCATATGTTTTTTTATCTGTATTTGTATTACCGGAGGAAATTTATCGGCGTTTAAATGATACTATCTTCCTGGGGTACGAGATAGGCGCGGCATAGGCACGAAGTCTAACGAACAACTGTGCTTTCACGCGCTGAAGACTACCGGGTACGAGCACTGTTTTTCCTTGCCGACAGCTCTTTTTTCTTACGTGAAAATCTATTTACGTTGCAAGTATTTGCAACACAAATCCTTAGATATTTCAGTCCAGTATAGGACGATACTTTTGTACCGAATAGGGTAGTACTTCGGGACTCTCGTTGAACCTTAGGTTCTTGCCATAAATTGACCTAAAACTAGTAACATGAACTGCAATGTGTGTTGTTTGGGGTTTTATTTAAGAACCGAGAACTGAGCACTTCTGTAATTTATGATGTGAATTACAATCGAGTTTGCCTTAATTTGAATTCTTTTAATTTTTTTGTTTAGAGAACGGAACTGGCAGTAGGCGAGCAAGTGAAGACATGGGAAAGAAGAAACTACCTGGTAAGAAAACTCCTTTTTTTCTCGTAGAGCATGTCTAAAATCCGCTTCTTGTGTGCGTGTTTGTGTTGCACTTACCAGTTTTAGCGCGCACAGTATCTGTTACTGAGCATGGCGTGGACGACGATATTGTCGGAGATCTGCCCAAGCAGCATGACCGAAAAATTAGTGAAGCTAGTAGGAAACTGTCCGGTAAAAACTTTAAACCCGTGTTGTATTACGTTTTGCTTACTAATTTAGTCTTGTCTGCTTTGCCTTTTTTGTTTGTGTTGTTGATCATTGCCTAGACGGTTCAATTGATACTGCATGGGAACAAGCCCGTAGACTTAGTGAAGCTGGTGTTCGTCGAATGTCCGGTACGTAGTTCCTAGACACCTTAATTGAAAAAAATAATATTACATTTGATCATTTCATCCTTCCTTGCAACCCAAATATAGATGCAAGTGTGTTAACCGTCGACACGGATTCATTTATCGTCGGAGATAGGGTGTTTGTCAATGGAGTCAAACCCGGGTACATTCAGTACATTGGCGAGGCCAAATTCGCTCCTGGAGAGTGGGCTGGCATCGTTTTGGATGACACCAGTGGTAAGCTTTTTTAGATTCCCGATTTGAATTATTATTATTATGTCCTAATACTTGTAAATCGTCTCAACCCTAACAAACAGGCAAGAATAACGGCTCAGTAGGGGGCGTGCGCTACTTTCAGTGCCAGCCTTTGCGTGGAATCTTTTCGCGGTTAACTCGTCTGACGCGATTCCCCCTTGAAGGGGCCGAGATGCCGTCAGACACTGCTTCTGAAGCTCCCACCTCAAGTCCCACACCTTCTAAAGTTGATGCGCCTTCCAAAGCCTCTAGCCCGGCCCCTTCACTGCCCCCTCCTTCTGATTTGAAAATCGGACAGCGTGTTATCGTTAACTCAAGCTTGGGCTCCAAAGCCGGCGTTCTTCGCTATATGGGCGGGACCGACTTTGCAGCTGGAAATTGGGCCGGCGTTGAATTGGATGATCCTGTTGGCAAAAATGATGGAACTGTGGGCGGAAAAAGGTTGGTTATCTAGATTTTCCATTGTTATGTGTAAAGAAATGGTCTTTTTCCAGGTATTTTGAATGTCGACCCAATCATGGATTGTTTGCTCCGATTCACAAAGTTTCGCTGTCGCCAGCTAATGCCATGCGTCGGGTATCTTCTTCAGCAACTCCGACCCGACCTGGATTGACCCGTCAAGGCACTCGAGATTCCATGGGCTCTATCTCGGTTTCCAGCATGGCTTCGACAGCATCTAGGGTAAGACTTGGAGTCCAGTCACTAACAACGCCTAACAAGGTAAGAATTAACCATTTTAACCCACTAAATGAATTCAATAATACTTAATAATTCTTCATAAATCTTTACTAAAACCTTAATAAGTACTTAGATATTTTGATTAAATACTAACATACTTAACCCTTACTAAATGTAAAGTTAATCGTTACTAAATAAATAATGAAGATCAACAGCCAATTCATGGAGCCACGATTTTATACGTGGTGTATAGAACAGGTATTGGTTTTACCGTGTGTGTAGTATTGTTGGAGTAGTTAGTTGTAGTTTAGTGCATCCAGAGTGAGTTTTTTGAAAAATAGTGCAATCTTTTTTTTGCAGAGACCAAGTCGCCCGTCTCCTCCAGCAGGGACAGCTTCTGCTCTTCAGGTAATATTAGTTCAATATTACCTATAATTACTCGTAACTGGAAGCTGTATCTCATCTGTTGCTTTTTGGCGATTTAACGTTGCTTACACTGTTTTAGATTAAGTGTAATACGCTGCTCCTGTGCTTGGGCATTAGGCAAAGAGACATTCAAGGATACGGGGCTGTCACTAACGATTTCTTTTCCGACATTCTCGCCATAATCAACACTCAAGTGCGATTTAAAGACAGTTCCCTTTCTTTGGAATTATTTTTGTCTGTAGGACAACGACGCGGTCGTCGACGATGATGATGGATGTTACTGACGGGATTTTCTCTCATGTTTTTACATTCCAAGGAATTATAATTTGCAACTTGGTTATAATGAAAGAGAGCTAGTATTAGCAAAGTTCCTAACATTTTTACTGCATCCATGGGAATAATCCGAATTAATCTGTTTCAAACTTGAGATCTATAAGATCTATTAGAAAACTAATCATGTGCCAAAGAAGGGGTGGGGGCATAGCTATTATAGTTGTTAGGTTTTGCATTTTGCGTGCCAATATAGAAGCAATATAAGATAGTACAGTTTCTGTGCTGTTAACACTACCAAGTAGAGTATTGCTGTTCTTAATAGGAAATGCTTCGAGAGAAAGAAAAACAGATTGAACAGTTGCTGAAGGAACGGGAATTCGAACGCGCCGCACTTGTTCGAGCTGCAGCCCAAACCGAAGAAGCTGAGAAGCGAGTCATTGAATCCAATAAGAAGTTGAACCAGGTTAGGATCTCGCTAAAAATAATTATTAGGAGAAGAATTAAAGAAACAATAAATATGTGTATTAGTTGGAGGATGAAGCCAATGGCGAAGTACAGCGATTACAATTGCTTCTTACCAAAGGTGAAGAAGAGCGGAAAAGAACAGCAGCACAGTGGGAAGAGGACCGTCGAAGATTAGAAGACTTGCAGTTTCAGGTAGAAGAGGCTACAATCATCAAATCAGACGCTGAGGTAAATTTGTGATGTGCTTAACAGTCTCACTTGGTCTGTTTAGACCATTTTCGTCTGTTTAAACTTTACCGTGACTAATGTGATCAAATTAGGGTCGAAATGGGGAACTGGAAAATCGGATTCGGGTGTTGGAGACGAGTCTAAAGGAGGAACTTACCAAGAACGAGGAGCTTGAGAAGGAAGCGAATCGAGGGTTTGAGTTGGAAGAGCAGTTGGTAACTCTGAAAGAAGAAAAAGATGACTTGTTATCGGAAATCAAGAGGTTCAAGGACGGATTGGTCAGCGCGGATAGCGAACTTCAGCAAGAGCTTGTTAACACTAAAGAGAAGCTAATCGCATTGGAAGAAGCTTTGGCCGAAAAGGAGAAATGCATCCAGCTGGAAAAGGAAGAGAAAGAGAAATGGCATGCTGTAGTCAACCAAGTTGAAGAGAAGAACGATGAACTCAACGAGCAAATGCTGGAACTGACCGAATTGGTGAAGACGAAAGAGCAGACATTGCAAGCCAAACATCAAGAATTGGAGATGGCCAAGTTGGATATTAAACACGTGAAAGAAACTGCGATTAAAGAAGGGTGTCAATTGGATGAGCTTAGCGCCAATATTGTGAAGCAGGAAGCTGAAATTCAAAAGCTAAATCACACCATCCAAACCTTGAATCTGGACAAGTTAGACTGGCTACGGAAATACGAAGACCTGGAATCGCTTGTGAAGCAGATCTCCCACGACAAAGATGAAACTCAACGCAAATTAGAAATGAAGAACCAAGAGCTCGAGTTGTTGAAGCAGAACCTGTCAGATTTGCAGAAAGCGCTTGAAGGCAATAGCGAAGAACAGACTAAGATGTTGGACAAGCTCAAAAATTCGCAAGAAATGGAAAGGGAGTTGGTGCTCATAAACCAAGAAGTGGATAACTTAAAGAGGCTCCTCAATGCGGAGAAAGAAAGCGCTGCAAGCATGTTACAGGAGAAAACGGGCGAAGTTAGTAAATTGCAAGAAAAGCTCTCAGAATCTGAAATGGAACTTGTGAAGAAAACAGAGTTGGAACAGCAGCTCAAAGACGCTCTGCAGGAATCCGTACGCCTACATACCCGGTTAGCAGAGATGGAAATGATTCATAGCACTGAAGCAAAGGATTCCCAATCTAAGGTTGACGAGCTGAACGAAGTCCTTCAAGAACGGGAAGAACAAGCTCGGAAAACTTTAGAAGCCAGTCAAGCCAAGTTGCAAGAATTGGAGCGCATTTGTGAAGAATCGGAATTCAGTTTGAAAGAACTCAAGGTTAAGTATGAAACAGTGGAAACCGAGGCAAAGAAGGTTTTATCTAGCAAAGAAGAGAGCGACAAAGAAGTAACGAAACTGGCTGAGGAATTACGCCAAATCCAAGCTCAATTACACGAAAGCCAAGCGCAGTATGACAAGTTGAAGGCAGATTTAAACGAGAAAAGCACCCAGGCTTCACACGAAAGCGCGGAACAGCGGAACCAAGTAGCTCGGTTGGAGGAAGATCTGACAAACGTGCGGCTCTCCAACGCTGATTTGCAACAAACGCTACAAACCGTGCAGAATCAGCGTGAAGCCTTGGAAAAAGAGCGAGTATTGTCTAACGACGCTGTCAGAGAGCGCGACGCAAAGTTGGCACAAGTCACTCTGGAAGTGGAGCGTTTGAAAAGCACATTTGATACCCATAGAGCTGAACTGCAGAAAAAATTGGAGCAGACTCTTAAAGAAGCGGAAATGGCCGAAGAACTGCGCACAGCTTTGGAAAAGACCAGAACACGAGGTGAAGAAATGGAAGCGTTGGCTCACGAGCGCGAGACAGAACTATTCGAACTCCAAGAGCAAAAGCGGGCGTTTGTGGAAGAATTGGAACGACTGTCTCAATACGAAAGCGAGCGGGAAACTTATCGGCAACAGTTAGTCCAAAAGGATCAGGAAATCTCCCTCTTGTCAAAAGATTATGCTAAATTACAAATAGAATTAAGTTCCTTTAACGCACGGTACGAAAAAGACAAACGGGTTTGGGAGCAGAAAGTCGTCGATTTCCAAATCAAAAAGCAGATTTCCTTGCAAGAAGCCCAACCTCATGATCCGCAAGTGAGTCAGCTGTTGGAAGAGAAAGAAGCGAGTAAGCGCGAGATTGCGTTTTTGAATTCAGTCATTGTCGACATGCAACGAAAGGTGGATGAAGGCAAGTTACAGCTGGAAATTAGCCACGCCTCTTTGATGAATCAAGGCATTAGCGAAGTTGTCCAGAAAAACGGCGTAGCAAAGCGGGTCGTAGCTCCTCGGTTATTTTGTGATATTTGCGATACTTTTGATCTGCACGACACGGAGGATTGCCCTAAACAATCTTCCTTCGACGTTGGCAACGATTTACCGACACCACCGCACTCTCAACACCAAGGCAAACGCAACGAACCTCGTCCCTATTGCAACACCTGTGAAGGTAAGTTATTCACTAATTTTTCATCCCTCGCTAATTAGGTATTTTTATATTTTTTCAGCCTTTGGCCACTTAACGAGCGAGTGTACAGAAGAGGATACTTATTAAGCCCACGAGAAGCAAACGTTACTCGGAGAATGCAGATTTCTCATTCAGTGCCTTTTATTATCAACCAGTTTAATGAAAAAATACGGTTAACTTGTGATGACTTTGTGTATAGGGTGTGCTAAACTAGACCCCCAAATTTAATGTTCAAGTTTTCCCGGAGGTTAAATCCCACGTTCGATAATTGTTACATGTGCAATTTTTTTTCAAGGTTTTAGTTTTTATTGCAAAGTTAGGTGTACAGTACAAGTCATAAAATAAATGCCTGGTTTTCAGTCGAGCCCTTCTTTCCGTTCTCGTACAGATTCCTAAGAAACAAAACCGAGTCATTGTTTAGAGAAGGGACAGTCATTTGATAGCGGGTTACCTTAAATCTTTCTTCCAAAAGGGAGAGCTCTGAAATTAAATCCGTGATGGCATGCATCATCGCGTCATGAGGAGTGTAATCGGAAGTGGTTTGGATACGCAAAATAAATTTGTGCTCCAAAGGATGAGGCTGCTTATAACCCGCAAAAAGCACATTGGGATCCTTCAGCAACTGGCTGGATGAAACCAAATAAAAAAATATATTATGATTAATTAAATGTATTTAATTACTTCAAGCTTACCATCTAATCATGTTCCCAAGAGTGTGATCCTCTTTATTTACGGTAAAAATCGCAGCATTGGGTACCTTCGTATCCTGCTCTTTGATAATCCTACGCAACAAGTTAAAAAATGTTAGAAGACTAGAGATAATTAATAGACTAACTATTATGGTACTTTTTCTCCCCTTCGAAGAGCAAAAATGATTCAAAAGCGGGTGGTGCGTTCATTTTTTCGGCAGAATTTTCCCTCCTGCTTCACTCGGTGGTTGACAACAAACGGTAATTGCGAATAACTTGCGTGAACTACAAAAAACCTGAACGCGAATGGGTTAGGGGCGGTTCAATATCCAACATCACGGATCAGTACAAACAAACCAGTTGGAAAATGGCGTCCGTGGGGGAAGGAAGTGACCGTAAAGTCGAGGTGGTTAGGGGCCAAAATTTCGAAGTTGGCCCGCGATATACTAATTTAGCTTATATTGGAGAAGGAGCATATGGAATGGTCGTGTAAGTTCCAGTTCAACGAAGTTGATAATAACCTCAGTTCCACCCTAAACCTGTTTTCTTTACCTAGGATACAATTCTCTCTGTGCTGTCTTTTTTTCTTTGTTCCTTGTTTCTGTAGCCCTTATCTTTAGTATCAAGAAATGACGTGTTGAATATTTACTAAGATAGTTTTTATTACCTACAGGTCAGCGTATGACAATGTAACGAAAACCAAAGTTGCCATCAAGAAAATTTCGCCATTTGAACATCAGACATATTGCCAGAGAACCCTCAGGGAGATCAAGATTCTGACCAGGTTTAGGCACGAAAACGTAAGAGTTTTTTTCTTTGGAAACAAGCTTTCCTTGGCCTGCGTGTATGGTTAGTGCTCTGCATTAATGTCACGCAATTGCTTCTTAGTAGACGAAATCCATGAAAATGTATCCATTTCTAAAACCCGGGCCATGTTTGCAATGCTACTATGCTTGGCATCTTTAGTATTGATAGTAAAAGTTCTTGGGGAGCATGGAGGATAAACCCAAATAATTGCTTGTTTTCTGTCTCCTGTTTTCTGTGAAATTGTCCAGGGAACAATACTTGTACTAATTTGCGCATTCCACTGTAGCTGTTGTGTTAGCTGTATCTGTTTTTGCTCTTAAAATCGTAAGTGGGATGGGTGCTACCTCAATTACCTTGTGCACGTGTTACACCTCTCACGCTCCCGCTTATTGTCCTCTCTCCTACTTGCTGCTCTTCTATAATTGGGCGCTCCGTCCTGGCTCGTATAACCCTGGCGTTAATGACCACATTATTGACGGTGTCGGAGCTGGAACGAGTTTAATATGTTCATATTGTTTGGCGCGTAGGTAATCGATATCCGTGATATCATCCGGGCCGTCGACATTGATCAGATGAGGGATGTATACATCGTGCAATGTCTAATGGAAACGGACCTGTATAAATTATTAAAAACACAGGTACGAATTGACGTTCTTATAACCATGAAACCCGGGACTCGGGGAGCTTTAATCTTGTTGGTTTTTCTTAGCGACTGAGTAATGACCACATATGTTACTTCCTGTACCAAATTCTCCGAGGATTGAAGTATATTCACTCGGCCAATGTGCTCCATAGAGATTTGAAGCCCTCCAATCTCCTATTGAATACGACATGTGATTTAAAAATCTGCGATTTTGGATTGGCCAGAGTAGCTGACCCTGAGCATGATCACACTGGATTTCTGACCGAGTATGTGGCTACACGTTGGTACCGAGCCCCGGAAATCATGTTGAATTCCAAGGTAAACGACCTCCGTTGTAAGAATAGATTCTAAACGCAAAACTTTTGACGCGGTCTGTCTAGGGTTACACGAAATCTATCGACATCTGGTCTGTAGGCTGCATCCTAGCCGAAATGTTGTCCAACCGACCTATTTTCCCGGGTAAACATTATCTGGATCAACTTAACCACATCCTTAGCGTCCTTGGGTCTCCAACGCAGGACGACCTACAGTGCATCATTAACGAAAAGGTAATTTCGTTTTCCCCACCAAAAAGTGATGCAAATCATTGAAACTTTTCCTGTCGAATAGGCTCGAAGTTACTTACAATCTTTACCACCTAAACCTAAAGTGCCCTGGTCAAAACTCTACCCCAACGCGGACCACAAGGCACTAGATTTATTGGGCAAGATGCTGACTTTTAACCCTCACAAACGTATCGGAGTTGAAGACGCTTTGGCGCATCCGTATTTGGAGCAGTACTACGACCCTGCTGACGAGGTACTTGCTAATCTTCTTTTAAAAAAAACGAGTTATAAAACAGTAAGGTCAAATGTTTAGCCCGTGGCAGAGGAACCGTTTCGTTTCGAAATGGAGTTGGATGATTTGCCAAAGGAGAGGTTGAAGGAGTTGATTTTTGAAGAAACGGTGCTGTTTTCTACGAGAATGTCCCAGGAGCAGGCCATGTAAATTTTTCGCTGGTGAGGTGGACACATTTCTCAAAAAAAATTATAATAATTGGAAGGAACGTGCTGCAAATTGCTGAAGTGTAGCATTGGTTCGTAAAAAGATTTCAATTAATTCGAAAAAAAGGCCAAACCAAGGAAGAGAACAATTATTGGAACTGGTGTTCAAAATTGTTGTCTTCTTCGTGTTGCATTCCGCTAATGGGAAAGACAATGTGAGACTGTTCTATTTGTTTTTCGAATTCAGCCTTGATTTTTTAAATGTTTACATCTTTAATTTTCAATTGCGCGCAACGTGAATGCTGCCATTCCCCCCTTTTCAATTGCGCAACAACAAACAAGTGGCATGAAAAAGTTCACTTTTCCACGTGGTATTAGTATGCCTTTTTTTTAAATGGTTCGAGTTTTCTTTTCATATAATTGCCGGTACCTTTTCCCTAGCAAATTTCCCCCCCTTTTTTGTCTCTTGCGAGTCTTACATTAATAGGCAATAAAACCGAGCAGAGTTCATTCTTTCCGTTAACTCTTTTTGTCCTCCCCACTTTTCATCCCCAATACAATCCGTGTACCTGGAATCATTTTTTCGGGCCCCGTGTATTTCTACCGTAAAACAGCTACTATACATCTTTTAAACTATAAATTTTTTATTTCCGCTAAAAACTCGTGTTTGGGATATGTGCGGATATGTTTCTTTTAGGAATGTAAGATTTTAAATTTTGCTTTCGGAACATCAATCACCTGACACTTGAGTCTAACTTTTTTCCTAAAACGTAAACTTGGAATGCGTTCATTCTTTGTGGTCGCGACCAGAAATATAGATATGGAATAACTACTTCCAGACTGTGGAAAATAAATCCATGAACGAGTCATAGATCATGAATGTAATAGCCACATCTAGGCAAACTCTGCTCATGCGAGGAATGGTTCCTTTGTAAAACCTAGAACAAGAAATCAATTTAGTTGACACTTTCTGGTTTGTTAAAAGAATCAGCTTCCGCGTTGCAACTTACGCGAAAGGCCCTTCGTGTTTCCAGATTTGGACAAAACAGTCTGCTGTATTCTTGTACTTGGACGCCTCGAGACCTTGCATGCGTGTTTTGACAACGTCGATAGGTGTATTGCCAAAAACAGAAAGAGCTCCAGCTACGGCACCAAAGCCGCCGACCACCAGTTTGGGAACAGGCTTCTTAGGGTCACCTTCTCGGTACCAGTCCTTGAGCGTCTCCATAACGTAAAATCGAATGGCTTGGTTGGACCCTTGTTTCATAATGGTAGCCGTTACTCCTTGATATGTCCCGCGGATACCTGTAGAAAACCCGGCATTAGTAAAAAAAACTGTCTCTTTCTGAACACCAAAGCGTTTAAAAGTCACCTTGTTCTTTAATAATCATTCTTACGCCATGGAAGAAGCCTTTGAATTTGGGATTGGCAGACCGTTGGTCGTTAATAAATTTCACTTTGACCGTTTCCATAGGAGTGACAGCGAAAATAGCTTCTGCTACACCGGCACCCAAACCACATAAAAGTCGTTTGGAGGGATCTAAATTGCCTTTTTCGTCTACGCAGTACTTTTTCAATTGCTCAAATGCACCAAAACGGCAGGCAGATTTGGGAATGGAGCCATACAAGAGTACGGATAATCCGCGATATAGTCCCAACACTCCATGACTCCGGACAGTTTTCTTGACACAGTCAACAATTCCATTATATCGCCTTTGACCGGCTTTTTCGTCTAGCTGCAACTGAGTCTTTACATACTCGGTAGGGAACGTGATACAGATTTCGATGCCGCCTGTTATTCCACCTAGAAACAGTCCAAGAATATTGATTCAAGGCATTGGGGGTAACGTAAAAGGATAAAGGTTAGCTTGACGACTATGGATCTTTGCCAAGATTTGAGTCTATCAGGAGATTAACGTACGCCTTGGTCATTAGTAGCAATGTGTATGACATGAGTAGCAACGTGCTATGGATTAGTTGTTGAGATTTGCAGAAGTGTTACCTGCTACAATTCCCTTAAGTCCTTTATTTCCTTCGCTTGAGGCAGCGGCTGCTCCCACGCTACTCATCCAAGGTCTACTCGGTCCAAATGGATTAACGAAAGTTCTTTTAGAGCAATCCATTTTTTAGCACTGATTTTGAGAACCTACAACACCGTCTGGAAAGGAACAGATTGAAAGCGTTCACAATGAAAATTTGCACTACCTTACCAGAATATCTTGAAGCTAAACAACTTTCACTCCAGTTTGTTTATTTGGCACAGCGAAGAGCAGTGAACTGCCGGAGGCTGTCTTGTATGCGTAGACGGCTGCAAGGGCGTACGGTAAATGAGGGCGTGGACTTATATCCCATGGGCGTGATAATGAACGTGGGTTTGTCGCTAGAATAAAATGCATGTGAAAGAGTTCTGATGTTTTTACTGGATGATTGTAATTAATAGTACTGTACAAACGTGTCATGCGAATTATTTTTTAATCTTATTTTAAGCGTTGGAAAAGTGGAGAGACAAGAAGTTTGACATCTGGACTTGTATTCTTATCAGTTTTTATGGCTAAAGATTGAGCTACATTGAACTTCTGACCATTGTGGGTTCTACACTTTTGTACTCCATTATCTGCGCAACGTTCCGCGGCGACCTCCTTCCATTAGAATTTGATTGATTAAAAAAGCCGATAGCGCTAAATAGAGCATTAACGACTTCTAGGGTTAATACGTCTTCAAATGAGATCGGCATTAAATAATTTGTTTTGTTTTTTAAACTATTTATCTCACTTTTTCTATATTTTGTGAAATATCTTTTTTAAAATGAAGCCGGAGATAGTATGCCATCTGGTGGAGGAGAGTGCGATACACGTGAAAACTCATCTGTATTTGTAAACATTCTGGAACTTCTATTTTAAAAGTAGTAAAATTTACAATTAAAAATACCATGGAGAAAGATAAAACGGAAAATGTAGCAACAAATCCAAATACTAGTTTATATTCTTGGATGGTAATTACTTGAGCGATAAAAACAGTTAACGAAGGCGGCACTAATATGGTACCGGCACTCTTTGTAGATTCGCCCATGTGATGTCTATTATGATGAGTACTCTGAGTGTACAAGTATTAAGGCGAGATTTCATCAGTACTTCATTTTTGGGGAAAGCGTTGACTGTTCTTCATGGAAAAAAGACTATAAAAAATGCAAGGCCATTGAAGCTAACAGTAGCCCCGAAGATTTAGTATTTAAATAGCGAAAAATAGTTTAAAATTTCAATCTAACATTATTTGTAGGAAGAACTTGTCGCCAGTGAGAAGAAGAGAAGACTCGAACGATTACTTCCGCATTATGGCAATAAAATCTGGGAGCATCGCGACTCTCCGCCGCCAGAATTCCACGCTCCCTTACCGGAAAAATATCAGAAAGAATACGAAGGAACATACTTGTATCATAAAGCTAAGGAATTTAAAGAAGATCCTTCAAATACCGCTGCCCAACAAGAAAGCAAAGAATCTACTAGCACATGTTGTATTTCATAGCAGCCAAGCAAAGCCATGTTAATATAATTGTAGGATAAATAAATTTCGAAGTGCACATTTCTTTTGTTTTTTAAACTAAAAACAAAAACAGATTAAATCCTTAGAAAGTAGTAATATACAAAAAACTCCATTAAAGAAACGATTTGTACGGGATTTTTCGGATTGGCCAATAAGCATTACGGTAACCATGGAAACGAAGATTGGTGTGCAGCGACGCCACACCCTGGTTTGTAAACACGTAAGCCGCTTGGCAGTTAAGTGTGTTTTTAGTTTGTGGAGTGCAGAACTACAAGCAGTATTTTTTTAAGTTCCGTGGCTGTGTAAAACACTCAGTATAATGGATGAAGCAACTATTGCGGCCAAGTTGGATAGCTACAGGAATTTTTTTAAGACTTTTGCTGAAACAGTCAATATTAACGATCCTCTCCCTGTTCGGGTTGGCTCTTATTCACTAAAGCCACATGAGATTAAAGGCGAAGTTACGGATTGGGTTATGCAGTACCTTCAGTCTAAGTAATTTTTACTGTTATTATTAATTTATTTTCTCGGTTTCTTTTATAATTAAGCATTTAAAATGTAATTCGTACACTGTCCCGACTCAGATGATCCCAATTTTGATCAATTGCTTTTCTGTTTACATTGCCTGCTCTAGAAATTGTCCCGTGCAGTTGTTGCCCCCGTTGGTTCACTCTATCCTGGAGCAAGTCCATATGTGTGTGTCAGAAGAGTCAGCCAGAGAAAAGGGTCACATAAGAGGTACTTCAATTTTAATTCCGAAAAGAAATAATTAATTACTGTTTTATTTAAACTGTGGTACATCTATTTTTTGTGTGGGGTATTTTTAGCTTTGGAACCTGTACGGCTTATGCAGATGGTAACGTCCCTATTAAACGAAGCCTGCCTTAGCTACCTCGATGAACAAAAGTTACAGTCCCTGGCTGAAGTTGTTCATGCAAACCCACGTCAACAATTCCATCCTATATCTATACACGCTATCCGAAACGGCCGAAGGAAGATGGAAGACAGACACGTAGTAATTTCGGACTTGAATGCCATTTGTGGTTTGCAGGTAGGCTTATTCATCAACCGTAAGCGAAGCCGAGTATAACCCAATTTTCCTGTCTTTTTGTTTTCAGTCCGTCTTTGTGGATTGCAGTTATTACGCAATTTTTGATGGCCATGCTGGAACCGACGCTGCCTTTTACGCTTCAGCTCAATTGCAGCAACGATTGGTGAATTCCCCATATTTCGAATCGGACCCTGCAAAAGCCTTTAGGGAAGCGTTCCTCACGGTTGACGATGAATTCGTGAATGGGCATCAAGACGAGGTTCAAGTTTTGACTTGTTTACACCCAACATTAATTTGAATATCGTTTAATAGCCCGTAAGAGGTGGAACTACAGCTGTGGTCTGTTTCATAATGGGTAGCACCTTGTACACGGCTTGGTTGGGAGATTCTCAAGCCATTCTTGTGCGGGATGGCCAAGTTATTCCTCTGGTGAACCCCCATAAACCAGAAAGACCGGTACTTGTCTCATATCCCTATAACATGAGTACACTTTGTTTTCTTAATAAGCCGTTTTTCTTGTTGCAAACAGGATGAGCAGGAACGGATCTCATCTATGGGAGGTGACGTCATTTTCTGGGAAGGTACCTTCCGGGTGAATGGGCAGTTAGGAGTGTCTCGTGCTATCGGTAATTAAATCGCCTGCGGAAGAGAAAACTATGTACTTACACACTATTTACGTCTACAGGCGATGCGTCTTACAAGCCCTACGTCACAGCCGAGCCTGATATTATTACGCTGTCCTTGGATGGTAGTGAGGACTTCTTAGTCTTGGGATGTGATGGATTATGGGACACGGTCTCCCAGCAAGAAGCAGCGTTCCTCGTTCATCAGCATCTTCATCATAATCCAGGTAAGTTTTTCATTCTTAATTTTCCTCTGTGAGTATAAGAGTAGAATGCAAAATTCTTAGCATTTGCAAGTGTCAAAACTTTCCAGTAAACCGAGGACTGTTTTGGACCATATGGGTTTTGTATTACGATGCCGGTGTGCGTCATCTGAATCCTCGAATTCTATTTCTATAGTGTGAGTCCCGTTTGCTTTTAGTCTTTTCCCAAGCACTTTGAAACCGTGCTGGAGAAGGGTGGTTTCAATGGAAGAGTCTTGTAACAGAAACAAGGGAAATGGGAAATTGACAACACCGTCGCAAGGCGTTTTATGCACGCATGTCGATTAAATAGCGGAAGTTGGCAAGGCTTGGCTAAACCGGAAACGTGCTAAAAACAGGGGCCCTAAACTCCGTTCTACTCTTGAGAGCAATAACCAAGCAACCCGTTTCTCCCTTCGTGAGACTTTCTCCCGCGGGAACGAGCATCAAAACAGATTCTATACCTTTTTTGGACTGTGCCAATTTCCCATTACGGAGTTGGCGAAAATCTTGACATCCAGATACTCACTTCTTATCCGAGAACAGCTTTTGAATGGCGTAACGGCGATAGCATGAGTCGACTCGAGTGTGCTTTTCACGAGGGGGGAGAGAGAAAGGTTAATGACAAGCCTTCCCTGTGCACATGAGTGACTCACGGGATTCAGAGGTTCAAAGGTTAGTCGACGCTTTTGGCGCCTGGTTGCAGTTTCTTTGGCGTCGGCGGTTAGCTCCCTAATCTTGTCGTGAAGACGTGCCATAATTATTCCGAAATAATCCTCCAAAAAGGACTTAAAATTGGGACTGTGTAGTTAAGCCATTTAGCGTTTTCCGTTGAAATAAAATAAAATATCCGTTTAGTTGCACTAAACGTAGGGCGCATCGTGAGTCAAGGTCAATCTTTTCTTCGGGGTTTGCGTGCTATTATTTCTAGTTTTGTTTTGTTTTGTTTTCGGGCATAGCTAAAGATGGAAAAACCAAGCTAAAAAGCGCAGTTGGGAGCAGAAAGAAATCTGCTAAGCATCTTGACTTGTTGGCAACGCATAGCTACTTGCAAGTTCCGACTCGTGAGTCAACTTGCGTCGCTCGTCGGTGCGCGACGTCCAGAGCGTTCTGTACAGCTGTTTGCCCGTTCTCTCGCCAGTCGTTTTACCCAGGGTGTGGTGTGACTATCATGTGGTGAGCTGTGTCCCAAAACACTCTCGGTTGACAAATCGCCTCATCGTTAATTCCCCGTAAATATCTTCCTTGTCGTTTTTGGTACCGTTTTTTCGGGGTACTTTGTGGTATTTTTCTTGGATTAATTTTTCATGCGCTTTGGGTGCGCAGTGTAAACGTGACTTGCAGCTGGTTCGTACACTTGATACTTTCCGTTTGTTTTTTTATTTATTTTATTACCTTAACGGAATTCCACAGTCGAATTTCGCTTTATTCCATTGCTATAATAGTAGTAAACTTAGCTCTTTTGACGCTCTTTTTCCAAAAGGAAGTAATAACCACTCTCGTCAACCCTAAGTGCCTGATTGTAGACTTGTTGTGGAGGAAACACAAGTTCGTGCCCTATGCCCTAACCTTTGAACTCTCCCATACCTTCAGTTCGCTACGTGGTTTGTTTCGGTCGTGAATAATTCAGAACCTTGCGTTGGAACTTTACCTTATGCAGTCAGGCACAGTTCACTTGGCATAATTCGCGCATTGAAACTGGTTTTAAAACATTCGCAATTTATTGGAGCGTGGTTAACTCAATGTTTCGGGATATTGTAATGTTCCAAAACGTTTGTCTGTATACTAAGGTGACAACAAAACGTCTCGTTGGCAAGCGAGAGTTGTATGATCAAACCTGGTCCCGGTAAGAAACTGCAGCCAAAAAACTATTTTCGCTCGTCAGTTCGGGGTTTGTGTTGCGCTTTTCCCATATCTTTCAAGGTTAAGCTATACTGGTAACCTATGGCTATAAAACACGAGCCATGTAGTACACAAGCGCTTATAAACAAGGTTTTCGGTCATGATAAAGCACGGTGAAATCGGACCATTATGTGTAAATGTATCCTTCAAGAGGGGGGCAAGGAGAAAAGATGGACACGAATCATCTGAGCGCGGCCGGGAGTTGCAGTATGACTCATCGTCTGGCTAACGTAAACTTTGCATAGCTGTTGTACTCAACAGCCTTATTTCCCCGATCTGGAGTTTCGTACCCCGTTGGCTATTTTTTTTTGCCTGAATCCATGCTTGGACGTACTTCCCTAGCCATAGGCCATCTCCTAGAACCTTGATGGACAGCCCTCATCGATTGCTTCTTGGATAGACAATCCTATCGAGCAGCAAACTGGCCACGTAACCTTTTCTGCCTACCGTATGGCTACACCCCCCTTTTCGTCTTGGATCCGTTTTCTTATAATGTCACGGTTAGAGAGTATGGGCCCCATTAGGCAGCTGGTAGCCGCGGTGGACCGGAAACAAACCGAATCTCTCTTCCCAGGTGCTCTTTTGCTGCACCTTGTCGCACCTCTGGAATGCCTCGCCTTACGCTCTGCACCGTGTCTGTGCCTATGCAGGAAAATACTCACGTGATACAAGCAAATGAGCGAGATAGGACGGGTTTGTTATTTGGCATGCGTGATTTTCCACGTCGATAAGATGGTCCATTATACAATGTTAGGTGCGTAGAATCGAGATTCTTTTTGGGGCTTGCGTCAAAGATTTTTTGTTTCCAGCAATGATGGATGTGATGAGCAAGCCCTAGCCATTGAGTCTACGACTGCTTCAGGCTAGAAGCTTTGAGCTATGAGGCTGCAAATTCACTTGGACGTTATTGATTGCCTGCGATAAACCCAACGTAATGAAAACTCCACGTGAAGTCCGTTCCCTATGCTCACTGTAGAGTCCTGAACAAGGTTCCTGAACACTTCCAAGGAACAATTAGTTGAGCTATTTGTGGGTTTCGAAGCTGTACCTGGAAGCTTATAGGGTTTAATTGGTGACAGGACGGGTCGCCCTTAGTTTTAATTGGGGTAGGCACGTGAGCAAAGATCGAGTATTTTTTTTGTTGTTATCACCGGTTATCCGCTTCACTGGGTTGGCAATAGACGGTGTTAAGTTAGCGGCTTGGCGGCCATAATTCAAAGTAGCTTTCTTAGAAGAACTTTGGCGGTGCCTGACCGTGTCATAGACGTCCAAGTGAGCCATTTTGGGTGGCGGGAGATGCTTCTAGAAGTACGTGATGGTCGGTTGTGTGGATTAGCGGGAGGGGGGCGATCAGGGAACCCAAAACTGTAAGAGTAATTCACAGTGGCAGGCCTAATACATGGCCGACCATCACTGCGACCTAATCCCTCGAGAGCAATACTTTTGCATTGCATCTGGGTGTTTCCATGGTTACAATAGTTGCCATGCTCGAACATTCCCAGTCACACTATCAGAATTACACCCTCTCACCCTGCAATCCCCTTCATTGCCATGTATAGAACACCATTAAGGACTCAATTCCCTTTTTCTGCGCCTTTTAGCCCTGACTAGGTTGCGATATAAGGCCCGACAGGCGTCCTTTCTGTCGTATTTCCTCCCAAACGTGTATTTACCAATTACCATACTCGCATAATGAGCATCGTTGCTTTGGTAAAAGGGTATCACGGTGAATGTTAAGGAGCTCAGAGGAATGGTTGAATGGTATGCATTGTATAGCCATTGGGATGCTAATGCGTAGTATATAGTTGTAGCAGCATGGGTGCATAATTTTGCAGAAATTGGAATTCGTGCATTCTTCGTACTTGTGCTCAGTACGTTTCTAATCTTGCATATGTATGCCTTTTTACTTTCGGGGTAATCGTAATCGTAAAGGAAACGGGGTTGTTGTTCGTAATCGTAATCGATTAGTTGAGCTAGGATAAGAGTTTTTTGTATAGGAATCGATAAAAACAAGGTACCGGAAAATCCACAGAAAAGCAAGCAAAGTGCTGAGACCTGTGGAGTTAACCATGCGAGGCTGAAACAAACTTCGATTTTTCTTTTACCTATATATTTATATATCTAAAAAAAATTTGAATCGGAGCTGGTCGATCAAATGGCTTTTCCACTCCCTGTGGTAGTATGATGGGCTCCCTACGTAGTCGTAAATTTTGTTTTTTCTCGTTGTCGGCATATTTGGGGCCGCAGAATTGCTTTCCAAACTGTATGGAACACGCCATAAATAAAGTTTATGTAAATCAGGGACAAGAGGGACAGCTGAGCAGGCTGTTGATATTGCTATTGTTGTGAGTGCCATACTTGAAAAGCAAAAAGGGGTGTTGGATGCGAACGAAAAGGGGTGGTTAAAGCGCTTTCGTGCTTGCGAAGCTTTTTCTGCTTGATCAATGATGCCCGGCAGTTTCCTTAGCACTTGTCCCAGGTCTGATGATAGCCTTTCCTTTTGTATGTATCATCAGTTTGTTCAGTTCAAACGAATTTTGCCTAGATTCTCATTTCTCAAGTCAAGTTTCCGGGCAACGTGACTTGTATCCGCATTAAATTTGATTTTTAAAGGATAACATAATTTGCAGAGGGGTTGGGTGCATAAGGGACCAGACATAATTGAGATTTCTCGTTTTTCTACCCACAAGAAGTGGGGGAGCACGAGAGAGAACAGGACATGAGAGGAGACGGGGACTTTCCCCAAAATCAATACATGCTGTCTGGCTTTTCTATAAAGTAAAAGCGTAACTTTTGAAAGTCAATTGCATAGGTGCTTCACAGAGTAGTTAGGAAAAGCTATCATAAAAGTTAGTGTATAGCGAAAAGTAGAAGCATAAACCGAAGAAGGTGACCGCGAGCAGTGGAGAGAAGCCAGGACGTTCACCTGCATGCTGACTGACTGGAATATTTGAAATTATGCAGACAACTATTCTGTGTTTTCTTTTTTCTCGAAAGATTTTTAATTCAGCTAGCCGTTATTTTTATTTTATTTATTTTGTTTGCTCCGCCAAAAATAAGCAAACTTAAGACCCCGTAACTCCTTCAATGCCCAAGTTTGATGGGGCCCGAGGTGTGCCCGAGGTTTTGAATTGAGGATTTTTTTTATTATTCTTTTTTTTTTTGCTTGATGGTGAGTATAAGTTTTGGTGGTGGCTATTTTCCTCCATGGCCAATTGGGGACTGGCGATAAGCAGATGTCCAGCATTGTTTCATGTCCACGTCAAGCTTGACTCACTCCTAAGCCAACAAGCATTTACCATTACCATTCTAGGGAGCCCGAAGACATACTATTGAAAACCACTACAGCAGAACCATGACTTGCTAACAACTTTCGAAACAATAGGCCTTGTTTACTCGTTCGGTACTTACGACTTCTCCAAGATGGATATCTCGCAAGACTTTTCCTCCTTACTGGAATGACAAAGTACTACACTGCATTAAGTAACATCGAACTGCTGTGGTGGCTGCTTAAATAACTTGACGCTTGTTAGCACAGTCATTAGTGGGTCAGATGGTAATGGGCTTCCTGACGTTTTGCTAGGTAGCTAGCTAATCCAGCGTTCTATTGGTTGCTTGTTCGACATTCGGGAAGGGAAGGTTCTTGGAAACGCGTGGTAAATTCCAGAGCACGTGACTGAAGCCATTTGCCTTGCTTTGAGCGTGAAAGTCGTCTCGTAAACCACAATCTAGTGTAGTAAAGTTACGGCTAAACGAATCCAAGGCTGTAGGCGTTAAGTAAGCGTTATTTGTGTGGCTTTTAGCTCAGGCAATGATTTTCTGTTTGCCGAGGGACAGCTGCCAATGATATGTATATATGCGTGTTGAAATTTCTGTTTGTCGATTGCGTGCGTGGCTTGGATTTCGGTATTATTGAAGCACTGCTGACTGTGCACGAGCCAAAGTCTATTTATAACAGATAACGCATACCTTCTCCACATTACTGCCCCCTCGCTCCTTCCTGTCTGGGTGTCTTGAGCTCAGGGTATACGCTTCACGCAAGCGAAGAAAGTTCGAATGTAAATCATTTCAAAATAACCGCTTGCCTAGTTGTGTAGGCGATCCTCACTGTGATTTGCGGGCACCGCTCTCACCGCTTCCGGTCCATTACCTCTTGTCTTCCCCCTCTTTTCTCGTTCCTGTTATTGGCAACAAGCACAATAAGCTAGGCTGCAATAAACCGCATTTGTACGGTTGTAAAGTCATGCAAAGCGAACGGCTCAAACATATTACCAGCCTGAGAAATTCTTACACACGAGTCCCGAGACATAGTATGTGGGGGGGGGGTTGCCAAGTAAGCGCCTTGGATGGTCAAACGGTACCATTGCCAAGAGACATGCACACAGGATAAGACCTCCCACTGTTCCTTTAGTTTATTGTTATTTCCCATGTCATTCGATGGAAATTGCTCTCTGCTGTGAGCCTTTTGGGAACCTTTGGGGGGCTCTTTTTACAAAATCTTCCTCGCGTGCGGACTTTTGTGCGTCAATCTCCAAAACATCCAGGTGTGAATGCGTGGACTTTTAGTTTTAAGCCTATAATTAAGGAAGATGAATTACCCATTGGCATATTACGTCTCTGGAGCCTTGTTTGTCGTCTTTCCGAAGTTTTCTTGGCGTCAGCCCCGTTTTGCCTCACCCTAATTATGGGCATGTGCCATTGTTGAGATTCTAAGGCGTGGTCTGCTCGCTTCCCGGAATATTTTGTCGCCGTTCTTAAAAACCTGCGTGACTTTTACGGTGTCCCCAACTTCCTATTCTCCTAAATGTAGATTGGTATATCACGCTAGTGTTCTGGTTGGAACTTCCCATCCCGGAGGAATTACGGCTCTCAATGAAGGATAAGAAAGGGAAAGGGAAGCCAAAAACAGCTGTGGCAGAACGGTGACACATGGACTAGAAGACTTGACATTATACTGGCGAGAAAAACGTAGTACAGCAAGTTAAATGAAAAAATAGTACAAGGGTGGGTAGGGGAAAAAGATAGGAGACAAGACCTAACTTCACCACATGTGCTAATGATCCTTGGGTGTGAACGATTTAGGTAGGCGTTGACACGCCGAAAGCCACACTAACACGTATTGCTGTACTAGCTAGTGGCAAAACCGTATAAGGGAGTAACGGAACATTATGCAATAGGAAATTGGCCAGCGTTTTTAATATGCGTTGCTAGCTGCGTAGTACTGTCAGGTGTTGTGAGAGAAGTCTGCCAAATGATGATGGAAAGGAAGCCATAATAAAATTAGCCATGCTGAAGTTTTACTGAGTTCCAGATACTTAACTAGAGAACTCATGAATCTATCTTTTGTTTTGTGACAGGTGACGTGGAAGGAGTTAGTCGTGCTTTGGTGCTCACAGCCAAGCAGAAAGGATCGCTGGATAATATTTCCGTCATCGTCGTGTTCTTCAAAGATCCGCAAGCCTTTAAAACACGCCCCTTGCCGGCCGCACCCGTTTCCGAGCCGGTTACGCCCACAACGCCGCAATCGACCCACCTATTTTCGCCCTTAGCCGCTTTTCATAGTTCCTCGTCCGGCGTAATGGATCATCAGCAATTTCTACAGCAGCAGCGACAGGAGTTGGACAGTCTGGCCGCCGTTTATGGCTGGAATGCCACGCCCAACGGCCACCAGCTTGGAGACGAGCAGCAGTGGCAAAATTCGTCGAATGTCTTGAGGCAAGACGAGAATGAGTCGATGGAGAGTGTTGACTCACAGAACTGGAACTTGAGCCTGAATATGAAAACCGATGCGACCTCGCCCACATCCCATGCGGCAGGACCCGGTAACAGCCATAACCCATTTGGGATAGATTTGGCAGAAGACAACGCCCCACAACAACTACTACAAGATCAGGTTGACCTCAGTGTCCAAACTGCGCAAATCTTTGAGCAGGCCCAAGCTTCCTTTACCAGCACCAACTCTGCTTCGGTAAATCCCTTCGACTGTTCCGATTGGCAAACCCATTTTGATGGCATGACCAAAACGAAGACAGAAACAAGTAGTTCAGGGTTTACATTAATTGCTTCAGCCCCGGCTTGGAACGATCCAAGCGACATTTTAAAGGATGATACACCTTTGCAGTTCAAGGCGGAAGAACCCAAACTTCTGGGATCTGATGAGCTTACGGATCTGCTTCAGGCCGTGAATCAACCCCAAGCTTCTGACGACTTGAACGAACCTAAACTAGCCGAAGACTTGTTGCACGTATCGAAGGAAACCATGTCCCCTACTTATGACGCCGAACCAACCACTATGTCTCCCATGGGAAGCAGCCTCAATCCCTTGGCTGCTCCTTTTGAATTTTCCGCTCCAAATGCGAATACCTTATTGGGTAATTCCCGTAGCGATAATGAATTGGCCGTACTCTTGGCTGCCGCCAATGCTGATACCGAAGATGAACCAGCGGTAGAAATTGAGCTGGAAGAAGTTGCAGGCGCCGAAGGAGAAGGTAATTTACGAAATTTATGTGAAATATTATATTTAATAAAAGGTACAAATTTATGTACGTTTTATGAAAGGGGAGCTCGCTTTCCCACCTTATCGGAAAGTCTTTACAACGTTTGGTCGAGAATTTTTTTGTTTGAAATCGATCTCTCTCGCTTTGAAATCGATAGTCAAGTTTAACAATAAGTTTTTGACGTGTTTGGGCTTTCCTAGTAAAAAGAAGTTTTACCGGTAATTTAAAATTTGCGTTACACTTCTTTATAATTTAGTAGCTAACTCGAATTTAAATTGAGGAGAATAATAACAGAGGAAAGGGTGTTTATTTACATTTGAAAGTTGTAAGGCATTAGGGAAGTCGAGCCCAGCCCAAAACGAATAGGCAAAGCTACTTTACATAGTCGGTGAAGAGCACGAAAGGGCGAATTCTTGGGACACTGTCTGCATAATAAGCATGACCCAAAGTCCTTCCAGTTCTTTCTTTAGCGTGTGGGCATGAGAAGTTTAGGTCGACCTCAAGGGAAGCTTTTCTTTGTGGTTCGTTTTAATTGGTGTTACTTTTTTGTGGTAAAATGCCCGTCAGCCCCAACTAATTGGAAACAATTTCATGTTTTTCTCGGTAAAGTGGAATCCCACGAGACTTCCCTAGATCCCATTCCAGACACCCTGCCTGAAACGGAAGGTGTTGCTGCTGAGGAAGCTGAAGGAGAAGAATCCGAAGACGATTGGAGCTATTTCAAGGTAGAACCGAGCAAAACCTCATCGCAAGACAATACAGAACCCCTTGAAGATACTGCTGCACAGAAACAGGTAAGATAAGACCAAATGACTCATACTTAGTACGATAACGATACGTTAACATTATGTTATGTATATTCATAAATAGAGAGAGAAAGAGAAACGGTATACATCGTATTTTGTGTCTTATTGTATCTTTTAGGTGCCCGAATCGGACAGTTTGCTTGCAACTAAAGTGCCTTCGGAAGAAACGCCCATATCAGACGAACAACCCTTCGAGCAGCCAATACCAGCGCAATTCATCATCGAGACTGTTGTGGATCACTTGCCTTCACCATCAACAGCTGATAACTTGCATATATATTCCTCAGACGAGCCAGAAGAAAGTTTGCTAGTCCTGGAAACAGATCCATTGAACACAACCTTAAAAACACAGGAAGATTATTCCATGTCCCAGTTTCAAACTCCACGTAATCCTCTTCCTTCCGTTGCCTCGCTACAAGAGGAACCCACTCTGGCTGACGAGGAACTGTTAGAAGAAGCAAGAGCAGCACAAACCTTCATGGATTCATCGTTTTCCAAGAATATGGAGTATGTTTCCGACAAGTTGTCGGACCTGCAGTTGTCCCCAGAACAAGAAAGGGGCTTAGTTGAAGAATCCCCAACACCCACGCACCATTTCGATGCTTTGGGAAATGCCATCAACACGCCTAATGGGGACCAAAACGGTCCCGCATTGGAGCATGAAGATGTGTTGGAGGAACCGGCGTTGTTCGAACCCCAAGCTGAAGTCAACATTCAGTCACCTGTAGACACAGATTTCCTTGGAGCATCCCCTGTACAAACGCATCGTCAAGATGCTTTGGAGCGTGCCGTCAATCCTCCTGACATCGCACAAAACACGCAAGCCTCTCAGGACAATTTGCTGAATGCTGAAGGACTGATGGAAATTTCCCCAGAACTTTCCCAAGCTCCCACTTTACCGGATCTGTTGACGCCTCAGTCCTTTGATACCCAAGCAGAACAATTCAGTAGCACCTTGCTCGAATCGAAAGAACCAATTGTCGAACAATCCCCTATTGTTGAGCCTGTCCTAGACGCTGTAGTCGAGAGCCTCTGTGATTTGGCCGTGGACCAGGTCTCGCACGAAGCAGTCGTAAACGCAGCAACAACCCCTAGCCAGCAGCCGATTGAGGAGAATCCCCATGAGATTTCTACACCGGGACTTTTGCAGACCGAATCGGAGCCTGTACTCTCCCATGATTTACTACTTCAAACTCCCGTTCCTCATTTTGAGCCTCATGCTGAACCAACTCCACTTCCAATCCGTACCCCAGCCCCTGTTGAAATGATTCAGTCCCCAACTTCCCCTGAAGAAATCCAATTCCCAGCTTCTGTTGAAGCAATCCAGTCCCCAACCTCTGTTGCAGCAGTCCAATCCCCAACTTCCGTGGAATTAATCCAGTCCCCAACTCAAACTCAGAAGCTTGTTGACGAGGATGTGTCTTCCAAGCAAATTGAGCTTCCCAGCGCAGCTGTTGGATCGCCGACGACAGAGATGGACATTCGTAATGGAAACATTTCGCCCATATCTGAGACAGCTGCCACCCAGGGCTCTGAACCAGAATTAGCTCCTGTTACGAAAGGCATGAACATTAAAAAACCCCATTTGACGGCTGCTGCGCCCAAGAAATCACCTTTGAAGCCCAAAACTCCCACCGTCACAGCGACCAAAAAGGAAGACGGAGCTTTAGGTGCCACCAAGAAGGAAGACAAACCCACCAGGCCCGTGCGCTTGCCGTTGGTTACCAAGGCTGCACCAGCCAAACCCAAAGCTGCTGAAGCTAAACCTGCGTCTGCTGCCGCCAAGGGTGACGCTAAAGTAGCGCCCATCAGAAAACCACTGTCGTCTACATCTTCTACAGGTCCTGTCAAGACAGCTACTTCTACTGTCACGAAAAAGACCGAAGTTAAGCCCGCTGTCAAGTCGGAGCATGTTGTGGTAAAAAAGACGACGACTTCTTCCGTTGCCCCTCGTACTACGTCTGCTAATGTCACTGGAGTGAAGGCAACCACCTCCTCAACCCGAGTTGTCAGCACCACTCGCACGACTGTTACTCGTGTAACAGCCAGTGCAGGAGCTGGAACTACATCCAGTACTACAACTGTAGTGAAATCAACAGGTACAAAGCTTTCTATGTTTTCCAGTTTTAATATTTTGTAATAATATTATTTTATCGGTAAAAACGATTGATTTTTTTTTAATTTAAGGCCACGTTGTAGTTCAAGTAGTTGATCGTTTTTATCAAAAGATGGCACTGGTGTCATACCCCTATATCCAACAGGTTCTCCGGTTTCAGAACACGGAGATAGAAAGGACATTGCATGTGTCATGTTGTTGCAAAACGTTCTCGGGAAAAACAATGACAAACGGGTGTCACTGGAGTTGAAAATTGGTAGTTGGATTGGGAAAGCATTAGGTTAAGGTTAGCTTTGCTCAGGTTAGCTTTGGTTAGGTTAGCGATTCTTATCAGCTTTCGTTGAAGAGATTCGTTAAAAACTTGTACTTTCTTTCACTCCATTAGTTTAAAACACAAAAATTAATTGTTCGAAAGTGACATACTAGTGTCCTTTTTGACAGAAGGATAGAGTAAACACGTTTGTCACTAAATACCGAGAATGTCTTGCTATATCATGGGAATTATGCAAAGGGAAACAGAACTTGAAGCGGAAATTTAACGATACGATTTAAATTTTTTTTTTAAAATATCGTAATAAAAAATGTCTTAAACGCTGTGTCAAAAGATTGAGAATGTGATTTATGTTAAATTTTCATAACTTAAATAAGATTAAATAAATATTTTTGAATAAATCTCTTTTTAGGCATGAATGGGGACGTGAAGAAGACTACGAAACGCCCAATTTCGGCTCAGCCAACGACCAAGTCACCTGTGAAACCTGCTGCTGTGGCTGCACCCAAACCAGCCGTTCCTAAAGCCCGCCCAGCCTCTGCTGCTGCTACTAGCACTGTTCCCAAGCCAGCTCCCCGAGCGGCCACGTCAAGTGCGTCATCCAAGACTGCGTCACCCACGAAAGCGGCCACTACTTCCCCAATTAAAGCCAGAACTGGCACTGCGAGTCCAACGAAGCTTGTGGGCAAAACACCGAGCAAAACCCCAACTAAAACTGCTGTTTCGGCAGTCAGCAAGCCCGAGAGTCCATCGAAAACTGAGTCGCCGGCTAAGCCTGTGAGCCCAGTCCCAAGTTAAATAACTGGCGGGGAAGCCCATTCACAGTTCCATGAAAGGCTCGTAAAATGAATAAATATCGGCTAGGTTGATTGGAAGTCAATGTCGGTTAAGGGTGATGGTTACGCGAACAAAAATTTTACTGCGTAAGTGATTTCATGAGAAGCGATTTTAAAATCTTTCGAAGCAAATTTTGTCTTTACTTCATGCAGCGCTGTAATTTTCCTTTGCATTTCAAACATTGTATTAAAACGGGGAATGATTTTTGTAAAAGAATGGTTCACATCCCTGTTTCCTTTCAGTTGTTTTTCGTTTTCAATACCCCTCCCCCCCCCCCCCCTTTCTTCGAAACTGAAGCAATTTTTTATATGTGGGCTTTAGCATCGCTACCGGAGAAGCTATGGTTCGTTTTGCTTTGGGAAGAAATTGACAACAGAACAGCTGCACTAGTTATTATTAAAAATAAAAGTTGCGCCTTGCTCCCATTGTCAGTGTATTTTAAAGGTCGCCTTATGTTTCCTATTTCCTTGGCTAAGCTT
Source organism: Lepidurus apus apus (assembly GCA_022832285.1). Taxonomy (NCBI): domain Eukaryota; kingdom Metazoa; phylum Arthropoda; class Branchiopoda; order Notostraca; family Triopsidae; genus Lepidurus; species Lepidurus apus. Next base: position 1,275,822 of record JAGJRO010001033.1, on the reverse strand, counting down.
TTGTCTTTTATTTAACTGTCAAGTAATTTTGCCCTTTTTGTCGTAGGAAACAATTTGCAACGAGACGTAATAAAAAAACATTCGGTCAGAAAGAAGGCGTGCTTTCCTTATTCGATTATTTCCTGTTCCTTTCCTTTTATTATAAATAATTGGTTTATAAAGAGTAATGAAACAATGCAGTTGAAACCAAGTTGAAAGTCGTAACAAATGTTGCGCATTAAAAGTAACATATTTGTCCCCGAGTATGTTTCATAAAGGAGGATGGGGTGGGGGAGGCAATTTTAGGAACACACAAAAGAAAGTGTATAATCCCAAAAGATGTGGTTATTAATAAGAACCCAGACTACGAATGACATCCCACTCTGGGTGTGGATAAAACGCGAAAGCGAAATTCAAATGGTAAAACGCGTGACGGCATTGGTTGACGGCGTCCGACAAGGAGGATGAAGTGGTTTTATGGGCGTTTACTGGACCGAAAAAAAATACTTGCGGTGACCACCTTTACTTTACGCAGGCGTCTCGAACTAAAGGCAAAACGCCAACCCAAAAACTGCCTTTGCATGGGTGCGCACTCTCAGTGTATCATACTACCCGCCCAACGATGTAAATCGATACCAAATAACAATACCATAATCGCAGCCGGTCAGCTGTCAATTCTCAATCACAAACGGCGTGCAAAACTCGTCCTAATGTTGTGGTTTGGGACAACATAAAACTACAGTTAGATTGTGTCGTAGAAACCGGAATAGCAAGACAGGAAACAATTACTCCGGGGATTCCAAGTAAGCGTTCTGTGTACCAAAGAATGTGATGTCTTTTTAGTTGTATAAGACGCTAAGCTGAAGGAAGTCTTGGTCTTTGACCCAAAGCGTCACGCCCCTTGAAATCTCTGCTGTTTACTTGTCTTAAAAGTATGTAAATTGACACCTATTAGTAGCCCTTTTTGAACACAAGTCGTGTGCCTTGTTCCCACATACACTACAGTTAACGTTTCCGCAGTATCAAGTACATGGTGTAGTGGATACTGGAATGAAAAACTAGCGTAGAGTAAGTAGTGTGTGGTTAGGTTTCGAGAAGAGTTGTGTTACATTTACAGTGAGATTAAAGTAGGTGTTGATTTTCGTAAACAAAAATATTACAACTCCTGAATGTGTTAGTTTGAACGTAGTTTCTTGCCTCGAATTCTAAAATTAAAAGCGTTGATAAAAAGTTGTAATGTTAAGTATAGTTAAATTTAGTAGAGTTTGATGAAGTTTTTACGACCTTTTCTGCGTCTAATGTAACGCTATTCCACTCGTGCGCTTGCACGCTTAAGAATTAATCTTGCATTGTATATTATGTTAATATTTCGATTAGTCTGCAATTTCTTTTAGAATTATGCGCGCTCAGTCTACCGCACTTATCGTAGCATCTATGTACCGGTTGAATCCATTAAAATCTTACGGGAATTTATTGCTCTATTACAGACCACACCCAAAACGCCGCCACAATGTTTAGCTTTATGAAAAAGGACCGAAAAGACCGGAAGGAATCCAAAAAAAGCAGCAAGGAGAGTGGGAATAGCAAACTGACGCCTGATGAGCTCTTGCGGTTAGATGAAGTCCGACGAAGCCTACGATTACGGACCAAACGCAAGGAAAAAGAAAAACTGCCCAGTGGTATAACTGCAGATTACACCGCCAATTTTGGACTCAATTTGGATCTGGATACGGAAACAGAGCATGGAATGGATAATCTAGCTAGTCCCAGCCCCATCAGCAGCAATAGTGAAACCAGTCTGACATCGTTAACGCCTACTAACTCGATCCACCCTCCTTTGCCTCCACGTGGCATTCTGAAATCAAAAAGTTACTTGGAATCGGACTTGGACAAGTTAGCGGATGATCATTATTTAGTGGAAAATACGCTCAAGAATGAACTCATAATGTTTGAAACGGCAAATAGAAGTACCGTTAGTGGCGCCTCCCGGGCAGTTTCATCATCGACCATCAGAAGCCCTCAAAGTACGCTTGTCTATAAAAACGGCAGTGCTGTCAACGATTACGGGACGCCCCAAATCGTTCTCAAATCATCACCTGCGCAGAATGCAGTTTCGCCAGTCGCCAAAGGTCATAGGTACGATGTATGCTGATCCCTTCCACATAGGATATTTTTTTAAATATTTTTTTTATTTTAATTGGGGGTTGTCATGGGAAAAAATATTTATCTTTATATTTATTCATTTTATTTATTGGATTATTTTATCTATATTATATTTATATTATTTTATTATTTATTTATTTTTCTTTAAAAGAGAGTTGTTATGGGGGAAAATAAGTATCTTTATATTTATTTATCATTGTTTTATTTTTTTGTTTAAAGATGGGGTGTACTTTCAAGTTTTGTAATACCTTTGTTATACGATGGTATTTTAACAGGTGTTCACTAAAAAAAAATCTTTTCTTTTCTTTGTAGGTCTTCACCAGGTGAAGGTACTGGGTCCCATGGCTACCCAGATTACCACGCCCCTTTGCTTCTTCCTCCGATTACCCCTCCTAGTTTACCAGCTCCTCGTGTGATAACGTTGCAACGATTGCAGTCGGGCGATTTTGGTTTTTCCTTACGCAGAGCTGTTATGGTAAACCGCAAGAGTATTCAGTGTAAGTGAAGTTTTTTTGTTGATATTTTGGGCACGTTTTTTATATTGACGATATTTTACAGCTTCCAGTCCCCTTGGTAGGACTACAGTGATATTTGCGGAACCAGGACCAGGGCCTAACAGTCAAGTCAAAGGCCAAGATTCGCGTGGCACTCTGGGTTTGTTACCTGGCGATCGTTTATTGGAAGTCAATCACATAAGCGTGGAAGACAAGGGTCGTGAAGAGGTGATTGACTTGATCAAGCAATCCGGAGAAAGCGTTGTCCTCCAGGTATGCGTGTCGGGTGTTATGCAAAGCGCGAACTTACACCTCGCCGTCATTCACTCTTCGTTTTATGACTGGCTCCCACGAAAGTCCTGAGTCTTTTTTGGTATCTTCTTAGGTGCAACCCATACCCGAGTTGCTGGAATTGTCCCAACGATCGGGTCATGATGGACGACCGGTTCAATTGGAATCGACTGTTCTAGAATCAGGAACACTTCGCCGATCTGCGTCGCTCCGTTTCCGCAATGGAAAAAAGGTAAAAAAAACCTCTCTTGCACCATGTTACTTAATGTTAACCCTGTGGGAGGCTAAAGGTGACAAATAACACATAATTTCACCCAAATATGGGGATTTCTTCGAAAGATTGTTGTAAATCTCGCGCTACTTTACGCACCCTGCATTTAGGCGTGACTGGGAACGTGAAAAAGGCATTAAAAAGCCAATAACGGACTTGCCCTACAAGTCTACCAAGCTGTAGTCTGTTTTCTTGGCTTGAAATCAAAACTTCTGGGATTTTAATCCAAATTTCAAGGCTTTGTGGCTACTACACCTTTAATTCGGAGTGTTTGCAGCCTTTAAAGATACTGGCTACTTTAGAACAAAAAAAAAATAAACCCGGGAGCCGTATACATCAGAGATAGTATTTAGTCAGCGTGATATTTCACGAAGCCTTTGGTGCTCGAAGACGTGAGTTTCGTGATGAATCTCAACATTTTCGCCTTTACATAGGGCTTTCAGGCATGGGCTAATATCCCCAGCGTGGCATTTCATTATGGTCATAACCCGTGTGACATATATGGGCAGCAAAGGGCTTGGCACCCAGGTAGTTATTGTCTATGCGAACGCCGGAGTCGTTTCTCATCTACAGAGTTTCCAATTGCTGCAATGTCTTGTTCCGTTCAAACTTCAAACATGCTTTTGTAGTCCGAAGAAGAAGAAAAAGAAAAAGCTGCGGCTTAAGGTCACTTTTCATTCTCTGCCTCGAGTCGCCAGTACACTTGACCCCTTTCAATCATATAAGGCTTATGACTGAAAATGGAGCTGGTGCCAAGAAAAAATGCGCATGGATCAAGGGCGCCGTTCAGTTGTTCACGTGTAGTGTAACATCCATATTTGTACTGGCAAGGTCTCATCATTAATGGAAGCGCTGTTCTAGGTACTGCGACAAATGCGTATCAGAATACGTGAATCCCAGCTTGATTTCCTCGGAATTTGAATTCCTAAAATAGAAAGCGAGAGTGTTATGGTCTCTTTTTTTAAGAATGTCTACCACGTTGAAGGTATCTGGCAATAGCGGGATAGTTAAGAGTATTCAGAAAATCTGGGACAGACCTCTGGCTTGCTGGAGCCACGAAAGCCAATTGGAACGCTAGAACTCTTACTTTCTTTTTTGCAACACTATAAAAACCAAAAGTTCGAAGAGAACGAGAAAACGGGGCTAAGTTGTTGGACCTGTGGAATCTACATGCAGATGGTCGCAAAACTGGGAGACTAAATGCATATTAAATTGGGTTGGAATTCTTATGATGGTGGAGAAAAATGATGGGAGACAGAAAGATACTCAAATAAGGCGGTTCATCAATTAATTATATGCAGGTGTAAGTTAGAAAGCCTCCAAGTCCCACGTACGATACGTTTCGCCTCTTGTTTAAGTTAGTTCTTTCTTTGTTTTTCCTTTCTTCTTGTTTTTCGTTTCTTCTGAAGCGAAAGAAAAACATTGACACAGATGACCAAAAAACTTGGGCAATTAATGGCCCTGGCAGCTCGGAAGCTGCTGGACTGAACAGGTGTGAAAGGGCCAAGCAAACGCTTTTTTGACGATCATTTTTTTAATTAGTGGGAAACCAGCTGATAAGAACAACGTTAAAACTTAGATGCAGGCTTATAGTGAAGCACCAGATAGTGTATCGGCGGTAGGTTTTTTTCAGGAGATTAGACTTGTTTTAAGATTACCGTTTTTCTAAATAAGTGGTGGGCTGGTGGCCTCGACTTCATGAATCTCTTTTTTGTTTAAGAAAAAATTATGTCGTTTTATAACAGCTCGCACTTTTTTGTCTTTGGTCTCTATGACCTTTTCTGCCTAAAGTAGCTTAGGGAATGATCAATGGAACTGTTAGCCTGATTTCTCCAGCTACATACTTTTGGAAGTCCATTTGCATAGACCGATCTATTCCGCGTGCCTGAATTTCTATAACCTTGTCATTACAAAAAAAAGTTCCCAATAAAAAATCGCCTACTTCAAGAAAAATTCTAATGTACCGCACTTTTTGAATCCAAGTGTGTGGTGTTAAGAGTGCTTGTGAAACCTTTTCATATAAAAAGCAGCACGCCTAGAACGTTTTAATGTATTTGGAAACTTTTACAAGTCTCTAAACCTTAACTGCAAAACAGGCATACGTGACACGGCGTTTTTAACCTCTATTAGGTATGCGTCAGCTTAATTAACAGGTACCCCAAGTTGCCAAAACCTAGAAAACAAACATTCTTAGGCGTGTGTAGCCAGTACGGAACAAAACCCCACCTTTTTACATCAACCAGCTAAGGTGTTTTATTGTTTTAACACTTTAAGCTCAACCATTGAAAGGTTTTTGCCGACTTTGCAACGTGTTATGTATAGTTGCTGACCCACGCAAAACGCAGTTCTGAAGCGTTGCAGCTAGTCACGAAAATTAGTTATTGAGATTTTATTAGGTTCATATAGTATAAGAATGACCAACTTATTCTAAGCATGACTAACTTTGTTCAAGTTTATTTCGAACAGCCGTTTACGAATTATTTGCATGCGAACGTTTACTTACGACGCCATAAACATTGCGTGTCGTGGGTTTTGGCGCTTGTTACCATGGTTACTGTTTATTGTCATATTTCAGATTGCAAAATAAAGCTCTCGGCAACACGGATACTGATACGTCAGTGACGTCAGAAAGCCACATAATTCTTGAGAATTCTTTCTTTAATAGCTTAATTACTACTTCGCACATGATAGGAAGAAAGATGTATCTGGAACTGGATTTTGTTCAGTTTTTTATAACTAATACTCTTTAAGAAGGCAAAACAGGTGCTTAGGCGCGGCTTAGATAAGCAATTGTTTTGCATATTCTCTAGTCCACTGCTTCGGTTACTCTGGACAGAACGTTGCTCCAACAGCTCCCACACACGTTGAAGCTGTGTATAAACTCCACCCTTGTCAATTCGGGATCCGGAACCTGAAACTCTAATCCTAACCAACACCCTTTACAGCTACTTTATAGTTTCCTTGTGGCTACGATGCAATCTCTTCCTCGATTATCATATGAAATTCATCTTTGGCAAGATGCAGCTACTCACAAGCATTTCACCCTCGCCAGAAACCACTTTTTTTTTCTTTTTCATAATGATGAGCCCAATTGGCAACACTCGTGAAGTGAGAGGAGGTGAGAGGCAAACCCGGGTCCGCCATATTACGCATAGCACGAAGCACGTCGACGAGATTTCTACCTTTACGTATTCTTCGGTCAAGCTCTACCTTTACCTGTGCCGTGTGGTCGGAGTCGAGCTCTTTCTAAAGCGTCAGTATGGGCCCAACTTTCGTGAGCGTTAGACGCGTGAAAGGTGTCGGTTTTGAGCGGCGATTCCCATTGGACTTTGACTGGGACGTTATCAGGCTCCGTTTTCAAACGTCGAAACGTTAGAGAAGAAGCGCAGTGTGGGCGGCGGCGGTATACATAGTGCATAATTTTAAGGAATAAGAAAAACCAGAAAAAGATAGTCATGGCGCAAATATTCCTACAATCGTTGAGAAATCATGAGCCGAATCGATTGGATACGAAGTTGCACCAATCCTGCAGCGGAGCTTTACATGGTCACGGTATTCCCAAGAAGTCTCGACCAACAATGTGTGCTTGTCCCTTCGACCGACCTTGTCGACATGCAAATTCAGGTGTTGTTGGTAAAGAATCTGCACGGAATGTATGTTCCCAGTCCGATTCATCGAGCCACAACAGGCACGCAGTGATCCAGCAACGATTGTACGTCTTGGAACCTTGTTTTGGCTTACCGCCCCGCCCACCCATGCGATCACCGTCCTCACGATCCCTGTCGTCACAATCTTCGCACTCTTCGACGGCTTCCGAGTCTTCCACACTGTCATCCGATTCCTATAATTCGTTAGAAGGCCAGTGCAAGGTGCAGCACAACAATAGCGACCACATCCATGTCCAGTCGTCCTACCTGTTGCCCACTCAGTCCTCGCGAGCCAAGAAACCTCAACATTCACCTGAGAACCCCAAACCCATTACACATTTAGTAGTGATGAGTGGAGGAAATGAGGATCAAAGGAAACGGGAAATGATCGCTGGACACGGTCCTAACGTGTTGGAATTGGTGCGAGAGGAGGAAGAGTTCATGGAAGGGTCTGACAAAGCGTCGGATACGCAACGTCATCGCGGATATGCTACTCCGGTACGGTCATTGCCAGCACCACGCTCCCCCGCACCTCGAAAGACAGCCACCAGTTCCACCACCCGTTTCGCGAAACAGACAGGAACGCCTGCCAAGACTACCTATACCAAGAATCAAAGTACAAATGCCAAAAATCCCCTCAAACCCGCTCCTTTTCGCAAAAGTCAAAGTGATGGAGTCCAGTACGCGTTGCGCAAAAACACGCCTTCACCTCTACTTCGCAGCGCCAGTGATTCGCACGTTTTACTGCCCAAAAAGCCTCCGTCTGCTCTCGTCATCAACAAGATGACAAGGCCGCCCAAGCTTGACACAACCGCTCATTTGCGGCAATCTCCGCCTCGGGCGGTGCCAAACTCGGTAAGACTGCATCTCGTTGTGGAGAGACCCCAAAGCCGAGCTGCAAAAGGCAATCTCTTTCAAGTTCTTGCTTCAATTTTCTTGATAAGTATAGAGCCGATATGCAAATGAGCTCGGTGGATCTCTATCAAATTAGCTTAAGAAAAGAGGCGAAAGTCTCCGTGCAGAGTGAGGGAGTCTTACATTGAAAGAGGTCCCAAAAACATGCCGTATTCTATCATTTTCAGCTCCGAGGGATATGTCAAAGACATTAGCCATCTCGTTTCCTTATGCAACGAGCAGTCGAAAACGGAATTAAAACGCTCGTGTAAAAAGTCGTCTTTCGAGTATCAAAAGTCCCCCGGAAGAATAGAAGTGGTTTATTATTCATGGCAATTCTTAGGCAAATTATGCTAAATCTGATTAAATTGAAAAAAGACACAGTTTTGTGTTTGTTTTTCTTTTTGGAATTCAATCGGAAGTTTGTAGAAAGCCTTCATCTGTCACCAACCTTGTCAGTGCTGTAAAAAACAAACAAAAAACTTCCAAATACTGTCAGTCATGTGTCCAAACGTTAATAATGGGGCGTGAGGACCGCTCACGGGTTAAAAGACCCGCAACAATGAATATAATACCTGAGCTCATATGCGCCTTCACGTTAGGCCAGACTCCTGTTCTATAACCTCCTTTTTTTTTCTTTCTGGGTGAGGCTTTAATAGATTATGATGTGAATTTCCTCCTTTTTGCGCCCCAGCAGCTACGTCATACTCTTTATTTTTATTATTTTTTTCCGGTACTTTCAAGTTCTGGATTCGAGCTGTCTTACCATGAGGTCTCACGATTGTGGTAAGCGCAACAGCCCGCAATGTTGTCGCTTTATGGTGACTTCTTGCTGCGGTGCAGTAAAGGAAAAATAACCCTTACCAAACAAGGCAAAGCGTTGAATTGAGAAGGTGGGTTATGTATAATGTTGCAGGGTTTTTTCTCCTTTTTTTGGAGCTCGTTACTCTTTCTTTTTTATCCCTGCGAGTGAGGTGCGCGGTCCGGTAAAGAAAAGTCTTGGTCGTGATTTGTGGGATGGAGCACGTTATAGCGTGCAACACAAAGAAACTAACTGTGAAATATGGGACTTTAGACGTGGTTGAAAAGGTTTGTATGACACAAGGTTTTTATGACGTGGGCATAACAATGCTGGTTTAAAGGGCACTGCTTGTTAGTTGAGTTGTCATGCTGTTTGGTAGTTGGTTAATTGAAATGAGTCATGGGTCGTAATTTTCTCTTTCTTTCTTTTCTTGTGTTTGCTACTTGGTGGTGTAGGCCAAGACAGAAGAAGATTTGGTTCGAGAACGTGCCTTCTTGGACTCACAACGCGTTTGGTTACCACACACCAAAGGCATTACCGCTGCCCAATTACTAGCCGCCTCTGCCAACGACTCGATCCAGGGGAAAATTAAATTGCGCTTGGAATCTTCTGGCCAGATCTTGGAGGTTGATGAAGATGAAGTGGAAAAGGTAAGAGACGTTAACAGAAAAAAGAAATAACAAACCCAGGAACTAAATCAGCTGTAATGACAGCTTGACGCAGAATTTCAATATAATTTTCTTCTTTTTTCTCTACATTAAAGGCCAATCCACCTCAGATGGATAACATTGAAGATGTATCGAACTTGCGGTACTTGAACGAATCCAGTTTATTGCACACGTTAAGACAACGCTATGGCTCAAGCCTTATTCATACTGATGCTGGGCCTAATTTAATTGTCGTCAATCCCATGGCGCCTCTGGCTATTTATTCAGAGCGGGTACGTATTCCTTTTCTCTTTAAAAACTAAACAAAAAAAAATATTCTCAAGGGGCCTAAATCTGAAAGTATTCAATTAGACAAATTATAATGAATTCGTGAGCTTTTTTGCTTATGTTTTGGGCCTTGTTTCTCACACAGATGATTCAACTATTCAGAGGCTGTAAAACAGACGACATGCCACCTCACATTTACTCAGCAGCCCAGTCGGCGTACAAACACATGCTCTCGACGCGGCAAGATCAAGCGCTGGTCTTCTTGGGCCGATCTGGCTCAGGGAAAACGTACAATTTTCGCCACGTGCTTCACTACTTGATTGTAGCCGCAGGAGGCAATCCCAACCATCGAGTTGTCACTGTGGAAAAACTCAACGCCATTTGCTTGTTGCTGGAAGCCTTTGGCAACTGCCGAACTGTTATGAATACTAATGCGACGCGGTACACCGAGATTTTCAGCTTGGATTTCGATCAAGCGGGTCAGATTGCGTCAGCTTCAGTGCAGGTGACCAAACATTTTCATTCGCCCCTTTCCTAATTGCATGTTTGCCTTACGCTGAATAAATGAGCACTGTCATTCCATTTTCCAGGTTTTGCTCGCAGAGAAAACGCGAGTTACCAAGCGACCAGAAGGCGAACCCAGTTTCCATGTATTCTACGAGCTATTGGCCGGAGCACAGGGCGAATTACGGCAATATTTACAGTTGGATGACAATATATCAGATCCGTGCGTCTTTATGACGCCCTTGCAGCGCGTAAGTAGAGTCTCGTTTTCGTACGGCATGAATAGAGGTGTAATGAGCATGACGGATTGCTAATTGCCAAGTACTCGTGAGTAATTTGTTGTGCTTTTCCCTAGGCTGACGACCGACAGAAAGCTTGCGTAAGTTGGTCCCGGTTGCAAGCTGCGCTGGAACTGTTGAACATTAGCCAGCAAGAAGCCAAGGGGCTTTTTGGGTTGTTAGCAGCCATTTATCACTTGGGAGTGGCCAAAACCACTCAAGCTGCGCACAACAAAGTCATTTTTCAGAACCCAGCAGCAGCCCAAAAGGCTGCCGCACTCTTGGGCGTGTCCTTGGAGACTCTGAGTCAGTACGCCTTTAGTGCTCACGTCGCTCCAGGTGGCAGTGGTACCTTAAGCCGAAATAATTATCGCTCATCGCCCCTTATTGGTGGCGATCGTTCCGAGAGAGGGATGGAGCCAATGGAAATGCTCGAAGGTTTAGCTCAAGGTCTATACATGGAAGCCTTCAATGGCTTGGTAGCTCTTGTCAATCGGTAAAAAATTTTGGCGCTTGTAGAGTTTACCCCCCACATGCTAAATACTAACCCGGGAATGGACAGTATGCGTGGCATTCATAGTGCAGAGCTTTTCGTGCGTGACTTTGTACAATGCATGTTGTAGAGGATTTTGGTGTGCGATTGATTTATTGTGATTGTAAGTTTATGCAAAAGAAAGTGTTAGTTTAGTTTTTTGACAGCACCTCGTGAGTGGTTCGCACGCTATGAACCGCGATTGAGCTACGAAACGTGCACAAAATCCGCTACAGTATGCAGGTTCCTGGGTTACTGTTTAGCATTTGGGGGGTAAACTCCACAAGCGCCAAGTTTTGCAAAAGATCATTTTAAAGGCAGGTTGGCTATAACGTTATTACCTTTTCTTTGTAGATCCATTTCTTCACCAGCGCATACCATCTCGTCTATTGTTGTGGTGGATACCCCGGGTTTCCAAAATCCGGCTTCCGTCACGGGCAAAGAGCGATCTGCCAGCTTTACGGATTTGTGTCACAATTACCTTCAAGAGCGTCTGCAGTTACTCTTTCATGAGCAATCCTTGACAGTTTTGCAGAACAAATACGCGCAGGTACAAATCAGATTGTAGGTTGGCGGGTTTGGGGTTAGTTTGACACTGATTTTGTGGATAGGAACACCTGGACGTGCTGGTTGAAGGCGAAGAAGAGGATGACGCTAAACAAGTTGTGGTCAACTTGCTGGACCAGACCTCGCAGTCCAATCTGTTACGCTCTTCGCTGAGCAATTTGCATGAAGCTGACAAGCGAGGGCTGCTTTGGTTGCTGGACGAAGAAGCGCTAATGCCTGCTGGGAAAGAAGAACATGTATTAGACAAGCTTGTGGAGATGTACACGAGCAAAGGTAGAAAGAAATTTATACGGAAAAAAAAATGTAAATATAAAAATGAAAAATTTTGAAAACATAAAATTTTGAAAAATTTTGAAAACATAAAATTTTGAAAAATTTTGAAAAAACTAAAAATTCTTAAATTTTTTGAAAAATGAAAAATTTTGGGAAAAAATTACAATTTTGAAAATATAAAATATTGAAAGAAATCGAAAAAATGAGTTGATAAAACTTCAATGAAGTTGATGTTTATTGATGTAAAGTTTCTAAAGATCATTTCTGTGCAGATTCTGAGCCTGCGTTGTCCGTGGACCCCGACAAGCACCACTTAATCATTCATCACATGCAAGGCACCAATAGTGTGGAGTACGATGCCCACGGGTGGCTCAAACAAGCTAGAGAAAACCCCATTCTACGAAACGCGTCCCAACTACTGGGAGAGTCATCCAAGTAATCGTTTAAACCTCCACTGCACTTTAATTACTGTAATCGTGTGATTTCTTACGAAACCAGGGATGAGATTTTATGCATAATCCAGCTTACCAGGAGCCATATGCCTACTTCTACCTTGAGCGGCTCTGTGGCCGGGATTGAAGGGAGTTTAACGTTGCGTCGAGCGTCTTCTATGCGGCGAACTTTCACCTCGGGTACTGCTGGCATCAAACGGAAATCCTTGGCTTTGCAAGTGAAATTTCAAGTGGTAAATTGCCTTATTTTTGTTATTTTGGGCTTGTAGTCTCTGCCCTCTGATCTTTTTTATGTTTAATTCTCACGCGTTTTCTAGGACGGTTTGGTGGAAACCTTACGTCGCTGCAAAGCGCACTTCGTGCATTGCTTTCTCCCGCATCACAATGCCGGTCTTTGTGATTTACACCAGGCCATTTCCGGGTCGGCGGAAGAAGCCATCCTCAACATGCCATTGTTACGCTCTCAGGTACATGAATAGGCAACCTACATTAACAACTCATCAAAAACGAGCCCTACATGTGAATTCTTGTGTAGCTTCGCGGATCAGAGATCTTGGCCGCCATACGCGCTCATCGGCAAGGCTATCCGGACCATTTACCCTATGCGGAATTTCTGCGCCGTTTTGCTCTGCTCTGTCCACTAGACGTGCGATCCTTCTTGCAGGCCGACGATGCCAAAACGGCCGCCCAAACGATGTTGCTTCACGTCGACGTGGAAACCGCATCCTATCGCCTTGGGCTCAGCCAGGTAAATTACGCGCGTTTACTATTCATTTCCTTTATTTTTCCGCTTCACCGTTGAACCGTGGAGATCAACAAAACCCAAAGGATCTGTTCCAGGACTGCGGGATGTTTTGACGAGTGGTCTTTGATTTTCCATCAGTCAAGCCACTGTGTTTCATGCGTTGTCACCAATTTGCGGAATTTATTTTCCTTTTATAACGGATATTTTAGTTTGATAAGTCCGACTTTCACTTACATAAACTTTCTATTGATTGAGCGTGCAAAATGAATCTTAATTGGAAATTTCGTGACGTAAACACGTAGAATTATTTTCTGAAATAGAGAATTTCCATGGGAAATTTTGTGGAACACGGAAGTTTCGCTAATCGTAAAGCAGTCGTGCGTAAAATCAAGCGTTGCTTTTACTACGGTTTATTCCGAGTTTTTTGTTGAATCTTGGTAGATAATTTAATTTTTTACTTATTATTTTTATTTTGGCTTTTTACGTACCTCTCATGGGTCAATTAAAAAAAGAAAGGCCGTTGAACTGATGGGAACGTTGTAGACTTTTCTCAGCTCTCGTCAAAACTACCGTACGCTCAGTTGGTTCTCAAACGGGCGCCAGCAAGAGGACATAGTAGGTGTTTTCAGGTATGCGGAAGTCACGTGACGACGGTGGGTGAATGCTGTGTTAGAAAATGCGTGAGAAATAGCTGGCGAATGGGATTTTGAATGAAAATACCATTCACCAGCCGCCTGTTACTGATTCCGCAGTTGGGTAATTGATCGTGGTCTGATCAGACGCGCTTTTCTACGCTTTACAACAACATGCGACCGCTACTTGTGCCAAACTTTACCAAACCTAAAGCTGAGGCTCTCTACGAAGTGTCTAGTAACGTTAATTTCGCCAAAACGGAGGAAGAGCAGCAACGGCATTCATTTCAATCGTTAGTCGAGTTCTATGAAGGCGTTCGAAATGTGAAAATGGCTGATTTTTCCCACAATCCGCACCATTCTTCCGCGAGTATGAAGTTAGACACTAGTTCAGCCTTGGACGAGTTAATGGAACGTATTCAGTTGAAAAAATTGAGTGTTGGGAGTAAATTTCGGAGACAAAGTCCCTTAGATCGGTTGGAAAACTCGACAATCAATGATTCTACATTACACGTGCCCTATGCCTTGGCGTGGAGTCCTCAGTGGCGAGAAAGGGAACGAAATTTCCCAATATTTTCCAATTTCCGGAGTAATTCCAATCTGTCGGCGAGTTCAGGCGTGTTTTCCGCCACAACGGATCCAGATTCCGATTCCGACATAAATCTGAGCGATTTTGAGCTCTCGCCCCGCTCGGAATTCTCTGCACAGCCGAGTTCAGAGGAAGAAAGCTTGTCAGATTGTAAAGATCAAGAGAACGATGTGAACTTGAGCGCGCAATTAGGGATCAACCATGCGTCGACATGCGTGGTGACCTTACGTCAGCATGAAATGGCTTCTCAGACCGACAACAGTTGCGACGAAGTTTCCTTGTACAATGAAACCATGCATATCGACGCCATCCATGTTCCCTCGGGAAAAGCTATAGGCTATCGTAAATATCGCACTGAAATAGAGGTCTGTTTACAATGAAGGACACTATGATTAAGAAATCCTTTGGAGAATTGAGAAAATTAAGGCTAATTGGGATTGTATTTTGATTTAGTTTTATTCTCTTTTTTTCCCGGAACTTTTAGATTTTCTTCCGTCCTGGTATCCTTCCGCAGTTGGAAGAATCCCGTGACGACCAAATCACTGGCCGATTAATACATTTGCAAGCTCTTTGTCGCGGTTATCTCGCTCGACGACAAGTTGCTCGCTTACGAGTGCAAGATGTAGCCATTCGGTGCATCCAGCGCAATGTGAAACTCTGGATGTCTGTTCGCGATTGGCCATGGTGGCGCCTATTGGTCAAACTGGCCCCTGTACTCAATGTGCATCGTACCGAGTCCGAGCTCAAAGAGAAAACCGTAAGTGCAAACACGGAGCGATATTATTTTGTTGTCATTTACATATAATGGCAACAAAAAAGAGTAAAGTTCATACGATAGGCTGGAGGCATCTTGGCCGAAACTTAAAGATCCAATTTTCAAAGTAATCAAAGGATGACTAAGCAACTTTTAGAGTCATTGCCGGTTGCATTTCACCTTACCATTTTTATACGCTCTGAAAAGTCCCAACAATTTTACTGCAAGCTATATAAGCTTGTTATTGTCTTGCTATGTAAGAAAATCGCTCCAGTCTTGCATGCATGCAACTCATCACATGAAAACTTGTATGCATTGATCTTTGGTATTTTAGATCAACAAGTCTTGCTCATGTTTTGTGTCTGTTGTTTAGGAGGAGTTAGACGCCTTACGGATCCGAGTGGCCGCTCTTGAGAAAGAGCGTGCTGATCTCAAATTTGCCTGCGATAAAATTGAAACCAGAGTAAGTATAAACATTCCTATCTATTGTGTATCGGGGCCGACATCGTTGTGTTAATTGCTTCGAGGAGGTTATTATTATTATTGCAAGTTAGGGGGCCAAGCTTTCTTAATTTGCCCGAAAGGTTGTTGGCACCGAAACAGCTTAACGTTTGTTAAAGCATACTATACTGGCATACAAACTCTATGCACGTTACCCACACACTTATTATGAGACTCCTAGACCACCGTCTCGTTGACATAAATAGACCAGGTAAGATAGTGCAGCAGTGTGGAGCTCAGAAGCTCTTGTAAAGCCGTTTGCTGGGCGTGTTCCCTTCTATCCTTGCCCTCAACTCGACTCCTGAAAAGCTCCTGAATTGCTTCCGCGAGCTACCATTCCGCTACGGGGTTTGCCTAGTGCCGGATCAGATTCCATAAAACTTGGCAGCGAGTTTGTAATTAAACCCGAATCCGGGGGCATATTTATAAGCAAAGCGGCTGAGCTTACATATTTTCCACCCCGGGCGAAATGCTGGTTTATTTTTTCAGTACATAGCTAAAGTGCAACCTGTTCGTGTTGTTGTTGGCAACTGGCTCAGTGTCGAAGAAATAAGGCTCTAGGGAAAAGTGGGGTATTGGTAAATTGCAGCCAAAATAACATCAACAAGCGCGATGGCAAGTGCACCGCGTATTATGCGTTTGGAACGCGACGCGAGTGAATCCAAATTGAGCTTAGCATTGTCTCCCATCCTCACCACGGGACACTACAGTGAACGGTTAAGTCACTCCGTGGAATCCCGTTTGCCTCCTGCCTTGCGGTACAAGCGATCGGTGCCTTTACCTCAACATCCGCGCGACGAAGGAGTGGTTATTAAAGCCGGCATGAGTTTCGTTATCAATCCGACCAAACCTCCCCGGAGCAGCGATGGTTATCTGCGATCGACGTCGACTCCAGCAGGGTCTAGACGCAAAGTCGGCGTCAGCCACCATTTTCGGTCGCAACCAGCCCATACGGTGCCGGAAACAGAGTCTTCCGCTTTAACCCATGCCATACGCGACTTCTTACAACGTTCTGACCACGTCAGCCAAGCTTGGCAAGAGCTGAGTACCAAAAAAGACAGTCCTGCGGGTCGACGAGAAGCGAGGATGTCAAGATCGTCCAGTTCAAAATTTGTACCCGATTCGGGGATAGGTTCTGCCAGTCGACGAATGTCCCGGTCGTCCAGCACGCATTCCGTGGTCTCGTATCAGTCCATTCGGCGTACGTCTTCCGCGTCCAGCTTTCGATCGTGTCCGGAAGAAGACTTTAGCTCCGTACCAGACTCGGAGGTGTGTCAACGTGCCAAACTTTTGAACTTCAAAAGCTCCCCCACCTCTTTGTAATCCTGTATTCTGCCCATTCTAAGAAAAGAAAAAAAGAAGGAAAAGCTAACTCCTTGCGTAGCTAATCTAGACTTGTCAGGTTTTACGTGTATTGTTGCGGGCCAGGTTTCGGCAAATAGCCGAGAACAGTATATGCGAGGAATGTTGCTGACGTTGGGTCTTGACTAGTTTTCTTACGTATAATCTGATCCACAGGTAAGCGACTTGACGGGTGATTTGGCAGAAGAACACGCCACCGCCACGTTAGCTACAGAACGACTGGAAGCGGAATCCGCAGAAAGAATGAAACTAGATAAAGAAGTGCAACAGCTCCAAGTAAGTCATACACATTTGCTCTTCGCTTATAGAAGGTGGAGAACTTGGCTCTTAAATTATAAACCCATCTTGACTGACTATCTTGACTGGTTGGTGTTGCAGGGCAAGTTAACGACAATTTTATCCGAGCACGAAAAACTGGAGTATGAGTTACTGGTGACGCGGACGGCAACTTTGAATGGCGATTTGGAAGAACTAGTTGATGACGACGATTTAAGTCCGGACGCTGCCATGTATAAATCCAAATACGAAAGAGCGTCTAAGGAGTTGCAGTTTGCAAAGCAACGCCTCCAACAACAGCACGAAGACGATCTTGAGCAGCTCATGGCGTTGAAGAAGCAGTTGGAGAAGAAGGTAAGAGAAGTGGAGGTTTGGAGCTGCGTTTGGAAGAAATGTAAATTGAAGCAAAGTGAATAATTTGGCAATGTTTTGGTTAGTTGGCAGACGCCTATGAAGAAGTCGAAGAGCAACGCCAAGTTGTGTCGCAATGGAAACGCAAAGTTCAGCGCTTAACAGCCGAGCAGAACGATTTGCGTCTTCTGTACGAGGAGCAAATGTCCAGGAATTCTTTACTGGAAAAGAAACAACGGAAGTATGATCATGGCTTATTTGTTCAAGTTGTCTAGTTATTTGGTCGCCTTGTTTAGTTGTCTACAACCTTGTCTTATCTTTATTTCATTTATTATCTTCAGCTACACATATATCGAATTTCTTGTAAACGAGATAATGCGTTTTGCAGGTTTGACACGGAGTTCGCTTTAGTGCAGGACGAACTGCGGCTGGAAAAGTCGGCCAAAGAGCGCATGCTGCGTGAAAAGGATTCGGTCTTAGCAGACAAGTACCATCTGGAACAACAAATCCAAGATTTGCACATGGATTTGGAATTCAAAGAAGAAAAGATCCAGTCGCTGAACAACGAGTTGAATGAGTTTGGCTTAGACAGCAAATCCGACAGCGAAATGGCAACACTGAAAAAATACAAGCTAGATTTGGAACGCAAAACTAAAGACCAAGAAGAAGAACTGGACGAACTTGCCGGTCAAGTTCAAATGCTGGAATCTGCCAAATTACGAGTGGAGATGAACATGGAGCATATTAAAAAGGAGTACAAGAAGGAGCTCGCCATGAAGGACGAAGAAATGGAAGATATTAGAAACAGCGCCCAGAAAAAAGTCAAGGGTAACTTGTTTACGGAGATTAGTGATCTTTTGTGTAACCAAAGTTGGCTCCTTTTTCAGCTTTGGAATGCCAGCTGGAAAGCGAACATGAAGAAAGAACTTTGTTGGTTCGCGAAAAGCACGAATTGGAGCGACGGATTGCGGCACTGAACGAGCATCAACAAACGCGTTGGGTGGATGAAGACAGTGTCCAAAAGCTGAAAAAAGACTTGAAGAGGACCAAAGCCTTGCTAAAAGATGCACAGACAGCATTGGAACGTGCCAGATCCGAAACACCTTCTAAAGTTCTACTTCGGCAACTCAGGAACCAGGTAACACTCGTCAACTCTCTTTATTCACATATTCCGCATATATTTTACTACGTTTTTGTCTTGTTTTCAGTTGGAGGATGCAGAATTTGCCCGTACTGCTGCTGTTAAAGGAAGACAACATGCCGAGCAAGAACTCGCGGAGATGCAAAGTCAATTGGACGAAGCTCACCGAGTCAAAGGAGAAGCAGAAGACAAGTACTTGAACGCCAATCGAGAGCGTGCTTCACTGCAAGGCCAGCTTGACGATGCAGAAGCAGAAATGGCTGAGGTAATTATCGTTCCTAATAAGTACAGTATGTATTATGAAACTTTAAAATAACATTTCGTTGAATTTTTTTCCTGTATTTGGAATATTTTGTTATATCTGTGAGAGTTGTTTTGTTGTTTAGTTTTGTTGTATCGGTGTGCCAATCTTCTAAAAAAACAAAAATTTCAGGTGATGAGGAAGTACAAAGCTTCGGTGGCCCAACTGTCCCTCAATCAGATAACGATCCAGGACCAATTAGGACAGTTGCAAACACTGGAGCAAGAGCGTTCGTGTCTGAAAGAGCAACTTGCTGAATTGGGAGCCAAGTTAGAAACCTTAGAAGGCGACGCGCAATCTGCCCATACGCAGAAACGTCTCGAACTGAAAAATAAGGAGCTGGAATCCAAAGTTGAGCTGGAAGTGGCCACTCGCTTACGCGTTGAGAGCCAAGTGCAGCGTTTGAAGGATGCGTTGGACAAAATCAGCTCCGATTGCGACGCTTCGAGAAATAAAGAGCAGGTGGCTCAAGAAGCTGTTCGACGTCTTCAAAGACAGTTACGAGAGCTTCGGGAAGAAGTCGGGGGCTTGAATCAAAAGGAGACGGAAGCGAGCCAAACCGTACGGGAACTGCAGCAGCGGTTGGAGTTACTCGAAGCTGAAAATGCGACGCTGGTCAAAGATCTGTCTTTAGCGGTCCGTCGAATTGAAGATTTGCAAGCTGCTCTGCAGGGAGAGCTGGAAATCAGCGAAAGTGAGAGTGCTCAAAGCGACACAGATAGGTATAATGCTATTTTCCCCGAGCTTATCTGTTATTTTGCATCAATCTTAATTGTTATGTTTTTCCCTTTACAGCGACAGTGACGACTTTAGTGATCTAGCCAACGCCTTGTCACCTCGGATGAAGAAGCTAGACATACGGTAATGGACGTAATTGCTAGACATAGACGTGAAACTAGACAGAATTGTAATGAATTTGGCTGAGCAGGGAACTGATCTTTTGAATTTAGGCCAAGTTCTTCGGCGGGTTCTTCCACAACTCGGGAATCGTTTGCGTAACGGACCATACGGCTTTTGCCTTGCGTGAGCTATGTGTGTGCGTTTGTACATATCTCTTTTTGTTGCAAATCTTGTGTAAGTACCTTCGTTTCTTATTCGACTATTTCTCCTTCAAGTTGTTACAAAAACTTCGAGTTGTTTTGGAAAAGAATCCTTATGCTTCCGAAAAATGCATAGCGAATCCATGTTCATATCTTTTACCTTCTTACTAGGATGGGCGATTGTTTAAGCTTAATATAATTGAGATGATGTTACCGTAACCAAAAAAACGAAACGAATATTACAAGCATAATAATATCATGTTAGCCGTTTATTTCACGTATAAAGCTAATAAAGAATAAATCTTACAAGTACAGAATATTCACTTGGAAAATTATGGCGAAGAAAGATTATAGCTTCGTTGTGTGTACATTTCAAAATACAAAAGATAATCATTCCATAATAGCATGGAAGGGTAACGAGGTTAATATGTCAACGTAATTCTCAACCCACGCCGTGGTTCTTTGGACTTTTCTGCTTAGCATGCAATGTCTTTTTTAAACCGCCATAGTCTTTCCAGCATCTACACGAACGCGCAAGAATAAAACATCGTCTCGTAAAAAGTGTCTTCGTTTCAACAATTCGTGGGAAATAAAACGTGGAAAGCCAAAGCCAAGTGCGTCAGGCTCTCTGGAAGGTCGCTGGAAGTTTTCCCATGTGGGATCTGGGATGAAGCTCTCGACAATATTGCAAGCCTTATCAGGAGTCGGCGCTTGGTCATAAAGCGTGAATGAGACGGTGTGTTCAAAAGGCCATTTGAGAAGGGCGTCGTAATCACCAGGTAAGATTTTAATGTAGATGCTCAAGTGAGTGCCTTCTCCGGCGCCGTTTCCATTCGGGAACAAGGAAGCTTGGAGCTTGTATCCGTACTGGCTGGTGTAGAACGGAGGACTGATGATCTCAAACCCCTCTTTAACTTTGGCCTCTGCCATTTTGGCTGTAAAGTCCGGCAATCTCCATACTAACGTACCTGTAAGTATGGAAATGAAAGTGTTAATTCGTTGTTTCCAACATTCAAACCAATGTTAAATAGTACCTGTGTAATTGGTGGACAGCTTGGCCAAAGACGTTCGCAAGGCATTCAATTGCTGTTGCTGGCGACACGTCAGAGTGCAAACCAACATGAGATGGGCTTGGGTGCCGTCTTCCATGTGTTTTTCGAGGTTAGCCTTGGAACCGCGAAATTTGCAACCTGCTTCCCGGAAAGGGCATGAAGTTTTGGAAGCGGGACACGAGTTCAGGTGAGATTCACACTCGGTACGGGGCATGGGATTAGCGTCACATCCTTGTGGGCACACTATCGGGTAACGAGGGCACTGATTGTGATGAGTCTGAGGAAACGGAAAACAATTAAGACGTGTAAAGCACTGTGGTATAAGTTGAATAGCGATGCTGCGTTTTGCGGTCTAGCTTTTTTTTTTTGTTTTTTCTCTTACCTGGAGCGTATCGTAGGTGAACTCCTTGTTGCAATAACGACAGGGTACAATGCGTTTGATGCAGTCACCTTGTTTGTGTTGTTGTAAAATCTTGCGTGTGACTTTTTGTCCGCATTTATTGTCGCAATAGATGGGTTCGAAAAGGCAATTACCAACGTGACTCTAGAAAAACAGAACAAAGGAAAGGAATATATTACTAGACATGTCAACATAAATACTTAATTAAACGTGAATTTTGATTCTATTTACTGAACTAACAATCTATGATTTTACCAGATCCGAGTGGGACTTGCTACGGCCTGAATGAGTTCGGTTCTGTAAATTTCGTTTGGGTTTGTGCGGAACCACTTTTAAAGAGATGCAGCGATAAGCTTCCCATTCATGCCAGGGTAACTCGGGAGCCATTGTACACCACCACGTCTGAAGCCACGGGCTTGAGATAACCAACTGAAAAGCACCACTCGGGTTTCCTTAGACTAACATGCACGCAGGTAGGCATGCCATCCTTGTACGGATGTGTTGCAGTGTGGGATACTTAACTTGGGAGCGAAATAGTAACAAGGGAAGTGAACAGAAGCGTGAACTCTAACCCGGACGAGGTTTTATCTCACGGGAAAATGAGGCTGAGATCAAGGTGAAGAGCAATTCTTTAACAAGTAAGTTGTCTTTTTTCTAGTTTTATTTTACCTATTTTTATTATTAACTATTTTTATTTTTAACTTGGGAATCCATTAGTTGTTAAACCTCACTTATTTTATTTCTCAGAACCCACGTGCGTGATTATTATAAGAAAGCTGGACTTTCCTGCGCTAAAACTAACCACAACAATCGTTGCGTTTCTGGACCGAGGTCAGTATCAGCTCTAGTTTCTCTTATTGCCATTATCAATGCGTTTATTGTACAATACTACAAAGCTTTGGATGATTTAGATGGTTGAAACTGTCTTGTAAGATATTTGGAGAATGAGGTGTCGTTTTAGGTTTCGCTTGGGAAGCTAGGTTTCGTATTTATTCCGGAACGAAACCACGGGACAGATTGGTAAAGCTCCCATTGCTTCTTTTTTTAATTAACACTTGTGTCTTGGGAACAGCCTTGATGTTCCTTTTTTGTGGGCTAAAGAAAGAAAACGCCGTACGTCACGTTCCCAGGGCAGTTAAGTGACTTTCCGCCCATTTACGCTCGAGAGCTTTGTGGCTTATCAGGGTTTGGACATTCGTTGTTTTTTTTCAATGCCGTTTAGATGCTAAAGCCATCGTATGCGCATGCAAGGAAGAGTGGAATAAAGATAAGCAAAGAAAACTATCTTATAAAAAAAACTACTCGTTGTTGCTTACATATATACATGTTCCCTTTTGCAGACAACAAACGGCAAAAGCAGAAGTCCCACTTCCGCTGGGAACTTGCCTGGGGAAGTCTTCCCAACCTTTTTAACTCGTTCTTGCTCACTTCACACACTAGCCCCATCTCCATTAGATGTAATAATTTCCTCTCATTAAGCCCTACTCTGGCCATGTTTCTAAGTTTGGGGCAGAAATTTTGGCACTGCTTGGATTATCTTACCTCTAATTGCTGGCCTGAGAACTCAATATGGCAATGCGAGCATTCCTCGCGTCGCTCCGGACATTGTTTGGTCGCATGGGTCTCCCGTAGCATTCTCGGAACCGGCAGCCCACATTGAAGACAGGTTACTCGATCGTGAGCACATGATACCAAATGTGACTGCAAGAGATGATTGAAAAACGAATTATAAATCTTGCACTGGGTCAACAAAGATGGCAATTTGCGATCTAGTCTGAATAAGTAAACAAACAAGTAAATTTTAATAAAATAAAAATAAAAATGCTAAAAAAACACAGGCCATGTCCAACCAATCAGAGTGCTCCAAGCCATAAAAGGACAATACTACGGTTCTCGTTAATTATAGCTAGAGGATGTCAAGTCTGATTCTATATAGCTGGCTGATTATTGATGCGGGTTATAAGCGTGGATATAGGGACCCAGATGGGCTCAGTTGTCTATAAAATTGTTTAAAAAAGCATTCATCCGTATCACCATTATCACACGCATCTCGATACCCGGGTCTGTTTTCGCTTTTTCCCATGCCTAGAGCAAATTTAGCTAATTCCCTTCTAATACCTTATGCAGATCAATGGATGTGTGATAGCCTACCTTTAATCCGCGCAGCTGTCCGGACCAGGTGCAACCTTGTCGACGATGGATACAGAACACTGCAGACTCCAGAAGCCCGGTTTGCTGTTTTTGCGGTGAAGAGGATGTCGACGACGACTCTGGATAGATCTGACAAGAGGTAGAGGTTGCGTTAGCGCTTGTAATAAGCAGGTCTTCGCTAGGGAAGTGATGTAATCTCCGTTGAAAGACACTCGACACCATAGGGACGGCTAGTTGGGGTTGCGTTACTTTATACCGGCGGTATCGCGGCGGTGTAGGAGGTAAACAGTTTAATGGGGGAGACGGAGGTGCACGATAAGACGTTACACAATTGGGAAAACTTAGAGTTTGGTTGGGATGGCAATGGCGTCTCCCCATCCTACTAGCAATCGGGATGCTGGACTACTGGACTCTTCTGCTACTGAACGAACTCGTGTGTGGGGTATGCTTTTGTTAATCGTACAAGAGGACGCAGAGGAAGGAAATCGGGGGGAGGAGGGGGAGTTAAGTTAGTGAAATAGGAAACTCGACCGGCTGCTGCATGGGAGTGTGGCAAAGATGCTGCAGTTCGGGGGCAGATTGTGAACATATGGTTGCAAGATGTGTGTCGTTCATCATTAACATGCCCTGCATATGCCCGTACATCTTTTCAACCTCCCTCCCTTCGTTTTACTGGGCGGATGAACCGACGAACGCCCTTCTTTTATTCCTAGCAGGAGGTCAAAGTTCGCTGTCAGGGAGATTTTTACTGCCAGAAGCCGAAACCCAGAGGTGTCAAGTGTCTTTCATATCATATCATCCCCTCATCGAAAAAGCATTAAAGGATGCTAGAAAGTAGGACTTACTTTGCCGTATTCGTGGCTACTTTCGTCTTCTGAACACGTGAAAACTCCCTCGCTGCAACGAAAAAGGGCATATGTAATTTATTAGTACAAACAACGAATTTGATATCAGTATGTCACTCAACATTCGAAAATCGACAGCACCTGGGCAAATTGTACACTAACGCTGGTAAGTGAAGTGAATCCACAGATCTCCATCGCGAAAAACAAAACTGCGAGAGCACACTCATGATTGTTGATATTAATATTTAAAAGGTTCACGACACGAGACACGATTAACTAATGTTCACCGTTGACTAATTGCACGAAAGCCTTATATAATGTATAATCGTCATTAGACTATGCTTTTATTCTTAATCCAGTGTGTGTTCTTTGGGTTTGGACGGACGTCCGGGCGACAATGTGCGAAGTGGTATAGCGCGTTTGTAGTAGCGCAGCTCGTCAACGACTGTGATGGACCAAAGATCTGGATGTTGGTTTCGTACGGGAAATGAGGCGGTCGCACGACAGACCGGAGAAGGAAGGCGGGTTGTTACGCATCCTTGTCCACATAGGCACACCTAGAAGTTCCGTAATACGGACCCTTGCAGGACTAACAAAAACAGTGTACCTTGAAGGTATCACGGTAGGAAGGTAAAAGGTAGAGGAGACATGAGCTGGAAAGGAAACCTTTTTGCGAGCGGAAGGGCAGGTGGACTTTTCTGGCCTCCTTTAATCGTAATAAGGGTCTCCACCCAAGCTAATATCTAAGCGTCAAAAAGTTGCAGTGTACCAGTATCACGACGGGTGCTACACAATATTCCTTAAGTAGAAAGGTCACGTGATTTCCGGCGTCGTTAACTTTTGCCCATAACAGCATTACAGGACGCGGAGGAAGGATATAGAATACCTGAGCGTCACTGACCGTAACAACTGACACCCGTCAGCTAACAACTTTCAGATCTCCCAAGTTTTATATTTTCAGGTGACAATGAAGCCAGCGGATGTTAAGACAAAATACAGGAAAGCTGTGTCCTGCAAGACTCGGGATTTTTTAAAATTATTTTTACAGAATAGCTGCAGGCAGGCTAAGTAATCTCATTTCCAAGTCGTGAGGAAGGTAACATTCGAGTCCTGGAAAGCGTAAAAATGGCGAAAACTGGCCTTCTTTCTCGACTAATAACTGCCCGTTTGGTAATGTGTCCAAAAGAGAGAAAAGATTATCCCAGCTAAAGAAGGAAACGGGTCTCCACATGTGCACCGGAAACGCCCAATGTTTCTGTCACTTTCACATGCTCTGTTCCCGTACGAGCACGAGTCCGGCATCACTTTCGCTAACAAACGCTGCATACAGATGCGGGTATTTTGTTCGAGTTAACCCTTACCTCGTTAGCAACGATCGGGGGAATTGAAGCTGAAAGCTAAAAAAAGGCCACATGGGACTTACTCGTGTAAATTGGCGTAGAGCGGAACTGGTGGTGACCGCCGTAAAGACATCTGTACGCTTAATTACGGAATCTTCAAAGACACTATATTCACACACGCAAGAAAACTTTCCCCACTGTAGTTAACCGGACACGCTTACCAGAGCACAGCTCCTTTCGAAATGCACCTTCGTCGCTGAAGAATCAAGACCTATATGATAGTGCTGTACAAAAAAGGACTTGGTTTCCTATCTTTTTGCCAGCCCTTACCACAATTGGGCCTTCCGGTTATCCATAGTGACCAGGTGTCGTCGTCGTCTTAATATGCCCACAGCAAAGCCCTCTTATCTGGGCAAGCAAGCACAGCACGCGCTGCCAGGTGCCACGCGCTCAAGCAAAACTTTCTTCGCTTGGTGCACTCGGCTTCGGCACCTCGAATTACCAAGGCAATTCCGAACAAGTTCGATTTTACGTCTTCCAGCTTATTGGCCGATCGAGCTACCTGTACGCATGTTCAGACTCGCATCAACAAGTCCGGGCGCGTTGGCGACAAAAGAATCGTAGCAAGCGAACCATAAATATGGGGACAATGAATTTAGAGAATGGTTTCGAATCTTATTCAAGCGTATAAAATAAAAAGAAGCCTGTTCATAACCCCGGTAAATGGATCCCGTTCTACGCAAACGACATTATTACTTTTTTGTACCGTTTTTTGAGTCATTGCTTTTAAAAGCCGTGCGTAGAAAGCGTATATTGACGCACCTGGTTTATACTCGAACGTATGCCTTATTTCCACTCGCTTGACTAACGCAGGAGGCAAGGTAGCATTCCTCCAAGGCAGGTGTACTACAAATGACCTTTGACCAACAAGAACTCCTATTTAGGAACCACCTTTTACGAGCGAGCCCTCTCTTACACATGGGAGGCCAGCTGCTGTTTGCCATATGCCGGTCGCCAGCAGATCGACGGTGCAGGCACCCTTTTGCTAAACAGCTTCCTCGCCTTACCGCTTTACAATGGAACACGTCGGAGCTTGCTGCACCGGCCTATTATATTAATAAGAGATAATAAGAAGATAAATGGCCCATTCGAGCAAGTTGGGGCGAGTAAATTTTGTGAAGAGCGAGTTAAATTATTATCTTTTTTCAAAAAATATTAGAGAAATTGTAAGTAGAGGTGACGTTTTGCCGATCATTTCCATCGTGACTATAGTTGAATACCCTGTATTGTCCTGGACTCGCTCATTATAGTCCGGTGCTCCGCTAATTGACGATTCGCGCTCACGGAAATTCGCGACACGCGACTCGATAAGCATCAGGGTGTGTCAAAACGATAGGCCTTGTCTGACACTTGGTTGTTAAGAACTTCAGAATCAGATATAACAGGATAGTAGCAAATTTGCAATTATCTGTTGTAAAACTATTTTATTGAAACTGACTTAATACTGGCACAACTTATATCCTAAGGCAGAGGAAAAAGGTGAGTAAGGTTATAGGCGGGGAACGCATGTGGTTTACGAAATTGGCGACATTGTACGCCGCTAGGATGATGTATTACACAGATGGTTAATTTTATTCAAAAATCATGCCAACCAATTCAGCATTTTGACACTGATCATCAAGCAATCTCTCCTTAGGGCCGTTTTTCCAGCGTAGTAAAGTGGGAACACAAGTCAACCGCGTGCGTTCATCCGTGCGGAATACGCAATTCGGATCTTTCCAACTGTGAATAAATAGAGTGGCGTTTAAGTTCATTTTCACCCTAATTTAAATAAAGAGTGATTTAAGAACTTACAAATCTCTTGGACCAACTCCAACGTATAGGAAGTTCAGGTCTTCTGGTGCATACTTTAATGCATTTTCTATCACAGGTTCAGCTATAAAGTGAAAATTAGGCAGCTATGGAGTTTGTATCAATATCACACATAATAGTAAGTTATTAAATAGTCAAATCATTCTTATCTTACCATGAACACAGTCCGGACACCAACTGATTCCATCCGGGCCCTTGGAACCACTGAACAAAATTACTAGAGGATTACCTGATTTACTTAGTTCTTCTAACGATTTAACAAAATCCTCAAACCCTTCAACTTTAACCGTATTAACCATTTTGATTTATTTACTTGTCTCAAGTGACACCTCCTAATCTGCAAATTACGATTAATCTTGATGGCAGCTATTGCCATCAGTTGGTAAAATACCACACTAACATCAAGTAGTATTGCACTCGGCGCGTGGCTCTAGATTACGCCTACAAGGTGGGTTTTAAAGTCTGCAAACTACTTTACTCAAATTAAATATATAGTAATCGGTTCTCTTGCTATAGATATTTTGAAGCCAAAAATATTAGCATATTTTTAATTGCAGTATTCATCCACCTAATACAAACTGAATACAAAATAAACCTTAACTACTCTGATTTGACCACTGCTCTCGTTAGTAAATGGCCGACTAATAACACGTGTCGTACCTCAGTGCAAATTATTAGATAATTTACCGTGTAAGAAACACGGATTTGTGATAAGCCTTGCTTTACTCATTTTGAAAGCCCAGCTTTCTTCGTTAACAAGGTTAGTTGCGTCTAATACGGTTTATTTTCATAGTTTCATTGCATCGAAGGGAGGGCAAGATTGCCACGCGGTCGTTTCCATCTGTCACAAAGAAAAACTCACGTTTAAGAACATACTCCTAACTTTATCAGTAGAAATGGACCTTGTAAATTAGTTATTTAACAGGCTTTGTAATAAACCGACAGTCTTGGTCAGTTTTGTTTGATTTAGAAAATCATTACAACATGCCATGCCGTTCATGCTAGCGTTTTAAAACGTAACGGACGAAGAAGGTTCGCTTATTTGTACTGTCGAATTGCCTGATCTTTATCATGCTCCTCTAACGCATCTGTACATCGTGATCTTACTTGGATAGCTCTGCTAACCTTCACCCACCTTTATTTTAAATTAATTGAGTGACCTTGTCCACCGGACATTGATAGTACTGTTTAATCAGTACGGTAGGAAGTGAACCTTAGCTTTTGCACCTTACGATATGTAGTGGAATAGAATCCGGTTCTGCCACCCTCCCTTCAGGGTTGGGCGTTAGGTTTTCTCATCAACTCGACGCAGTTCGAGAGTAACAAAAATAGCGACTTTCGACATGTAGATCAATAGCATAACAAACGTTATTATGCAAGAGCCGCTGAAGCAGCCCTAGTTTTCCCTTTAGGCCCTGGCTACCTTTCTAGTGGAATGTTGTCTTTTTTTAGCTGTCTCCCCGGGAGGGAGCTGCGCCGACATTGTTTATGTCCACCTTTCGCTCTTGCTCTCCACTTGCCCTCTAACGCCCAAGTTCATTCCCATTTTGCATGTGGTAGACAAAATCGTGACGGACGAACTGGCCGAGACTTTTTGACGCCCTACCTTGACTACCCATGAAAGAACGAAGCCAGAAACTGAATTCGGTTCATTGCCCCACCTATATATAAAAATATAAATATATACGCCGACTATTACCTGCAGCCCCGCTTCCGTTTGCTTCTCGTTTCTTTCTTTCACTAACTATTGGAGGTTTGGGGATTTTCCCTGTCGTCGTTGTCGGGCTTAGCCGTCGAGCCACAGCTTCAACAACTTGCATTGTTCTCACGCTTTTATTTTTCGCCGGGCATATCCAGCGTGGTTCTATCATAGATGTATGCGTGCCGCTATGTGCACAGATGGGTCTCATAGATAAAGAGGACAAAACAAGACATTTAAAAGAGTAGGGTGGGAGAAAATGTCCACATATTACCCGTTCCTCGCACCTGCTGAAAAGGCCCTGGAAGGTTTTTGTTGGGACCGGTTCACGATTTTGTAACTTCTTCAGCTGTCCACAGCTTCCAGGCCACGAGCATATTGGCCAAGTCCAGTCCACGTGGCTCGTCGAAGTAGAGCCAAGTCAGGGTTTAAACTGTTGAAGCGATCACTTTCTCTCCGTGAAGCTCCGAACTGGATTTTCACGAGTGTAGATTCAGTAATAGGTCTCTCTATCTTGGGGGTTGGATTGGAACGAGTTTGAATTGCTAAGAAATATCCTCGTGAGTGAAAGCAGACGAAACAATGGTAAGTCATCCGACCAAATAATTCACCGGGTTTTTCCTCGCTCTTTCCAACTTGGAGAATCCTTTTATATCTTGAAAAGCGTCATAGAACTTGTATCTATCTCGTGGTGACATTGTACTATACGTTGAGTGTTATGTAATCGGCACCGTATGTGGTGTCAGCTTTATCTTATTGGAGTGGACAGCACGTGTGTGCCTTCTCGGGTTAAGTGATAAAATTGGTATGCATTGCAGTCGTATTTGCTTGACTTCGACTTGATTGACATCAGAGCAGCTGGAAGGTGAAAACATAAGCGCAACTGTCCTTTTTGTTATTTTTTTAATAATTTGTTATCTGAATGAGATGGCACTTGATCGATGTAATTTTTCTTAACGCAAAGCTCTTCAATTTATCTTTTAACAGGTTAATTTGTGGATGAACGTTCTATGGCGGTCTGGCCTCGTGCCTTGTTGCTAGTAATCCCAACGTTCATTGTGGCTATCTCCTGGTCTTGGTACAAACAAAGAAGCCAGGATCAATCTACGATTACGTCTTGCCAAGACAACAGTTTTACTCCGGTTTGTGTCATCGAGCCCACACCCATTGCCGTAGACGCCAGTACTGTAGAGGCGGAGCTTGTGAAATTTGCTGCTAGTTCGGAAACTATCGTAGTGGAGTGTCACCAGCCTTCTGTGGACGTATTGGACAGCGTCAAACCTAAAATGGCTTGCGAAGAAGCGGGAGCTGTCCCGAGCTCATCGGTACAGATCAAGGGAGATCAAGCCAAATTGGAAACATTAGGCGAACAGCTCACCAGCCTAAGTTTAGGTGATAAAGAAATCGCTTCGCGTGAAGCCTTGGCAATAAAAGATCGTGACTCTGCAAATCACAGTCCAGCCGATTTCTCGCATCATTCTCATTCGCAGTCGTGCGATGCTCGCAGTGAAGGATCAAACGATAGCGGCAAGGGCGGGAGCCATGCCGAAGCTGAAAACGAAGGTCCCACTTCATATGATCCCATGTCTCCTCCTCTGACCCCGCCCAACCCAGCCGAGCGCTTGTTTTTGTACGAATTTGAAATTCCTCAGCATTTGTGTGGTCTGCTCATTGGACGTTATGGAGCTCACGTAAATTTAATCAAGTCCAAAACTGGAGCCAGTTTGCTGATCAAGAAGCATCCAGATAACCGCAAGCTGAAATTATGCTCCATTGAAGGTTTGAATTCCTCAACACTATATTTTGACCCTTATTTCAAATAAAAATTTAATTTATTTTAGGAACAAAGACTGAAATTGACGCCGCCTTGGCCATGATCCGCGCCAAGTTCCCAGTGAAGCGTTATCCAGCATTGACCCTAGCCCAGACGAACGTAGCCCTTTCTGCTTTAGCTCTTCTGCCAGAATCAGTACAAGTAAGTCTTTTATTTAACTTTTTTATTCATATTTAAAAGAAAAAGGACATTTTTATTAACCAATTTGTGGTTGCCTAGTTACATTTGCCAGCTGAGGTGAGCTGTGAAGTTATCGTCAGCAGTATTGCCTCTGGAGGCCACTGCTTTCTGCAACAGCCCACGCATCCCACGTACTCGTCCCTGTCACGATTAGATATGTGTATGGCCCATTGTTATTCCCAGTACACAGCGCCGACATTACCGTTACCCATTCAGCCCGGCATGGTTTGCGCTGCACCCACACTGGGGGGATGGTACAGAGCTAAGGTAGTAGCGGTACAACCCCTGGAAACAGTCCCAGCTATCCCCGAGCTTGAGTTGGAAGAGGGCGAAATTGTGGATGAGGAAGATAATACTGAATTGAGAAGATCACCAGAATCCAAGGAAAACGAGAAGGAAGTCAGCTCATGTGTGGGCGACGAAATTGAGAAATTGAGCGATTTAGACATCGATATTTGTTTTGTTGACTACGGCGGATATGCTAAGCTTCCAGTATCAACTTTAAGACAGGTGCGAGCAGATTTTATGAGTTTGCCATTTCAAGCGGTGGAATGTTTGCTGGCGAATGTGGTCCCACTCTCAGGTTGGCATTTTGTTTATTACTCTTGACAAAGTTTGTTTTAATAATTACATCACAGCAGAAGAAGGATGGTCTTTGGAGGCTAGCGCCGTTTTACAAGAGATGACGCAAGGCTGGGTTTTGCAAGCGCACTTGATAGCGTACACTGAAGAAGGATTGCCTTTAGTTCACCTGTTCCAAATTGATTCAGACCACGTAAGGAATTACCTACCTTTTTTAATAAAGAATTAATGAGAATTCTTTGTTCTGTAGGTCATTGACATTAACAGAGAGCTGGTAGCAAGGGGCGTAGCTCTGTGGGTGGAGCCTGAGATCATAGTTCCCACTGTTTGAATGAAAAGCTTGCAAAGTTGCTTGGTGATTGGCTCTGGCGTTTTTCTGAGTGTGAAATGTTGCAAAACCACTTTCTTGGTGTCATGTCCAGTGCGTAAAGTGCGTTAAAATAAGGCACATCTTGCATACGGAAGAGGTAGAAATTATTCATTTCTTGGCCCCCCTGGTCTGTTTCTGGGTTCCTTGTTTAATTTTTTTTTTTAAAAGGCAAGTGCACGTTTTCCACATTTTCGACTTTTTTACTTACCGTATGATTCTCCTAGAACTATTGTTACTCTTCAACATGCATTGTTTGTCCAGTTTCCTTGAACTGACGGTGGCAGGTTAATTATTGCGCACTCTTGGTTGCAGTTAGATGAATTACCGAGCATTTAGGGGATGGGGTTTTGTTACGTCCCAAATACTATTTTTGTAATGTACATAGCGGACCATTTGCTTTAATTTTTTTCTCTCCGTAGTCTATCTATAATTTCATATAGCTACTCGACTCTAAGTGGTATTACTCGTACGTCTAGTTAGAGGAGAGCAATGTAGGAAAGATTTTTTAGTTATTAGGACACATTGATCCTTACTTATGATAATTGACGAGATATCTTTTTTAATTGGTGTGAGAGTGCTTGTGGTATTAATAATACATAACAAGTTCTTTTCCTGTAGTAAACATCGATATGAAATTTTTAAAAAACACGTTTATTGTGGCTAGGTCGTCAAAGCAACCATGTCGTGAATCATTTCAGCCATCACTTCATTTGTCACTTCTCTGGTTTTCTCCAGGCCCATACACCGACACAGTCGGATAGCTAGCAGATGTTTACATTGAATCATTTCCTGCTGGAGAACCCGAAATTGAAAGGAGTAACAAGGACAATAATTGGCAGCATAAGGAATCAAGTAAGGCGTGTTGGCGCTACCGATGACTGAGTATAACTTTCTTCCAGACGGCGAAGTATACACAGTAACACCAGCGTGTTCTACCAAGTCTAATGCGGATAATGCTGAGCCCTGGAAAACGTCTTGCAACGACATTAATAAAGCGTCAGAAACTGGAACGTTAAAGAAAAAATTTACGTATTAAAATCGCTGCAATATATAATAATATTCCAGCTTTTGCTCAACAATACTTGTGCTTGTAGTTGCGTAAGTGTCTTTGACGTCATCAAAAAGTTTGCTTACAATGGTTCTCAAGGGCTCATCCATACCTGACAAGGGAAAAGCCAAACAAATAAAGTAAAATTTATTAGTTCTAGTTCAAAGTATTTATTTATACTTACCTCCTTTTCCTGGAAAGAATCGATATGTAACTATTGACAAGCGCAACGATTAGTCGATTAAGAAAACGGGCAAGGTAAAAGCGAGTAAACAAGGGTGTAAACGTACCAGAAGTGAGTATCCAAGATGGCTCCTTCTACTGTTGGACGTTCGTTGGTGTCTCTCGTGGAAGTAAATTAATCCTTGCCAGATAAATGTATACGCAGTGTTAAATTACTTCTTTTTGTAGACCAATACTCCTACTTTAATAATCTTAAAACAAGCAAGATTTTTTGTATTTCTGGTCGAACCGTGCAATCAAAATAGCCTCAGCTTTTGCAGTTTGAGTTATCACAGCTCGTGCAGGTTTATTTAGTCTAGTTCTAGTTTTGAATTCATTTATGAAAGAGTGGGCGAGGATAGTCGAAGCATGGATAATTCGTGTTTGCCTCTGAATTCTGGGGGAAAAGGGGAAAAAAGTGAAGTTGGCTCAGTGCAAGGGGAACTATGATTCGTGTTCCAAACTTGGGAGAATGCGGTTTAAAGTTTAAAAACGTGAAAGCCTGACATGTTGACAGAAAGTTGAGCGGCTATTCTGTTTTGTTACTTTCGCCAGCGAGCACTGAGTTTACCGAGTTTTCAGTTTGTCCCAGGGAACCGTCAACACAAACCCATTCATAATGGCTGATCTAGAAGCAGTTTTAGCTGATGTCAGCTATTTAATGGCGATGGAAAAAAGCAAGTGTACACCTGCTGCCCGTGCCAGTAAAAAAATCATTTTACCTGACCCTAGTGTGCGAAGTGTCACCTACAAATATTTGGAAAAAATGGGAGAAGTTACTTTCGATAAAATATTTCCTCAACGACTAGGTAAGTTTCCTTCTACGTTCTAGTTCCAATCTCCAAAAATATCTTCTAGTTCTTTAAAAAAAAAAAAAAGGCTCAACGGTAGTGTGCATCCAAGACCTGACATGCAAGCTCAAGTTCGTTGAGAAAAAACGGGGATTTATACTGTCACTCCATGCCAAGTACTCTAACTTGTAGCTTTGGTTGCCTATCGTGACGCTTAGCTTGTTAACTCAATCTAATCATGGGCGTGCATGATAAATGTGTGCAAAACCGTGCATGGCGCTCCTGTGCCGTCTTCACACCCAATGCATGCGTGTTTATTTTGCCATATCTAAATTAGTAGGTGGTCTTAAGGCTAAAAATGTGTTGCCAGAGTCCCTTCTTCTGTTTGTGTGTATCTGCCTGTGCATGCTGACTGCAATCATAAAAGGGAATCCCCGCTACTGTATCCTATGCCTCTATCCTATCCTCTATGCTTGCGATAAAAAGAAAAGAACAAAAAAGAAAAGAAAAGCCCTAAGAAAACATGATATCTTACCATTAGAAAGGGGATCGAAACAATCAACTTATTCCTTCCGTATTTTTATATTTTTTCTCTTTATTTTAGGCTACCTACTCTTCAAGGATTATTGTGAAACTGTATCAGAAGAGCCAATCCCGCAGCTCGCCTTTTACGAAGAGGTAAGTGTTTTCTTATGTCTCTTATGCGATAGTGTTGTATTAATCTCATTTTTATCTCATCTAACAGTGTTTTATTCATCCATTCCATGAATGTCTTGGTCTTTTCGCACTAAAACCCCAAAAGCGGAGTCTTGGCTCACTCTGGGTCGATAAATGAAGTCCCTGTGTTTTGTATGTGTGAGTGTGTGGTTTCCCTTTCATAAAAAAAGGTGGGACATACGATGTATTGGTGGGCCCGTAGAGGCCTGACACTGCGGGTTTTCTCGCTCATTCCTTATTCATGACACGTTCCAATCTCCATATATTTTTTGCTTGTTTTTCTCCAGTTTTCAACTTTCCCGCTGCTCTATTTGGCAGATTTCAATCTTATTAGCGATTACGTAATACACCCGCGGAAAGTAAAGTACCCGGTACCGCCTCAACCATCCGAATATGGTTGTTATGCATTCGATCTGTTTTCCAAACAGCTTACGGTTCTCTGAACCACTATGGGCGTCATTATATTTGACATGCGTAATCGTGAAACATTTTCTTACGTAAAGTTTTCCTTCTTACGTAAAGTTTTAAAGTTGACTTGGGTAATTTGTACCCATACGCATTTTTAAAAATGTTTCCTTTTTAGTTTTCTTCCTTCGGGGACGAGAGGAGGCTTAGAAAAGCAAGCCCATAGGAGCCAAGTGTGAATCTTGGTTCTGTCGACAAAGCCTATTTTCTTCTCTTGGCGAGGCATCTGAAAGGAAAGGGGGAAATGGCTTGAATGGTTCCTTTTAGATTTGATTAACGCCCTCAGCTTGATAAGCAAAAAAACAGTTCCGGGCTCTTACGCGGGGCGCCGAATATCCCAAAGTTGTATAATGAGAAACGTTGTCGGGTTTCGGACCCTTGCTTGTAGAGGGGATTCCGTGAAAGTGTGCAGCGTCATTACCGAAGAAGCGTGGGGAAAAAGCGTTTCGAGCAAAAAAGGTTACAAGTGACTGTAACTAGCGTTCCCGGGATAGCAATTAAGACAGAGATGAATGGAATGGAGAGGCAGAATGACTGAGTTGTCAGTGTTTCTGTTTTGCAGTTAGAATGAGGACCTGGGCTTTCTCCCGTTAGTTCTACTTTCGTAGTAGTGATGAGGGAGAAAATTAGCCAAGATTTTCCTCGAATTTCCTAACATTTTTTTTAAAGATCCTGGAAAACCCTTTTATCTTAGGACTTGAGTGCAAAAACGGAGAAAATGTAAGCCAGGGTTCATAGATTGTCTGATACAATAATCTGTGAATTATGGATCTACATGATCAGTAGATATAGAGTAGACGCCGCTTATTGTGAACACTGGTTATTAGAATCCGTCGTTTATGGAATCACATTGTAAAGGACCGATTCAAAATGATATGATTCATAGCATTTTAATCGGTTATTAGAATCACACTTTCGGATATTACAATCAATTTAAAAAAAAATCTTCACATGTAAAGTAACGAAACTACAATAGTGATCGCTACATGGACTTCGCACATTGACCAATGACATTGCTTTTACGTCGTCTTGACCAATCCTGTCATTTCCAACCTACTACTGCGCTTTGGAGGAAAACGCTTCTAAACTCCACAGTCAATTAAATGAGCAGGTTATTCAATCGAATGACCAGTTCCTTTAATTTACTGGGAAAATTAGAAGGGATATCATGCTGAGAACCCTACCTAAGCGTATAGGAGCAGGCTTCAAAGACGCAGTGGTAGTTGTGTTTTAGCCGTGTGGTTATATAAAAATGGCGACGAACAAGAAAAGAGTGGGTTTAAATGTAAAAGAGAAGTTGCGGCTCATTGAAACTTATTACAAGTTAAATTTAAAAGATTTGCCAAAGAAGGAAGTTGTCGTTAAATTTGGAATTCCTCAATCATCTCTATCAAAATTGTTGAAAATCGTTATGAAATAAACAATGGTGCGTAGTAAATCTAGAAAAGGAAACGTGTGTGGTTTCAAAAAGTAGACGATCCTTTTTTCTTTGGTGCGTATTTCTGATTTTCGGTTGTTAGAATCTCCGCTTAATATAATCAATATTCATTTGATAAATATGATCACAATAAGCGGAATCTGCTGTATTATAAATTTTACTGCAAAACCTTTTATTTTGATAATTTCTAAAATGGAATTAGGTAAGAACGTTAAATTCCACTTGACTTTATCGTTTCGAAGAAGTTCGCCATAACCTTTGTTATTTTATTGCCTGATTTGGCGAGGGGAAAGCACTACATTTAAGGCAACCATCGCCCTCCTTATGTTTAGCTTGCAAACTTCGGATGCAATAATAACAATAAGAGTTTCTACACTCACCATACTAGGGAAACCATTCCCAAATCTAGAATTCCCCGCAATCTGAACAGGATGCGTGTTCGAAAACTAAACCAAAGCAAGGTACCCGTACGAAAAAATCGGACTTTCTATTTAAGTTAAACATTACGTTAACTGCAGTGTTAGGTGAAGTTTTGAAGTAATACTGCAGTAGAAATCGTGTTTAGAGATGTTTTTCCCTTTAAATTTAGACCGGAATTAAACTGCAGTAAATATGGTAATTATTTCGAGTAAAACTTAAGTAAAATATTCATATACTCGTATTGCTGTGAAGATTATGCTAACACAAATAATGTTTGAATGAAATTCGTTTTCAATTTAAGTAATATTTAATTTTTTTTCAGGTCTAAATTTACATCAAGTTTACTGCAAAAGTTGAAGTAAACATCAGGTTTAATGCATTTTATTTACCGCAACTTTTTCGTACGGGTAGAAAGCTGTGCATACGTAAGTAAAGGTGTTTGCATATTAATGGCAAAATATACCAAAATTGACCAAAATCGCATGTTGAGATTTTTCAGGGATACGTATTATATATATTATACAAATTAGGGAGTTTGTATTACTCGAGGAAAAACGCGTTTTACGGATTTTTTTCAATAATCCTTGAAATGGCTTGCGAATTTCTGGCCGTGACGTCACAAACGTGTCGTGGCATGACTCACGATTCTTGCTTACGGCTCATGATTACTGTTACTTCATGTTTAACATTGTAAACAAAGCGCTTTGGTACCATGTATACTGATACGTGTGTGACATCAGAACGTCACGTGATATTTTTTTTTAAATTCTTTTCTTTATTAGCATAATTACTTCAGCGTGTATGAAAGGAAGACCGTGTTATTAGAAACTCGAGTTTTGTCTCCGGAAATTTTTTTTCTAGTGATTGCCCTTTAAGAGGTTGAGAAAGACACGAGTACTGCACAACATAGTTTTAGTAAAGGCTCCCAGGCAGCGTTTTTTTTTACGGTATGTTATATTGCGTCTGCTTTTATTGTTTTTTATTAAATTTCGCGTTCCGCTTCATTGGTTTTATAGGCTGGGATATACGACCCATTCAGCAGAATAAAAAGGTAGGAAAAGCCCTCGGGTCTTGTCGATCGATAGGTCAAGCCAGTGACCAAACGTTTGCTATGTTTGGGAAATATCCTGTTGGATTCTTTATATATTGCTGCAGCTATGCTAGGAAGCTATCACTTTAAAAGCTTGATACCGGAGATATAACCCACATTACTCAAACATAATCGTCATGGTGATTGTACGTACTATTTATTGAGTCGCGCGAGGGTGGCGAGGATGCTGGGGACGAGATAAAGGAAAGGATCAAAGAGTTCCGCGGGAAGAACGCAAAGAGCCCAATCTAAGAGTCTCGTTACGCAAATTGGAAAGGATGGCATTAGCATCACTACATTAGGCAATACTGCACGAGTTCTTCCGTTGTTTTTCTAATGGATTTATCCTTGTAATCCGGTTATAGTCCTTTCCTTTCTCGATCGTGTAGAAAATCTTTGTATCCTTATGAAAGAAAAAATGGAACAAAATCTGAGAAGGAGCTATTTAATAAGCGAAATTTTTAATTTCTAATGCCAGCAAGTTACTCTACGTTGCCCATTACAGTAAATGAGATCGGACCAAAAAGGAAAAGATAGAAAAAACTGAAAAATAGCCGTTTAATAAGCAGAATTTTTTATTTCTAATGCCAGCAAGTTAGTATACATTGCCAGTTAGAGTAAATGAGATATGGCCCGAATGTTTGCACGAGTTTGGCTTGCACAAGTCCAGGAGAGGTATTCGATAAATCATGTCAGAATGTATTTTCATTAACATGGAGTCCGGCGTGGGTAGGTGTCGTAATTTAAGGAACCGAGTTTGTATCGGGCTAGAAAGTTTTCGCGACGTTTCTCACGTCGCTATGAAGAATTGCCTCCACGAAGTTTTCCCTCGGTGGCACAGTAGCTACTCCGCTTCAATGGCGAGGACATGGTTGCATTTCCCGTTTAATCGCCAGGGGATTTTGCGCTCCTTTTTCGTGCGGAAGCGCGACATTCACTGGGGCATTCCGGGGCTAAAGAAAGACGCTGCACTTGAATGGAGTGTGGGAAAAAAATTATATGGAAATTACCTGGCAATTGAAGTGGAGCAATTCCCTGGATTGTCCAGGGGCTTGGGGCCTTCAAGTATGGGGGGTGGCGGGGGTGTTGTAATGGACTCCATGGGATGCGGGAATGGAAACTGCTTTCCGACCAACGTGCCAACGCAGAGAATGATTTTTCCACATACAAAAAGAAAAAGAAGAGATAGAAATAAAACCATTCTTTGTTCGTTTTCTTGTACTTTACTTTGTCTCGGTCTAGCTCATTTGGGGGGTGAGGTTGGAGGGCAGTGCTAAGAAAAGAATACGCACAAGGGGAGGCGTAAATGATGACTCTTGTCACTGACTCTGAGTTGCTTATGACAGATCACGTACTTCTCTTGTCCCTGAGACTATATAGCGGCAGCCTCTTGGATATCCTTCGCTATAAATATACGACTGGGATCCCACGACATGTAACATGGTTATAACATATGTTGACATGCAACGTTACAATATCCCTCCTGATGCACGCGAAATATAGTAGACGCCGCTTATTGTTGTCACTGGTTATTAGAATCAGCCGCTTTATGGAACCCATTTTTTCCCGTGTATTTGTAGCATGAGCTAAAGCTCGTTGCTATAAGGAGTCCAATTTTAAAGGACCGATTCAAAATGATAAAATTCATAGCATTTTAATCGGTTATTAGAATCAAACTTTCGGATATTGGAATCAATTTTAAAAGAATCTTCACAAACACAGTAACGAAACTACAACAATTATTGCTATGGCAACGCGACGTAAGGACGACTTGACAAAAGGACCATGTGTAGTACCCTAGACAAGGTTAGGTTAGGTTAGGCGTCCTTGTGTCGGGGTCCGGCGTCCTTGTGTCGGGTACTCGGAGTCCTTTTGTCGAGTCGCCCTTGTGTCTACTTCCCATTGCTAATGGACTTCGCATATTGACCAACGACATTGCTTTTACGTCGCTTAGGGGAAAATCCCTTCTAAATTCCCCAGCCAATTAAACGAGCAGGTTATTCAGTTGAGTGACCAGTTCCTTTAATTGACCGGGAAAATTAGAAGGGATATCGTGTTGAGAACCGTACCAAAGCGTAGGAGTAAGCTTCAAGGCACAGTGTTAGTTGTGTTTTAGAAGTGTGGTTATATAAAAATGGCGACGAACAAGAAAAGAGTTGGTTTAAATGTAAAAGAGAAGTTGCGGCTCATTGAAACTTATTACAAGTTAAATTTAAAAGATTTGCCACAAAGGGAAGCGGCTGTTAGATTAGGAATTCCTCAATCATCTCTATCAAAATGGTTGAAAAGTCGTTACGAAATAAACAATAGTGGGTGTAGTAAATTTAGAAAAGGAAACATGTGGGAAATAGTCAAAAAGTAGACGATGCTTTGTTTCTTTGGTTTAAA
Source organism: Lepidurus apus apus (assembly GCA_022832285.1). NCBI lineage: Eukaryota > Metazoa > Arthropoda > Branchiopoda > Notostraca > Triopsidae > Lepidurus > Lepidurus apus. Next base: position 1,235,144 of record JAGJRO010001033.1, on the reverse strand, counting down.
CAAGCCAGTTCGTTTCACGCGCCGATTAATCATAGCATTCTATTGCATATTTCCGATTTTCGGTTATTGAATCTCCGCTTAATAGAACCAATATTCACTTGACAAACGTGATCCACTGTAGTTGGAGATTTCTGATAAGGTTGGAAGCTCAAATTATTCATCCAAGAAATGCAATTAGATTAATGGGATCCTTTTCCTTTGTGACATTCTGTTTCTGTAGTGATTGGGGTTATATGACTTGAATGGAACCTGAAATTCTAGCGTATTGTTTAGGTTTTTTGCTCCTTCTTGATAACAGCTATCTAACATTTTTTTTCCAAGTTTTGGTCCCGTTGCGTTACAAGAAGATTGTATCCAGCTCACTTCTAAGAACAGTATCTTCTGTTCTGCTACTTGGAACCGAACCGACTCGTGAGATCCCCTTGGCGATTAAATCACCTGAGCCTGCTTAAGGTCTTCATCAAACGAAGGCTTCGTCGTAATGCAAGAAACGGTCACGTTAATGGAGATGGAGACGACCGAGAATCGAAGATTTGGGGGGAAAAAGTGTCTTTCTTTCCGCCTTTTCCTAGTTAATCGTTTTTGTTAAGCTGCCTAGGGCCCGTTCCCCGTCTTTTGCAGATAAAAAGCTGTAGTACAAAATTGTCCCGGAAAATGACAAGCGTTCTTGTGAAGATGGCTATTTCGTACAGATCCGATTGACGAAGAAGAAAGGAAAAGAAAAACTTAAAAGGTTGCAGACGCCTGAAAATGTTACATGATGACCCGAGTGGCGCAAAGAGGTCTCAAACTGGACCATTGTTAGCTGAAGTCACGGAATCTGCTCCATCCGAAAGTGCTTAAGGAGAGAAGAATGAAAAGAGTTTCCCATTCTCAAGTGAGGAAAGCAGCTTTAACTTTGGGGTACTTTTTCTTTTGTCAAAGGATCTCAGTATACCTAACAACAACACCTAAAAGTTTGGAGATGTCGTTGAAATGGTGTGTTGATCAGGGAAAGTTTTAGAAGCCCTTTTTTTTAATAAATACACACATATATGTATATGTTTACTTTAGGAAGGGCGAGTTGACTTGCTCGGAGTACAACAAGAAATCAGTAAAATGGAAATGGGGTACAGAAGGATGAAGGACAGGGAGAGATGGAGGAGAAAACCAAGGTGGTGTATAGTAGTAGGAGAAAATAATGAAGAGCCATGGGAGAAAAATAAAAGACAACGAAAACGAGTAACGTGGATTCTAGGTTTAGGCAACAAAAGGTCAACCGGAAACTTAACATGGTGTGGGGACCGTCTTAATTGGGAAGGGAAGGAACAATCGCCGGGATAGAGCGGCAGGTTTGAGTACCGGACTTGTCGACCCAGCCTTGGAGTTATATAGTTGGGGAGAAGGTTTCCGAAGATCGCCTTTGCTCTCTGTAATTGTGTAGCAGGCCACATGATACTTACTTTGCGTATTTTCCCGGCAAAGGTTGCTGGCCGCTATCTTGCGTAAGTGTAGGGGACCCTCTTTATCCCATTTAATGGACTATATAGTATTCTAGAACGTGTGTGCACTTATCTAAGAGTACGTCTACTTAGGCCAGGGTGTATTGCAAGTTTTTTTTATCATTTTTGTCAAAAGGTGGCACTGATGTCATAGCATTTCTCGTTGTAATTTCATGAACTTTAAACAAGAAATTAAGGAAACAGAAAGATAATGGAAAAAATATCTTAATAACAAAATCTACTTTACCTGCTGCTTAAGATTTTGATAAATTATTTATTTAGTTTTCGTATCTTGAACACTATGGAAAAAATTAGTGAAACCGATATTAAAAACTAAAAAACAGCAGGTAAAGTAGATGCATCCCATGCATTACTGTCAAAATACAATTTCATTACATTGCACAGAGAATGAGAATTTTTAAATCAAAATTTGCATTGCTGTAGCGCCGTAAGGGATTCCAGTATATCATGGCCTTAAGGAATATCCCGTATTATTGTTACATTTAAAGCTGAGATACCTAAATCGGGAATATGGTTACAATCAGCAGAAACTGCATAATCGGATTAGACACGGTTAAGACGATTTAATAATTGGTTTTCTAACCGCACTATCGATTTCTCGCCAGCGAACGTTCGTTTCGTTTAATAAAGTAATGCGTTCTTTTGTGTCTCATTTTGAATAGACGAAACGTTACGAAAAGTTGGAGACAGTGGAGGAACGTCGGAAAGCAGCTCGTGACGTTTACGATAATTTCGTAATGAAGGAGCTCTTGTCACATACCCATGTAAGTACATTGGTCTTGCGTAAGACTTGGATCGTTTTGTTGTCGTATTTTTTCTATATGCTGTTACTTCTATCTTACATCCATACCTTTTCTGAATGAGATGGTAATAAAATGCTTTTTTGTCTTACTTTTTTGTATAGAACTATTCCAAAGAATCAGTGGCACACGTACAGAAGTACTTGACAAAGAATGAAGTCCCGGGGAACTTGTTTGAGGTATGTTTTCTTACACAACGTGTTTGGAAGATGCACCATTGCATACTAACGAGCTTTTCTTTATTTTCGCCAGCCTTACATCGAAGAAATTTTTACCCAGCTTCGAGGAGAAGTTTTTCGTGGATTTATAGAAAGGTAAGCCCAGTACACACGAAAGGAGTTGCTGTTTAATTTGCCAAACGAGGCAAAAGCCTTTTGTTAGAAGAATTTCTGCCTTTTTTAGTATACGAGGTAACGTCGGTTCAGAAGATTTTCTGAATTTCCAGATTTTTTTTTATAATTTTTTTTTCGTTTTTCGTCTCGTTAAAATTGTTTTCGCAGTAACCTTCGGTTGTCACGTTGTGAGCTGCCTAGTGTACACAACATTTCCTTAGCAAGCTAAAGGGCTCTAGGCCTACAAGCCTCCGTGCTTTTCACATCAACGAACCTCCCGACGTTTGACATCGTACAGTATTTAGTTAGCTCCAGCGTTTTCATCTAGAGCTAGAAGGTTGGTAGGCTTATTTTGCATTACAAACAACGTTTTTTTCTTGTCTTTTTTGTGCGCCTGAGATGTGAGGAGCGTAGAAGTTTACAGACCATAAAGCTACTAAAGCGTTGCTTATTTTGGGGTTGGCCTCGTAATTTGGAAAGTTCGTAAAGCATGGTGGTCCATATACTATGCAGTTGTGTCATTGTGCTATTGCTTTCATTTGTAACGGAGGCGCAAATACCAACTAAGATGGGACATTTTTTTATGTTGCAGAGGGCACAACTTGGCTGAATCCTATGTATGACACTATCGATCCGAGGACTCGAGCAGTTTCTTTTTTTCTTTTTTTTTCTCTCTCTTTTGAGATCCATCCGAGCCTGGCAAACTTTCTTTACTTTACCCATGAATGTTCGTGTTTATTTTAGCACGGGGCTAACAAAAAATATGGTTGGAAGCGTCAAGATTTGGTAGTATCTCCATTGGGCTCGCCAATGTCGAGTAACTTTTGAGGACAAGTCGGAATATGTTAGCTAATATTATGGGAGAAAACTGTGTGCCAACCTAGGAAACACAGGGCCCTTAAAGTTAAGGGTCTGTTTGCTGGGCGGAGCGGGAAGTTTGTTTTTCATTTTGACTTTCAAAAGGTAACACTTGGCACATGAAAAGGCCAGCGGAGCTTTGATTTTGCCGCTATTGCGTCGAACAAGTTTGTGTCGACTGCAATTAAATCGCGGGTATGCCATGCCAGGTTGCTTTCCTGAAAGACAGAGTAGAGAAAAAGACGTGATCAATCTGAGTAAATGCTCTTCTACGAAAAGTAGATTATCTTCCGACCTTTTCCTCTCACACTTTTGCGGGCCGTGCTGCTGGCTTTCAGAAATGCCGTTTCCAAGTTGGAGGAAACGCCAACAGGCCGACAAAGCAAGAAAAGGTCACACTGACCATTCAGCTTATTAGATTACCTTTTATATTTTTCGTGTGTTTTTATTTTCTTGGTTTGAAAAAGGAGAAGATGTGAGGGTTATCGAGTCCATCGTGATGAAAATAAAATTCCTAACCTTTCTTTTGTTTGTTTTCTAGTGAAAAGTTCTCGCGATTTTGTCAATGGAAGAACTTGGAACTCAACATTCAGGTAAAACATCCTTATCTGCAACTTTCCTCAATAAAATCATCGTTTCAAAGTGCCAAGTTATGAAAGTTTGTTTTTTATACGTTTTGGAAAGGGAAACTTGGGAATGTTTGTAATATTTTTCTTCCCACCTATTTCGTTGGGTTTCTTAATCCTTTTGGTGAGGAAATGTCTCTGGGATTAGCATATTTTTTATGAAGCTTTACTCTTCTGGAGCTTTTGCAGTGAACGTCGTGTAGTTACGTTTTTATGTTTTTATGTCTTTAAGGTCGTTTAGTCTACTTAGAGTTTTATCGTTTCAGTACCTTGTTCCAATCCTAATGCACAGCTGTATTATAGAAGGTGCTACACGTGCACTACACATACAGTTGCTTTGTGTCATCCTAATGCACAGCTGTATTATAGAAGGTGCTACACGTGCACTACACATACAGTTGCTTTGTGTCATCCTTACATTTTAAATGCAGTAAACAAATGGTTTAGCTGTAAATAGTTCAAGCAAAGGGTCCTGATGGGCTTGTAAAATCGAAGCAAACTAATTATTTGATGATCTTGTCTTTTTTCTTTTAACAGCTTTCCATGAATGACTTTAGCGTGCATCGAATTATTGGACGTGGTGGGTTCGGCGAGGTATATGGCTGTCGCAAGGCAGACACGGGCAAAATGTACGCCATGAAGTGCCTGGATAAAAAACGCATCAAGATGAAGCAAGGAGAAACGCTGGCTTTGAACGAGAGAATCATGTTATCACATGTATCCACAGGGGTAAGACTGACAAGAGAAGGAGGAAAAGCTTATAAATATTCAATGTGGCAGTCCTTGGCGTTCTTTGGAGTTCTCTGGAATTCCATTCCAAACGAAGTGACTTTTCTTTTGCGCGTAGGATGTCATGTTATGTATTATTCTCGTGTATCCTACGGAAGCCAAGTTGGAAAGCAGGCTCGGTTACGTGTATAGTCCAATTAGCATGAACCGCTAGTCAGGGAAGCTTCACTTCCTTACTTTTGGGGTTAACTTTGCCTTGTAAGAAGAGGGAGGGAGCCAAAAACTATTATTGTAATATATAATCATTTTTTCTTTTTTTCCTTAACCCAAATCTTCTGAATTCGAGCAGGGAATATAGTACAGATCGGACATTTTCTTTTAACGAAGAAATTGCATAGATGCAATCGTTTTTTTTTTGCTGTTGTTTTTGATAGACTGTCGAAATAGACCGAGCAGGGTAGATCAAGTCATAAATCTTTCAAAGGTTTCTTTACGTGATCAGGTTGGATTCACTGCTCTATTGCATGCAATAAGCTTAGCAATCTGTGTTATGGAAACGCTATAAAGCGGTCACTTTTATGGAGGGAGCAATTTTGGGCAGCGAAAAGATTGTGTATTGTCGACGTTATTGAACTATCGATTTATGGTCCAAGAAGACAAAACGAGTGCGGAAGTGAGACAAAAACCAAAGTTTGAGAAGCTTTCAAGCCGAGCTTTAGCCTGTTGAGAGGGCGGTTCTGGGAGGTTGGCTTCCTGCTGCTGCTTGTCGTTGCCTTTAATTTTGCTTTGTTTCCAAGACTTTGGAGAGAATCGATAAGGGTACGAATTAGAGCCGTGACTCATATTTTTCTTTCCTTTTCCTTTTTTTGGTGGTCTGCGGCCGTATTTTCCAGGCGGATTGTCCTTTCATCGTCTGCATGACATACGCTTTTCATACCCCGGACAAGCTCTGCTTCATCTTGGATTTAATGAATGGTGGAGACCTTCATTACCACTTGTCACAACATGGGGTATTCAACGAGCAAGAGATGAGATTTTATGCCGCAGAAGTTATATTAGGTAAAGCCAGCCAAGCTACCATTTGTGGTGTTTTATACCACTGTACGGTACGTTTAATGTACGCTAACTTACTGCTTACGGTTTATTAGGCTTGGAGCATATGCATCGCCGGTTTATCGTCTACCGAGACCTCAAACCGGCCAATATCCTTTTGGATGAACATGGTCATGTGCGGATCTCGGATTTGGGCTTGGCGTGTGACTTTTCCAAGAAGAAACCACATGCCTCGGTGTAAGTATTTCCTCCCGAGCTTGGGGAATTGCACTAAAAACGGTGGCGAGCAATATAGGAGAAAATCTTGTTCTGGAAACTGCTTTTGCTGGTGGTTAATGACTTGCCAACCTGACAGAAAGAGCAACGATGGTTTATCTTTGCACTGAGCTCTAGTTATGGTGTGCAAAAACTAGCCACGTGCCCGTAGCTCCACTAGTGTTACTTTCGTCTATTTTCGTCCTAAAATTAGTGCGCGTTCGTTTATTGTACATGGCGCTTCCTTTGCTTATTTGTTTTATCCTTTCATTTGGGCGTTCTTTACAGGGGTACTCATGGTTATATGGCACCCGAGGTATTGTCCAAAGGCATGGCGTACGATTCCAGTGCGGATTGGTTTTCTTTTGGTTGCATGTTGTACAAACTGCTCAAGGGACACTCGCCGTTCCGACAACATAAAACCAAAGACAAACACGAGATTGACAAAATGACGCTTACTATGGTAAGATTGTCAACACATTTCCCAGAAGAAAACCTATCATAATTGGTTGTATAGAATGTGGAGCTCCCAGAGACCTTTTCGAATGAATTACGTTCTTTGTTGGAAGGTTTGCTGCAGCGGGATGTTGACAAACGTTTAGGCTGCAAAGGTCGAGGGTAAGACGTTGCCAGCTTTCTTTGTTATTTTTTCTCTCGTTAATTTGAAAGATTGAGAGGCTAAAAAATAAAACGAAAAAAAAGCCTGACAGATTGTACAGATTTTGATTTGTTGGGCGTAGGGCTGACGAAGTCAAGGAGCACCCATTCTTCAAAGGTATCGATTGGCAGCAAGTCTATATGCAGAAATACCCTCCGCCTTTAATTCCACCACGAGGGGAAGTGAATGCGGCTGACGCCTTTGATATTGGTTCGTTCGATGAAGAGGATACAAAGGGAATCAAAGTAAGATATTATTTTTGCTGAATAAATTGTGGAATTTTTGGTAAACGATTCTTGTTTATTGTTACGTAGTTAACCGAGAAGGACCAAGAGTTGTACCAAAACTTTCCTTTAGTAATCTCGGAGCGTTGGCAGGCAGAAGTTGCGGAAACAGTTTTTGATGCCATTAATCAAGAAGCTGACAAGGCTGAGTCGAAGCGAAGAGCCAAACATAAACGATTCGAAGACGAGAAAGGTAAAAGTTCGCTAATTGTCATGATGATGGAGCTCAAGTTTCCCTTTTCCTTCCCACAGATTCAGACTGCATATTGCATGGTTATATCAAAAAGTTGGGTGGGCCCTTCGCTTCAGCGTGGCAAACACGCTACGCCAAGTTGTACCCAAACCGTCTGGAATTGTATAGCGACTCGCACTCGAACAAGCCCGAGTTGATTTTTCTCGATCAAATCGATGAACTGGGAGCTGACCTAATGACCATCAAAGGGGAACAATGTATTGTCCTCAAACTGAAAGAAAGTCGAGTCGTCCTGACAAACCAGGTATAGCCAATTCACTGTTTTTGTTAGTAAATACGTTGGATTGCTCTCAAAAGACCGTTTTCAAACTAGGATGAAATTGGGCTAAAGGAATGGGCGGTTTCGTTACGCTCGGCACATAAATTGTCGCAGGAATTGCTGGGTTCTATGGCGAGAAAGGCCGGGAAGATTTACGGTACAGAGTGGGATGCCAACCACAGGCATAGTAGTCCAGGTCCCGGTTCGGGCCATTTAAGGTCCAATGGTAACTGAAAGAAGGATGAGCGGATGTATCGGCCGATGTTTCCTGCATCACGAAAAGAAACCCATCTGTATACCAGCCCCAAAAGTCATCGTGACATCAGACTTTTCCCCACCCTGGCATCTATAATACCCCATCTAGCGATAACATATAAAAACCTATGGGACGAAAGTTGATCGGTGTGTGTTCTAGTCTTTTATCCCTAAATCTTAAACAAGGAAAGGATTGAGAGCTTGGCCATGTGCACAGGTGAAGGGAGTATTTTGTTTTCAGCATTGACTTGATTCTTTTACCATAGGTAAATTAGTTACTACTTGTCTGCCCAGAATTGTCACTGAATAAGTTGGTGTTTCTTGGGGGTTGCATGATGGCATGATCATCTTGGAAAGTATTCGGAATTTTTTTTTTTTATCTTTACGGTTTCTACTGCCAGAAGACGTAGTAGAGAGTGTATTGTTTTTCAAATTAAGGAAGGTATAAAAACACAATAAGATAAGAGCATGATAGGTCAGAACGATTTTCTAGAATAGTCTGGGATTTGGAGGGGTAAAAATTGTATGTCCATGCATGAAAAGTTACTTTTGATCCCAGAAGTTCATTTTTTGCCCCAAACCAGGTGTCATCCCATCCCCATTTACAAATTCTATGGTGCCAATTGCTGTGCTGATTACTGGTTACGTCCGTGTACAGTCATACTGACTTTGCGCCCCATCGCCTAAGTTGACGTGATTTTGATGCTCCCTCACCTTACGATCAGTCATGTAGATAGACCAGCATTTTGTATTTTTCGGGTTGGAAACAAAACAACCTCTCTATAATTTATTCTTATTGTAATCGTGGCATGGAATTTTTTGCGTAAATTCCATTTTGCCTCTTCTAATCCGCACTTTCATTATTATTATTCCCCCCTGTCGTTTCTGGGTCATTTTTCTTCATTCCTTGTATTTTTTAACTGTCGGCCCATGCTTTGAATGTAGCAATGTCTACTATAAAGAAGTTGACTGTTTTTGTCTGGTAGTGGCAAGTTTGAAACGTTTGGATTGGGAAAATATAAGTTGCATACATTCTGACACTAAACTTTGGGCTCTAAGCTCCATGAACTCTTTTCAATGTAGGTAATTACTTAAGTTTACTTTTTTTGTGTTTTAGGCCTTAAAGTGGAATGAAACGGGACTCGAAACAAGTCTGGGAAACGGAACAATTCTGGAAAGCAACAAAACGTAATATAAAAAATAAATTATACTAAGAATAACAAACGGAAATCAACAGACGAAACTTGATACTAACAAAATCGTAAGTCGAAAAATAATTTTAATAAAATGTAACATAACAAAGTTAGATCATAGGAAATGGACGAAAACACTGCATAAAAAATAAAAAAGTGTTAGCGTAATAAAATTCAGAAATATAACAATTATCTCTTAATATAATTTCAGACCTTTTTACTACTATACTTCACTTACTTACTAGTTTGTACTACCACTTTTCCCTAAATTGATAATAAAGTAACGAAAACGTAGTGTAAACTACTATATGTACGAATAATAGAAAATTGTGTATGAACAAAAATGTAATCTCTTTGCTTTGGTCTAAATATATATAGTTTTGCCATGCTGAATTGCACCAAAGAGTTACTTAAAATATTAAATACATTTCTCTACTTTGCAGATCTTGCCCAAAAACCTCCACAAAGGAACACGAAAGACGACAAAAATCATTAGAAAGTGAAGCCCATTCTAACATTCCTCCCTGGCTTGTTAAGTTATGGGCGTCGACGACATGCGAATTTCTGTTTGGTGGGTATACTATGCAGTCTGGGTATATACATAGCTCTAACTTGCCTTGTGTGTGAAGAAGGTGGTCCACGAGTCATTAGTTGATTCATGAGCGTAGCTCTGGAGGACTCTTCTGTCAATGTCAAGCGCTGCTGGGTCATGTAAGGTCAGTTTCGGCCTGTGTCCAGGCCTACATGACACTGTACAACCCCGGTTGAATATCCCATCGTGTCATTCGAAACTCTTTCGCCCAGGAACCAGGCAAATACGTAGACATTAGCATTGAGGAAGAGGAATCTCTGTATATAACCGCCACGACTATAAATAGTTCTTTAGTAAAATTGGTATGTAAGTTGTTTTCTATCGAATACCGCGTTCCCATGTCTATTCCACGGCTTGTCAATGATTCCACGTTGCTTCTGCTGTGAGGAATACTCATTAAGTTATAGTTCCAATTGGATTTGCCAATAATGAAGAGGCATGCTGTGAGAAGAAACACCAAGTTTTCGTTCCGGGTAGCGGTGTCAAGTTTTGTAGGCAGTAGGAGGTGTCGGGGGAAATTTCTCTTGTACAATGTACAAGATACTGTTTCACACTTCCCTACTGCCAGTGATTAATTGGGCTATTCTACTGTTGCAGTTTTCTTTCCGAGTTTGGGCCAAAGGTCAAATAGTGTCTTTAACGACTTGGCTACTCATCGATCTATTCACACCAGTCAGCAACTGCTAAGAGCCGATGCATACTATACAGTATACGCATATAGCACTTTTTTTCCCTTGGGGACGTTTCTCGCTTACAACTTTTCATGGGATATTTGTCCAAGCCTTCTTCTCAAGCAGGAAACTAATGGAAACCGACAGGGATGGTATGTATGTCTTTGCCTAATTTGCCAAAGCCCCCACGAATACTAATGTTTCAAGTGTTAGGTCAATGGGTAACCTTTTTCCGGGTCCATATATTCGTCAAGGCGAAAGCTGCAGCCTTTTTTCCCTTGTGGGTCGTGGAATAGGTTGCGTATACGAAAGAAGGGGCAAGGGGGGCCATGTGGGACACTTGTGTGTTTTAAGACGAGGAAATGGAGACGTAATGACACGGGACCCCCATTATTTATGAGTCCAAAAGAAACGTATGGGAAGTTGTCTATTTTACCCCGTGTGTCCCAAAAGGAAACTAACCCAGTGGGTGGTAGCTGAAGTTCCGTTCTGCCACCACAGAAAGCTCAAGGTGACAAATTTGTACGCTGGAGCATACTGAAGCGTTGTTCCCCGTCACAGTAATAGTTACTGTAGAAAGTCATAATTACTTCCCTTTTCCCCTCTTTCTTTTTCTGCCATTTTCTTTCAACGAAAATGGGCACAGTTTGTATTAGATTCCGCGTCCATTAGACCTACAGTCGCTTTCAAGTTAGTCGAGCCAAGACCGTTTTTGTTAAGCTACATTTATATATACTAGTATAGCGCCCGTTGTTTACGTGGAAGAAGATGTTGTGGAGGCGGAGATGGGGATGCTGGGCCGTGTCTGTCATCTTGACCGACCGCAGGCTGCTCTGAGAAAACCAGAAGGCGTACACATTGCAACAAGGATTTTCCCATCTCGCGGCTCTTTCTTTTTTCTCGCACAGGCTAGGAAAGCAATGGATCTGGGGTAAGTTGTCAGCAGAAATTGAAAAGTTCGGTGGATGTCTGAAGAGCTTTCTTTCGTTGCTAACTGCGACGGGCCCTAGAATTTGGGGTTTTTGTTGTAAAGTCTTCTGGTAATGCTGTGGGTTTTGTCCCAAGACCCCATCTGATGTTTCGTTGGGGTTGGTAGAAAAAGCTTATGGCCACGTGGCCGCCAAACGACTTGATGACATGGCTAATGGTAGTTAGTTTGCCCTCTTGATTCCATAGTTGAGCGATGTGAGAGATTATCAAGCACGCGTGTCCGACTGGGGTATTTACTAGACTACACAAGACTAGAGTATACGGTAAAACCTGTTCTAACATTCAATTTCAGTTGCAATTTCGTTTTCCCCTGTTTCACTCCCTCTTCCTTAGATAAGAAATACATTTAGCCCACGCACGTATAGTACCTCATCCTTGACTTGAACCATTCTTTTGTGGCCTGTCATTGTTCTAAAGAATTTGCGTTTGGCCTCCGACAAAAAAAGAAACACATTGAAGTAACTACTCAGGTGCAGGTTTTAAATGCCTTCCTACTCCTCCCTCGCTCGTCTCATCTTCCTAACGACTCACGCCGGGATTCTGGGTGTCATTTTTTTTCTAAATCTTTTTTTTTTCTGTTCCCTTGTGTTGTGTGTCACTTTAGACTCTCAGTTGCACTTCCGGTTATAGTGCTTTGCGAAGTCTCTTCCTCCAAAATCTCGCTCCCTCCCTTTCCTTCTCTCCCAGGATCGTAAAATGGTCCGAAAACCTGGCACATTGGAACGAGAAGTGCATGCCACAGGAGTCACTGATGACTCCAGCTATGAGGTTTTAATGATCCTCATTAATCATAACGCCAAAGGACACTATCCCCATTTTACATTCCCTTCTCTCGTAGCGCCTTCTCGTTAGCTTGTGACTGACACTTGGACAGATTTTTACTTTCCTCCAAAGTTCTAATCTTCTACTTAAACGCAAAGCTGGCCCTCAAAATCGACGGATTTTTGACAACCTGTAAACGTATGAAACCTTGCCAAACATTGTTATGTTGTCCTCCCGCCCACAAAAATTTGGCTGTTGTTTTTGTCTTTTTGTTTAAACTTAACAGTTTTTCTGTATTCTTCGCACTCTTAGACATCTACAATTTAGCACACGAGTACAAGGCACATAGTAAAAGGCGTAAATGGGCGTTATTACAAAGTATAAGTTGCATGTTTCAGTACCCGGAACATATAGATCTACAGACTTGTAGCACAACTCTAGATTATTCTTTTTTGTTTCTGTAGTACAGTATTTTCAAAATTCTGTGGATTTGGCACGTGTTATTGTTATCCTCATCTGGGAGCATAGTCGTAGGGGTTTTGCACCGAACGTGAGTACAAAGGGGCTGTATTGGGGTACGGTGTGGCGTGGCCGTACGAGCTTGGGTACACGGGATGACTATGTGGCGTTGGGCGCGCGTACGGGACACTGGTGGCACGTTTCATACCGATAGTGTAGGGATTGTAGATGGGTCCGTATTGACACATTTCTGTGGTGTATGGCTGCGTCAAGGGTGCGAGCGTTGGTGGCGGGGCTGCTGAGGTCGGGCATGTGACGGCTGACGCGGAAGTCATGGCAGAAGGCATGGTCGAAGACGTGCAAGTTGACGGAATCGCTGTGGTAGGTTCGTCGTCTAAAGAATACACAAAAACATAGAAAAAGGCCAGGATGAGAGCAGGAGAGGGAAAGCGAAAGAGTGACAAATGAGGTTGACGTCATGTTATGGGGGGTTATGGGCATATTTGACTGACACCTGAATCCCGCCTGTGCCTCGGTGACACGACTGAAACCTTACTAGCTGCTTCCGAAGCATCCCCCTCCGTAATTATGTATAGCGTGGTGTCTTTTTTCGTGCCTTTTCGCCCCTTTTTTGCCTCGTGAAACTCAGGGTGACTGGTAAGGGTATTTTACCACCCACGCGGACGTCACACGCTTCATTAACTTTTGTCACCGCGCGTCCGTACCTCTAAATGTCTCTTGAGAAGAAAGCAAATAGTGCCAAAGAGAGTACATAGTTGGGCCTAAAACAAGCCCAAAAGTCTACTCCTTTGGGTAAAAGTCTCGCAGGTTAGAACTAATCCGTTTGAAAGCGTCGGTTTAAAAAGTTATGGTGAAAGAAGTGAGATAGATGAGACTCTGTAATGTCTATCAAGGCTTTGGAATAATAAATCAAAACGCTTCAAAGCGAGATGGATGTCCGAACTCGCGGTGGCCCCTTTTTTTTATCACTTGATCTCCCGACCTAACCATCCAATGATGCCTTGTATAACGTGAATCACTTGAGACGTTGGAACGGGGTTAAAGGTGAGCGTGACAGACAAGCTTGAGTGAATGTCGAGTGGTGTTGAATAGCCGTATAGATACGAGGGAACAAAACTGGGCATATATGGCTCTTTTGGAGAGCTGGATGTTTGATGCTGTTATTTCTCAGGCTTGAGTAGAGACACTTGGGCTTAGTCTATTAAATAATCCTTCCTGGACTTACCTTTTGAGTCCTTGCCAGAAAAGTACGATCCGTTCAGACGTTGCGGGTTGCGGGAACGCGTTGGCGACGGCTGAAGGTGGTTCAATACTTCCACGACACTATAACCAATACTGCGTGCTTTCATATTGTTTTTCGAGATCTTTGTAAAATTTAATTTACCAATCGTCCGGGTCGCAGTCTCTGAAACCTTTAGCGAAGGGGTTACTGGCAATCTTCAGTTGTGTAATCTGTTGATTTGGGCAAATGTTTAGCATATTGCGCCGAAGGTAACTTGATTAGCCTGTAATAACTTACTCGATGGTTCTGGTAAGCTGTAACGGCGGTAAATTTCGTTTCGGGGAATACAAATGTTCGAAAGTTGTCGGTAAGCGACGCGTCTTCGTGACGAGGGTTTAGATAGACCACATGGAACCGGGGTTGGTAGCGGTGCATGGAGTTGAGAATAATCTGCGACGGGCAGAAAAGAAAATGGCACGTTTTAACAGTTTGCCACTTTCAGGATTGACAAGGGAAAACTGTTTGTGACCACTTTGTTTGTGGAAAGAAAGAGTGTGGATGAGGATATCCCCTCGTACACTTTGTTCGCTCTCCGCAGCTGATGAGCGAAACAGACGGGAACCTTTAACCTCAACCACTTGTTGACAAACTGTCCCATTCCCTTATACCATATTCATCGTCAAACGTCTCATGCGTTTACCACAATAGAGAGAAGTAGTGTTTCAAGTCACCAGTATGTTTACATGTTGTGAACTACGAAAAAGAACTTACATGACCGTTGTCATCTAGTTGATTGTTGGTCAACTTCAGTTTGTCGAACGAAATCACTTGCTTCATCCACTGAGCTCCTTTGGCCGGCGAATCAGGATGAACATGGATCCTTGGTGGGGAATTAGGGTCCGCCTTACCAGCAACTACCCAACTGGAGCTGTACAATGACAAAAAAATACATTGATACAACTTATTTTCTTTTCATAGAATAAATAGTTTGTTGTTCTCGTAAGTAGGGAAAATGAAGAGGAAAACTGTGCATTTTACCTGTGAAAGGCATATCTGTAGCGTTTGTCGTCGACGGGCACGAAATCCATCATGAGCATGTAATCGGCGTTTGAATCCAAACCGTACAAACGAACTTGTAACGTAGGGAACATTCGTCTGCGTGCCCAAATAAAAGTCGTCGTATAAGCCTTTTCATTTAAACTCGCCTTAACGGTTTTGTTATATTTACCGTCCTGCTTTAGTGACAATCATTTCAGTCCCCAGCTCGTTAAACTCGTCCCATAACGCCTTCATTTCAAGAATGGCACTTACGCCCAACAACTTTGGATGTAAAGGCTTTTTTTCTGACGGGTCGCTATGATGGGCCACATTGTCTTCCTTATTACTACAAGTACTAACATCACTGTTAGGCGACAGTGAGGAACTCGTAATGGGAGACAGAGCCAGGTCTGATTGTATCGGGGACTTTGTATCAATTGAACTAGTGGGGTCGTAATAACCTGATGGCTGACTGAAAGCATTTTCCTGGCTGCTAAAAGGGTCTCGATTTTTTCCTGCAGCCAGCAAACAAGCTAAAAAATAAAAACCGCAGGTGTCATATCACTGCTCTAGAAATTCGTGCGACTTTTTTTATTTACTTTTACCTTCCATCGCTCGCATAGGTGTGGATATGAACGCGGATGAACTCCATTCGGACCAGTTTCCTTCCGTAAGGGCCATTTTGACGATATGCAAGCAACACTTTTTGCCAAGTTTCGCTGTACCAAATAGAGGTTAGGCCGTTAACTTTCGAAGAGGTAGAACGGAAACACTGATTAGAGCGAAATTGCAGGTAAAAGCCCTCGAGTAATATTTGGCACGGCCAACTCTTCACTTTAGTAAAGGCAATTCGCTGGCAAAAGGGAAAGAATGAGTCATTCGCAAGCTTTTGTCTCGTAGAAAAATGAAACACTTTTTCCCTTCCCTTCTTTTCTTTTCACACTAGACTTAATGCGACTGCTGCGTAATGATGCCCGGAATGTCGTCGCCGATATCTTTGACACCAAGTCGGGAGTGTCGGGTGGCCGGCTAAACGTTCGGACGTATTGGCAAAGGATTCCGGTGTGAACTGCGCTTCTTCACACCTTCAATAAGCTACGAAACGGGCTTCGTGCGAGCTCTTGTCTACACCTAGCTCGGGCTCGGAGGACGATAGAAAAGGTCACGGGCCACGTGGCCCAACTGACAGACACTGTCGACGACCCAGAATAGCGCAGGTTTGATCTTACCAGCTCACACACACGTCGTTTGGTTGCAACTGAATGGTTAAAGAACTCGAGAAGTCGATTCCGAGGAGTGAAGAGTAGGTTAAGACGAAAAGGCTGGGTCTCGGGAAGCATCTTTACCCTCAGCCAAGATCTTGCCTCCTCCTCGGATGCCGTAAAATGGACCCGGCAAGCATTGGGATTGGCTCCCACTCTTCAACTTGCAATAGCATCTGGGTTCTCTCGAAACCCTGCAACTTTTGGACTTTGCTTATGCCCACATAACCGATGACCGCAAAGCGTGATGCTCTTGGTACAAATAACATCACCGCACTTTTCCCCCATGTCGTCTCGATCTCTTGTAAAGAAGTTGTTGTGCCCAATGTTAGGTCTTGAAGCGTAACATTTAGGAGCCTTAACGAACCAAAAAGTGGTACTGCCAAATTTTAAACGAAGCTTCCAAAATCTGAGATTTTTTTATGGTTTCTATAAGAAGCTTGGCTGGGCGGGGAAAAGAAAATTCGATGTTTAGCGCTGGGGAAATTCCGTCAAGGCACAAACTTGTGCTGCGCAAGAGAATCACGTGTTGGCAGTTTTACTTCTCGAAGCCTTAGGGGATCATTCATTACGAAAAAGGGAAGGAAAAAGGTAAGGTCTCTTGCCGTACAATTTGGAAGCAAACCATGTTTATGGGGTTATTTATCTTAGGGTTTGGAGCAGCGTCGCGACGCGGACCACGCCGCGTCTGTCATCGGTCCTGCCAATGGCTGGTGACGAGAGAAATGCAGCAGCAGGGCTCGAGGTGGCAAGCGACGTCCTAGACGCCACCAATAACCCTGCAGTATCCCAGTATAACTGTTGTGCTGCGGGTGGAGTCTCGCTGGCCTTAAAGGAGGGGCTTAACCAGATTTCCCCACCTCCGGGATGCTGTTCCAAGTTTATGGTGCAATAGGTCTGGAGTTTGTGGTTGAATATTTGCAAGGTAAGCTCTTTTTGTGCACTTTTCCGGTCTTTTTTCTCGAGCATATCTGGCTAGTACTATATATTTTTGCTGAGCTTAGTTTATTTGTTTAGCTAAAGCTGGCGAGAAAGTGGAAGCAAATTAGCACTGAAGCCAGACGCAATTTATACCGTATGATACACTTTCAGGAAAGGTCATCAATTTTCAACAGGATTTTGCTGTAACTAGGAAAAGAAATACGGGTGATTAGGGTGGAAGTCGCTCTTCTTTGTTTGGACAAAAACCCTTGCAAAAATTGTCAAGGTATAAGGAAATAAGAGCCCGACTAATGAAGCTTGGGACGCGCTTTTATGTTTTCGTTTGCGTTAGCCAAAAGGCCGAGTCGCTACCAAAATAAATATACGAGGCCCAAAGTAACCGTCTTGGAACTGTTCGCCTAATTACGATTTGCTGACAGAAAAATGGACTTTGCATTCTGGCATCCAGCGGGACGATGGTAGATCTTTCTAAGCAAGCTTGCATGCGAAATTCCGACACTGTTATTTAAAAAGAGTAGTTGGAATAAGGGGCGGAGGAGAGGGCTGGACGGGTTATGGCAAACAGGAACAACGCACAGGGTGGTAAAGGCTATTTTCTGTTCCCATGCCAAGACACTTGGTACAAAGGGAGGGAAAGAGACACCGTACACGTACAGGGTTATAAAGTCATTTATCAAAGACGGGGAGCAGCGGCAGAAGCCCACACATCTGGCCTTGACGGACGAATGTGTCTCCTCTTTTGCGAAAACCAAGTGCGGTGATTAGTTTGCATAATTTAAATTCATTCAAGTTTTTTTCTTTTCTTGTGTTCTCTTGGGACACATTTTCCCCATTTATTACCTCTCCATGTCGCATCCTTTTTTAACGCGCGTTTGGGGGGTGGGGGGTCTAATGAGTCGAATATATGGGCGTGAAGTGTACCAATTAGTTGGGGTGGTCGCCGCCGCTGTGCCTTGTTAGTCAAAGAATGCGAACATTTTCAGATAACTTGCTGCTGCCATCCCCTTTTTGCGGGCTTGACATACTTATAGGTCAAAATGCATGTGACAAGGTTATGAGGAATTATTTCAACTATGTATTTCCTTTTTGTTAGGGTGCATACGGCATACGAAATTGGCACAGGGGACCAGACGGCAAACTGACACTCCGTGATGTAAAAACGTTACACACTCCATTGGAATCAGTAGCAATATGAAATCGGTGGTGAGGTACATGAGTCCAAAATTTTCCCAATATCGAAGTGGAATGCTCGAAGACATCTGGAGAATAACTCTCTTTCCCTTTCTGGAAGTTTACAATCAAGATAGTGCAGTGGTGTTTACACGCTATTTTGCGAAGCGCCGTAGCCGCTGTGCTCAGATGTATCAAACCTAAGAAAGACGGTTTAAAGTTCCAATTCAGTGCAAACACCCAGTAACCTTCGTTCTTTTCCTCTTCTGACACTAAAGGTAAAAAGATGGACGTCAAGTTGTCTATAACAATCAGACGAGGTCGTTTTAAAGTAGTAGGTTCGACTATTTGAAGCAATTCATCAAGAGCTTGCAGTAGCTTGTTAGGTTCCGAAACTTTCAAAACATTTATTCGCCGAAGCGCCTCCCAGCACAAATTCTAAATTAATAAAGCATTTAAAGTAGGTTAAGCTAGTATTTGCGTAGAATTGTACTTTTGGTTGTTGCCAAAGGGTCTCTGTTAAGTTAAATACCCTCGAAGGTGCAAAATCTCCTTTAGAATCAATATACAAAACATTATGTTTTAGACAAACTGTTTTGCTTGTCCAAAGAAAACAAAGCTGTGTTTTTCCGCAACCAGAGCTTCCATAAATTTCAACTATTTCTCCCGTGACTAAGCCTCCGCCTAGTGCAGTATCTAAACTAGTAGTAGTAAAGTCTTTTAATATATCACTATAGGGGCTGACAGGCTTTGTGGAATACTATACGTCGTAATGCCTGAAGGCAGTGATGCAGCAGAAGATAGCAATTCGGCAAATATGGTTTTGGCGGATACGAGAGCAGGAGAAAGATAAGTAATAAATTCACTCTTTAACTTCCGAATTTCCTAAACATAAACGCGTTAAGCAAAGCTTACTCGTAAGAAAGCAAACTAGCACTTTACTTCCACAGGCGTTCCTATATATGAGGAGATTAAATCAGATTTAGTTGATAGAAAATCAGGAACTGTTTCTATCCCGTGGCAATTCAAAACAGAGATGTTTTCGGCCGTAAAATGTGCCCACTGTTCGCGTGAAAGCCTTGACATGCTGGTTTGTTGTGGGAAATTTCCTACATAGATGCTAAAGGCGCCGCATTTCGCTGCACTGCGTAAAATGTGAGTTGCTATCTGTGCCTTATTTGGTACGGGTAAAGTAACGAACTTATTAATCGCTACATGGACTTTACAAATTGACCAATCACGTTGCTTTTTCGTTGTATAGACCAATCCTGTCATTTGAAGCATTCACTACGCTTAGGTAGGGTTCTCAACACGATATCCCTTCGAAATTCCCCAGTCAATTAAAGGAGCATTCAATTAAATAAACTGCTCATTTAATTGACTGGGGAATTTAGAAGGAAGTTCGTTACTGTACACAATCGCGCATATTTTTTAACTACCATCGGGTAGTGACTTCAATCAATAAAATACTTTTTCTCATTTCTTTTAATTCTAGTTTTTATTTATATTAACTTTAGTACCCCTTATACTTTGTACCTTTTTTGGATTAAATAACGTTTTTGCTTTCTCGTTTTTACGTATTTCTGTTACACGCTTACTTTCTTTTAATGTGGATTTCATTAGCACTTTCCATCTACCTAACATTGTAATCTTTATGATTTATTACGTGTTTACGTTTCTACTACTATGCGTTTATTTTTTACTAGTATTACGATTCTTTGCCGATCTCGCAAGATATTGTGCCGTAATCATCGCATTAAGATAACAATACTACGTGGTCTTTGTAAAGCGAACTCTTGAATGTCGGCCAAAATATTTTAACGCAGGGTTATTTCCGTGATAAGGAATGTATTGGTTTGTGTGCTTGTATAACGCTCTGACAATAACGTAAATAAATGTGCTCATTTCGTAGAAAATTTCAATCTTTTCACGAATCACAACGAAGGCTTCACCCACTTGTAGGAACCAGAGTATTTAAAGTCGTTTCGAGCCAACATTTCATCAGATTCGCGTGGTCCCCTCGATCCGTATCTGTTATAATAACAATGCGTATTGTAATAACGTTTTCCTTCAGACAGACTTAAATATGCCCTACTTGTATGGAATAGGTTGTGGTTTCTCCTTCTCAATGGTATGCAGCAACGGAGTGAATATACGCCAAGCCTCCGCCAACTCATCGGTTCTTACAAAATGCATCTGCGACCCGCAAAAGACATCCAGGATCAAACGCTCATAGGCATCAGGCATTTTGACATGCTAGACAAAATCTCTTATTATTAACAATTCAAGACTATATTAATTTCAAGCGTATACCTTGTAACGTGCACTGTATGTCAAATCCAACTCTGTCTCTTCCATGTCAAAACTCATTCCAGGAGTCTTGGTCATAACCTTGGCGTAGACTGCTTCTCCAGGCTGTACCCTAATGACCAATTCATTCCGTTTGGCTTGACCCTAGTAACCCGAGCAATGTAAATAAATAAAAAAAGTTTAAATATAAAGCATAAATTAAAGAATAATTTCATTACTTGAAAAATGTCACCAGACATATCCCTAAACTGTATCCGTACTTCAGCTTTTCTTTCGTTCAGTGCTGAGAAAAAACGAAGACATTTAACAATCTGTGGCGAGCATTCCAAAATTACTACCTTTGCCGCAGCGCAAAATAAAAGGCACGCCATCCCAACGCTCGTTGTTAATGCGTAAGACAGCCGTGGCAAAGGTAGGCGTGGTGGAGCCTTGAGGCACTGTTGGATCCTCCAAATATCCCTGCCTGGCTTCCGAACCTTCCGGTGCTTCGGGATCCCCCAGGTACTGGCCCAAAATCACGTCTTCTAAATGGACGGTTTTGGTGCATTTAAGCACCTTAACTTTCTCATCACGAATATCGTTGGGATGGGTGGAAACAGGTTTTTCCATGGCGGTCAAACAGAACATTTGCAGCATGTGATTCTGCATGACATCACGTATTATGCCAAATTCATCAAAGTATCCGCCACGTCCTTGAGTTCCAAAGGGCTCTTTAAATGAGATGAGCACGGACGCAATGTTCTCCCTATTCCAGGTGGGACTAAAAATCCGGTTACCGAACCTAATATATATCCCATTAAAACGATCCGAAGATAATTAATAGATAATTTAACCTCAAGATCATCAGATTCTGAACCATCTCCTTCCCCAGATAATGATCAATACGATAAATTTCCTCCTCTTTAAACAAGGAAGCCAGATGACTTGACAGTTTGGCTGAGCTCTCCAAGTCATGCCCGAAAGGTTTCTCTACAATGACGCGCGTCCATCCCCTTGATGAATAGATTCGATGGAAAAGCGTGAAAAGTTAGGATTTTTTGGGTTCTTTTATCTTACTTTTGGGCCATACAAGCATTCCTGATACTGCTGGTAACCGATTCAAACACAGATGGGGGCAAAGCCAAATAAAACAAACGGTTTCCTCTTGGCCCACGTTCATGTTGTTGCAAAGTTTGGTCCAATAATTCCAAGTCCCGTCGTGAATCGTAAGCACCCGCAAAGTAATGATTGCAAGCCCAGAACTCTTCAAAACGTTCACGTTCAGCATCCGCCACCTAGGAAACGGCAAATTTACACCTCCACATAGCACACGTCAAGTAATTTACCTTCATGTACTGCTCGGATTTGGAACGCAACTCCGCTACGTCCATTTTGGATCTAGCATAGCCATAGATGACAGTATTCTTGGGCAACAAATTGTCCCTATACAGCCACCATAGCGTTGGGTAAATCTTCTTACGTGCCAAATCGCCCTACGAAACGAAGTAAATCAGTAAATAACAGTAAACGACAGTAAATAAATTCTTATAGTAGAAAAAGGAAGGTAATTACCGATGCGCCCAGGACGACACACAAGTGGGGGGTCGATTCTTCAAAGTTTTCCGCGGAAGGCATATGGACGGATCGTAATGATTGCCGTATCAACGCCAAACTATCAACAGCTGTGGCACCGTTACCTAGACAACAAATGATCAAGGAAGTTCTTAATACACTACAGGTCACTACGCATTTTTGCTGCGGTTAAGACATTTACGACATCAAACACGTGTTGCATACTTGTCAGGTGTTTGGAGTAAGAAAAGAAACCAAAAAGCTAATTCAAAGCAAGTAACAGCGTTAGGTACTGCTTACATACACTACTACGCACAGAAAACTACTGTTATTTCTAAGAGAATTGTTAAACAAAGGGAAACGGGTAAATAAATTACTGATTGAGAGCGATGGAAGTTCGACGTTCGGCAATCGCTTGAATGCTTACGTTCACGTCTCACAGACTGACATTTAAGCGGAACATGACCCACACCTCAATTTTGATTACTACGAAGCATGGTTTCACAGCTTAGATACATTTTTAGTACCAATAAAGCCTACGTAATCTATTCTTGCGTAACCGGTAAGCACGCCACTACACATAAAGGCCATTCAATCGTGGAATTGACTGGTCTTATCTGGCCTTAAACTGTACCAAACCGTAAACCTTCTTGGATCTTCCAGTTGATTGATTCAAGCTCCCAAGTCTCGGTCAAGTCAAAGATACTTTCGTCAACAAGTCAATAGTTTTAAATTTAGTCAATTTTGTACGTCTTATTGTCAAAATCCTTAATACAGCCGGTGTGAACTAAGCTCACGTGAACCTCAAAGCTGTGTAGCACATCCAACGCAGGCGTTACTTCTGTTAGGAAAACAATCTAGGTTATGTTGTTTACGCAATAAAAAGTGGCAATTTACCAGTAACGTTCTTAGCACGCGACATGCTCGGCTAATAAAACTTGACTACTTGCACGGACTAACTAAGAAAGACAACTAGTAGTAACTAGCAAGGCGTCTTAAAAAGGTCGGAAAAAACTTTGCTGCGTAACACAGTATGTTTAGAGAAACTTGTCCAGTCATTGCGAGCAGAAGCTTGCACAGGAAAAGGGCCCACGAAAGCATCCGACCGAATCACCATGACACTAAAGAAGTTCTTTCACCTCATTCCTATTCCCCTCTTGCTATCTCCCCTATCACCTTTTATCCCGCCAATAGATACACCTGGCTAAGATCAAGCGTGCAAGCCAAACGTGCAAAGCACAAAATTGAATAATGGAAATCCGGCAACAAGTTTTCAGCTTACCGTCTTTACTCATGTTGCTCAACGGAGGAGGACTCTCGGTGCACGCACAACTCGGTACGACTCCCACTTAAGTTTTAGGTATCCCAAAGAAAGAAAATACAAAGCAAAACCTTCAAAATGGTGAAGGTGCTAGGGAGTTGTAAAAGGAGAAAGAAAAAAACCGATTCTTCAAGGCTGCGTGCGATGTGGTGTCTAGATCAGGCCAGCTGGAAAAGAGCACTGCGAGCTGAACTCCCAACAGAATGGCAAACTCTGATAGAAAGTTGTCGACAAGCATTAAAAATTCCCCCCCGAGTCAGAACCTTTAAAAACATATACACTCCCCGTTAGCAGGATGTCGTGACTAACCAAATGAAGAAACGCAAGAAAAGCGGAATTGAAAAAACGATAGCGAATTAGCTCTTACAAAAGTATCACACTAGGATAGCAACACAGTTAATCAGCAGAGGGAAGAAAATGTAGAAGAGAAAAAAATCGTACAATTGTCCTTCAGTACCAGTACTTCAACACTCGTGTATAGCCCTTGGATACAACAAAAGGGAAAAATGTTCTACTAAATAGAGCAGATTGATATCGAGGGAAAAACTGGTTGACCCAAGAGAGCAGCCGGTTAAAGTGAGAGTTATCCAACAAGAAGAAAAGAGGCTGGTCGCAGGTGTGGTCACGAATTCTTGTGAGTGTGTGGCGAGGTAGTCGGCATAAGAAATGGGTGGTGCAGGGGTTAAACTTTCATAGTTTTTATTCATGCAGAAGAATGTATAGCCAATACAAAAAGGGCATCGTTAAGGGAAAACTTACTGGAATGAGAAGTCAGGAGGGAATGGAGTTGGCATAGAGTAAAGCCCAGAAACCACAGGAACCTAATCTAGACCGGAATTGAGAAGTTAACCTCAATAGGAAAACAAAAACTGAAAGCTTATACACCTAATCTAACAAGATGTGGTTTCGGTGTATTAGTGCATTCGGTTTTGTTACATCATACAATGCGTACTAATTATGGCCAGTTCTAGTTGTACTTAGCGCAATCTAGATTATCTAAGTTACATATTAGAGTTACGCTTTTATTTAAGAAATACGCTAAATCCAATGCTTTTCCTGAACCCACTGCAAAATGTGGTTCTGCTTCTTTACGTTAAAGTAGTGAAATGCAGGTCTGGCCAAAGAAATGCGTTCGGAGATCCCTTTCTAAAATTATACTTCTCGTTTTTCGCCGGAAACAATTATAAGCCACATTTCCAGGTTAACACAAAAACAAGCGATCGAGAAAGTATGGTTACAAACTTTTGAGACCTAACCCTCCATTATTTTGGAGGAATCCAAGCGAGGAATTGTCTTTGAACTTTATTTCCGTTTTTCGAACGGAAACAAGCTTTTTTTAAAGTTCACGTGGTACTTTTTCCTTGGCCATCTATCGGCTTCGCGCAAAAAATAAAGAAAGGTACCAATAATGATTTACGGTAAATTTAACAATGCCTTGTTAATAGGCCATAATCGGTTCTCCAATACTCGAGTTACTGTAAGTGTAACTGTATTAGCTTACGCATACTTGGATGGATAATCTAATAGGCTTACTGTTACACTTTATATCGTGACAAAAAGTAGAACACCTCACCAGTAAACGTAGTTTGCTTTAAGTTCTATAGAATCGTGACTAATGCGTAACGGAAATGGTGTCTTTTTTTTTTTAAAGGAACCATATGTTGGGGTCTAAATTTCTACGTTATAGTTATAGTTTCAGTGAATCACACTATAATTACAACCAAAAAGTTACTGATATAAGAATTGATACGTGGTATTGCAGTGGTAATAATATACTAAAAAATAAGGCAAGAAATATTAGAAGTACTTACCGACTAAAGCCGGCTTAAAAGACAAGATTAAGGCAAACGAGGAAGTGCTTGCGAATTCAAATTCTGTGCGACCTCTGTCGTGTCACAATCTCTAGATAAAAAAGGCTGTAATTCGGACATTAGCGCACGCAATATTAAATTTTACTTGTAAATCACCTGGACAACCAGAATCCACAAAGATATACACAAGAAAATGACAGAGGAAACAATTAAACGTCAACAACACCTACCAAGAAATATGGCAGAGCTGACACCTAGCGCCTTACCATGTAACTTTTGTCTTTTCTAAACGTGCGAAAGGGGAAGGTAGGCAATTATCGTACCCGTCGACTTCGTTCATCGTTCAACCTGTGAAATTGCACCTGATTTCAAAATTTCCGAAGTTAACGCATTATAATCAGCCCTGCCTACTGCGAGATACTTGTCACCGGAACAAAAGGGTTGAGAAGGCTGAATAAGGAACATTGAGTTACGCGGATGCCTAATGAAAGCTGGTCCACTCACATAATTAACCTGATCATAAAGAAATGCAAGTTGGATGGCGTGATTCGCTTAATCCTGCGTTGTGCTTAGCACGGGGTTGCTCAGGGTAACAGGCCTGGTTGGCATCGTGCCGCCGTTCGGTCGACGCCCCTCCTGCCGCGGGATCAATGGGCGACGTCGCGACGCTCACTCCGACAAAGTCACTCACGAATTACTTTTTATTCATAGTGAGCGTCGCATTTAATGATAGCAGCTAAAATAAAACGCCGCTACAGCGAGGGTGAGACTATGTAATAGGGGAGAGGAAGCGAGTGAACACAAGAATGGAAATAACTTTTCGATGTCGAAGAGAGTTTTTAAAACTTATAGGGGAAAACGAGGGTGGTCCTGTTCACGCTTGGTGACTACTTGCTCTTTTAGATTCAAGCAATTTGAAATTTGAGGTTTTTGGGTAGCAGTAAAAGTCTGTCGGCATAACGACCGCATGTTTGTTTCTCTCCTTAACCCATATCTAACGCACCACGAATTTTCAAATCTCACCAACTCGTGGGCCCTCGTCTTGGGAATAAAGAATTGTACTGCTGCTTTTATTTCCACATTTCTCTTTAGTGTTTAGCATTGATGGGAGCTGATTTGGAAATGTCGTAGCAAATATAGACGGGAAACAACTGAAGCCGCAAGTATGTGGCTGAGCAATGTGCGTGTGTGCATTGTAATGAAACGGCCTTTTGTTTATTGGGGGACGTCCGACGCTCGCTTCTCATTTCTTGTTAGAACTTCTCCTTCCATGATAATTGCATCGCGCGGGAGTGAACGGAAGTCCTGTTTTCTTGTTACACCTTGCTCCCTGCACCTGCCCTTGAAGAAGAAATATTGCTGGAGCTTGGTTGGGAAATTGCTGCACTGCATGACCAGCCGAGCGAAACCACTTTTGTTCGCGTCAAAGCGCAATATTGAAGATGATGCCCGACACAATTGCTGGCCGTTGCACCATTCCGCTGCGATTGAGTCCATAATTTCACATCTCTTGACTGACCAAAATCGCGAGCCATGCATGGAGGCATGTTCAATAATGTTGAAAAAAGGAAATCCCCTTCGGGACCCATAAAGTGCCCAGAAAAAGAACAGAATGCGCGCCTATTACTAAACAGAAGCTCTTGCACGGTTATTACAAGATGAGGAGCAAATAGTGATTGCTCCCTGTAGGGCCAGGAAATGACTTATTAAAGTAGATCATCCCGTAAAGAGATGGATGGCAATAGTTCATATGATCAGTCCTCCAATTCCGGTCTTTTGTGACCAGCTAACTGACAGGTATGGTAAGAGCGTCTTGCACACCGTCACTCGTGTACCTTTTTGTATGCTTCAATAACAGTCTCAGCTCGATTAACCGTATTTTTTGTACATGACTACCGTCGAAGACTCAATACGGGAAGTGTACACCAAGCATCAACGCCTACAAATTTCCTATTGCGATATTTTCCTTTAAGAAACCTAAACTCGACTTCTGACTTCCTTTTTTTGGCATTTTAGTTTTTTGGGGAAGAGGATGGAAAGCCACCTGACAAAAGTTTAATTCATGGCCCAGTGCATCTTGGTCTGGTAAAGCGTTTCATTCAAACCGTCCGCCAGATCGTGAGCAAAAAACGCTTCGATTTCCTCCGTGAAACTAGTAATCCTATCCAAAACGTGTTCTCATCTAATTATGCAATAAAATTTGCAACTGCCCACCCGCATACTAACATCCGACTCGAATTTCTATCCGCTCGCTTTAGTTTCCCGCGTCTCATGTTTCAACTCGACAGGCTTGGACAAGACTAAAGCAAAACAAGGAGATTTCCTGTCGTTTTTCTTCCTCAGATCGCAGTAATTCCAAGTATGAACTGTGCACGTGTCTTCGTTCGCAGCCATCTCCAAACTGCTACGGAACTGAGCACTATAACACGCTAAAAGATAGTCATCGGAAGGGATGTTTTCTTATATATTTTCTTATATATATAGCCATTATCGATAGAAAAAAAACTTAACGACCGTACTTGTATTGTTTCCGAGTTCCTCGAACATGTGCTGAATGTGCGCAGTTGTACGCCTACTGGGCACATGACTTGAAGTACTTGAGGTTGGAGTTTGAATTCTGCTAAGAGCCATATCCGCCTTTGGTGGAGCTAAGTTAATGTTCCTTCCGCCAAACCTATTCAGAGCACAAATATAGTTATAAGTCGCTTGGTATGACAAATTGAAGGTCTTGCATTACCTTTGTCTAGACGTAAGGACTGTAAAGCAGACAAGTAACAGTGAATATATGAGCATTAGTAATGGAAAGCGGAAAGATTGTAAAACTTGGGCACCTATTGTGCCCTCAGTCCGGACGCTCATGTAGTAGACTACATCGTTCTTTTTTCGCTTTTTGTTTATTTTATTCATCCTTTTCCTAATTGTCTAGGCACGGCAATGGTAAATTTTTAGATCAACGTCCCCGGATGACTCAGGTGCTGGAAAAGTTGCGTCCTGACCACAAAGTTGGTGTAGCAGGGAAAATGCTTTCCTTTTGCCAGCGGAAATCATCACTGGGATGGCAGAGCAGTCAAGGGCGGCCAGGAGGAACCCAGCACTTCCTTTCCTTCGCCTAAAATTGTCTTGCCCAGCCAGAAAAGCCTTCTCAAGAAAGCTACAAGGAAACGGGAGCCCAACCTTCACTTCCAATTCATCTATGCTACATTTCGCTCTTTAAACTTGGCTTGCAAATAAAGAAATAAAAACTTAAGGTCCGAAAATTCCACCGAAACCTTAGACCATTACCCCTAAACGACACGTTATAAAATGTGGCCAAACTTCCCAAGTTTTGCAGCTTAAAATGGTCGATGTATACCCATAGCTACGCAGGAAAATATAAGTATACACATGGCAAGCTTTTGAACGTCTAACAAGAACAAGCGTGAGACAAAGTACTCGGGAACATGACATGAAGTGAGCCAGTTTTGAGACGGATAGTCTTTGGAACATAATGAATGTTTAAGTGCGTAATAAACCGGGCTACTTTAATTGCGCTGGACAGAATATGTGCTATAAGATGATGTGCGCTGCTCCATTGAATTTTGAGTCATTGGCTCGTTTTTCCATGCATAAAAGAGGAACTTCGTGAATCGGGTCAGGTACATGAGTCGGAGGAGAAGCGCAGGTGACTTTCATTCTATCAATATAAAGCGCCTGGGTTTGCGTTCCCCAACGTTCGCGTGTCACGCGAACGCTGCATTATTCCGCCCTCCGCTTGGACACGAACCCGACAATTCTGGGAGACTACCTAGCTTTTGCATATGCCGCACATACTGACAAAAACACGATAGCTGCGCCGAGCTCGATCGAAGGTATAGACCAAGAAGGCCCCAAAGTTTGCCCGTATAATGTCCTATTCTAGCAGCAATGCGACAAAGGCCAAAAAACCATCGACAAACGATCCGTCCTAACAAGCTAAAGTGAGAAAAAATAGTAGAAAAGGAAAACTACGCACTTTGTCAAATGCCGCGTACACGTTTAAAAGAAAAACAGCGGTAGAGTTGGGTGTTACATGGGCTTCTTTACCTTCGCAAAATTCCGCAAGTAGAGTAATATTCCCAAGCGGTGGTTATGATGGACTTTAGATAAGGGGGAAAGGGGGGAGACGAAGGGAATCCGTCTCGCGTTCCCCTCCATTTTGCATTGAAGCAGGTGTTGTGACGTCATCCACACCTGTGCACGTCTAAACCAGGTACACAAGGCCTTCATGTTCACTAGCATAAGCTACCTGACTCCTAGGTGCCGAGCACAGGGAGTCAGTTGGCTTTCATCGACCAAGTGACATTGGCCAGGGCAGAAACGTGGCAGGGAATTTCTTTTTTTAATTAGAACGTTAGAACAACTTATACTTGACTTTGTTCAAGAAGGAGAATCGTGTGTAACTTACAGCTTTTGCAAATCGAGTTAACTACTGTTCCCCGGGAAGTGACGATATGGTGGCAACAGCTCATGTGCAAACAATACGCAGTTATCCAGGTATATATCTATTTTCCTTTAAACCATCCTGACGGTTAAAATTACATAACGTTTATTTCACTTATTGGCACAAACTCTCCTTTACATCCACGAAAGATCAATGCTTTGCTAGGTAAACAAGACATGAAGAGTTCTCAACTCATTCGGTGTTACCTCTTACCCCTTATCCTCTTACGAGAGGGTGCTAGGGGCTTCGCGTTTCCATGCGGTAAAGGTTCTGAACGTTCAAAGAGTAGCCTATAGCTGCATGATCAAATTCCTCTAGTAAGCGTTGTCCATGTTGTAAGGGATGATGAACAGTCTGGATGTCTTCAACTTGACAATCGCTGCCCACGAGACCGAGCACGATGCTATTGACTGATATTGTAATCAGTTTCGCAGTTTGAAACGGGGTAGCAGACACTGGCTTTCGTACTTATTTAAGAATTTTTGCTTGAAAGAAGAGTTATATTAGACTAAGTGAATGGGCCAGAACTTCCAATTGACTACAATCCTCTGAAGAGTTTTGAAGTTTGAAGCTTTTTCGAGACCAAAAGGAAAGTTAAAAAATCTACGATGGACAACGGACGATAGCGAACTGTGCGTTAAACATCATACGCAGCCATGCGGAACATCTGGCCAGCACTTTTTGCCTTCCCAAGTCCTCGACCAGGCTTCTCTTGATCCTCATTTTCCCAGACAATGAAGAAAGCGGCAGGGAAGAGCAAATCGTCTTACGACACTAAGCATTGTGAATTTCCCGCCAAATATCCCCACCTCCATTACAGCCATCCATCCATGGAGCTCTCGGGCCCAGCCGCTTCCGACCAGCAATTTCCCAACGAGACAAAAAAACTGTCCCCGACAAGATATCTCCGCTCAGTTATCAGCCAGGCAAAGTATCCATGCAGCCTATCTGTGAACCTACCTTTAGGTCTTCTGTTGGGATAAAACATTATAATCTGTCATTCCAGGGAACAACGACTGACCATTTTTTTACGTGTTTGAAGGCTATATAATTGACCCGCTATCTTTCCAAAAGATGATGAGGGATATTTCGAAGGCTACTGTTGAATAAAAGCCAAAGACAGCTTTCGCTTCTAGTGTCCTTACAGGCACAAATTGTCGGGGAGCGAAAGGCAGAGCGGCCACCTGTGTGGCCGCAACACATAAGGGAAAAACAAAAAACAAAAATCGAACAGCGAAAACTATGCGGCCATGCAGTGTCGTGCTCTTGCAGAAAGATGGCTGGCAGCACATGCATTATTACAGTAATACGAAGCATCTGCAACGAAGGTAGAGCATAAAACCAAGTCACACTATAAAATCTTTCCAAAACCACCCATAACGTCAGAACACCAGACTATAAAGGTGACGGCATACACCATCTCGCTATATATCAAAGTAAGTCTTGGCTTCGAAGTAGAGATTTTCTGTTAGGTAGAACTTGGGGTAGAACATTCTATGTTGGATAGATTGTATCAAGACGCGACAAAACCCCATGGCGGCCTTCCTCTGTTGCCCGTCGCAGCTTAGTCCCAGCTATTAGCTTCTGCTGCTTCTGTTCGACGCTTTGACCGCTGCCTGTAATTTAACATGTTGCCCTTTTCGCTATTCGGGGAACACAAAGAGCTAAGTTACCGCAAACGAGGCAAATTCATCCAGCTGAACGTTCTCAAAAGCACAGCGCTACTGCCGTGGAATTCCGCTGTAGAAAACATACTCTTTCGCAAAAACATTCCGCAAACCTAACTAAATGTAAAGATAAAAAGGGTTACAATTTGACACCCTGCCAATCCCATCAGAAAGAAAGTTAATGAAAAAGGAATGTACGCTTAGATTAACATCTGGATTGCGCATCTTTTCAGCAATTCATTCTGATGTTTATCTTAAGAAGTGCTGAAACACAGTGAAGATGGTATTAGGAGTGAAAAATCCCCTCGGATCCATGAATGAACAATTCAAAAGCCACATTATACTGTTTCCCGGCCAGGCAATTGCAGTAAGTCGTGTGGGTTTTCTGTTGTTGAAGCTGGAGGGATTCTCTCCCTTTTGCACTTTGTGCTTTGTGTATGCACGCTCGCTCTATCAGTACAAGTATACCCAATGACCAGTTCTTACGACAGCAGCCTCCAGGAGCCGGAAATAACGGGTCGGAGGTGAGGGCCACCAACCGTCATCATCATCATCATCCTGTACACAATCGTCAATCTTGGGAGCTCTTTTTGCCCCTCTAATATCTTCTGGTTTCCATTACTTTGAACAAAGGTCCCTCGAAAGGTATACCAGCTTATCAGTTCCAGTAGCCCAACTTCAACCTCCCCTCTACTCCTTCACACATCTCAAGTTAACTTCCCCGTTGTCTGAGCAAATTCGTCTGCTACATCCAAAGAAAACTTGCCCATAGCCGGTGCTAATTAGCTTAACTGTCGGGTAAGTCCACGTCAAGCCTGTTTACTCCCCATACGTCTTCCTCTCGTTTTGCTTCCTCTGGGAAAAACTCTGGGTTATCCGGATAGTTGTTTTAGAGTTCCTTTACTGGTCACCACACCACAGAATATCCTGCACCCAGGTCCCAGGTAACAATTCACGGCGTCACCGGAAGCTAATTCCATGGCCCCTAGCTTCATTTGCTTTTCCCATCCATGCATGCAAGTTAGCAGTGGAATAAGTGTTCACTCCTTAATTCCTTGTCAGGGTTATAAAGGCATAGCTACGGCATGAGCCTCGTACCTAAATTGAATATACTGCTGAGCATTTTTTAATTTATTTTTCTAAATGAAAGGGATGGCCAAATCCCCCGTGTTTCGTAGTCCTGGCTATGGCGAGGAACCCGGGGAAGTTTCTTTTTACCTGTGCAAAGCTGCTGCTTGAATCGGGAAGCGAGAAGCCGGGGGCAGGACACTAGCAATTAGACTACTGTGCCAGAGCGGAAAACGCCACACATTATAACTGGTTGGTATGGGAGACAAGAGAGAAGCCATGCTATGCCGGTGAAAAGAAAAGGTCCAAGAGGACGCATGATGGGTGATTGTCATTTTGTACATACTAAACGACCACGCTGCAAGTTCTTCGGGATTCTCAGCCAGCAGAGCTCGTTTACTGCAGTCCTTCAAGGTAAAACACGCTCGGCACAGTATAGAGCTTGGAGAATTGAAGGACAGCGGATAACGACGGGACAAGTGAACTTCAAAAAGCTGGGAGCTGCGTGATTTGTCGAGAATCCATCACGCATAGGGTGGCTCAAATTCCTCATGGGGAAATATCATGCCTCAAACAGCTTTTCGTTCCGCAATAGACACAAAAAGGGGTCTTGCTCTTACCTATCGCTATCTAGCTCGGTACAGACCCCAGGTAACGAATTTACCACAAAAACCACGGCAACAGCAACTTTTCTTTCTGTTCTGACGATATTTTCCACTTTTAAGGGGTCCCTGGAGTCCATTCTGCGAGGAAGGAATGGGCGTGTATAGAGAGAAAACGGAATAGGAATAGGAACGCTATCTACAAAGGTAAAACAACGGCGTGGCGCTGTATCAGGCAGTTTTGGAAACAGAAGAGAAAACCACACGGAAAGGTTTCCTGCTGTCTCGAGAGTGGGATCTAGAGCTGTTTGTATTCTGGCTAATGCAAACTTAAAAGGTAGTGACTTGTCAAAAGTGTGTGGGTACATGTTTGATTTCAGGGGATATATATGGTGGGCAAAGTGAAAAACTTTTTGCTGTGGAACATCAGTGCACACTCTAGCTCAGAAAACAACACACACACACACCCGCAGCAAAAGTGGGCAGGTGATCTAGGTGAGGACAGGTGTTTGGTGGCGGTACTGGTAGAGGAAAAAGGACTCCCCCCTTACCTGGATGTAAATCCTCCCAACCCGAGGCTGATGAGGGCCGGGTTTCTCAACTCGTACCTCGCAGTCTTCTCTGAGAGCTGGACACGCCTGGATGCAGGTTAAGTTTACCTTCCCCGGAACGGCTTTAGGTCTGAATAATACCACAGAGTGGATCAACACCTCTTGATTGAAGACAGAAAAGTTTTTTTTTGTATTTTCACGTAAGCGCTGCCAGTGTGTACACAACGAGTGGTTGCTCTCCAAAAGTGAATCTTATTTAAGTTTCCATTTAACTCTTATCTACGATTTTTGCCCCAAACGCCGGGCTGAGGGACAGGGTGGTTTTCGAGTTGTGGGCTTATGGCGGCTTCTCGGTTGGCAACACCTGGTTGGCGAAGAGATGTGTTTCAGTCGACATTCCGCGAAGGTGAGCGACAGAAAGAACATGGGAACGGAAGTACGCAAAGATGGCGTACCAGGAACACCGGAAAAGGCGGAGTGACTTGCATGTGTCGTATGCAGTACTTGCCCGCATTTGCATCGATATCTTTCGGTCCATTCTAGCCGTCAACACACCACATCCCAATCAGCACCTGCGAAAAAAAAAAGTCCCCAAACTGAAAACCCGAGAGGGAAATTAATGCTATATTACCTGGTCCTTCCTTGCGGGGTTCTAAAAACTTCTTTGGGGAGACCAACTCAACTCAACTCTGCTCAGCTCAACAACCACTGGACCCATCATCTTTCCTTACATTTCTCCAGGTTGGTCGTGTCGGGGAGATCACACAAAGACGAGACCTGCAGAAGAGGGAGGCTAAAACGACAACCTAGAATGAAACCAAAAGGGTATTTTAAGCCTTTTGAAGCGCATGTTTCGACTGTCCTCGTAGTCTTCAGACCAGCCAGGCATTCCAATCCTTTCCCATGCACCGATGACAACAATCATATGCACAAGGTAAGCGTCAACTTTTCAAGGTGTCTCACATTACTGTACCACAGCCCACGACAATGAATTTCTCGCTAAGTTGTTTTATTTTAAAAGTGCGAGGTTTGGCTGCTGCTGTGCCTGCAAAAGAACATACTTTCACGTTACATACACGAGCATCCAACGTATTACCTCTACCTTTTAGCTCGTTTCCTCCTCTTCATCATCCCACGGGTTTTCTTATAGCCAAATTTCTGATCCACGTTGTCAGATAACATCCTTCATCTGACCCTTCTGGGACTGAAGACCAAGGGGAGTAACGTCAAATATGTGAAGTTAGCTTCTTTACAGCCTAATCAAGATCAGAGACAATGTGAAAAACATGTTAGATTCCAAGCATCCGGCAACCCTACGCAAAACGTTCGAAACATTCTACCAGCGAAACCCGGTTTTCAGTTCCAACTCTAGACAGACCGTGCACTCTTTATCTACTCGCTAAGCTCTGGTCTAATCACAGATTTAGAAATATTCCTCCCATTCTTTTTACCTCCCTCACACAATGGTTCAAAAGAGCAAAAATATTTGTAACAGTGGAACTTGCCCCCTCTTTGCCGCTCGTCTGCTTTTCGTCTGCTCACCCTAGTTGGCATCTGGTCCCCTCTGCCTGACCCATACCTGTAATTAGACTGCCCTGGTACTTTTACATTTCTCTAGCCTATAGCGAACCGTCATTAAGGGGGCAAAAAGTCTGCCGTCAGCTGGTTTCAACTTTACTGAGCACGACAGAGAACAGAACCTCCCACTCTTAGCGTGGGGGAAAATGGCCCCCTGAATCGCACTGAGGAAGCTTAGCAATACACCACTTACGTGGTTATTATTGTTTATAACTAGCTAGTCAGACCTCCCGAACAATAAGGAAATAATTCGATCGAGAAGGAATGTGTGCTGGGGTTTCACAGCTGTAACGGTCTCGCCTAGAACGCAAGAAGGCTAGGTTAGGCCACCGTCACGACAGACACAAGACGAAGCATATACAGACCTTAATCTCCTTATTGTCTTCGCTTCGTAAATTTATTGCCGACAAATTAATGAGCGATAGATAGGGACCGCCTTCCTGCGGAGTTGGGAGTTGGGGGGGGGGGAGCACCGACCATTTTTTGATGTATGGCGTTATAGAGGAAAAGTCCGTTAGAATGCCGTTAACTTACGAGGAAGCTTGGCACGAAGGTGTATAATAACATAGCGTGCGACCTTTGGCCTTTGGCACAAACTTGGGATCTGTGATTGGTCTGTCAGTGCGGGCTTTTCCCAACATGACATTCTTTTCGGCTCAAAATGCACACTGCATGGAAAATTCACCTACCTTTTTTACATAAATATGTGCAGTGTACCAAAGCTTCGGCTCGGAGTGATGGGAGGCGAGGCCATGGTATAAATCGAACAACAGAACGGTAACCTAAAAACAAGCTTTCCTATCGAGAAATCAATGAGAAGTTATACTCTGAAAATACGAAACCACAAAAACCTGGTTTCACATTCTCGTTTTTTTATACTTTTCTTTTCTTTTTTTGTAGAATACAACGTTGTCCACTAATGCATATCTAGCAAGTGACCAAGGGCCAGATAAATTCCAACCTTTGGGGGCTACCACAGAGAGCCCATACTCTCGGGCCTGTCCCAGTCCCAGTCCGAATTTCCAACAATAGCTGAACGTTGCAATTGCTGCTGGCTGAAAAGCATGCTGAAAGTGCTTATAGCCTGACAAAGTCTAGACACCCACCCCAGACTTTTAGGATGAGCCCACGCTCATGCTTGATCGCTCATTTTCCCTCCCCTTCGCACCTTCAGGTTTAGATAGAAATAAGGTAGCTAACGTATTTGCAATCATTTTCTATTGTCTCTCTGTTCTCTGGCAAGGGCCTAGCTGGGTTCTCTGGTCGGACCAAAGTTATTTGTTCCTCTCGCTATATATATCTATATAGAGATACTCTTTGCAAAGGTTCTCTTTTTGGAGCCTACGAAACTTTTTGTTCCCATGGTGTGGCGTAGCCAATGCGTTCTTAATTAACCTGCCGGCCCTTCTTCATAGGCTCAGGAATGCTGCTATTCTGTTACCATTTACTGGCACCTTTAACGCTGAAAGTGCCTCGGAGTAAGGTCCAAATGAAAAAAAAATAAGCTTAGTCAAAGACATTAAAAGCTGGTGGTGGTACAACGGCTCTGTTGACGGTTTTCACATTTTCGAAATTATACTCGCGTTTTATCGTTTCACGCTTAACTATATAGGGCCCAACATAAGCTTGGTTCTCTTTCTTGTGCAAGTTAGCGAGTTCGTCAACTAAGCTATAAGCTTATCCACGTATAATTTATTCACGGTACCCGTCAAAATGCATGGTTATTTTCTATGGGAGTTCATCGATCTTTTTCAAAGGGAGACTCCTTGACTTTAAGTGACTTTTGGGGTCTGCTGCTGGTTGTACACGCCATAAAGTTCCGTCGTCATCAAGCTTTGTACGCAGCATATATAGAAGGATTAGCCGACACTTTTTATTACCTCGTACCTAACCAATAAAAAACCCACAGTTGCAGTCGAGGATTTGCTCAGCACCATATAGTCCTTAAGCACAACCACATCACCCAAGTGATCAACTTGTGCGAAGATGGGGGATTCGCAAAAGATTGGAAGCGTTTTTAGTACCCCGTTTACCTTGTAACCAATGACTGAAAGGAATGGAGTGTTACAAAGCAAGTCCGTCCCTGCATTGCTATTATTGTCATTGCAGCCAAGGACTTGGGCTACGAACATTGTTCGCAGTTCTTCAGTTGAAATGATGAAATGATGCACGGTTCTGGTGCAGCTAATAGCTAATAGAGTAACGTTCAAGAGCAGAATCTTGAGACCAAATGTAATTGCGATAAGAGCCAAAGATTGTGTATAGACAATGCACGAGTTCACTTATTATAGTAGTTTGGTTTTAATAGTAGAGTATCGCGAGTCTACAGAGCTTAAAAACGGAGAGGCTACAAGGTTGGTTTCTTCGTTCGTTCTCGGTAGGTTCCAGATGGCTGGTTACCAAGACCCTGGGACCTGGATTCGGGAGGCTGCATCGCGTCACGGTCACGACACCAACCCAAACTCTAACGAACGAACGCCAGGAACAAAAGAACCAAATAAGCCCGGGCTTTTGGTTGGGGGGTTTCTCAGCTTTCCTTGTTTTTCTCTTCTTTCCAACAGTAAAACTCCAAGCAAAGTTATCCTGTTAAAAAATCCCCTTTGCTTTTACCTTTTGGCTTAAAGACTTGCTTCTCTTAAGTTGCTGAATACTGCATACCTTACAAACAGCCATGGCTCCACTGACTCTCTCTCTCATCAAGGCATTTTTCGCTATTCGTTCTACCAGGCCGGTTTAGCATAATTATCTTTTACTCCCCAAAAATAAGAGCCGGGGGTAAGTCATCAACCCAATTCCCCCCTCAGCTCCCATAGTAACAATTCACGTGGTACAATCTAAAATTCAATGCTTTTCCCAACCCCTAGAAAGGTGTATTCGAGACTTTTGAAGAGCACTGGAAGAAAAACCGAAAGATCGTATAGACCACCTGACGGGACTTGGAAACCTTTCGACTTGAACGGTTTTCAGGTTTGGGACAGCCCCTTGGATCTTGGATGCACACACGTGTTTCATGCGGTTATGGTAAAAAGGGAAAAAATAACGAAAAAGTATTCCCAACCCTTTTTCGTGCGGTTCCTTTCTCTTATTTCCGTGGTCTAAAATAGTCTGTCGACCTCAAATCCGGCTATTACGCTGCTTAAGCTCAAGACAGAACTCAAACTTATAGGACTATGGCTTTGGCATGGATGTTCCAGTCTTTCGTGTTAATTACCTCTTCCTGTCTGGTAAGAGCCTTATTCAGAGCCATTATAGCAGGTCTATCCCTAGAATCCACTGCTCCCAAGCCAGTCTAAAGTTTGAAAGGCAACCATGCACGGAAAGCGACCGGGGAAACACGATGGTACCTGATGGCATTTCCGTTGCCTGCAGGACCCCAGACAGCGAAATTATATCAAAGCTTGCTAATTCTGTCCGACAGCACGTAAAAGGGCTATCTTGTCCCACGAGTGGCAGACTGAAAGGACTTGCTCTGGTCTAGACTTTGAATCTAATGAGCACCTTACAGCAACATATAGGTCTGTCCTGTCCCTGGGT
This sequence comes from Lepidurus apus apus, assembly GCA_022832285.1. Taxonomy (NCBI): domain Eukaryota; kingdom Metazoa; phylum Arthropoda; class Branchiopoda; order Notostraca; family Triopsidae; genus Lepidurus; species Lepidurus apus. Next base: position 1,196,506 of record JAGJRO010001033.1, on the reverse strand, counting down.
TCCTTTGATTCATCCAGCTACACCACAACCCTCAGGTTTTAACGTGACTGCGGAAATCGCAACGAATTGTCCTCCCAGCTATTCAACGTTTTCAAAGCAAGCAGCACGGGATGTCCCGAGGCAAACCACTTGGCTACGGGTCAAATTGCGCCTACTTAGACAGAAAATACTTTCTTTAGCACTACCATGCATGAGACCCAAAAAGCCTAAAGTGTAAGCCGAGTCAGTGAGCCGTGTCAATATTAAAGCCAAGAAACAAAAACAAACCGCGGGAAAAAATGGAGAATATTCCCTGACAAATACATGACAGTCCAGACTTTTGCTCAAGTGAACTGCATTTCATGACACGTTGAGCACCAAAGGGCAATAGCAAGGGTACAAGTTGATGAAGGTAGGAGACAAAGATGTGGCATTGCATGACTGCCTGCCTGAAGGACACGCAAAATAACTCGAGTTCTCAAGTGTGTAACACCTGTTAATTGTCCCACGTCTCTTTGCTAATACGTATCTGGATGCACCAACACAAATTTATCTGACACCCTGATACGCCTGATACCCAATGTAAGGTCAGCGAGAACACCACTCCAACGAAATATGAATAACTGCAAGAGTTCCAAAAATTGACCCCAAAATATCTTGCTTCACGAAACCAGAAGGTAGGGAAAGCAGGATTAAGCGTTTTAAGTACTCTCGCCCACCCCAAAAGAAGTTCGTATCTAACGCGTAAATAAATTGCCGTGTCGAAGCTTCTGGTGGAGTTGCGCTATATAGCAGGTGTGTGTGCCCATGCATGGTTTTTTGGCGTTCAGGTTGAGCGAATGTGCGTTCAGGGCGTTAACTGCATTTCATCCCATCATGCGGTCGTTCCTATCCTAAATACCAAAGATGCACCACCTGAACTGAGCTGGAGTAAGCGTCCGGCATTCCCAAACCCCAAACCGTAACTATCCTAATGATTCAACAGATAGATAGTCCCTTATCCCATCCAAGTGCACCGATATGGTTCCTCAACCCGTAATTCGGTCCGCAAGACAGGCGGTGTCGTTTGCTCGGCGGTTAAATTGAAATAGTTGCCATTGGAATCCCTCAAACCATCTTTTTCATTCCGAGTCATTAAGAGGGAGTGCTACTCTTTGACTGAAAGCGTGAGATTTCCCCGTAAGAGAGATCAGCTTAGCCCATACCACCGTGTGGGAAGCCGCTTTTGTGAACGTAACAAAGCGTCCCAAGAATGCTCCTACACATGATGAGCTGCCCCACTGGGTTTCGGACACAAAGACCGCAATCGGTGGGAAAAACTGTCGTGGTAAAGAAGCCAATGCATAGCAGGGAACACAAGTCCAATCAAATTCCTATCCAACGAACAGCAAGGCAAGTTGCTGAGACTTGCAAATGTATGCAACAAAGGTACCTCATGGTTTATTAACAATTTGGTACATTTACCATTCTCCCTCAAACTTTCAGTCCATTATGCCCAATTTCTTTCGAAAAGTACGCCAAGTAACCTGCTATGCGTGTGCAACTCCTCCCGACGTAAATAAGATCAATAAATTCCCATGCTTGGTGGCGAGGGCTGGTAGGTGGCATGAGTGCGGGAACGGGCCAACTGGCCAGCCTTATAGGTCTTGAAAATAAAAGAGGGGGGGGGGGGAGACACAGCCCCACCACAAAAAAGCTACAATGTACTGCTTTCTACCTCCAACTATAAAGTTGTGGCTATGCTTTTATAGCTTTCCGGCCAACAAGTCAGAAGCAAACTCCCACCATTCCCCCTCCCGCAAACGGAAAACACCACCACCAGAGTTCTTTTCTGCAGGAATATCGAGAAATACAATCGACTGCTAGGACTTTAAGACCACGGACGCCACTAAAAATGCGAAGCCCGATAATTCGGCTAAGGCAACTTTTTAGAGCATCATAAGGCGTGGCGTCGGTGGCGTCTAGTCGGCCCGAATTGATGATTCATATGGGTCAGCAACCGTGACAGATCCTAACACGCTACACTAACAAGACCCGCGATTACATTCATGCTACCGTTGCTACCTATGTGTACCTTTTCACCCTAAATCCCGTAGGTTCAAGTAACCACCCCTATGCTCTGCGTCTGCTCGTATTAACGCCCTGTATTTTTTTTTTAACTCCTTTCTAAAATAGCACCTGCACGCATGCATTACGCATCGCCTTCCTCTGTGCGTCATATAGACTCATGTGGTACTAGTGCAGTGTTGGTTGCAACCGCCTTTCATTCAAACGTGCTCGCCAGATATTGTGTCAGAACAGTTGCTAAACTCAAACAAGCCCGCAGCCGGACATAGTTATCTGATTTGGTGTAGCGAACAGGTAATTAAAACGTTCCGCAAAGGTGTGCTTTTTCGTTTACGATTAGCAAAGACCTAGTAAAACCATAAGAAAAGCACTCAGGCGACACACTGCGCTCTTGCAGTTACCTTGGAACCTCGAAAGGCAGGTGTCTTGCCAAAGCTGCAGAACGATTCGCTCTTGCCTCAGTCCCAACATAACAGATGCATAGATCAGACATAACAGATAGCAGGCATAACGATTGTGGTGAGGCGATGGCGGTGCCCGCAATACAGGTCATTGCGAATTCAGCAACACAAACAACCTAATAGTACAGCATACGTTTTAATTGCAGACTCGGTAGAAAAAAAGGTGGGTTTTTTATAAACCAGACCTTCCTAGTTAATCTGACTTGAGCCGATTAATCACCAACTCAAGCGAAGAATGAATGTCGCACTCTGAATTTTGATAATCATGTACACAAGTTAACTGCAAATACCCCAACGCTGAAGCATTTTTAAAAGAGGGGGAAAATTACTTTTTATAAAAAAAAGTTGACTAATTATTTTTCACAATTTCGTCAACAAACCGTGCCACGCCTATGACGTCTCTCGAATTCCCAGATTAACTTCCCTGTTGTTTGTTTCTCTTTCCCCTTATTTTCTTTACTCGTTAAATGTAGTTAGTGAGTTAGGGTAGGCGTCGCAATGGAGAGTAGTTCTAGCTGCGACATTTCTGCTTATGGATATTATGAATACTAAAATAACCGAGCCTGAGAACGAGCTAACAAATTGTCGAACCAACTGCTACATACTCGATTCTATCGACAAGTTAATAACGTGGTAAGAACTCGGCTATAAATGTAGCTTACAACATTCTTTTCTCATAGTTATACGTCATGCATACCTTGGCTGGGCGGAAGACATTACTAGGGGACTAATGCATTCCTTGTCTTTGTTGTTGCAGGTTGGTCTGCGTGCCGGCAATGGAGTCCAATGACTGCATTTATAGATTAGTTTTGGTGCGATGATGGCGGCCGCTTCCATGGTTCCAGCACGGGTTGTTAAGGGACAAAGCAAGCGCAAACAGTACAAATATAACCCCTTTCTAGCTTAGAGCCAATGGTATGGCCGGACGACGTCCACGATGCCTTGCAAGACATGCTCGAGTCCACCAGCTCGTTCATATTGATCAAACTTTTAAGCGTCGGAGCATGGGGAAGTATCCGGGGTAGGACAGAACGGCCGAGGCGAGAACGTTCTACCAGGCAAGACTCCCTTTATTGGTCGAGAGGCTTACGGCGCCTCAAGACGCTTTCGTCATTGGTCCTTTTCCTCCTGGCATGGGTACAGGCGTCGATAGCGTCGACAACCCCAGTTGCATTACAGTTGCCGGCCCGCAGGAGCCAAGCGGCTGCACTTGTCACCGATCATTATCCCTGGCCGGTATCTATGGCAGTCAAGTCATTCCTCCACCCCTCAAACCTCCCACACACACACGACTTCAGGAGTTGGGTCTCTGGGACGACACAAGCCCCTGAATTATGCAGTAGTCGTCTTCCCAGACACGAGCCCTTTCCCCCATTTGCTCTACCTTTGATAGGATCGTGCAAATGCCTGTCTAGCGACTCCGATCCGCAGTACCACCAAGGCAAGATACGCCTGCAAAGTTCGACAGTGAAGTAAACCAACGTGCTTTCAACCCCATTCGGGAAGTTTAATCTGCAGTACTGCGAAACGACCTCTCAAATCTCGACTACTTGGAATGGCACTGGAAGAATTCACGGGATGATGCACTTTCAGATGGCCCCCGTGGCTCTCCAGTGCTATACCCAGAAGTATGAGTTAACGCATCCGCAGCACAATATCAAAGCCGAAAACTGACCAGGAGAAAATCCAAAAGCAAAAGAAAATATCGAAAGAAAAACCACGAAAGAAAAAGAAAATATCGTGCCCGTCCCTTATCCTTGGCACTGGAAGAATTCACAGAGTATTCTAAACCATCGTGGATTCCCTGGTGCCATAGATAACGGAGATTTTGCAGCGAGGTCAATGCTCGAAAAGAACTGATTCTTTTTTTTAACAATTCATATTTTTATTGCTTATTTTTCAGTCCCTTCATTTTGATTTGCAGATTTGCAGATTTTGGCTACGTGTATTCACAAGTAAATGTACGGACACCGCTGGCAGAGATGTGGGACTGTGTGTTTCTATCTCCGAAAAGTAATGGAAGTAAATGTCACAGCGTGATAAAGCATAGCACGTTTTGCTAAAAAGCTTGTGTAGGGAAATTTGTGCAGAAACCGGTTTCGCATTTTTAACACACAAAAACCCATCATGGCATACGGCTGGCTCCTTGAGCTACACAACTTCATTTTACTATCAACTCCAATATGCGTTTTTTTTATTTGGGTGTCGAATAATATTTCCTTATTCCTTGGTTGCACTGTCATGCACCATGGTGTTTATAGTACGTTTGCAACTCGGCATGGTACCCCGCTTCACACTGCTCCACTCGTGATGACTCCATCAACAATCTGACAAAGGCAGTTAGTCCAATTCCTAAACCTTCTATGAACTGATGAGGCCATAAATTCTCATAACCACGTGATTTGTAATTCATGAGCTGTAAATCATAGCCCTTTAGTTTCGAGTCAATTCCTAATAAGGATAGGGTTCGAACCTGAGCTTTCGAATTTTGATCCGAGATAAGCCAATGGTTTGCCCATCCGTACTTCGAAGTCAAGTTGAACGAGACAGGGTTCTTTAAATGATATTCGGGAATAATTAAGGAAAGGTTATAAAGTGATAATTTGCAACCTGGGGAAACTCTTCCGTTCTTTGGCACTAGCACATTTTTGTGTTGTGATTGCTAACAAAACTGTGATAGTGTCAAGTAATGTGGGGAGATAGTCAACATGAATAATACGGCTCGTTGGTTGTTGGCACGAGACCGTACCACATATTTCTTTTGTACCACCCTGGAGATCAATACAAACAGGACCATGGGTCCAGAATAATAATGAACCGCATATACTTTTCTTGTAAAATAATATAAGAAAGAACCTGAGCAGGTATAATTCGTAGCCAACCTTCCGAAGTATATTACCAAACAGTTTGTGTGTTGCAGAAGCTTAAGAAATCATTTATCATCTCTTGGATTCGAGAACAGTAATCAAGGCAGACAAGTATGATCAAACGCAGCCTGGAATGTTCGCAATTTTCCTAGGTACGACAAAAAGGAGCGCTGACAAAGCGAAGGAAACACGTCAAGGCCAAAATGAACTAGCAACCCAGACCATAAAGGCAAGGCCTAGGTACGGAATGAAAGGCAAGCGGGAATGTAGGCCAAAAAACACGCTCACATACACGATAAATATAAGCGGAAGTATTGAGCGATGGCGAAGGTAAAAAATGCCGGCCTTCAGCACAGTCGTTTTCCATTCTACCAAGCACGGGTTGAACAAAGCTGTGGTCAGGCAGCCGGATAAGGGGGGGGGGGGGGGGGGTAAGGAAGTCCCCACACCGCGGCAAGTTTGGTCGCGAAAACCCCAATTTCCTTTTTTCGTTTTTAGCAATATATTATAGGTGCCTCTTATATTTTAGCTCGTAAGCCATTACCCGGTATATGACCTGACACGCACATGGTAAAACTTGTCTGCTAACTAGAAAAATAATTTGTCAAACATTCTTAACTAAGAAATATCCATAAAGCCTAATGAAACTCTTACAATCACGTTCACCTCCTTTGAATTCAGTTATAGTTCTAAAAAAAATCCATGAAGGCATGAAATCTAGCAACGCCAATGCTAATTCCCCGATCACCAATGTTAATTCCCCGATCGAGTTTTGCAGCCTCAGGAATTTCATAATTTTACGAAGGGACAAATAAAAAATCATATCTTATCCCTTATCGTCTAAAGAATATACCTTGAAAATATTATCTTCTATACCTGTGTCATATCCAGGAGTTATAAAAGCATCGTGCTAATGGCTAATCATTCCCGTACCACTTGTGATCAACAAAACTGACATGCCGCATAATTTTCCTGGCGCTGTTTACATCTATGGTGTTCATTATCCTCAGCAGATGGACGCCAAGCGATGGCTTGTGCTACCAACGCCACCAACGGCCTTAACCCAAAGTGGAAGCTTGTCAGCAGATCACGTGACTAGTGTCGTTGACGTGGAAGCCGAACTGCTCGTTTCAGTGTCTAGGATCGCCCATTTCTTCTTCGCAAAGTTGGCCGGTACAGCGTTTTTCAGTGGAGGGCTGCGTTAATTATTTCTCTCGCGAAGTTTGGGATCTCAACTGGACTGAATTTGGCACTTAGCAACCATGGGAAGTAAGTTATCAAGAATTTTTTGCTTGTTATTTTATTTGTATTGTCATTTGCCAATGTCTTGCTCACTTTGCGTTTGCCCCCTCACTCGTCCTCCCTTCCCATATGCCCATCTCTTCTTGGTGTTTGCAAGTTTTCTTATACTTTCTTCTTCTGCAGTTAAGTTCTTGGAGGTCATCCGGCCGTTTTGCAGTATACTGCCAGAAATCGCCAAGCCTGAAAGAAAGGTAACAGTTGTTCTTGCATCTATACTTCCGTGTAATCTAGTCCCATGGGAAACTTATTCTTACATATCTGTTACTTCCAGATTCAATTTAGAGAAAAGGTATTATGGACGGCCATCACTTTGCTCATCTTTTTAGTATGCTGCCAGGTTAGTAATCAATTAAATTTTTTTGCCAGGCCGCAAATTAATAAAAAAAATTGCATAATGGCAGATCCCCTTGTTCGGTATTATGAGCTCAGATTCAGCTGATCCTTTCTACTGGATCCGTGTTATCTTGGCCTCCAACCGTGGTACTCTGATGGAGTTGGGTATCTCACCCATTGTCACATCTGGGTTGATCATGCAGCTGCTGGCCGGCGCAAAAATCATTGAAGTTGGAGACACACCTAAAGACAGAGCTTTGTTCAACGGTGCTCAAAAACGTAAGCTTTCTCTATGTGTTTCAAGGAAGTCACCACAATGTACATTTGTATAGTTTTCGGCATGGTCATTACCATTGGCCAATCGATTGTATACGTCATGACCGGTATGTACGGTGACCCTAGCGAAATTGGTCGTGGAGTTTGCTTGCTCATCGTCATCCAACTCTTCGTCGCCGGTTTGATTGTACTCTTGTTGGACGAACTTCTGCAAAAGGGCTATGGTCTCGGTTCTGGCATTTCGCTCTTTATTGCCACCAATATCTGCGAAACCATCGTTTGGAAAGCCTTCAGCCCTGCTACTGTCAACACCGGTAAAAATTTCCCCTTTTTCGTCTTTCTCGAACTCCAATTTTCAAACCTTTTTTACGTACAGGTCGTGGAACGGAATTTGAAGGAGCCGTAATTGCGTTGTTTCACTTGTTGGCCACTCGCCAAGACAAGGTCCGCGCCCTGCGTGAAGCTTTCTACCGCCAAAATCTGCCAAATCTGATGAACTTGATGGCGACTGTCCTCATTTTCGCAGTTGTTATATACTTCCAGGTAAGGGTTACATCATTCATTACGTAAACGGAAACTGACGATATGTTCTTACAGGGATTCCGCGTAGATTTGCCCATCAAGTCCGCCAGATACCGTGGACAGTACAGCAGCTACCCCATCAAGCTCTTCTACACGTCAAACATCCCCATCATCTTGCAATCCGCTTTAGTGTCTAACTTATACGTAATTTCTCAGGTATGAAAAATTTCTTAGCTGAAAGATAGCTTTAAAATAGTAGTCTAAAAAGAACAAATTTAATGTTGTCTGTTAGATGATGGCTGTAAAGTTCGCCGGCAATTTCTTCGTTAATCTCCTCGGTGTCTGGGGTGATGTTGGAGGCGGCGGCCCCGCTCGTGCTTACCCCATTGGTGGCTTGTGCTACTATTTGTCACCCCCCGAGAGCCTGGGCCACATTTTAGAAGATCCCATCCATGCCGTACTTTACATCTTCTTCATGTTGGGTTCTTGTGCCTTTTTCTCCAAAACTTGGATTGATGTGTCGGGTTCCTCTGCTAAAGACGTAAGTGGCTAGATTTTTTCTTTAATTTTTAACAAATCATGTAACAGTTTTTTTTTTGTTATCTTTAGGTGGCCAAGCAACTTAAAGAGCAACAGATGGTGATGCGAGGCCATCGTGAAAAATCCATGATTCACGAATTGAACCGTTACATTCCAACTGCCGCTGCCTTTGGTGGTCTTTGCATTGGCGCCTTGTCCGTCATTGCTGATTTCATGGGAGCTATTGGTTCCGGTACCGGTATCTTGCTTGCCGTCACTATTATTTACCAATACTTTGAGATTTTTGTGAAAGAGCAAAGTGAAATGGGCGGCATGAGCACATTGCTCTTCTAAGTTCATCTCTTCAACCCAGGTGTTTTAAATGTTTTTGACAGATACTGGGTTTGGTAAATAAAGACAATACAGAGGAAAGATTTTTCGAAGGAATGACAAGTGTCCTGAAATAGAAGGTTACATTATACCCCTTTTTGTTATGTGAAATGTTTGGGAGTGCAAGAGAGCCTTTTTTTAACTTAAAAGAGAGAAAATATGCTAGTTAGTGCGAATGTTGTGGTGGTTGGGGTATTTTTGGGCAGGATTACTGAATACATCCTGCGACTTGACCAAAGTTGAATTTTTATTGTAAGACGACATGAAAAGAGATATTGAACATACGGCGCATAATTGATTATTTCATGTACTTGTCCGGTTGCTGGCTAAGGATCTTGGCGGAAGCCTTAGCATCCAAAAACAAGCCGCTCACTTCGGTTATGTCAGCCGCGGTAATGGTAGAACGGCCATTGATACGGGCAGTCAGGTTAGCAGGAGTCAAAAGCTGCACAGCGTATCGCAAAGTTGTACGCGTGCCGAGCTCAGCCAGCTGGGTGTAAGCCTCATCCTCGACGCTTAGATTCTCTGTTTTACCCCGAATTCGAATAATTTGGGCCATATCTTGGGTGGTATAGGGTAACGTGCGAAGAATGAGGAGTCTATCCAAAAGATCCAAAGGAACACCATGTGGCGCAATGATATCTTCCGTACCACTAAAAGAGTCAAAGGACAACATTGAACTCCAAATTACCTTGGAATGAATCAACTAAAGAAAGTACTAATGAGGTGTTGCTGAACTTACCGCACAGTACAGAGTCCTCGGTTTGTCGCAAAAATAACAATAGGGGCGATTGTGCTTTCCAAAGCTTTTTGTAAATACGTAAAGCATTCTATATCCAACATGTGGACTTCGTCAATAAACAGAACTCCGGGAACCAACTCAGCTATTCCTTGATCAATATACTTGTTGACCACCTTGTTAATTTCACGGCGTAGCTTATCTATAAGAGGCTAATATTAGCATGTAATGAAAATAGCACCAATAAGTTTACCGGTAATTTCGGTTTTCTTAGGCTTTAGCAACTGGCCCATCATGGAGAGAATGTCCTGGCCCCCTTGAGGTTTGGCGTTGGCCATGTCCAAATCGTGGAGAGTCACATCCTGGATAACTTCCTTTTTCTTGTGAACGTCGCCTTTCGGCAAAGGAACGTACTCCTCTGCTTCCAAATCGAACTCTGTGGCAAAGGCGTCAGATCGGCCTTGTCTTTTCACAGCTCCAGAATTGGCTTCGACATAGATGACATCTCCAACTTCCACACGCTCCTTGTTCAAAGATTCGTAAATAGAAGGGTCAAGTTTCAACTGCTTCGTTCCTTTCGCGGTTTTTAGGCCAATAATAACATGGCTTATCGTTTTTCCGTATCCTAAATACAAGTGTTTTAACACTGCACACTTAATAAAATGTGATTTTTATACCTCCCATAGGATTTTCGGTCTCTACTGGTGTTAACTCTGTAACCTCCCCTTCATAGACTTCTTTAGTCTCTTTTATACGTAAGCCAATTGCCCTTCTGAAGTTTTCCATCAAAACTTCAGTTTTCTTGATTTCGGAGCTGAAGACTTCCGATCCAACCATGGGACAAAACGGTACCTAAACAAAAATAGTTAATGCTGTAAAATTAAGAAGTAAAAGTATACCTTGTTGCCTAGTTCTTGGGCAATAGCCAATGCGATTGCAGTTTTACCGGTGCCAGGAGGTCCAGCAAGTAGAATGGCCCTGCCAGCCATTCGTCGGGATTTAATAAGATCCACAACTATACCAGCTGCCTAAGACAAATATACATTAGTATAGTTTATATTAAGGTTTTGAATTTGTATACGTTGTCGTTGTATTAAGATTAGACTAGAGTATTACAAATACAAACAAAATTTAAATATACTTCTCTTGCTTGCTCCTGTCCAACAAGCCCAGCAGCCACAGGCAGTGCAGTTCCAGCTTCATCCAAACCTAAGCCTTTCACATGGCTGTGAGACGAGATTCTTTGCGTCTTAACGGTGCTTTTCACTTCTTCTATTTTCATTTTTAATTATTGTTTATGCAGATATAGTTAATTTCTTATTTGCACACGTGCCAGAAAAGAGTCAGAAACACGCGACAAACGACAAACACTGAATGCGGTAGAGGCGGCGCGCAAACGAAGCTGGATTTCTTTGCAGGTGTCTGGATGCTAGAGGTCAGCACTATATGGCAACAAGTCAGCGAATTTAACGGTTGGAGTTTTGCTCAAATAGTTTCCGGCCTTTCTAGGCCTCCTGCGGCCTGCCCAATTGTAGCACACGGTGTGCGAAGAATCCGCTTTTCGAAGACTACAGCGAAAAGCTCGGTGAAAAGCGGAAGAGCTCAGAAAAGCGAAAGTAGCTAATTTTAGAAATTCCCAATCGAAAAACACCAAAAATTCAGAATGAAACAAATGGAGATAGAAACAGAAGAAAAGCCAACAATATTGGAGGGAGAACAACGTCCCTCGAAAATAAGTGCAGTATTATTAACCACTGCCATTTATAGTGGTTTTTTTATTTTGGTAATTCATGCAAAATTTCTGGAAACAACATTCCTAACTTGTAGAATAACCTAGGGTGTATGTGTAGCTATGCCCGGACTTACACTGCCAGAATTACAACAGCAAGTCCAATTAACTTCCTTCGGCGACATGGCCTACATATACACTGTAAAATCCGGCTTGTATCTTTTCGGATGCTTCCTTGGTAATAAGAAGCCGCTTTTCTTGAATGCGTAATAACGTTCTTTGAATTAGGAGGGGTAATACTAGAAAAATGGAATAAACAGCTACTCATGTCTATCGCCTTCGCATTAACGGCTGTCGGCATGGTATTTGTACCGTGGTCTCCAAGCATGGCCATTCTTTTGGTTTGCATGGGACTTACGGGATTAGCGACCGGTTTCATTGACACCGGTGGGAATGTAACAATCCTGGCCATTTGGCAAGACAAATCTGGGCCCTATATGCAAGCTTTGCATTTCCTCTTTGGATTGGGTGCCTTTGCGGGGCCTGTTCTAATCCAACCCTTTACCGAAAAGATAAAAGCTGGAGTAATCGCGAATAATATAACTAATGGGACAGACTCGTTTGACAAGCAAGGCGTGACAGATTTGCAGGCCGTATATCCTATTGTCGCAGGTTTATCATTACTCGTGTCGCTGTCATTCTTAGTCATGATCAAAATTAAGTCCGGTAAAGTTGCGTCATCTCCCGAGAAGACGGACCAAAAAAACATACCAAATTGTTATGTGATCCTTTTTGTTTCGCTTATGTTCACTTTTATGGCATTTTGTAGTGCTTTGGAGAATTGTTTTGGGCAGTTTGCTCTGTCTTTCGCTATGAACGGAGATTTGCAAATGTCGAAAATCGACGCCTCCTATATAGCAGCAGTATTTTGGGGAAGTTTCACCGTTGGTCGTTTCTTAGCCATTTTCATTGCTAGCAAACTTGCTGCAGATAAAATGATCCTAATAGATTTGCTCATGTGTGCCGTTGCTTCGGTCCTAGCACTTTTCTCCAATCACTTCACATGGACTTTGTGGATAGCGGCAGCTTTGAATGGTCTCGGCCAGGCTTCTGTCTACGCTTCCACTATGGTGTGGACTGATAATTGCGTGGGCGCAACTCACAAAATTACAGCTGTTCTAGTTACGGCAGGAGCTCTTGGCGAGATGTGCGGGCCCTCCATTGTTGCCCATTTAATGGACGGCAACCCAATGATGCTTATATATTTCATGTTGGCACTTATTACTGCCTGCATTTTAATGTTTGCCAGTGCCTATGCGTTTGCAAAGAAAATTAAAACGGCCTCCTATCAAGTACCGCCGGAACAGTAACCAAGAATAAAACTACCGGAGTTATGCGCTGGGTTGAATTCGAACCATTTCGCGCGTTGGATGCGACATCGGATACTTTCCCCGACCACTACGATACCCTTATTTGTGTTCACGCAACAGCTGACGGTGAAACAAGTTAAGTTTGTGCAATACAATTTATGTAGACTTTAGAAAAATCCACTCGTAGTTCATGTGCGCTAAATCAGGTTGATTTGTTTTGTGACTTTTGATACAGGTGATAAGCCGGTCAAGTAATACTTGAGCGAAATGCACTTAGCAGGCCGAGAGCGAGAGGAAGACAGAGACAATGATGAAGAAGTGCTTTTTGATCAAGCGGGATTGTTAAATGGAGGAGTAATTAATAGAGAACTGAGGCTACCAGCCAATGGTCGAATACTGCCAATTATCCCACCTTTAGTAAGACCAGGAAAAGTTCTCCATACGCTTGCTCTTTTCGCAGCATATTTTGGCCAGGTATAAATTGTGTTCTTAATACATATATACGCACAAATAAAACCCCGCGCTATTTATTTTAAGGGAGTATGTATGGCAATACCCGGGCCTACCTTGATAGATCTTCAACATCTCCTTGGCGTATCGTTTGGGGTTATGGGCTACCTGTATACAGCGAGGTCTATTGGGTACTTGTCGGGATCCTGTTTAGGTAATTTTTCGTCACTGATTTTTGAAAAATTCAGATTCATAACTAAGCGATCCTTGTTTTACTTAGGGGGAACTTTATTGGGCCGGTGTAACAAAACTTTCCTGGCCTTTGTGGCGTTAGTATGCTCAGCCATTGGAATAGGAGCTGTTCCGTGGTGCACCAAAATTGGGTTTATGATGATTTGCTTAGTCAGCACCGGATTATCAATGGGTATCCTAGAGGTGGCCTGCAATTCTTTAACAATGGATCTGTGGGGGAAAAAAGCCAATTTCTGTATGCAAGCCTTCCATTTTAGCTTCGCTTTAGGTGCCTTTATTGCACCCATACTAGCTCAGCCGTTTCTTTCCACCACGAGCGAACTTGGCTATAATGGTACCTTAACTACGAAGGGTCACCGAAGCCTTCGCTATACCGATGAAATTTTACCTAGCTTGCAAACTCTCGAATTTACTCGAAAATATGAATTCGACAACTTATTTAACATGAACACAGAGATTCGCCAGACGGCACAAATTTACAGGAGAACTAAGCGTGATACAAACGAGACAGCAGTATTCAGCTCTAATATGAGTATTCCGCAAAATACGACAATTAAGTCAGATAACATCGCAACTCCAAAATTGACATCAGTAGCTGCAGAATCATATCCGAGTACTCCCTTATTGGCAGTAAATGAATCTGTGCTATTACAAGCTGAATCCAATTCCACTAATGAAAACGTGACTAGTAAGTCTACCACGCCCGATATGGGGCCAAAGACAATTACAAATATAGAGAACGTTGGAAGTACGGAGCTCGACACGACCGCTTTAAACACAACTACAACAGAATTTAATACAACAAAACCTGGTATGTCGACATCTTCCACCACTGTAAAGCCTAAAAAACATAAACCTCTAACCAATGGCTCCAAATTGGATAACACACAAGACTGGGAGAAAGTTCAGATACCGAAACTAGACCCTCTACCTCAGCCTTTGCCCCCGACAACAATCAATGCCACGTTAACCCCATCAACAGTAAATGTCACCTCTGCAGCACCCAACGATACAGTCCTAGCAAACACAACCGTTGCTCCAATACCAAATGCGACACTCGTCATTACGACGGATGTAACTGTATTGAAAAAAGGTATCAATGAAACAGAAATTCTAACCACGGTCAACACCACACTACTCGCCAACGACACCACCGATTCTGAAGACGGCAATGCTACCACAATTAGTGACGTTGGTGTGACATCGGGGCAAGATCTACGTCCTCAAACCATCGATTCTGAGGACGGCAACGCTACCACAATTAATGGCGTTGGTTTGACATCGGGGCAAGACATACCTTTAGGTGAATTACCTCCACATAGTCCACAAACCACCGATTCTGAAGACGGCAACGCTACCACAATTAATGACGGTGGTGTGACACCGGAGCAAGAAATACCTTTAGGTGAATTACCTGCACGTACTCAAACTTTTTCCGGCACACCGTTTCCGGACAATTATACTCGAACTGCTGCCAATGTCAATGTTACACTCGGATACTCTCCGTTCTCACCCTTAAGTTCAGATGCTTCAAATTCAAGCGCTGTCGATAAATGGATATCGACTACAAAAGATCGAACTATCATTTCTGAGAATACCGCTGAACTCGTAACCCAGTCTCTCAATTCCCTAAGTAACACAACCAGCGCTCCTTTAGTTTCTATATCGGATCAAACTTCAATTGTTATGACACCTATCACAACTCCCTACAGTACTACAAGAGATGAGAGTTCAGTCTTCTCTGACCTAATTGCCGAGAAAATTAACGAAGAAACCGTGACCAAAAGCCGGGGCAAGTATCGCGGCCAACAGCTGACAAGTCAAGATACTGACTTGCAAACAAATTCGGATCATTTGATACTCCCAGAATCAACCAGTCCCGTAATTCCGGCAACCATTTCTTCAACAAGTACGATCAGTATCATCAGTACTACTTCACCAAGTACCATCAGTACTAG
This sequence comes from Lepidurus apus apus, assembly GCA_022832285.1. NCBI lineage: Eukaryota > Metazoa > Arthropoda > Branchiopoda > Notostraca > Triopsidae > Lepidurus > Lepidurus apus. The sequence goes on along the minus strand of JAGJRO010001033.1, from coordinate 1,181,292 downwards.
TGAAAATAGCACAATGCATACCACAGTTGCTGTCCAAGTACTAACATTAACATCAAAACACAACTTCAAGCCCATAACGTTTGATAACGACATAGAAGACCGAAAAGATTTGCTAAGCTTTGTACAAGAAGCTGAGAAATATGGGGTAACCAAGATTCATATAGTCTACACTATCATTGCTGTTTACATGCTCCACGTCTCTTTTAGCTTCTTGTTTTTCTTATGTTCCAAAACCCCACGAAGCAATCGAGAAACGATTCCAAGCAAAACCCCTCAAATCGCATCCCCCGTTTCCTATGTTGTATTCGTTTCGCTAATGTTCGTAGTAGTGTTTTGTTACGTCAGTATCGAAGTAGCATACGGGCAATATGTTCTAAGTTTTGCAGTTAAAAGCGACCTGCACATGAACAAAACCGACGGAGCCTACGTTACAGCGTTATTTTGGGGTAGTTTTGCTCTAACTCGTTTCCTTTCTATATTCTTTGTGGACAAAATTCCACCATTTTCCATTATAATTGCTAATATTGCGGTGTGTGCAGTTGGTACGTTTTCCTTGTTCTCAGCCAATACGTCAAGTTCATCGTTACGGACAGGATCGGCTTTACTCGGGATAGGTATGGCGACGATGTCGCATACGGTAAAGAAATGGGCCAATAGTTGTGTTTCTGTCAATAGTCGCACTCGTACTGCTTCCGTATTCATAGTTGCAGTAGCCATGGGAGAAATGATTAGCACAATGACCGTGGGCAACCTGATGACTAACAACCCTATGGTATTAACATACCAAATCGGAAGTGCGGTGTTGATCTGTGCAATCGCTTTTATCACTGCGAGTTGGTTTGCCAAGAGAAGATCACTAGGCATTAGATATCAGTTGGCTAATTCGTGTGACGAGGAAGGAATTGAGCATCCGGGACAAAATCTGCAAATTTTTGCTTAAGAATAAAATTGTTAATGTCCAGGTTTTTCTTCTGTCTCATTTCCTGGATTGCAAGGTTACTATGGTATGATTCGGCATAATGAATTAGCCAAATACTGTGATAATTGTGTGGGAAAGAAATACATATGGTCTATTCAAAGCCGTGAATCAAATATATCCTCACCCAGCACTTAGACAGGAATTACCGTAACCTTAGCATAACGTATTACTGAGTGGTAGAGGGCCTAAAGATCAAAGATAAGAAAGTCAGCTACCACTATAAATTACGTAATGTATAAATTATTACTTGGACCATTCCACAGTGAGAATCAGATGGTCGTAACCAAATCCGTTCAAAGAATGGATAGCACGTTCGGCATCTTCTCTGCGTTTATAGCTAATGAAAGCAAAGCCTCGAGACTGTCCGGTAGTTTTATCCTTGGAAAGAAAGATGCGTGAAATCTCTCCAAGGCGGCCAAATAGTTCTTGCAAATCGGAATCCCGGGCATTTTCGGACAGATTCGTAACGCGAACAGTCGATGCTTCGTCAGCTAAAGATGCAAAAAAACATCAGGAATGAACGTTGTAAGTTAACAACAATACCTCTTCTGTTGGACATCATGGTTTCTCCACGTCTGTTGCCACCGTCGCGTAAAGCTGGAGCCACGTATGCACCAGGCTGACCTGGTTTGCCTTTGGGATCCGAACCAGCAGAAGCAGCAGGGGTTGGAGTTGAGGCTTTCTTGTCGTCCGCCTTGGTAAGCGTTTCGTGAATAGGACCAAGTGTATCTTTGTAAGGACATTGTGTAGTCCAATGGTCTTCTTTACAAATTCGACATTTGACAACCCCCTTCTGCATGCCCTTCAACTTGTCCAGCGAGTTTTCTTCTGGTTTATCTACTTCTTCCTTGTTAGTAATGAATTGCATGTAAACATCTTCGCCGACAATAGTAGTAGCTGGGTTTGGTCCTGGTTTGTCGTCTTTGGATTGACCAAACTTTGGCCACGCTTTTCGCTGGGCAATTGGCTTGGATACTTGACGCTTCTCAATGCGGTACTGCCTAATGACTTTGATCTTTTTGCCAGCATCATTAATACCCCATTCGGTGACTGTTTTCAGTCCATTCTTGATTTCTTCGACTGGCTCAGGAAAGCCTATTGCGAGCAAAGATTAGGTTTAGTCTAATATCATAAGGAATTAAACCAATATACTTTCAATCTCGTCGACCTCATCGGCCCAGCTGGACTTGACTCTGTAAGAGAGATAGGTATCACAAGTTGTGATTTTACCAATAAATCAAACTTTCAACAATAACCGATACTTACTCTGTGTCAGCTACTGGCATTGTTATTCAAAGTTTGTGATCAACGTGAAGCTAAAATCCGAAGGAAATAAACTTGCGAAATGGCTGACCGAACAACACACCCACGAGCGCAACCTTTCGTGTACAATAGATTAAATCCACTGGCCACCTATAGATGGCATGAACATCGCCTTTATATAATCGCAAAGAAAAAAGCGGTTCTTTTGATTTTGTTGATTTCGAATTTGGAAATAATAGCTTTTACTTTCAGATTTGCACGAACGGTCTTTGTTGAAGTTCAACGATACAGATTTATCCTACCTGCAAAAAATCGAGTCTTAATAATATTTGACGTTATTGAGGTGTTTGAGTTGAAATGCTTTGCTTTCCTTATTTTATTTATTCTGTCCGAAGACTTTCGTCGTTTCTAAGGTTGCGCTATACGTAATGCAGTCATAGTTCTTCTACAGTTTTAAGTCATCAGCCTGCTTTGCATGAAATGCAAAGCAGGCTGATGACTTAAAAAAAAAAAATTGTCCTTCAGATTCCCACCACAATTCTTGACCATCAGACCAGCAATAAGGACCAGCAATACACCAATTTTATAGGGGCTATATATTCTGACATAATCCAATAAGCAGCTATTTACAAAGACTAGCTAAAGCCCTTGCCCGCCACTTGCATAGGTTCCACCAATCTACAACTAATCCACAAAAATAGACCAATGCAAAACTAAATCAAGTTATAAAATAAAAGAGCCTGCACTTTATATAGGATTGACAGGTCTGAAAGATAGAAAACCAAAAAACTATTCTACACGATTGTGATTATAAAAGGAGTCATATTTTTCGCGTAATTTCACTCTAGAGGATCGGATTACGGTTTGACAGAGACGCCGAGAATCGAAGTGTGACCGGCCAATTAGAGACAAAGCGGAAAAAGACTAGTTAGCAATAATGAACAAACAAAAATCATCAAGCACTCTGGGTACTTTCTTCACAGAAGACTCGCACAAAATCTCGGGGAACCAATTCTGATCAAGTCCTCATGGAATTTTTCTTAGCTCCAAATAATTAAGTACACCACATATATTTTTTACATCACGTCCTTTTTTAAAGACCTAAAGAAAGCATATAGGTTTCGAATCTTCCCTCAAATAACTAGTTATTAACGTTTCCACACACCCTGATCAGTTCGTGTGATAAGTGCTCAATAAAGCAGACTCAACTGGTTCCATACAGGACGGGCAAGTAAAGCTGCGCATTAGCCAATCATCTATGCAGTCCACATGGTATGTATGCATACATGGTAAATAGCGAACTGGGTCACCGACCATGAACTCAATCATGCAAATGACACACCTAAACAATACAAAGCATAAAACAGTTAAAACAGATATTACTAGAATATTCTGACTTTAATCGTAAATCGAAGTAAAAGTATTACTCTCGGTTTTTCTTGCACCCGTCATATGTCCCTGTGGGCAGATGCTGTATCAAACCAATTCTTTTGGCAATTCGAATTTGTTCTTCCTCAGTGAGTTGAGATGCAGGTCTGTTCACGCTGGGAGTTGGATGGTACATCGGTACGGACTCCTACGTACAAGACCAAATGACGTGGTATAACTATAATAATTGAAAATTTCTATGTTACGACGGATACCTCGTACGGCGGGGGAGGCTCACTGGGAGATTCAATGATGGAAGGGGTTTCTCCACCGTGAAGAAGAGAAACATCATCATTTGTTGACCCTTGCAAGCAGTTTCCCATGGTTGAAATGCGTCACTTTGTAATTGGATTGTAAAAAACTGAACAATTACGAACGAAAAGCCAGTTCCATCGTACAACCCGAACCAAAGACCACTTTCTCTCTCTAAAAAAAGTTTTACTGTCAAGTCTCAACAAACAAAGAAATCAGCTGTCTGACTTCTTATGCCACCTATGAAAGGACGAAGCAACATTTCGCGCGGAACTTGAACTTTTGATGAAGGGTAGATCGTATTTTTAAGCAAATCTCAAATAAGTGGTTTAAAGAAGTACTATGGATTCTTTTACGATAAGAATATATTATGCCATATCTAGCCCACTCAGGGTCTAAGTCATGTATTTAAAAGCTATATAACCTACAAGCTTTGCCTTGTACCGATACTCAATTCCTCTGTTAAGTGGAAAATCTGGTAAAACTCTAAAAAACTAAGCAGGAACTCTTAAAATATAAACCCTGTGCACAATGTTTGTACGTATAGTTAAGATAAAGGCACTGCGTTTAGGGGAGGCAGAAGGGAGCTCAAATACCTATGAACCCGTGGCCAGATTTCGTTCGATTGACGGCCATGAAATTGTTGCAATACACCTCTTTGCTTATAAAACTCTAACACCGGGTGGACATTTGACCGGTAAACCTTCAACCTTTGTTTAACAGTATCGATGTGATCGTCCTCTCGTTGAGTTAGCGGCTCACCAGTGACGTCATCAATCCCCTACGATTCCAAAACACGATACCATAACGTAGGGTATGAAGAAATTTGCACTGCAATAGTTACATGTTTTTTCGGAGGGTTAAATTCAGTATGATAGATCCTTCCACTTGTTAAATGGGTCCAGCGCCCAGTCACTCTATTGATAATCTCATCTTCCGGAACTTCCAAGCTGATTACCACATCCAAAGGTTGACGAGAGTGTAACAATTCAGCTTGTACCCGAGTACGGGGAAATCCTACAGAGAAAAAAAATAACTTGTAGAATAAAAAAGCCCTTCAAACATTGAGATATTTGTCAATAAAAGCTCTTACCATCTAGCAGCCAAGCATCCGTGCTGAGTTGTCCAATTTCTTCCGTTATAAGTTTGGCAATTATATCATCAGGAACAAGCTGTCCTTTAGTGATGAATTTTTTAACAGATTTTCCTAAATCTGCAAGTAAAAATAAAATGCATTTTCTTAATATTCACTATTCTTCAAGTGCAGTACTATGCACAGAATCTATCCATAATACGCAATACGATTTTTCAAGTAAAAGAAAAAAATGGGCTGACCTGTTTCGCGCGAGATTTGCGCCCGGAGTAAATCGCCGCTAGAAACATGTTTTAAGCCAAAATCGCGGACAATTCTTGCAGCTATCGTTCCCTTTCCGGACGCAGGTGCACCTAAAATAACAGCTCGAAAAACTGCTGCCCTGGCCGACATAATTATTACGCAAAACGCTTCAGTCCCTCAAGTCAGACACAAACAGCTCCAGAAGCCACACCCCGTTATTACGTATACTCCACCTACATGCAAAATCACAAAATCCTGTTCAAATTTCGCGCCTGAGCTTCGAAAAAGCAGGATTGGGAGTTGCGACCTATTTTTCCGTTCTTGAATAAATAATGACCATACCAGCCCGATATGTATTTAGTTGTGTGTGTTGCACAAAATTCGTCGTTATCGACCCATTCGACAACTACTCAAAGTCCCTTTTGCAGGAATTAACTATACGAGAATATAATACGCGCCACTATATGATCGTCTTATCTTTTTCTTTATTGCAGAACTACTTATAAAAAAATAAAGAACACAACATTATTAATTCGGACTTGCTAAAAATACTGTCTTATTTCAGATTCGTCAATAATATCAAGCTGTTATTAAGATAACCGACTTTCCTAGCAATCTAGGCGTTCTCCAAACTAAAACACAACCTACCGCGCTAACAACCAAAAAGGTTAACATCCTAGTCCACGACCTGCCTTCTGGCTTTGTTGGCTTTTCCACGATTAAATCTGCTGGTACGTACTCAGCTTTATCTTGAAGTTTACTCAAGTAAGTGGAAAGAAATTTGACTTGGCTTTGCAAGCCGGTAGTATAACGAATGCTATCCTCACAATGGTGGGATAAATCATTCAGTGACGCTGCCTGCTGACCCAGTTCAAGAATACGGGGTTTATTCTCAAGCTGAATCCTCAAATAGGCAATGGAGGCTTCCATATAGCGAAGCTGTTTTGCTAGACTCCCGACTAAGGACACGGCTTCAGGGCAGCTGTAATAAAAACGTCAAATTATTATTTTGAATTATGTTACTTACATTACTATACTCCTAATATATATACCTGATAGTTTTGCTATAGTGCAATGCAGGTAAACTAGATCTTTTCCACTCCCGTGTGTGGATTTCCTTGATGGCTTGAAGTAGTCGAACTCTTACGCCAACCTGTTCGATGCCCATACGGTCCAGGTCTTCTTCGGTTAAGCATAAAAAGGCGTAAAAGTTAACAGAGTGTTCCTTAAAACGGGGCAGTAAGTCGGCTAATTCCATCCCCATGAGAACCATCTCCAATTCGGTTACCTCGGACGTCAAATGCGGTCTATGAATAAAACTTACTAATAGCTTTAATTGAAAGTACCAAATTAAGCTACTACTTGGAATCAATCACAGTTTGTTTCTCCGACTGAACTGCGCAAATAGTCCCTTCCAATAGATCTTTAACCTGCAAAGAAAAATTAGATTCTGTGAACGAATAGTTGCTTTCTTACTTCAGGGTACCTCGCACTTAAAGCGATATCAGCTGCAGTTTGGCCGCTAGTATTAACTACCTTCGTATCAGCGCCTTTTTCTAAGAGCAAGCGAACAACGTGACCGTGCCCTTGATTGGCTGCCCACATCAGAGCCTAAAAAGAGACCGAATTCCGATTAAACGGTATAAAATGCGGGAAAAACATACTGTCCATCCTTTGTTATCTTGGCTGTTACATTCTGCTCCGTACTCCAATAACAAGCGAGCAAGTTCTAACCTTCCTTCTTTACAAGCAAACATCAATGGTGTTACACGGTGTCTTTCAGCTGCGTTTACTAAAGCCTTTTTGTCCAACATGAGTTTTGCACATTTAACTAAAGCATCTTCGTTCTCATGGCTCGATGCGCAAACGGCCATAAAAGCCGTGTAAAGATCTTGCGAAGCCATATTCCAGTTATTCTACATTATAATAAGCATTATGTAATTTCACCTTTGTGAAAATTTGGGTCTGCTCCAGCTTCTAGGAGGATTTTTACTGCCTCCGATTGCCCACAGGAGCCGGCATACATTAACGCCGTCCATCCTGATTTCAGAACTTGATCAGCTGCTAAACCTCTACCCAGAAATTTTTTAATCAATTCGTTATTCCCTTTCACGGCTGCCATTCGAACATCTTCCAGATCTATGGACTTAATTGAAGGTGGTAAGGCTTGTTGGGTCTTGTTGTTGGGTTGGTTATGGTTTGTTGTAATTATATTTAGCATTTTCTGTGCTTGAGTTTTGGGTTCCGGCTCCTAGAAAAGCATTACAGAAATTACTAATACCCTTACATTTATTTATTTAGTTTAAGTAATAAAATAAAACGCTAACTTGATTTTGATAGGAGCTTTGTCGTTTTGAAGAAGATAAACTATAACTAAAGCTCAAGTCGTCTGAATCCCTGTCATCGTCCGACATTCCTGCTGGTCGCCCACTCATTTTTTACTAAGAATGTTAGCAGTTATTATCCAGTAGCTCTTGCCTAAAAATACGTAACGCCTTTAAACAACGCGCTCGAAGTTTCAAATAAACACACGCTGCATTGTGCTCGTGCTCGTTAGTATCGCGTGTCTGTAACGTCCGAAGTCCAGAAACAAACACAAGGCGACCTCTGCCGAAGAATTTTCTGTCAGCCAATGGGATCGAAGGGAAATTCTTGAACTAGTTCAAGACTTCAACGAAGAAAGAATTTGACCCAAAAAAACTCTCTTTAGTTTAGTTTATTTTATGGTCGAGCTTATCAACGCACTTTTCCGGTTTGGTAACGCAAACGAATGCTTCACTTATGCTTCCGTCTGTTTCTCACAAGAGATCAGGAAACCGCAGCTGCCGTCTTTCACTTTCCCAGACGCGTAGCGACTGCAGTTTAGAGTCGACATAGAGAGTGAATAAGCTGTTAGACGAATTTGCATGCCTCGGAGCTTGGCCAGCAATCTATCTATATCCAGCCGTTGGTCCTTGGGTACAAGTATAACGGTTTTCATCTCAGAATCTTCATCTTAGGAGTCACTTGTCGCTGCACAATAATTGGCGTCAGATACGGTATAGAACGGGGTGTGTAACGCAACGGGGCTCCGGATCGTAAAATAGAAAAAGAAACTAGTCAAGAAGCGAAAGGTCCAAAAAAAGTGACGCAGTATCCAAAGGTTATAGTTGGGTGTAGTTGGCAAGTGGTTCTGGTTCCCGTTGGCACTCGTACTCCGTAATGGTTAGACTTAGACGAAGATGAAAGCTCTGTGGTGTTTGTTCTGTGTGTTCGCAGCCAAGTTCGCTCTCATTACATTCCTCCCAACAGTACACGCATGCCATGCTAATTCGACCGCAGTGGGAGTTTGTTTGCACATCTACCTGGAGCGAGACTTTCCGTCACTCGAAGGCATTATATATCCCAAAAGGCCAAAGTAAACCTATTCGATGTGACAATCATGTTATCTTCGGAAATTAACCAAACTTTTTAGTGACCCCGGTAGCACTGCAAATAATAAACAGATTATTTTCCTGGGCGGCGAAGAACTCAACAATACATACAAGTAAGTTTGTATAGAGATGATGGTTTTCTAGAGTTAATTGTTTGTCAAGCCGAATTGGAGAAGTGGTAAAATGTTTAGAGGACATCCAGTCGTCATGCCACTATTATGTCGAGTTCTTCCCGTACCGACACTTGGTAACTAGTATTCGCAGAACGCACACGTGGCTTGGCGAAGACTTGCAAAAACGTTTCGGAAGTAAATAAATCAGTTGCGAAACCAATTAAAGCTTAACGAGTCTCCGAATTAGCACTTCTTCGTTCCTTAAATTGCTACGAAGAAGCGCGACGCAGAACCCGTCCAAACGATAACTGTTATGAGAGCCAAGTACCAATGAATGTCTGGCAGAAGATCATGCGAGTGGAAATTGGAATGAACATCTGCCGGTATGTTACCAAACTTGTTGTTTGAGATGTTTTAACACAGTTTGTAGTGCACTTGAGAGACAGCTTGTCTGTTTGGAGCAGTCAGGAATCATTGAGAAACAATGCACGAGACCTGAAGCACCGATCCTCTACCGAAACGCTACTAGCAAATTTCTTCACGAGTGGTGTAATGGCACTACTCGCAATTTTCCATTACCATTACACTATATGATATTCGCGTTCGTATTAGTCTTTCTCGGACGCCAAACTTACTAATATTCTTATTAAAGGGCAATAGTCAACGACATAGCATATTGATATTTGGATGAATTCTTATTGTACACATTATTCTAAAAACGAAAAAATTTGTTTCAAATTTGTATGACTAGCCATTCCCGAGTTATTGCAGGCGTGGCCTACGAGCGCTATTCACTGTGGCACTGTTAAGACTTCTGTGCTTTCGTACAAAAACTGGTATATAGACAATAGGTGAGGTAAAAAAGCGGAAACAAATGAAAGCAAAATCGTGCAAAATCTCTCTTTTGGGGTAGACTTGGACTATTTCTTATCCTTCCATATCGCAAGTGTTATCAAATTGGCTTATTCTCATACACTATGTCCACCCCGAAAAAATAAAAACTTACATAGTCTTAAAAAAAATTGAGCAAAACATCTAGTTTCTGTTGATGTTTTTTCTTTCTTTCATTCACACTATAATTATTAAATTAATTCACACTCGGAAAAACTCAAACTGGTAGGCCTGAGCACATTCTTGAATTACTGGCATAGGAATGACAAACGCCTGGTCCAATTCCGTCCCTTCATCCTCTACAATTCCGTCTCTTCATCCTCTATCAAAATAATCGCTCTCGTCCGAACCTTCTGCCATTTTACTCGCTGAATATCACGTTGGCACTTCGTACGTACACAAAACACACGGTCAGCTGAGCGCCCAGGAAGCTTGGCATTCGACTCTACGTCACAGGGTCCACGTGACCGCGTTGGCCAATGGCAAAATATGCCCCGTTCGAATGTTAGACTTGTTATTTTCTTATTATCTAGTTTTTATTTTAGCGTATGATAAAAAGACACATAGAATTGGAAACTATATTTTTTACTCCTTATAAGACAAAGTTGTTTTTTGGTGGCTATTGCCCTTTAGAATCGAACAAATCAATACAAAATCTCGTCTTGTTTTGCATCACAGTAGTACTATTTATTTGTTCCCATGTGGACATAACCTTTAAATTTGCCGAACTATCCGTTTAATATCGAATTGTAAAAATAGGATGATTAGTCCAGGAAAAAAATAGGGGAGAGAAAAAAAGAACATGTGTAGGGCAAGCCCAAGTCGTCACTAGAGCTTAATTAGTTAACTGACCTTCGAGTCCTTGAGGTTACAGGCGATTTACCATTTGATTCTCGGTTAACATAGGAAAATAACCCTAGACTGTCTGCTACTAAACACGAGTGTTCCAATGAGGGAACAGAACAATGCATTCTAAACGAACGGGCAGTTACGGCAATAAGGGCACAACTCAATGCTGTCCTTCAAAGTATTCCTTGCTGCCGGTAGGATCAGCTTTCATCGACTTAGAACCAGGAGTCCAACCAGCAGGACATACCTCACCATGTTTGTCCGTGAACTGAAAGGCCTGGACTAAACGCAAAGTCTCATCGACGGAACGACCAACCGGCAAGTCATTAACGGTAATTTGGCGAAGACGTTGCTTGTCGTCAATAATGAAGAGGCCACGGAAAGTTAGACCCTCATCTTCCTTGTAAACGCCGTAGGCTTTGGAAATAGTAGTAGCCTTGTCGGCCAGCAATGGAATGTTCATGGAACCCAAGCCACCTTGCTTGCGAGGAGTGTTAACCCTACACAATGAAACCAAACAATTAGTGTCAAATTTGTTAGCATTAAAATAACGGCCCAGCTAGGCTAACCGCAACAATAACTCACCACGCCAAATGGGAGAAATGGCTGTCCGTTGAGCAGGCAATCACTTCGCAACCAATCTTGCGGAATTCTTCGGCGCGGTCCGAGAAGGCAATGATCTCAGTTGGGCACACGAAGGTACTGCACAATAAATAAATAATTTCAAATAAATCGTAATTAGAAAAGCTACTTTAGTTGTACTTACAAGTCCAAAGGATAGAAGAAGAGCACGACGTATTTGCCGGCGTAGTCAGCCAAGGAGATCTCTTTAAACTGGCCATCAACAACCGCAAGGTTACGGAACTGCGGTGCAGGCTTCTGGATTTCAGGCATAACAGGCATGGTGACTTCTGCTTCAGAAGGTTCTAAAGTCGACAGTAACTGCCAAAGACACAAGGAGAAGCTCTTATAGGCAAGACGTTACAGGTAAGAGGATTTTGACGTGGAAACATGTGTAGGTAGGAACAAAAGCGCGGGGATTCTTGACTCGACAGACAGCACAAACCAATAAGCTTAACACACAAGTACAACCAAACGGTTAAGTCACGCCTTGTAGTACAGCTTGTAACGAGTAATTTCCCGGTTCGTTCGAAGTGGCGAAATCAGCTGCCGGATCCCCTTTTATTTCCCGCAAGTTAGGGAAGTCTTCAAACGCCGAGTTCTCTCCCGGAAATGACGCAACGCAGTTCGATTCCGGATGTTCAAGACTATGCGGGAACACGTCTAACTGCTCTATCGACGCCGAAGCTAGTTCGCGTAAACTATTGTGCAAACTTTTCGAAGAACCTCGTGAACACCCGCTCCCCATTACATGTGTTGGTCAAGAACTGAGACGGCAAGCCACTCCAAGGTTGTGTTACTTAGCAAAGTGGATCCATGGTTACAACTACAGCCCTAATCAATAGACAACGATTGCCAACGATGATAACGTCTGATTAACTATGTTCCCTCAATCTAAAGCTTCTGTACAGGTGCGAAGTCTATGCAACTTTTACCTACGCCGGTCTTAAAACTAATACCAAAGGTGCATTGCTGGCACGATCTGTAACACGCTAGCTAGGTAACCTGCGCGCAAAAATAGTGCATTTACCACGCAAAAGGGGGTCGACAGAGCGGGGGGAAAACGAGTAATAAATCGATAAATGCGAACAGACATGTTAATATTGGAAGAATAGCAATAACAGGACGCCTGAACAAACGTCATAAAACCCTGGTCTCCATAGCATCCTGACCAGCCACTTTTAATGGTCATTACACACGACAGTGTGAGCCATCCTGCTCATTGCCGCCTATGCTGTTTCCCGGGACGGCTCTGGAAAATGGGCTTGTGTAGTAGGCCAGTCGTTTGGTATGTGCCCGTGCAGAAAAGGGGGCTAGGGGGGAACAATAGAGGGCAAACCAGTAATATTGAGAAGGGGGCCCTTAGCTTTGAAAACGTTCGAAACCAGCTGTGCCGCTGGCCATGCAGCTTTGCCTTGTTTCCAAGACGGCTTACCTACCGTCTGCTTGACAACATGGCTACTTTAGCAGACGGATTTTTACAGCTCACGTTAAGGAATTCGGTCCCGATACAGACAACAATAACTCGTCATTAATTGAAATAATTAAATACAACTAGGCTATGGCAAATCTATCTAATTCCTTTACAAAAAATGCCATCAGTAGCGTAGTATTCCCACAATAAAATTGTAAACGAAGAGCAGAAACTTACCGACTTGAACACACACTATAGGTCGAGAGACTGTGACTTGACAGAGCCTCCAAACGTTACCGGAATGAATTACAAAGTAACCAACGGCAACCGCCAGATTCGAATAGTAGATTTTTATAAAATAAGAATGAACTCACCTCTTTGTGGCGTTGGATAAGTTGAGACAACTGTCCCAGGAGTTCATTTAATGCGTGAGTCGATGAGGTAGATAATGTGGATAATTCTTGGCACTTTGGCGGATCCACTACGAGCTGATCGTCATTCGTGGGCGTGAGCAACATTTCTCGTTTAATTTTATCATGAGGCACAGGTAAGAGCGTCTCTATCGCTTCAGTAAGCGTAGAGATTTGTTTCAAATGTACATCATTAACCTTTGATTTGGAGGTAGTCATAGGAGGCAATAAATGGGCTTGAATTAAGGCACCCAAATTTGATGAGGAGGAACTTTGTTGAGTAAAAGGAACTTCAGGTTCGACTTTGACGTCCGAAGACCGTCCAGGAATGACTTGAAGAGAGTTTGACACGGCAGACTTTTGCAAATCGAGCGGTTGCTTTTGCTCTTCTTCTTCTTCTTCTTGATACGCTTCCATTGTTTCGGGCTCTTCTTTTTTCGCTTGCAAACTCAGCCGCAGCAGTGACATCGCAGTGCTTTGAGATACGCTCATTCTTCCATCGTCGTCTTCTTCATGCAATTCACGAACATTATTCGAATAATCTTGAGCTTCCAAAATTTTCATAGGCGATTCAGATTGACGTACATTTGAATAGGAATGGTGTTGAGGAACTTGTACCGTATAGTTATGATTACCATTACTTTGCATGTCCATCTCTGGGGTTATCACGGTGGACGAGGAAGCCGAAGGCACAGCGCGATCTGGGTGAGATCGCTTACGTGGCCTTCGCGTAGGAACCGACAGATAATCCTGAGACAGATTCATTGGCGAGGATTCGGCACTAATTTTGTGAGCCAAATCCAACGCGATATCGCTTATCTTGGAAAACGATTTAGGAACATTATTACCGCTACTATAACTACTAGGATTGCCAGCTGATGGTACTGGCGTGGTGGATGGCGTCGTCGACGAGGAGTTTGATCCATTGCCATGGCCATGGCGATTGCGCTCATTGGGCGATACAGCGTCTTGCCCCGATTCACGACGAGATCGGCTGTTACCGGAGTCTTTCCTTTCTCGCTGGCCTCCGTCTTGGGCCGAAAAAGTGGCTGTTAGGGGAAAAGGTGACGTGAAAGTGGGCGAGGACGTTCCCCCAGCTCCGGCCATGACAGCTGAATATTTAGCATTCAAGCTAGCCATAGTGGAAGCCATGCTGGCCATACCAGCCATGCTTGAAACGGGTAAGAGCGAGCGCAGATCCATATTGGCGACTGAAGCTAGTGACGCTGTAGACGCCAAATCGACTAACCCTTGTTGGGCAGCCCAGAGCATCAAACTTGGCGAAACTATGCTGGGATTAGGAAGACGATTTTTAGAGCCCCGTGAGCGTTTGGTAGGCGGAGGGGTGCTACTTATAGATGTTTGTAGCTGAGCTTGTTCAAGTTGATGATAGTTGGACAGGTCACGTCCTAAGTTGTGGCTATTTTTCCGAGAAGCAACCAAGTTTCTGGTCACATCGGAAAGGGAAGTTGAGCCTCTTTGTCTTTCGCCAGCACGATGACTTGAACCGTTTGCTGTGCCTATGACCTGTCCGTGACCATGTGTCCCCTGCGTCTTGTTAGTCGAAGAAGCCAGGCCTTGGCTTTGCATGGCCATCGTGAGAGCGCAAGCATGACGGCGTAGGCCTCCTGTTCCATCGCGCGGCGTATAGTGGACCGGTTTGAGGCATCCATTACATACTGCGTATGGTAAGACTCTTCCATCCACCCTAACACGCTTGAACCAACGCCAAGCTTCAGACTTGCCTGCATCAAACGAAATTAATTCCAATCGGGGAGACTGGACGCGGATGAGATCCAAAATCTCTTGTTTATCCACACTCATGGCCATGGTAAAGGATCAAGTCGCACTTCCAACAAAAAGCTTTGACAATTTTCTGGCTCCAGGTCGTAAATCTTGTTTTCCAGAAAGAGTGATGATACGTATTGGCACTTAGTTATGCAAGATTGCAGTAATATAAAATAAAAAAGGTCACTGCATCACTGATTGTTTTTGTTTTGAGCACTTGACGTTTAGGATCAACAACTTTTTACATCCGTGCGCTACCACTGCGTTGTTTACTGTATAAGATCACGAAATAATGGCAACTTTCCATTGTCCACCCTATGCTTACTGCGTCCAGCAGTCCACCCACCCCCTAAATAAAAGCTGCTGCTCTGCTGTGCAACCCCTGTTGCTGGGTTGGAGCACGATGGTTGAATGACTTTTGGTAAATTGGTACTGTAGTGGTGCGTGCTGGCCTGGCCAAGCACGAAGACCAGAGCGTTCATGCTTCCGACCGATTGCTGCTACCGCGACCCCGGGCTTTCGTGAGGGACACCCGGTACCGGGGTAAACCTATCTCTTTCCCCGAGTGTATAGAGGGCAAAAGATAGAGAGAAAGAGACATTCGAAATGGGAGAATCGGGAGGGAAGAGGGGTTCACGTGAAATACTAGCGTTGCAATAAGAAAGAAAAGAAAAGGAGGGGGGCGATCAACCGTTTGAGAATACTACAGCACAGCATAGGAAAGCGGGAAAAAAGGGCAGGGGAGGCCAAGCGAAAGGTAGAGGGGGTTTCCTTCGCTCGTTGTGCACACACGCTCTTGTTCCCGGGTTGAAAAGGTACCCCGAACGAACGAATCCCGACCGCTCCCGATAGCTTCAAAATCCCGGGGTTTCCACCCTCCTGTTGCTGGTCTCTATTCTTTCCTTTCTTTCACGGCTCTACCCCCCTTCCCTTTTTACTCCCGAACCGGGAACTTTCTAGCAACCACCCCATTTTCCTCCGGCTTTTCAATTGTCGCCTAGTTGGGTGGGTAGTATCTAAGTGTGAGTATGACCCAAGAGTGACCCCATCCTCCCTGTTGGCCAAACTCAGCCTACGGCAATGTGGCAGCTTTTACTTACTACTTTAACCCCCCCGTTCTTGTTACACGAACCTCTCACGAAGTCCCGCGGTCACCGTTGCTTGGGCCTTGGAATGGAAAGAGAAAGAGGGGGGTCTCATGCTTCAAGAAACCTGGGGAAAGAAAATGGACAATAAGTGGAAGTAAAAAGTTCGGGGGGTGGTAACCTTGTTGAATACGTACCGGAAGAGGGGCGACTGGCGCCGGACAAAGAAGCAGGGAGATGACGAAACCAAAGGGAATGGGTTGATTATATCCTTCTACCTAATTATGCAAGTCGTTTTCCAACTTGCTTACCATGACCAAAGCGGCAAAGTGCGAAATTTGGAAACATCGCGTACCATCTGCTGCCTGTTCGCGTTTCGCGGGATTATGCTGATTCATTTGACGGCTTACGTTCTATAACTACATTACATCCGGATGTCGCATTTGGGCGTGCAGATTGCGAGTAGGCGATGTAAGCTAGGAATTAGAGAAAGAGCTGGAAAAAGGAGGGGGATCGCAGGGTATATGGAATAAATGGTAAATGAGCTTAACGTTTTCAGCAATGCAACGTGACGGGAGAGGGTTGGGTGCGTCTGCGTCTATGCCTGTGCGTTGCCGTGTTAAACCAAATGAACGAACGAAGCCGACCCCCTGCGGCACGATTGTTCACGCCGGCAGATGTTGTACACGAACCTCATTTTAGCCATCCCGTCCAAACGGCAACCAGATGACCTGGCCATGACACGGCCTTTTTAACATGACCTCTGAGACTTGGCAAGCGAAGGTCAAACTTTATCTCTTCTATGAAACAAGCTTTCCCCCCATTGTAATTACCCTGCCTGTTTTTCCAGAATTTGAATGCTGCTGCGGCCATCGACTGGTCAACCTGGAAGTGCAAGTGAGCACCCGCCAGAATCAGGCTGAACATAATGACGGCAAAAACGCAGTAAACCAAGAAGGTGATGTGGGGGAAGGGAGGTCTTGAAAGAGGTCACAACAGTGACCGCTGGTTGACCTTAGCCTAACGTAAAAATGCCAGTCGTAATAGGCATCCGCCTTGTGGAGATCGAACAGGGAATTCCAAGGCTACATTTCCTCGTAGACGCATTTGAGCCAACAGGGAATTCTTTTCCACGAACGTTTGGAGTGCTTCAGTATTTTGAAGATCATTCCATAGAGACACATCCTTTCAAATCGTGCAAGTTTGCGGTTCAGCACTTATAGAGAAACGTGTAGAACCCAACTACTCTAAAAATGTCCCTATTAGGGAAGATCGTTGCTTAATTAATAAAGAGTGTAATGCGCAGGTTTTATTCGCTGAAAGAGGGTAACTCAGGAACTTTTGTCTCTCACGGACATAATTAATTTAGAGGACATGACAAGTTAAAGTAACAGCCGATTTGGAATTCTTATGAGCCATTGTCATCCGCTGGGACCATCTGCAGCGCCTCTCATGCGCAAGCGAGTTATCGATCTGTATTCGCATTCACGCCGCCATTCTCGAATAAATGGATACCTAGAACCCGCGTAGTCCCTTGTTTAGGTTTCCGTTTCACAGAATCCTTTCAACAGCAAATACGTATTCTTTCTAGTTCCTTGTTTACAATGGGATTCTTTGATTCTTTAATCGTATTTCTCGGCTTCAAACGTCGGGAAGTGCGCATTGTCGTTGTTGGCTTGGATAATAGCGGGAAAACGACCATCTTACAACATTTCCAACCGCCTGAGAAGCGGGCTATCGAATCCCTTCCTACAGTTGGTTTTACGGTTGAAAAATTTCGAAGTAAGTTTCGCTAGTTTCTATTTCACGATATAGTACCTTGTTGTTTTGTTCTAGTGGGGAAGATTGGCGTTGTAGCATTCGACATGTCAGGCCAGAGTCGATACCGCTCGTTATGGGAGCACTACTACAAAGATTGTCAAGGCCTCATTTTCGTCATCGACAGTAGCGATAAGCTCAGATTGCCCGTAGCTAAAAACGAGGTCGAGCTAATGCTCCAGCACCCTGACCTGAGATCCAAAGACCTGCCTTTGTTAGTCTTTGCTAATAAAACGGATATAGCCTCCAGCTTTTCAAGTATAGAAGTAAACTAACGAACACATTTACTCCGCCAAACGAGCAGGAAATGCAAGGAAAGGCTTTTATTGTGATTAGGTCAGTAATGGACTGGGATTAGATCACGTTCCAAATCGACAATGGCATATATGTTCCTCCAATGCTATAACTGGTGATGGGCTCAAAGAAGGCCTCGAGTGGCTGACGCAGCGAATCCAGGAAGAATTGGATAAAAAATAGCAGATGGGTAAACAGCTGACTAGACTTGTCCCCCCAAAAAGAAAAAAATCCGTCCTCGTATGCCTTATATACGCATGAAACGTAACATTAGCATTGCGAGATTACTCTTTAAATTGTTATGTATATGCGCACAATATCAATGCTTCCTGCAACACCCACACCATGTAGCAAGTTACAAGTTAAAAATTAAACTTCCATGGTAATTTTGGTTCATTTTGACTTCAAGAATCCATCGCTGTATTTAACGTGGAATGTGGGGCAAGCAGTGTAACCAGGGAGTGATGGGGAGGAGTAAGTGCAATTGCGAGACAGCCCATTCAGAATCCTAAGATAGCGTTGTAGAAACACCACCAGCTCAATTTCGTTTCTTTTGTTTGTTTTGCCTGTCCAGTAACCATCAAGCACAAAGGAAGCAAGTAAACCTTAGCTTCACGACTCTTCTTTTTCTTGAACACTGTCTTTCCTAGATCGCATTGGCCAGTAAATAGAATCTTATACTTCCAACTGCACCAAAAGCGCTCGTGCACGGTAAGACCAATAAATCACAAAGAAAGCCACACGCAGAGCCATGGTTAAATTTAAAAACTAAAAGAATAAATATTTTCCATGAGTCCCTTTGCTGTTACTTTGTCTAGCCAATGCTTTTAACCCAATCACAAATAACACACCTAGTTGTTTTGGAATAATACAAATGAGGAAAGAACTTAATTCAGAGCATACATCTCTTGTTTCCATTGACAATCTTTCAGTTTAAATTTAGTTGAAAACGTTCTTTTTTCTTTACTGTTCCTCGTCTCCCAAATCATGGCGAACCTTTGAAAAATCAAAATCTTCGCCCGTTCCCCTACGGAAAACGTCCAACACATCCAGACAAGTCGTCTCAAAATGAGTAGTAGCATCATAAGAGCAGGAAATGAACAGTTGTGACTCTAAACCTTTATCCTTGGGAACGTAGAAGTCACTCACGGACAAAAACCTGTAGATAATTGTTAGTCAATAGTCACAAATAAGAGCAAATCCTGAATTACTTCTGTTTGATCGGTCCTAGGAGATCTAAAGCTGGTTTAATTTCGACCTCAGGATTTTCGGTTTCAACAGTGGTGGACACCATAGCAATAAACCAGCCTTTAGCTGCCACTTGATGGGTATAGCTCACCACACTAATGTAAATATCCGAACTACGTCCAAGCTGGACAGGAATATTAAACGTAATTCGTTATTTTTCAAGGAAATCTAGCTCAATCAAGCGAATCCTACTTGTTTTTGTGGAATAATAATTTGGGTAGAAAGCGCATCTTTGGTATTCGGAATAGGATGATCTAACAGGCAGATACAACGCACTACTTGACCGGTCTTTTCCACACTATCTGGGACATATGTGGGATCACAATAAACCTGCTTGCACCTTGCAATTTCAGAACCCGATTTAACACCCACGATGCGCCCGTTTTCCATAACAAGCTCATCGATGGGCTTATCTAACATATACGTGCCCCCATAGATTGCACTCAGCCTAAAAATAAAATAAAAAAATTCAATAATATATTGTATGTCTTCGAACCGACCCAGAAAAAAGGACAAAAGCATAAAAAAGGGAAACGCATAAAAACAAAGGGTATAATTAGTTACCTGGCAAAACCTTGCGGCAGCTCACCCAGTCCATACATAGGGTACAGATAAGGGGACTTGCCATAACGAGCCAAAGACTCGGAATAAAGCTTAATGCGAATCACAGTCTCGATGTATGGTCTGCCGAGGTAGTCATCATCACGGTGTAAAGCTAAGGCATGACCAGTAAAATCGGCCGTATTCTTATCCAGGCCAAACTTTTCGAAGAGTTGAGCCATGGTGGACTTGTTGGGGTCAAGATCCTTCCAGGTTTTAGGGTCATCCTCCTTAAAGTCTTGAGCAAAGACCAAAAAGTTTTTGAATCGACGTTTCTCAAAGATTCCCATCAAATCTAAAAAGCGAATGTTTGAAGTTAAGGCTCCAAAATCAAGAAACAAAACGATTTTCGTTTTTTAGATAATCTACCAGAACTCAAGGCTTCCTTCTCATCAGCTGGGACCTTGGAAATCTTGCTTCCCTTGTAAACATAAGAACCTTCAACTGATTTGAACTCCAAGTAACGAGTAACTCCGGTATGAACCAGCAGCTTGACAAGCTGCCCATTAGCCATCAAAAACTTGGGGATCAGGTCAACATTCCAGTCCCTTTTAAGTAAAAGATATTTCTGTTAAAATTACATTTTTGAAAATTTTTCTGACAAAAGTACCTTCCTCTGCCATACGAGTCATCAGGCGCAGGGGCTCCGAACTTGGAAAACAGCTCCTCTAATGGGGTGATAGATGCAGACTCTCCTCCATAATATTTATTTCGATCCATATGAAGAACCTTCTTGCCGGACACAGACAGCATGCCACTGATGATGCATTCCTAATAAAAGCGCCTTCTTATTAACAAGGTTAAGCATGAAAACCCCCTTTTCGGCAATAGTTTAAGCTAATAATTAAGACCCAAGATGGCGGGTGCCGGCCCACCCCTTTCGATCTTACTGACTTTCGCGACTTTCTGCTAAGAAAATTTCAACTACCATGCAGATAGACTAATACCTATAAAACCAGCTTTAAACATAATAAAGAAATTACTTACTTTTAGGCCGGTACCTAAAACAATTGCGTCGTATTCTTCATCCATTATGGACACAGGGCACACAACACGTCTGTACAGTTACAGTACGCAACTATAAAACCAGGGGGCGCTTGCCGTGACGTCACTTGTCGATGTGCTCAATAGCAAAACAGCAAACAAGCGCGAGTTTTGAAACAGGCTGGAAAATCGGGTAGCAATAAGAGATGTGAATTGTGGGTTTATCTGAATTTTTAGTACGGTTCATGACGTAAAATGTTGATAGTTATTTAATATTATGCGAAGTAACGGGCTGGTCCATTCTCACGGCAAACGCAACATACAAGTCATGTAAAACCGTTCAAATGTGGAAAACAAGAAAAAGTAGGCAGTGCAGGCAGCAGCGGTGAAAGACATACATCACTGAATGTGGTCTCGGTGAAAAAAAGAAAGAAAAACCATAAAAGATAAAAGCCTGGAAGCAGGTGGGAAAGTATGCGTCTTTTCGAATCTTCATAGTCCATTCCTAAGGAATTCGCTGCCTATAACAAAAAAAACTCCGCCCCATTCCAAAGGATGCGGAATTCCACGGCATAGCGTGTGAATGGGATGGGCCACATATAGAATCCATATATTAGGAGATGTTCAGAAAGTTCAGCGGCGTCCAGAACTTTCCTCTTCGGAAAGACTTCTTGTCCATGGTTAGAATCTGATGGATTTACGCTTGCCTCAACAGTCTCGACGGAGCACACGTGGACAGAAGACGCGTAGCCTCTTCCCACCTCAGAAGAAAATTTTTCAAGTGCTGAGCAGATCGTCTGCTACATACTGATAACCCCAACCGCTCTCAAGCAATATATTACAGGTAAGTTATGCATTAGATATTTTGCATGTCAGTTTATGGTGAATTGAAATTTAAAAGCACGCTATTGTTATCAGACGTAAAATCAATTTACGAAAAGAAAAACAAACTCTAATTAGCGAGTGCATGTTTGATGGAAAATAACCCCTTACATGCGAGCTGTCATTTGCTTTTACAAAGAAGATGAGTCGTTCACGCTCGTAATAAAATGCAAAATAAAATATGCTTCGAAGTATATTGTCAATTGTTTTAACACGAATCCATTTAATTCCCAAAAGCAACCTGTCGCGGGTTTCTATGACAGATATAAATCGGGGTTAAAGTTACCCATTCGTTAGGATCGCTAGCATTCCTCTACCTGTTGCCTTTCGTTCTCCCTGCCCATGGGCATAGGCATGCATAACTCTACACCCAAATCTGGGTTAACGTTAGACCCAAACCGGAAACCTCGCCTATATTAGTCCTAAGGACTTTTTCGTCGAATTTCTCTTCGCACCAAAAAAAGCGAATGTCTGAAAGGGAAGACGGTTCGATTTTAGGTCTCCAAGTATCGGCCGTAGTGCGAGCTAAAAGGAATGCCGGAATACTAACTACTCTTAAGATTGCGTACTTGTTTTCCAGGTATTAAGATTGGACTATCTCACTGGCTTGCCTTTTTGAGAACCTCAAGATGGGTGGTATTAGTCGACAACTTGGGGGACCTTTGCTGTTGGCAGTATTGAGCTTCTTGACATGCCAGGTACAACTACGAACGGAAATGCATTTTCTCTCAGGTCCTCACCTGGGGATAATGATACCGCCAATATTTCGAAACACGTTCTTGCAGCAACAGCTTCTTTGAATTGTTTACCTCGTCTCAGGCATTCGGCGAAGAATCTGCAAGCATCAAAGATCTGCGAGTACAGTGCTCGAGATCCGGCATGACCGTTCATACGACGTTTGACCGACCTTTCTATGGAACTGTGTACTCCAAAGCCCACTACGAGTCCCCGAAATGCACCTTCATCTCGACACACAACAACGGTCAGCTTTCCTACAGGTCAGTATAAGCAAAACTATATGCCCGATCTAGTCTTATTATAAAAAACAACAACATGGGAATTAAAGCCATTCGACGCTTGACTGAGTACTGAGTAAAGCCATAATCATTCTGGCGTTAAGGATCTAGTTCAATGATTTTCACGCTTATCTCCAGTATAATCTAACTGGACATAACCCGGGCTAGGAAACATCAAACTCAATTCTCAGACCCGATTCATTGTATTCAAGTTATTTGATAAATAGCAAGGTTCTTTTCTTTCTTCACTGCTTTCTTTTATTTCTTTACTCCGTGAAATAACTTTTAGCTTATTATCTAACTTTTGGGACACAAAAAGTTTTTTGTTTTTTTTTAATCTAACTTTTGGGACTGTCACGGGAAAACGCCTCTCGAAATGGAATTGTAGGCTAAGCTAACGAATTTTTTCTGTTGACTTCTGCTAGTTTCAACATCCCATTGGGCGGCTGTGGAACTCGTCGACAAGAAGGCAATGAGGCGGAACCCGATGCCACTTTCTTAGAAAACACCCTCATTTTCCAGGCCGATCCACTCATCCAAGAAGCAGGGGATGTAGCCCGTAATTTGCGTTGCGTATGGCGAAATAACTTGCAAAAGGCCGTAGGGGCCAAGTTGCAAAGGGTATACCAGCCCAAGACGGTAAAATTATTGAGCTTCACTTTGCTAAAGCAACTTTGAAGGTCGAAAATGTCAAAAATATGAACGTTTACGTAGATTACTGTCCGTTTGGATTCGAAAGCTGTTGATACCTTAGCAAGCGTTCAAGTTGCCCCCGAAGCAGGTGTCACAGCATCCGGCATTCTTTACACGAACCCAGCGACCGCCTCGATGGTCATTTATCTCAAGGGTATATTTTGTATAATTTTTTATTGCATTTCTTTTTCCAATATCACGTATGATACCACAGGCTTGGACAATTATTCTACTTATGACGGCAACATCGACTGGTGTTTGGTCGAAGGCATTCCAGACGTTTTTTACCTAACAAACGCAGAAGGCTGTGTCACCAGAACCGATTTACTTACTCCCTTCTACAAAAGCAAAGACACGCGAGGTGTGGAGGCCCACATAGCTCTCTATAGTTTCTTCAAGGTATAGAATTAGAAATTTACATGATTAGAAACCACTTATTTGTCTTTCTATTCTATATAGGGCCTAAAAATACCGAAAAATGATCCCAACTTTGCCATCACGTGCCAAGTTGAAGTTTGTAAGAATACCGGATGCAGTCAACGTTATTGTCGCTATTAAAGTTCCGAAATCAATTATATTGTTAGCTTTAGCTTAGTTTATAGCTTTTTAAAAACGCGCCGGTCGTGCCATGTGATCTTTTGAGGCTAACACAGAGAAATGAAGTAGAGCTATATAATCCGTTAGGATCTATAATAAATCGATGTTATCTTGTTATCGGTTTATACAACACTTTGACGTGTACTAACACTTTATTAAAGTCACAGCAGCAAGGAACTGGTTTCAACTGTAAATACAATTCCGCTTGCAATCGATAACGATATGCTAAAACCTCGATTTTTTATCAGCTACACAATTCAGCAATTTATAACTTGGCTGTTTCGAGGATACAGACACATAAAACTACAACATTCAACACTCAAACAATATCACGCCTAAATTACATACACCATTACATAAAGTCATGGTTTGGAATGATCACCGAACGCCAATAAGTATACTTGTTTCTTTAAAACCGGGAATGACTAGACTCTGGAAGCACCTAATCGCGTTTAATTTCGGGGCGGTATAGCTGGTAACGTCCGGGCTGGTACAGGGGGAAGCTGTCGCTCGGGCACAGGAGGTGGTGGTCCTGTAATCGACGACGGCACAACCTTTCTCGCAACATCTGAGGTTTCGACCGTAGCGTTGGTTCTGGGTGCAATGGTCGGGGCTTGACGGACTGGAACAGGTGGAAGTTCTCGAGAAGGAACAGGAGGCAAAGGACGTGCCGAAGTCGGTGGTGCTTGAGGCGCAACAGTACTCGGTACCAAAGGTGGGCTGGAATTTTGAAGCTGTTCCAATTTGGCAGCCATAGGTGGAGGACGCTTGGGAGCAGGTGAACTCCTCACATCTTGCCCAAGAATCTCCATCACACCTGATAAATTCAAAAATCCAGAACATTACGAATGAATTCATGAATCCCGAAAAACTGACGCATATAAACTTTACCTTCTTTACATAAACGCCCAGCCAAGTTTGTAAGGACTTCTACTTCTTCAGGTGGTGAATAGCTCAAGCTTTCGTTTAACGGTACGGAATTATCACAAGTGAGAGCCAACTCCTTGGCGAGCTGTAAAGGCCAATCCGGTGTCTTCAGTCGCAACTTGAGCTTAAAGCCACCGACCTATACAAAGAAAATAATTCACTCAACTCTGTTTTTAAGGCCTTAATAATGCGCACGGATAATGGGCTTAGCCGTAAAGCTCGTAACGCATTAGCGGACTCGCGGAACGTGAGCAGGACGTAATCTTCTACGTATCTAACCAACACAACTTCTCCCGCTGAAGAGATCTTTTGCAGCACTTCCCCTATAACTTGGTCTTCTTGAAGGAATGTATCGCTGTGCTCAGGATTCTAGAAATACAAATTTAAAAAATATTTTTTTTTTCAAATAATCATAATAATAGCAATAAAGCTCTAGAGCCGCTTTAGGCGAAAGCCTATTAGAAAGCGGGTTACGGCAATAAATTTAAAAAAAGCTCTAGGGAGCAGTTATATCATACCTCTATAACAATGCTGGCATCAGGGGGTCCCACCTTGAGGACACATTGCTCCAACATTTTTCCTAGTTTGGCTGTCGAAGTTTCACTGACGTCAACGTCAATAATTGCTATGACTGGCCTATGATCACTTTGCTTCAATTCAGCTCTCCCGTAGTACAGAATATTCCCGTAAGACAAGGCTTCTAGAAAACCATAAAAAATTCATGAACGCATAGAATTAGTCTAGTGAACCTACTAAAAAATAATAATAATATTGTAAGTAATTCTAAAAAATAATACTAAAATACTAAATAATAATACTAATAATAATAGTAAATAATACCTTGTTGGAATTTCCGGCGCCTCCAGAGAACTCGATCTGTCCAGGCAGGAGCACGGCATTTTTCGCTAGTGTCATAGTCATCGGAAAACAAGTCAAACTTGTAAGTGGGCGGGAATGTAATTTTGCCTTCCAAGAAATTCTGGAAAACGTTGCCAGCTGCTTGCTGCAGCAACAATTGGTCGCAATCTAACAGACTGGGCCAGTCTTCTGCAGCAATCAACTCCTTTACTTCATCCCGATCCAAGTCGAGGCGGTAATTGAAATCGCCGCACCAAAACACGTAATCGTGACTAAAGAGGTTACGCCCCTACGAGAAAATATCCGGATATAGATATGAATACTATATAGATACAATCACTCGTATAGACAAGAAAATGATATACATAAGAAAATGATATTTTTTTGGTAATTTCAAGGTAATCTGCATTTCTTTCGGCCCAGTTGGATTGCCCGGCAGCAAAATGGGAACACACAAAGCACATGGATGTGTTCCGGACCACCATCCGAATAGCCACAGCGCCTTTATTGCCTAGGATTCATATTAATACGTTAGCAAATTTGATTGATGACGTTGCAATCGAAGCATTACCAGCTGCGCCGCCGAGACCTGTTTTCACGATGTCCGTCATTACATCGCGAATCAAGCCAGCCAACTGTGGCCGCACGAAAACGTAAAGGCAAACTCCAACTAACTGAACGTAGGTCACCAGAATATACGGACTATCTCTGGACAACACTTTTTCCAACTCAGAAGCCCAGGCTTTTGCATTTTCATTACTGCTTAGAAAATAAACTAATTATATCTTTTCTTACACAGGTTAATCAAAGCATACCTAGCTGCCATAATGTTTGATGCGTTCAAGTCGACGATTTCTTCGAAGCCGACTGCGTAAACGTCAATCGGTACAGATCTCCATGGGTCTTCACCAACGTCTATTAGGCCTAATTAAATACCAATGCGTTAGTAGTGCTTTAAAAGATGAACTTTCATTTACCAATAAGTTTTTCACCACGAAAGCACAAAAGGATTAGTTGTACGGAAGCATTAGCAACTACGCCTTAAACCGAAGAGAAATTTTAATCTTACCTTGGTCTGCCGCAGTATTTGGAGCGTCTAGTAGCCAATCAGCTAAGGTTTTGTCTTTGTATACCACGCTGCGAAAATGGTGCCCTCCGTTGACGTTATAAGTGCCCACAGCCACCCTTAACGGTCTGTTGGTTGTGTAATCCTGGAATTTGGAGCAAACAGCGTGAAGCAAAGGAGGAGGAACTAGGGAATGCAAATCATTAGAAAGAAAACAAAGTCAATGAGCTAAATAGGTACTGTAAAGCATATGAGGAGGTAATAGCGTTCGAGCCCAATCGGTCAATTCTGGTGGCGAAGATGAACCGTATAATAGCATATCAATAGCCTCTTGCTTACTGCTGTCCAGCAAGTTATTTTGTATAGTACGAGCAGCAGAGCGAGCTCCGTCCATCAGCTATAACAAGGTTTCTTTCCAAAATTCCAAAATTAAATAACTAAGCTTACTTTGGATCCGCCTTGAATAGCACCTGTGCCTGCGTAGATCTTACTAATCTCGTTACCATTATTGATCCACATTTGTTTAAACAACTCGAGGCATCGCGTAACAGCTTGTTGTTTGACTTCTAGGTCTTGAAGTTGCTGAGCTAACACCTAACAGTAGCACAGTTAGAAACCAAAGCAAAAAAATGAAAAAATTAAAAAAATTGATGGAAAATTCACTTCTAAGCCAATGAATGTCTGGACGCAATTAGTCCGATCCAAGCAATCTAGACAGTTGGTACGAATAGTCCCGGTTTGATATTTTGCCACTACTCCAGAGTTGCTATGAAAGTAACCCAGCTGATTCATGTGGTTTTGGAGTATGGTTTTCAGCTTGGACAGGTTTTGCATATTACCACCTTTACATTCTTGGTGATAGTCAAACGCTAAGTGAACGACATCTGCATGATGGGGACAAGCATTTTGATGCGCCTGGCGAATGCATAGAAAAAGAAGTTTAGCAAGAAAGCAAATGGTACAATACAATGGTCCGCCTTATTACCAAATACAACTGACTTAGCAGAGCTTCTCCCTCCTTAGAACCCACCAAGTTCAAGCCCAAAAGATTAAGAATAACTTGTTGACCATAACGCTTTTTTAAAATAGTTAAATGTTTATCCAAAACTGGCAAAGATGCTTCCTGTCCCCTAGACAGCCTGACTTTATGTGAGCCAACTTGTATTCCAGGCTGTTCCCAAAATAAAGGAACTGAACCTCGGATCTAAATATAAATTTTAAAAATATACATACGGCACACAACGGATATGTTAAAACTAAAATTATAGGCACTTACTTGCATAAAAGATGAGATTTCTTCATCTCCGTACATTAGCTGCTCGGTTTCCACAAAATTGGCTACATGCCCCTCATCGTTGGCACCTCGGACGTTAAACCTTGTTCCGGTTCTTTCATTGCTCAAGCGAGATATTATCGCAGCTTTAAACTGTTTGTGACCGGCGTAAACGGTCCGAATTTCCACGCTCCCACACATTGTTTTCATTAACCATTGCGAGCAATCTATACCAAAGCGCAGTACATGTAAATGCAACACATGATTCCTATTATAAGTAACAGATTAGATGTGGTCTTTACTACAGCTAGGCTAATGTGTACCAAAAGAAGCGATTATCTGTGTCAGCACTATACGCTTGCTTCTGCGAGCAAAGGGATAAATCAAAAGGCTCGCCATTAGCCGTCCAGGAAAAGTAGAACGCACCGGAGTTGAGTAGTTTCCGGACTTCTGAAATGCGTTCTTCATCCTGAGAGTTGTTCCGCAAAGAAAGAAACGACGTCTGCGAAATCCTGAATATGTCTGTGTCACCAAGTTTGCCTACTGAAGTACAGCCTGTGATCATGACTAGGTACAAGATGACACCATCACCTTCAAGAAATAAATTAGACTATAAGTATAACATTCCTAAGCCAATATAGACTTGATCCTATATTATACCGGTGTTTAATTGAAGTACTCCTAAGCACCCATAACTATCCATGATTTTTGTATACTGGCGTCTAAGACAATCAACCTCAGGTGCACCTATATAGACCGAAATAGTTTATACGTCTCAAGAGAATAGATATGTATTTTCTTACTTAAAGAGGCCACAACATTCGCTTCAAATAAAAGAGCCTCATCTCTGTTCCTTTGTTCCATTAAAATACTATATGGACCTGATGGGCTTACTTTCTGCCATAGTCTAAAACTCTTGCCCATTGCCATTTTGCAACGATTTCAATAAAAACAGCACTACAGAGTAAAGAAAAAAATAAATACCAGCCCCGTTCCGTTCCGTGTTGTTGTGGTGCGGTGGATATGGGACACAGTAGTGACTACGCCCACTTAAAAATATCACCGCCTTCTCGTCGACTGCTATTACGGCGGTGTCCAGAACTGCGCGCGCCGGCTTCGACGATATTCGTGAAGAATTCCTTCCGAATTGATCGGACTATTAATACCTCGAAACCAGTGAAAAAAAATACCATTCATATATAAAGAGCCATTCATGTGTAAGAAAAAGGCCATTCATGTATCGCTTTGGGAACATTTTTCACAATAAATTATTGCTAAGATGGGCGGACTAGTTAACATTCAGACGGCACAGCCACACGATTCAACCACAATATTATTCAAGGTCTTTTCTTTTATAGCATTATCTTTATCCACAAACATAAGCGTCAGCGAAGACATTCTAGTCGGGGTGCAGCAAGGCACTAATTGTGAGCGTAAAGTGTTGTTCAGGCCATTCCGTGACATCAATTTCTAATAAGGATTTCTGATTAATATTGCTCGCAATATCGTATCCTCTTTCCCTATTTACTTGAACAATCGTTGCGTGCTGGGAAGCACTTTGGGATACAGCGGCAGGTAACTGACAGGATCCGCGACAGAAATACGCCTCGAAGCCAGGTGGGTGTAAGACCCAATCCCATCCAATTGCTTGGAAATTAATATACAAAGAATCTCGGCAACATTCAGTCACCCCAGGTCCACATGTCGGACTCCGTTTCTTTCGTAGATTTAAGTGCCGTTTCTAAATAAAGAAGCACAACATCAAGATGTGAAATTCTAGAAAAATGCGAGTAAAAAGTACGGGATAATGCTTACATCTCGCGTGGGGTCCAGTTTTATTACAAATACGGGCTGGATTTCATGTCGAGTCCATTCTTCCCACACAGTTTGGCAGTTGCTGCACTTGACTCGCGTTACAATCGTGGTTGAGTTCTTGCGCAAGCCGTTAATTACTACACTTGTCATATTATGCTGAAGCCAGTCGCCTTTAAAATGACACTAAATGCATTACAAACACAAATTTGGGCCTCTGTATGGTATACCTTCTAAAATTCCGGGTTCAGTTGTGTTTAGGTCATTATGAGCGGGAAGTATAGGAACCCATAAAACAGCAGATTCCAACTCAAAGAACTCGGTTTCTTCCGTCAGCCGAAAGTCCAGGATGAATTCCTCCCCAATAACGCTCACTAAACGGCAACAACGCCAAAAAAAGCAATCCAAATGTGTTCATGTATTTTTAGCATGTTTTAATGATTACCTATTTCGGGGAGTAAAAATAACTGCTGGGGACCACCATAATAGGATTCCGACTCTGCGTCATTCAGCGATTCCACATGGTTGGACTGCCGGGATTGCATCAACGCTGACGGAAGAGTAACCGAACTGGTTACAGTGCGAACCGGCAAAGGCAAGCCACTCATTCCAAGTTTAATTAGGATTTGCTGCTTCATCATTTCAAGACGCATCAAACTGAGTTGCCTATCATCTAGTCTGCTTATCTGTTTCTCTCGAGCACAGCTGACACAGCCTTCCTTGACAGGTTTTGAACTCGGTGTATTCGAGGTTGGAAAGGCGCTCACCATTTCCCATCGTAGTTCGGTTAAGAGTGCGAACGCTAACCACATAGCTACACTCTTAGAAAGCCACTGAAGTGATGAAGAATGACAAGTACTACTCCTTCGAAAAGGCACTTTCCAAAAAATGTGTACGGAAGTCCATGAAACTGGACTCGCAATCCCTTCAAGTTCACGAACTCCAACGATACGCAACACGGAAAGAAAATGTAGCATGTGAAAGAACCCTGCAAAGCCCGCTAATAACATTCGCACCGCGCCATTCATTACAGAAGGCATGTTGCACAATAATCTATAAAGAGTATCCAAACGCAGGCAAATAAAATTTGAGCTCTTGGTTGCTACCCACGTGGTTTGCTACTACATCGCTGACCGAAAAGCTGGCGAAGATTACCCTTTTAAAATTTCAATGTCGTGAACGGTTGAAGGTTTGAACACAATCTGTCTGGCACCCCGGGAACCCATGAATGACAGACAAGTTCCATGGGAAAATTGGGCTACCATCGAGCTACGATGAAGTAACTGGATACGCTCCTTCTCGTCGCTTAAAGAAAGGACATCGTCGGTGGTCTTTCAATTTCCCCGGCTAATGCAGAAAAAGGAGACGGCAGGAGCTTGTTTTCACACCAGACGCACAAGCAATGAACCAATGAGGACTGTACATGGAGTGGCGCGATGGTTATGGCGCCACCGGAAACTTATTCATTATTATCTTTTCAACCGCTCTATTTGTCTTTATAATGCGACAACAATGCGACAACATTGTAGACTACATTTCTTACCAAACGTAACTCGGTAAATGAAATCACAAAAGACACCCTTGAAAATTGCGACGCAAAAAATGGGGAAAGTGGATTGCATAATTTGCTTAATCTGTACCACCTAAGACTGAGACCTTGACACAGAAAAAAAAGTAGCTTTTTCACGACCGGACAAGATTCCCACCAATATTATGTAACAACTTTTTGTCGTGCCAAACATAAACAAAATGCGTAGGTTTTAAACAAACGAGAGACTACGCACTAGCGAATGTTCGAGTATATTCTCCAGGTTAACATGCTACAAGAAAAATCGAACGTTTTTTGGCTGCCGCCTTTCTCGCTTCAGCGAACGTTACTGACGGATCACTTGTACACAAATGCGGTTATCAGTCGATTGGGAACTTGCGTTATAATAACTTTTAAGGAATTTCATGGCGCTTCCGTCTGGAAGAGATATATTCGAAGACATAGAAAATGAA
The DNA here is from genome assembly GCA_022832285.1 of Lepidurus apus apus. Taxonomy (NCBI): domain Eukaryota; kingdom Metazoa; phylum Arthropoda; class Branchiopoda; order Notostraca; family Triopsidae; genus Lepidurus; species Lepidurus apus. Next base: position 1,149,381 of record JAGJRO010001033.1, on the reverse strand, counting down.
GACATTACGGATTTCATGCATGAATTTCGAGAAGTAAAATTGGTAAGTCGAACTTATGTCAGCAATGAAACAGACAGCACTCCACATACGTATTAGCTTGTACGGTATACATTTATATATTATTTACGGTTAGAGCATAACTACCACGGAGAATGAGAAAAGAAGGCTGGAGGAGGAAATGGTATGGATTGACAGGCAGTTACGACTATCCCGTGAAAACGAAGACGCTCTTCGTGCAGAACTGAAAGACGTACGGAAAGCTCTCCTGGAAGTGACTGGCCATATTCCATATTGGGCTAAGCTAGACGGTATAACAACCTAATGGGACTGGAATTTTACATGTACATATTAATTCGTATTGTTTTCAGAGAAAGCCAATACACTGACAAAAGAAGCAACCTCACTAAAACACAAAGTGTCTGAACTAGAAGAAGTATATTATATATGTTTCATCCATTTAAAAATTTCCTGCGTTCGTTTTTAGGAACTTGGGAAAGTTTCAGCTGAACTCGACGCAGAACGTAAAAGTACGGAGTCTTCTAACGAAAAAGCTAAGCAAGAGTTGGTCAAGAATTACGAAATAAAGCGTGAGTTCAAACACTTGCAAATTATCAAATTATCAGATTAGCAAATTTTAACACAAAGTTTTTAGTCGAATCTCAACAATTGCTAAGCGAGAATCAAATCCATGGTTTGAAACAACGTATTAAGAGCTTGGAGCAAGAGAAGTCAATGCTCAAGGATGCTATCAAACGAGAAACCGACACTTTACGTCTCGAAGTAAGTGAAAGGATTAGTATCATCCGATACGAAGTTTCACGTCTTTGTTTAGTACGGAGAAAAGATAGCTCAACTACAAGTCCAACTTCAATCTTGTCGAAAAGGCGACAACCAAAATCTTTCTCAATCTGTGGAGTTCCTAAAAAAGGTTTGCGATCTTATACCGTTTCCTCAGCCTTAACGAGTCCTCCATTTACAGAGAATTCGAAACCGAGAAAGTGCATTTGCTTTGGAAAAACAGCAAATGATGTCTCGTATGGCTGAACTCGAGCAACGGCATAATAGTAAACACCGTAGCCCGGAAGTAAATCAGTTTGGCGAGTGTTTCGAAGGAGGCAGCAATGCGGCAACAACTTCTTCGGTACCTATAGATCAAGGGAAGAACCTTAACTGCAGCAACCAAAAAGCGGATCAGAAGGAAATGCCTGCTAGCGAAATTGTTAAACCAGTGAATCGCAAGCGTAAACTTTTTCCAGCCTATACGCCAGGACTTTCATATTTCTAGACAACATTTTCGACTACAGTTTCAAGTTGTTTGTTTCATTTACAATTTCCATTACATCAAAATTTTTTGCTTCGTGGGTAAAGCGTCTGAGCAATTCAAGCTTCGATCCCTCATCTCCTGCGTAGTACAACTGGACTAAGTTCGCTAGACATTGAGCTTCCTTGGCATTCTATTATAAGAAAAACATTTACCAATTCAAATCCTTAACGAATTATCAAGTTACCAGAATGTCCTTATTGTAGTCTCCTTTCATGAGAACAATTCCTTGTTCTTTCAAATCGTCGTAATAAACCATAGTTAAACATTCCGGGGCGTTTTCTTTATACGTCTAATAGTTAAAGACTAGTAAATACTTTAGTTTAAAAACTTTTCCATACCTGGTAGTTAATCAAGGATGTGAGGTGACATTCATTGCTTGCAAACTGGCAAAGCATAAATTCATATCCCGTATCTCGGGGTAAAGGAAATACGAACTACAATAAGGTATAGAAAAACAATTTAAGTAAAATATAACATAAACCAGACTCACAGTCGGATAGTCAATGACCCTTTGTTCCAAGATCCTGTAAGCTGTTTCGGGAACAACCGCAGAAATCACGTCCTTTTCTTTAAAATAGTTCAACCAAATCTAAACAGAGACCGTTTTTAGGAAATAAGCATACGACCAGTATAGGTACTACTTCACTAAGCTCTTTCGCGCTCTTATCGGCTAGCAATTCCAATTTCATGATATCGCCAAGGACCTAATTAAGCTTTTCTGTTACAAAGCCATTGCGAAGGTACTGTAAAATAGTACTTTTTTCTTGCTAAAGCCATAGCTGCTAACAGAAACTTTCGGGTTGGGAGCAGGAGTAGGATTAACGGGCGTGGTCGCCGTTTGCGAAGCCAATTTTTGAGATTTGAGCTCCTCAAGTTTGGCTTTAAGAACGTCTGGAGATTCCCTATGAATAAAAATACATATAAACCCATCATACAAGACATAGGACTGAAACTGACTTCTCTATTGTAGCAATTTTGTTGGCATATTTCGAATAGAAAGGATTTTTTGCAAGCTCATCCATTTTCTTTTGTTCTGCTGCTGAAATTGATGAGTAGGAGTGTTGAGTTTGTGAGTTGATTCGGAAAAATGCGGCTAACGGACTCTTTAGAGAGTTTGTGATGATTGGTGCCAGGTAAGGTCGAAAATACGCCATAATTAACAATAAGTATAAATATTGTTTTATTGCCTGCTTTTAGAAAATACCTAGAGCTCCTAATTACAGCATCCCTTTTTTAACCGTTCAGAAAATTTTCAAAACAATAAGCCATGTGCTTTCAACCCAAACATGGCCGCCCCGAGCTCAAATGTAAATAGTTTTTTTTATTCCAGATTTATTTTGAAAAAAATCTGACTACAATAATGAAGTTTATAATGTTTTATAACGTGATTCTTAAATAAATACGAAAAAACATTCTCCATGTATATTAACTGGCAATGTTGTTTTTACTTTTGGCTATTTTTCTGCCTTTTCCTTCCCTTTTCCTCCATTCTACTTGTCTATCCATTCCATATTCAAGCAGCTTCCCTTCCTTGGAGGTTCGAGTTCGACATATATCTGTTCGTTAGCATTTGTGTTGCTATGTGCACTAGGTTTTCGGTCAAATTTAGTAACGTAAGGTTCAGATAACACTTTAACAAAACTATAGAATAATAAGTTCTCATCAGTGAAAGTTCAGGCGTTTATATATAGCCGTTTCGACATGGCAGACACCCTTTTCAAAGGTAAGCTTTCATAATCCATCTTTTGCCTATCGTTTTTGACACTGTCCATGGATTTTCCTTAAACGTTCTTGAATGTTGTTCAGCAGTTCACGTTTTGCCAAAAATTTTGTGCTGTGTACTCTAATTTTCTTTCTTTACCTGGGGAAGTGCCTTGCAATGCTCTTGATACGGCCAGGGTGCCATATTTGATCTGACCTTTTTTGTCTGTTGCTTGTTTTGCAGCTCCCAGAGCCAAGAAATCGCCACGCCAAGATGATTACGAGGTAAGCACATTCGCCTACAGTGTTTCTAATTGTAGAAGTTTCATTCTTGTGACAAATTTTCTTTGTTTATAGCCTCCCCCAATGGCCACCAAGCGACCACGCACAGCTGAAGATTTCCTCCTTTTTTGCAAGTTCATTCTAGACTACGAAAATTACGAAATGCTAAGGCATGAGGTGTGTTGTTTAATTAATTATAGCTTCGTCCACGGGGTCTGAATTTTGTTTTATTCCATAGGAACTCCGATCGAAGAGTGGAAGCCCCATGGGAAGTACAGGAAGCAGTTCTGATTTGTCCACCTCCAGCAGGTCTGAAGGAAGAACCAGCCACAATGATAGAAAGGGATCTGACACTGAAACAGGTAAGCAACAAAACATACACGGGCTATCACTTGAGCAGCTCGCTTACATTTTGGCACTTTTGTTCAGATGATGACGGCTATTATCTTGTGACGTGCTACTGTGGGAAACCCTTTGCTAAGCGACCCATGATAGAGTGCAGCAACTGTCTTACATGGATCCACTTATCCTGTGCAAAAATTAAGAAGACCAACATCCCTGAAGTTTTCATTTGCATGAAGTGCCGCCCTCAAATTCAGCAACCATGCTCTACGTCTCCTAGTGTTGGATCTCCTTCGTCCGGCTCTTCTATTTACACCAACGGACCTAACCGATCACTAACAGATAAAAAGGGCACATGAAATACGTCTTTCTCCTGCTATTTGTATTTTTTCCCCAGAGCCGTTTATATGAAAAAGATAAGGGTTTTTGTGTTGGAAAACGGAAGCAAACAGATTTTGTGCATATGTATTATAAGCAGTCTGGTCCGGCTGTGGAAAGACTTTTGTTTTAGAGGGATACTTGCCTAGTTTTTGAACTGAATTTCGGTTGGAAACCGTGTGCTTTGTTAATAAAAGGAAACTTTTTCATCAAACTGCCTGAAACTTTTAACTTTATGGAGTTAGCACGAAATAGTAATTTCAAGATAGACCCTTTGCCAGGAATAAGATGTATTTTTTTTCCATTTGGGCACACAAGAAGCAATTTCGCTCCCCGCTTATCGTTTCCGCAGCATAGAAATTCGGTTGTGTCGCTTCCACGCAGCATTGCGTGATCCTCCAGTAGTCTGGGAGTAACCATGTCCTTTGCCCAATCCACGAGATTTGCGGCCAGAAGAGGTAAGTCCGCGCAATTCACGATGTTTGTGCACAGGTTTAACCAGCCATTGGGTGTCTGGGTTGCGGCGAATGCACTATGCAAGGGAAAGGAAGGCAATTAATATGTAAAACTTCTTGACATTCCATTAACTATGAGTTGTAGGTAAATACATCAGACATCCAAGGAAGTATGCTTATCATAATTTGTCACCAGCAAGTGATTGTTATCATCATGAATAAAAGTAACGAGCAGGAAAGTAAATGTTCTCCTTACCTTGTGGGCAGGATCAACCATGATAACTTCGTAGAATTTGTAGGTGGAATCTTGGGCAACCCAGTAAGAGTTCAAGACACGAAGTGCGCCACAACGACGACCAATACGTTCCTCGGCAACAGCTTGCAAGCTGCGTTTAGGCTTCAAGGAGTTAACACCATGTCCCTTGGGTTTGCCATAAGTGCAACCTTTGGGGACGGGACGTTTACGACCACCACGGCGAACGCGCACGCGGAAGATGGAGAATCCTGGATGAAAACAACCGAGACGTCAAAAGATGTGGGCATGACATACCTCACGTATAATAGTACAGGGTTCACGGAATACACTTATGCAACCCAAAACACTTAGATCATGTTACCTTGTTTAGCACGGTATCCAAGACGGCGAGCCTTGTCGGGACGGGTAGGACGGGGAGCCCTATGAATCCTGTTCAACTGACGATATTGCCAGCATCTCAACCTGAGCAAAAAGCGCATAACATCGCTTTGCTTCTTACGGTACATCTCTTGCATATACTTGTAAGCCCCCATGTTGATTAGCCTCCTAAAAAATAATGTAAGACGTTGTGATTAGTGTTTCCGAGGTCAATGAAGGTAAGTTATAAGATAATCCCGCAACATGGTATGCAAAAGTTCCCGATATATATCTGTCCAATAAATGCATCAAATTTGATCACAAATAGTTTTCATGTTTGAACGGTAACTATATACACCATTTCAGAAACTTTTGACGACCGATGATACTGGATAAAATAGATATTGGAAGATAACTTACAAAAGGGCCGGGGACAGATGAAACAACAACACAACAGGAATATGGAGAAAGACAGGGTTGTCAATTCTTAGAAGGAAGTAAGAAAATTTTTGGGATTCAGAAAATAATTCCAACAGAAATTAGAATACTATACAACTAGGATAATTCATGTATTCTTAAAATCCATTGTAAAAATGTATCTGAATATAAAAGCTTAAAAATTAATAATTGACAACATCGAATGTTTCTTATTGCGCGCTCGTTAAGGTCCACAAGCGTGTTTTTGTTTATTAAACTTTTTGAAGTAAATTGGACGTGATAAGTGTCTCGTAATGTCTTTTAATTTTAACTTTACACCAAATGCACAGCCTAACCAAAATGTAAGCGCTGCCTTAAGTTTCGGAACTCCAGTCTCGCAGCCAGCCAGCACAGGATCGAGTTCAGCCGGTTAGCAGACTTTCGTTCCGTTATTCGTTTCGCAAATATACACTTTATCATACATACATCGTTTAGTAGCTTCAACCCAAATTTTCCATTCAGGCTTTTCATTCGGGGGAGCTCCCGCAGCCGGACCGGCTGGGGGAAATACTCTAGGAAGTAGCTTTTCCTTTGGTAAATCCGCTACTGTTCCAGCTGCATCAGCTCCGTTTTCTTTCGGCGGTGCAGCCGCAAGTACAACCGCAAATGCGCCAGCTACACAACCTTCTTCATTCTCCTTTGGTGGGTTTGGGTCCACTCCTGCGCAACCTGCAAATCCTGTCGCAGTTCCAAGCACCGGTAAGGCACATTTATTACTGTATCGATTTATAACAACTATGGTTTCTTTATTACATTAGGAATGACCTTCGGTAGTACTGCAACTAAACCGTCGTCTTTCGGAGGTATAAACTTAGTAGACCTCAGTAATGAATAAATAATGAATCTCTTCATTAACTTCCAAAAATGGACTGTTTAGGTTTCGGACTTGGATCACAAGTCAGCACCCCAGCCGCTGCGACGACTACGGCACCTCTCAGCTCTGGTAAAATGAGCAATGCAAGCTTAAGCTGAAGTATAATAATTGTTCTTAAACTTCGTAGGATTTTCATTTGGATCAACACCTGTGGCCAATGCAGCGCCTGAAGGTCTTTCAATGCCCAGCACGGGATTTGGCATGACTGCTCCCTCCACACAGTCAGCCCAGCCTCCATCCTTCGGTGGTACCTTGAGTAATTTTCTGCTGTTTAATATTTCTTATATTTATAATTTTTAATTTGTTTAATATTTATTTAATTTATAATGTATTTAATATTTATGTAATTTATAATTGATCTGATTTGATTTATTTTTGATTTATTATTTATTCGCAGGCTTCGGAGCGCCGACTGCTTCATCCGCTCCCACCGCTGCATTCTCGTTCGGAGGCAATACAACTGCTCCTGCTAATTCGACTACCGCGCCTGGTAACATTATACATGCATACACGGAGATAAAAAAAGTTTTACAAAATAATTTGCGTCGGTATTGCAGGTCTTACATTCCCCTCTACTCAGCTAGGCTCTACAAATCTTTCAGCTGGGTTTGGTACACCTCAACAAGGTCTTAGTCATATTCTTTTTCTTTCTTTTTTTTGCATAGAATATTAAGATTGTAATTTACTGCAGGAATGAATTTGGGTACCATGGCCAATCAAGCCCCACCAGTTGCAACTGCAACCAAAGTTCCAGCGGGTGGCGGTAAGTAAAGCCTGTTTACTCTTATTTTACTCTTATTTTTGTGATCTTCAAGACCCTCATTATTTTATTATTATGTCCAGGTTTTAGCTTTGGTGCTCCATCGCAAGTCGCTCCCAGTACCACAGCAGCAGTGCCTTCCGCGGGTATTTCTTCTGTAAATAATATCTCTAGTTCTTGTCCTTAGTATCGTTATCCTAGGTTTTCCAGCTCCTGCTAAGCCAGCACCGGCGTTTAACTTTGGGGCTCCAGCTACGGCAACGTCGGCTCCCACTGCGCCTGTAGCACCTTTACAGCAACAGCAGCAACCACAACCACCTGCGTCTACTGGCCCAACCCAGATTTTGCCCTCAAGCGGCCTATCTTTTCCATCTTTTACCACTCCTAGTGCAGCCGCCCCTGCTGCTACGGCCACACCAGTTGCGCAAGTGACTGGAAGCATCCAGCCCTCTGCTGCTTCCACCGGCTTCACTCTTAGCACTCCTAGTATGGCACCGACAGCGAAGCCTGGATTTACGTTAGCTGGTATTCTACATACTCGAAAGATTTTCAAGTAAATTGCAGTTTTATTAACAGGTACAACTCCTAGTAGTGCTGCTCCTAACTTGTCGTTTGCACTGGGGCATACGGGAACAGCACCTTCTGCTCTGCCCACTTCCGCACCCTCCGTTACGACCGTTACTGCAGCGCCATCTACTACAGGAGTAGGATTCGCTTTACCTACTGTAACTCCCGTTGCTACCAGTAAGTACTTTTAGCGTACATTTCTGTTCAATAGGTCGTTCTAAACGCTGGTTATAGGCGCTCCAACTTCGAGCGCAACTGCTGCTCCTGTACCCGTAACTACGGTAGCTAGTACTACAGCCCCCTCCGCCCCTGCAAGCACTTTGACCTTTCGTCAACTTGAAGATAACATAAACCATTGGGCTTTGGATTTGGAGGAACAAGAAAAGGCTTTTTTGCAGCAAGCATCCACTGTTACTGCATGGGACAAGCTGTTGGTCAATAACGGGCAGAAGGTGTTTATATTCTCCTAAACTTACTTGCAGAGGTAACATTCAGAAATCTTCTTGTTTTGTCTAGATTATTGAGTTGAGTGAAGCTGTTGAGCGTGTGAAATGCGATCAGTTGCGTTTGGATAACGAGTTGGACTTTGTCAAATCGCAGCAACGAGAATTGGAGGAATTATTAGTGCCCTTGGAGCAGGCGTTAGAAAATGGTCCTGCACCAGATCCAGAAAGGGAATACACGTAAGTTGTTAAGTGTTTTATACGAGTAAAATTAAGTATGGGATGGCATTCAGGTATGGGATGGCGGAGAACATTGATACCCAACTGAGGAGCATGGCGGAAGATTTGCGTGAAATTATTGAGAACATTAACGCGAGTGGCACCAACCAAGATCCGAATGATCCCCTCGTGAAGATTGGACGTATTCTGAATGCTCATACTGACTCCTTGCAGTGGGTGGAAAATTCTATTACAACGCTGCATAAAAAACTGGACGATGTGTCAAAAGAGGTCGACCAACAAAGGAGGCAGGAGAGACTTCCCTTTGCTTAAAGTTTTGAGGTAATGTGAGTTCTTGCGGTGATTTAATAAGTTTGTTTCCTTAATAAATAAGCGGAATGCCAACGTGAATGTATTTAGTATTAATAGAACAGAATGTAGCACCAGCCAGTTTCCTCTGTTTACAAAAGTCTGCGTTGAGCTTGACGCTTTTTGTCGGCGTCTTTGCGCAAAACGTGTTGAATGATTGCACCCGTACGGATCCAGACCCATGTGGGAACCATTGTACAAGACCACAGCTGAGAAATACCATAATACATTCATAACAGCACAAGTGAAAAGCAATGATGTAATGATTTTTACTTGAACTTCGTGGGACCAGTAACCAGTAGTTCGCTGCGAGCGACCCAAAGTGCAAAGTGCACTGCGAACAAAGCTCTGGGCATTGGGAACGAAGATGTTGGGTTTGCCAATTTTGTCACTGAAAGCGGTTAGGTTCGTTGCCACGTAAAAAGGAATGAGCGTTTGGATATCAATGTTGGCATTGCGGTATTCATAGGCCAACGCTTGAGAGAAATAGTCAACATATTTCTGAAAAACCAAAGAAATAATTAGTAAAGGGGGTAAAAGTTTGGTTACAAAATTACTTTCGAGGCCGAGTAAATATTCATATAAGGCAAGGGTCCAACAGAAGACGAAGAGGCTAAGTTAACAACTGCTCCCCTCTTGCGTTGCAGCATTCCGGGCAAAACGAGCCAGGTCATCATGGTTAGAGAGGCTATGTTGATATTCACATGTTGCCAAATCACTTCTACAGGCAATTCATCCAAAGCCATCGGATACTCGTACATTACACCAACATTATTAACTATTATGTGTTAAGAATATGAGATTCCTCGATTTTTTAAAAAAATATTCACGTTACTTAAAATTCCAATCTCTTTTCCATGGAGTTCTTGTTGAATTTGATCATATATAGACCTTCCCAGGCTAAAATCAGCCACAATTATATGAGTCTCGACATGATATTCCGCCTCTAGAGATCAATTATTTATATATAAACAGGCAAAATAGATTTAGTCAAAATAGCTATATTTACCCAACTCTTGAGCAACTCGGTTTAATTTTTCGTGGCTGCGGCTAATCAGAACAATGTTCATACCACAAGAAGCCAACTGTTTGGCGTATTCCTTGCCAATTCCATCGGTGCAACCGGTAACCACTTTCGTATAATATTCAATTTAATTTTCAGAAATTAAACAAATAAACGAAGTGAATAACTTACCCGCCCAAGGCCCATATTTCTCTTTAAGATTGCCAGGACCACGTAATCTTGCAAAACCATACAGCCTAATTGCGTTAAGCACTTTCCAAGTAAGCTCAAGCGCTACTTTGCCGGTAAAGGCTAGTCCAATAATAGCAAAAATATCCCGAAAGGTAACTGCTTTGTTAACAACTTCTCCAGCGATGTATCGAAATGAGTCAGATGCCGATGCCATTTTACGAGTTAAATTTACACCTTAAAGTAAGAAAACAAAAAAACATACAACCACTTTTAGTTTTAGAATACGAAAAAAGATTATAGCTATGGACCTTACCCGATGCCATATGTAATAATCTAATCTTAATCGTAATCCTGCCTACTAATACGTATAATAGAAATTAACGAGCAGGTGCACACACACCTTTCTTTACAAACTGCGAGCTTTCCAGTCCCCTCTATACAAAGAACCGGATAGAGCTCAGGTTGCTAATATTTCACTGACCTGGGGAAAACTCCCAAGAGAAATGGGGCTAGTCTATAAGGTCAAAATCCCGTTTTTTCCCCCGTTGCGAAGATCATCCGCATGAAATCCCTCAAAGCTATACCTAGTAAACAAACTTTGGATATCGAGGTATCGAAATCGCTTTTCAAAAGATAACATTTTATAATCGATTTCCTAGTGCCTACTTACGGGGCTAGACAAAAAGTCCTTGTTTGGAAACAGCGAGTGAGGCATCCCACTTTCCATTTTTTTCCATCGCCGTTCTGTGTTGTGTGAAATTGGAAGAGGGAAAATATTAATTTAGTAAGCTTTCTTCCCAATTTGAAACCAATATGGTCGCGAAAAAGTAGACGTCCTGACGATGTGCTGTTAATGGACAAGTCACTGGTCACAACAAAGCAGCACGAACAGTGACTGACGTGAATGTGACTACACATAGGCGCAGTTCAGCCATCAGGTAATTTTGTCCTATCTATGCCCTTTCAGACCTTTGTGTTCAAAGCTATTACTGCGTTACAGATTAAGGTTAAGCGGATTTGGCTCAAAATGGCATTAGTAGTTGTAAGGAATTCATGTGATGGCACGGAACCTACTTCCGCGAATGATTCACGTCTCGACAAGGGAGTTGTCGTGCTGGTGCGTATTTATTGCTGCTTTCGCCACTATAAAACAAGCCTTAATTGTGCTTGGTTACAGGATCTGAACATGCAAAGTCCAGGAGAAGATGTAATTGGCAATGAATCCATTACAGAAGCTATACCAGCTCAAGAGCCACTTCATGTTTTTGAAATCCAAGACGATTCCAACTCCGTCGTTCCTGATGGCAGTGCGCCTCAGAATGCTAGCCCGAGCCCGAATTCTAGCTCTGACTTACAGTTCCACTTACTAGCTATGTTTAACCTTTTAGATCCCAGTCATGTACTAAAAATGGTAATTTGATCCCGATAGGTTCTTGCCAAGCGAAGAAATCTAAGTAAATTGTGCTTTCAGGCTGTCAAACTGGAATCATCGCACGTGGGTCGCACGCGATACCTGGCCATTGTTTCCTGCAAGGGCAAAGGAGATGGAGAGGAAGAAACGTGCCTTCTGGGCGTCGATGGCACATCCAACTCGTCCCGTCTAACGTTGGGCCTAGTTGTACGTGTGTATGCTGACACGAGTATTACTTTAGACGGAGATGGTGGATTTAGTCTAGCCTCGGGGGGTCGACAGCACATATTCAAGCCTGTGTCCGTTCACACCATGTGGGCAGTGCTCCAAACATTGCATAAAGCTAGCAGCAAAGCTCAGGTGCGTTTTTAAGTTTTGACGACGCAAAACTACTTCCATAGGTGACAGTTTAATGAGTTGGAATTCCTGTTAGGATTATACTCATTTTGCTGGGGGACAAACGCATCAGTGGGCCATGTTTTATGAACAACATCTATCTTCAGACCAGTCCTGTATTAATGAGTGGCATGCGATGGGTGACATTGAATCCAGAAGACCTCCTTCGCCGGATTGTATTCAAAAGTAAATTTGAAATTAATCTTGTAGGTTGAAATCCTTACCCAGTTCTGTATTACTTTTTAAAGACCGAAGGAAAGGGCTGAAACTGAACTATCCATTCGGTTCGCACTCAAAGAGGTGATGATGACTGTCGATTTGGACGAAGTCACCTCCAAATTTATTCGCGCCAAAGTTGAGGAGCTAGTAGGCATGGAGTGCTCTGCCTATAAATCTTTCATCGACGAAGAAATGCTCACTATTCTCGGTCAAATGGACAAAGCTTCCAAAATCTTTGACCACGTATATTTGGGATCTGAGTGGAACGCGTCCAACCTGGAAGAACTGCAAAGAAACTCGTATGGTTTTTCATGTATTGCCTCAAGTCTCTTTCAAAACCAAACTTTTTTTGTTTTTTGTTTTTGTTACATTAGGGTTGGACATATCCTGAATGTTACTCGCGAGATAGACAACTTTTTCCCGCACTTATACGAGTACATGAACATTCGCGTCTACGATGATGAAGCCACAGAGTTACTCAAGTACTGGGATAAAACATTCAAATATATCAGCAAAGCGCAGTAAGCCATCCTTAACTCGAGTAAAATGCTTGACACGTTACATTACACTTGATACTTCCATTTTAGGGCGCAAGGGTCCAATGTACTGGTACATTGCAAAATGGGGGTCAGTCGCTCAGCTTCTGTAGTTATTGCCTATGCGATGAAAGCTTATGACTGGAATTTACAGGAGGCGTTGCATTACGTTTGCAGTCGTCGCAGTTGTGTCAATCCTAATGAATCTTTCAAGAAGCAGTTAGAAACTTACGCCGTAAGTCAATAATGTTTCCTTTTACATACGGCTGCGAACAATTCACCACATACGTACTTACTTTTCAGGGCATTTTAGATGCATCGAAACATCGTCACAACAAACTGTTCAGGTCCAAATCCGAGACCAATTTAAAGCCTGTTCCTCCCTCATCAACTCCCGTGGCAGTTAACACTCCCAGTCCGTCCGGTTTACTGGAGCCACCAGGTGTGTTTGTCCAACCTACCACACCCCCTGAGCCGCCTCCATTGCCTCCACCTTTGGATAGCCCCGATAACGGGCGTCCCAAATCCTGGAGTCCGGACGAAAGCATAGCTTCGGACTTATTCCCTCCTACTTCCCTTCCTGCAGACGGCCACAAACATAACGCGACCCTTACCACGAGCCCTGTGAGTGTGAGTGTGTTAGTGCCTTGCAATGGCCGGACGTATAGTGTGTCTCATAACCGTGCCGTGCAACTCGACACTGCCTCTTCCAACGCATGCACTGCCAAGGACTTTGAACTGGACTCCTTTACGAGTATTGTCGCGTTAAATCCTCTCGATTTTGGAGAATGTAAAACAGGCATGGGCGCGTCGGCTCCAGTGGTGGAGTGTGTCAATCCGTTGCTGGTAACGCCCTCACCTGACGAAATAACTCGTTTAAAGAGAGTACCGTCGGTCAAGGATCGGATCTGCGAACTGGAATCAGCAGTAGCCAATGGGAACTCAGTGTCGAAAACTCACGCGCCGCCAGACCGAACGGGCCTAGTCCTCAATAACATATCCCAGTTTGAGCCCGCTACTCTGACCTCCAAATCCAAGCTCAATTCCCCGCATACGGAAGAAGTATTATCGGATTTATTAGAGATGGACGGTCTGACCTTGGCCCGGGCCCAGCGCAAACCGCCCGTCGTTCGCCACCAAGCCATCTTGGTGCGCCCGGAACATTACTCGGTGCCCGATGACCTGGAAGAAGTGTGCAGAAGCATGTTTCCAACGCCAACCGACGCCAAGAAGCAGAAAGACGACTTCTCGGCGCATGTCGATAGGGTTTTTGATCGAGAAGAGCGAACGGAGTGCCGCAAGAGCTTAAAATTGACCTTGGAGCGTGAGAGCCCCTCACGGCAAAGTTCCTGGGGTTCCAGTGACAGCGCCATGGTCCGAGATTTCCGTGACACGCCCTCCAGGCAGCATTCTTGGAGTTCAGGCGATACCAGAAATGCGTCGGTTTTGCCCTCGCGAAACTCCTCGTGGGGCTCGTATGATATCCGACCGTTGCCGCACGTATCGCAAGAAGAAGAGGAAGAAGACCTGCAATTCGAGAGCAGCAGCGTCACGGGTACCATTAAGCGGAAACCGTTGTCGGGTTCCAACGAGGAAGATATTCAACGTATTACCAACGAAGAAGTGCGAGAGCCCATTTGGCATGCCATGGTGATGAAAGCAGAAACTCGGTCCTCAGATTACAAAAGTGGGACGCTCTACTCCTCTTCTCCGTCGTTGAACTACGTGGAAGGGAAGGAAAACACCTTGCAGTGGTCCGTGTTTCCGGCCAGTTTGTACTTGCCTGTTGCGCCCTCGGAACCCCCGTTTCAGCAACCTTCGGATGGGACGCCCTTACCCGGTATAGTACGGAAGCAGCGACAGGTATTGGAGAATTTTAAACTGCCAGTGACGCCAAATGTGTCCAGGAAAAGCTCTGAAAGCGGGGAAAATGGCAAAGAGCAAGAACAAGGTGTGGTCCGTAGGCTAAAAGAAGAACTGGAAGCGAAATCCGGGACTCCGTTGACTGGAGCGTTTGCGCCGATGGAAATTCCAGGATTGATCCTGCCTTCAGCTATGTAAGCACCCTTTGTTCTATTTTATTGGTATTATTACTTTCTTTACACTTGCGACGTCGGAGTTTTGAATTGTTTTTCATAATGGGGCAATTTCCGCTTCCGCTGGGAAGACAGTTTTCTTGATATTCTCAATGTATTTTCTAGAACTTCCAGGACGGTCAAAAGTCCTTCGGCCACGTCCGTACCCAGGAAAGTTGTACAGCGAAACTTAATTTCTGAACCAGGAATGCAAAGGAGGAGTCTCAGCGTGGACAAAATGAATTGCCGAACCACCTCGTCTCCTTCTCCGCCTTTACCCACCTTCAAGAGTCCATCTCGGTCTTTCTCGCAGTCTTCGACTTCAGCGGAATCGAGCGAATCACCTGACTCGCCTGCGTCCGACACGGACGCAGCCAACGTGCGTTTGCTCTTGGATATATTCGAAGTTGACAAGGGCAAAATGAGGAAAGAACGCCCGAGAGTGTATTCCGATCCGGCGCCAGTTCTACCCCTTCGAAGTTCCAGCGCGAACATGATAACTGCAGCAGCTACCAACACCGCTCTTGCCAATACGCCGCTTGTACCTGTACGCCACTCCAGCTTAGACAGCGAAACCTTGAAAAAACCGCCTCCTTTGTACAAGGGCAGCGCTAAACCTCCGGTCCCCGTTGCCATGTTCCCCCCGCCACCCTCTTTACATAAAAAGGCGAAGAAGCACCAAGGAAGAACTCATCCTCTTGAACGATTATCGCGTTCGGGACATCCCCTTTCTAGTACCATGTAAAGTTTAATCCTTTCTGAATGTATACATTGAACATAAGATTCCATTAGAGGAAGACGCATCAAGTATCATCCAATGCTCTTGTAGATAGTCCCTGTGTTGTTCGTTGATTTTAAAGCTTGTGCTCTTCGTAAGCGGACGTATGTTATGTTCGGTTTTTTAAATGGGCATACAAAAGGGCAAATTTTAGAACGATCAAGGGGCTAAATTCAGTGTAGAGCCTTTATAGCTTCTGGTTGTGATGTTCCAGGTGCTGTGACTGGCCTAGTCACCATTTTGTCGTATACTTGAATCAGTTAGGCTTGTCAAGATCAAAGTGTTTGGCTGTGTTGGACTTGTGTAGGATTTTTTTAATTTATTTTTTTCACTGTCGTGTGTCCCCGCAAACCAATTTGTTGCGTTCTACGTGACGTAACACGACAAATTTCCTTCGGCATTGTATATTGAGACTTTGTATTAAAAAAAACTCTCCTCTCAAAGACCATACTTATCCAAGTGAAAGGTGGCGGTGTGCTGATTCAGGTGCGTTCCGAAAGAAAAACAATTGGCCCCGCCCCCTATTGTCCTTAAGCAATTGGCATCTTCATCATAGACCACGGTGAAGCCTTGAAGCAGCAAGGGTCGTGAGGGATCTTGGACCTAGCAATTACGGAGCATTGCACGCAATTTGAAACAGTAACAACACTTTTGCTGGTACTTACTGTAAGGCGGTATTCCTGGCAAGAGAAACTGACCAAGTTAATTACGCTTAATCCGGGCTCTAAGTGAGGTAAAGAGGTCACTCCTCCGAGTAGAAGCAATGTGTCTTGGACAATTGCGGCTTGGTGGGAAAAGCGCGGCACTGGCTTTGGCTGAATAGTCAACGCACACCACTTTGCCTCACGTAATAATAGTACATCATCCAAAACTGCTTCGTCTTGTGATAATCCCCCTGCTATGATTACCCGGTTTTGCCACGAAGCTGCCGAATGGGAATGCCTGGCCGAAGGTAGGTTTCCTACTACCTCCCAAGTACAGTTTTCGGGGTTAAAGAGCCAACAATCATCCCGAACCTACAAGGAAGTGATTTATTACTCTCTTTTCTAAACATTTCCTTCTCTTTTACGCTTTCATTGGTTTTTCCTCCAGTAATAACAACACAATCTTGATCGTCAACTTGAAGTGCTGTAGCAGCATGTCGCCATCGAGGGGAAGGCGCATTGTCGCTTAGAATACGTAGTGTTGACTGTAAAGGATCTACGATAACAATGTCATTCAAAGGCAATAATGGCGATTTTCTTCCCCCAAACACGACTAACAATTCTGTTCCGTTACAAAGAACCCGGGTCATTGAGTGGTACATTCGACCGAAGACAGCATTTATCATAATAGTGTTAGGCTGTGGAGCACTTGACGCTTTTGGGGATAAATCCAGCTCCGCTAAATCGTCTAACCGGGCATGACGGAGCCGTAGCTCTGTCTTGAAGCCGAATCCTCCGCTAATCATGGTTTTCCCTTGGTACTTAGCGGAAGCATGTCCCCAACGCTGGACCTCGAGCTGTGTTAAGTCCATAGAGATCATGCAGGAGAAATCGGTCAGCTCCAATGGCGCTGGTAAAAGGTCTTGGAATACGGGAATATTTTTATAAGCCATAATGAGTAGGTAGTGGTTGCACTTGCACCGCAGAGGTTCATGTTCGTCGAATGGTTCCAACACCAAAATTCGTTGCTTTTCTTCCCGACTCAGGCGGTCGTAGACTTGATTAATTCCCAGCGCAGAACACTGATCCCATCCCTATATTCAAAACGAATTTATGGGAAAAGCTATTTCTGACGTTTACATACTCTCGTAGTGTACCGGTTTTCTTGGTCTTCCACGGTTGGGTAGAAAGGCAAACTTAGAAGCGGACTTGACAGAGTTTGAAAGTGTTTGCTCATAATGATTCCAAAATTATCATTGCCGTACACTTGTTCATAGTTCATGAAAACAGCTTGGCTAAAGCGAGCAGCTGTCCACTCTATTAACTCGGAAGAACTGAACAAGAAAGAAAAACAAGTGACGAACAAGAAAGAAAAACTTAACAAGCGTGCACTCCCCTCCTGGTTGTTTTTACTTACCTTGACTCATCCATGTAAGTTATAGCGCATTCCGAGAAAATAAGCGTGGGAAGCTCAAAGCTTATTTGGCACTCCTGAAATTGTCGTTCCAAGGTACATAAACTTCGCAAGTCAGCGGCCAATATTTGGTAATTGGAGCACTCAGTACCCCGGGTTGAAATACAGGTTTGCAATTCGGGAGTGGTCGCAATAATTTTTCGTTTTCGTTCGACTACTTCGGGAAAATCGATTTCTCTATAAATACAATTCTCCAAGGTTCCACTATCTTGCAGGCGAAAGAAAGTGGAATCAAACCCTGCTCCATACGATATTATTTGCTTCTTTTGGTTAAGAAAATTTGTGAGGAATCTTCGGATGGCCGTATCCATAGCTACGTAGCGAACATAATAGCCTCGGTGGATTAACGGAGATCTTCGAGCGGGTTTTGAAACAAAATATTGCAGTAGCTTGTCTTCATAGTATCCGGCAATAACGGTAGAATATTTCGATACTATACTCCAGTCATTAGACCCCTGGACCTGAAATAAGTTATAACATTCAGAAAAAAAATTTGCCTAAATTTTGCCGTAGCTTTGTTCAGCGGACAATTTAAACTTAGCGGGATAACATACCGCCTGGTGAGAAAGAAACGCTTTTAGAATAGGAGCTGAGGTAGCTTGTGTTGATAAGTGTAAATAAATCGAAATACAAGTCTAAAAGATAGGTAAGTAACTAACCTGAGTAACAGACGAAGTCGTAGGAAATTTTTTATTTGATTTCCCCATGCTTTTCGAGGAGTTTGACTCGTATTTGTTCTGTGAAAGTCACAACAAAAATCTTAAACGTGTTTGCGATACCGATTGCCTCATTTTATACTCGTAAGGTGGTGTGGTGGGCTATACTGCCGCGAACTTCAAACTTGTTCGATGGCCATTCGAGGGAACGAAGATCTCATCAATTTCGCGAAACAGAGCTTGGGAACTGGCGTTTCTTGTAATCAAGTAGCATTGGATGGTTACGAGGCGTCAAATCTCCTGTCAAACTCCTTGCCAATGAAAGGCTTCATTGCGGATTCTTTTGTGAGACCTCCTGTTGTATTGACGTTTACCCTTCCATGTCATGTAGACTTGGAAAACATCCGTATAAAACTTACAGTAGGCTCGCAAAGATCAACGGGCCTCGAGATTTTTACGTCCTCCTCAGAGAATACAAGTACGATACATTTGGGTATTTCTAAGATTTTCCATCCACACCCTTCTCAGTGGTTTTTGTCAAGGAGCAGTCTATAGCATCTGCACGATCTTCATTGTAATATCATTTTTTAGATGCTCTGAGTTTATTTGGCGAAAGCGGTGACTTCTATTCCGTGAGCAGCTGTAAAGTAGATGACAGCAGTTGTGAAGAAGTCATTTTTCGTCGAAGGGCTGTAGTACCACGGTCCAATGACGTGAAAGTTGCCGAGCAAGTTATGCGGCACCGTGTAAACGAAGCATTGTCCAAAGTTCGATCTGTTCGTGTTAAAATCTTTAGAACGCAGGGTTCTAGTGTCCCTGCCTTGGGGGGAATTGAAATTGTGGGTCGAATTAGTCGTACGGTGGACTTTCAATTGTCTGCAGGTGTGAAGCGAAAATGGGAGCAAATTACGCGACCCAACTCGGATTGGTCAACAGTGTCTCGTTCATCGAACGTAGTCCCGGTAGACAATGAAACCCAAACCGGAGCTATTCACAGCGACAGCTTATGTAATCAAGTTTCCAATCTCACGATGCCCGAAGAGTTTATGGATGGTTTAACGCTTCATATCATGGCCTTGCCCATTCGATTACCTTCGGGGAACGTCGTTGATCGGTCCACCTTAGATCGTTTCATTAATAACGAAGCAACTTGGGGAAGACCCCCTTCCGATCCTTTCACTGGCGTATCATTTTCCGCTCAAATCAAGCCTGTGCTTGATTCCGCTCTCAAAGCTCGTATTGACCAGTTTTTAGTTTTGAACCAAGACGAGCCCAATTTAAAACATGTGCCACGCACGACTGGAGGAAAAAGGCCACATGCCCTGAATTTCAACTATGACTCGCTTTTTCCTCTACCTCCCCCTCCGCCTCCGAGTTCCAGTTTTGCTACTTCGACATCATCAATGCCCATCAGTCGAATTTCTCCGTTACAGAGAACTGGCGTTTCCGCTACCGGATCCAAAGTCTCTAAATTGGCTGGCCCAGTTCGCCCCAGTAATGCCCATTCAGTCCTTGCAAGTAACCAGGGCAAAACGCTAATAGGCAAACTTGGTGCCCAGCTACGCGCTCTCGAAAGAAGGCCAGGACAACTGCCCAAGCCCATAAACCCACCCCTTTCGGCCTCTACCTCACGTTTAGCTCCATCATCGTCACCGTTATTAGTTGCAAGTAGTAAACAAAACCTCTGTTCTTGTGGACAAGGGAACAATCCAGAAGAGGCTATTATAGTTTACAAATTCCCTTGCGATCATCTCGTGTGCAGATCTTGCCTCACGGGTCAGGGCTCTGGGTCTGCTTGTTATTGTGCGATCTGCTCAAGGTTTTATCCCAGGGGATCCGTGCAACGTTTCCATACGTAATCGAAATCGCGGCAGATGGATGATGAGCCTATGCTTGAAAATGAAAGGCTATAATACAGAGGGGGAAAAAAGGAAGAGGGGGACAGGTGGAGGCAATAGCGTGTCAAGTTGAACACATCTGAAGGATCCACAAGTGAAAGTGCAAGGGCATCCGTTTACCTGACGAACTTTTCTGGCCCAACGTCGTGCAAGGTTCTCAATAGCTAATAAAGTGGTAGCCGTGCTTGACCAAGCCTCAGTCAAGAGTACCAATAGGTAAAGCTTATACAATAAAGCTTGGATAAAAGCAAAGCTCCGGCTTTCAAATTATGCAACGTAGTCGTGTATAAAGTCACCGGAAATTTGTATGCTAGGTTGGCTTTTTGATGAGATGGTTGCAAAGTTAGTTGCCCTCCCCTGATGTTGATGCGCTCAAGCAGATGGTCGAAAGATTCCTGCGGAAATCAAAGAAAGACGAATTCAAAGCTTCTACCGCCTTTTTTTGAGCCAATTCGCGCTTAACATTTTTGAGTTTGCTCATCTGTTGAATCATTCTGCAGCACCATGGAAAGGTAATCCAAACATTGAACATTTTTTGTAGCTTACTTGCAACTTGCTGAGCTGGTTTTAGGTTGCGCTGCTGCATGCATGCTTGCTTTGCTGGGTAGTTGTCCATGGCTGAAGAAGCCGAGGTTTTTCCTTTGGACCACGCCTCCAGTTTTCTTGACTACATCCTTTCTTTAGCCAGCAACGTAGACTTTACCTGGAGCAGAAAGAAAGAAAGCCCAAAGGTGCCAGTCCGCACCCAGACCTTCGACAAAACGGATTGACGATCGTGCTATGGTTGCAAGTGAATTCTAAGTGACACCTTTCTACCTAAGAAAACGGATAATTTACTCAATATCGTCAGGTAAGAAGACTGTCTTACGAGCCATTTTCCCCCCTGAATTTGCTGGGTGAAATACGTTGTTAGACAGCTGCTGAAGTTATCGTACAAGTTGTCATTATTTACTCGCACATCAGCCCGAGGCGAGAATTACGTTACGCTATGTAGTGATATGTTACGTGAAGCCTGCGTTTTGATGGTCATTAAGATACTAGCATAAAGAGCAATCGTAGCGCATCATGTCCCCTACTAACCTTCTATGGAACGAACAATTATTTGGCTTGGTTGGTGAGCACGACAGGTTTAGGCGAAACTTTAGGCGAGGTGAAAGTAAAGACCTGGCAATTGCTCTGCGCAAATAGGATATGTTCACAATGAAAGCTTATTTACGCATTTCTGACTCGTTCCTTCGCTATAGGTTCATGAACCCTTAGTGAAAAACAAAAGGAAACCTTTGTTGTCCGACGAGCAACAACCAAAAGATCCAAAGTCTTTCACTCCCAGGCTATGTCAAGTTCTCAGGTTGCAACTTGCCGAGGCAAGGTTAATTTGTCTAAACATGCCAGCACCGTCTTATAGCAGGAAAGTACGTTTTTACCCTAGCGTTAGGCAGCTATTATGAACTCTCGAAAGCCTCTTAGCTCTAAGGTTTTCTTACAGTTATAGCCCTATATAAAAACGCTGAGAAAGCGGAAGTTGCACTGTTGGTCATGCTAACCTTTGTGAGGTTACGTTTCGTTAGAGGGGAAATTGTCTCTCTTTGACCAACAGTCCTGGTACCGTTAATCGGTCAATCAAGGAGGCCTTATCGGGGACCATTTTAGTGTAAAACGTGTCAGGAATCAAATTGTTGGCCATTTTTTTTATAGTACTCGTTATTTGCCACCAATGAAATAGGTCACTGACTTGATAAAAGAGAAGACTTGAAGAGTTCGTGACTCTTTGAGGGAACGAATCACAGGATCACCGAGATCCGGAGTTTGTCGAAAACGTATTTTGCTCTTCGCTTGCACTCGAGGGCATACTTAACATTTTCTAGAGGCAAGAGTATTATCATATTGTTATTCCGAGTCGTGTTTTGCATTAGAGGTTTACAAATGAAGCTCCATGTTTAAGTTCTGTTAAAGATGTTAAAACTGAAGGTAACGAGTTAGAACATAAAAGGGAATTAGTCACAGCCTTGAAAGGGAAGTTTGGTTGGTGTAACAAGTAAAAGGGTGCCAAAACATATCGTCGGGTGCGGATCGAGTCCAGAGTGAATTGCGAATTTTGCCGTGGAAAAGTGCACCTGCACGTTTCACATTCTCTTTCTTCATTAGCAACTTCGCCCAAACAACCCCTTCAAGTTCACTTCTGGAAAGGGTGGGGTTGTTTACCTTGTTCTTTCGCGAACTGCCCGAATTGCGTAAACGTTAGTTGTTTCACTTTTTTTTGCGTTAATATTTGACTAAAGCCGTTTTGCCAACCGTTCCAGGACAGGTTATACTCGAGTTTGCATGTTGGGTATTGAGAAGGAGATCCATTTTTGCTGTGAATCTTTTTGTGTTGTATGCATTGTTTGTAAGTTATGCTTGAAATTCCAGAGAAAAAGACCCAAAAGTGAAACCTGTCAACCAACTTTGCCCGTGGAAAAGGTAAAGGCAACAGCCCAAAACCGAACAACTGGTTCCCAGATAACAAAAAACGATAGAATTAAAAAGCTTTGAACCCGCAGCAACGAACGAGGGACTTAACCATCCAGAAAAAGACATACAAAAGCTCAAGCTGAGCGTAGAGATATCCCATAGCAACCAAGGACAAAATTGGTACTTTTTATATTCCAGCATCTTGTCTTCTTCTTTTGCCCTAAGCTCAACCTCTTTACCTTGAAAAGATTGCCAAGTGACGATTGCGGTTATCGCTGCCATAAAGGATAAGAAAGCGCCTTAATTTGCTACTTTCCAGAGAAAGTGTGACTAGCCATGCAGACTCTTATTCATCGCGTCCTTTCTATTAAGAGTTAGCCGTGTTTTGCTGCAATTGCTAGAGAAATTATTATTCAAGCAATCGCACCATAAACGATCATGTAGCACAGAGCTCTTTATCTCGCAAAGAGAGAGTTTGGTTCAGCCTTTCCGTGACAGAGGCTTCTTCATTTGTCATCCGTTAAAGCACGAAGGCCTCCGTTAACATAAGTAAGCGTAAAGGTTAACCACATACCAGTGCTCAAATTAGACGCAACATACTGACGTCATGTTCTTCGCATGAATCGAAAAAACCTCTTGGCCTTGGCGTGATTGGAAGATTGCAAAAGCCAAGAGAGAGTTGCTTTAGCCTTTCTGTTTTGATTCAATCGACGTGATTTCGACTAAGATAACTATAAAAAAGTGTTCACTCAATGTCTTAGCCTTGGAAACTCATCTCGTATTGAAACCATAGTTAATTGAAACCAGCTCCAAAACTAATGCTTGAATACCCGTTTTAATTATCTAGGAAGATCGTGGTTTGCTGTGGCGAACTTGCGGAATAATGGCCGGCCCCGCTAAATGCTCGTTTTATGTTTGGTTCCTCGGAGCCAAAGAATCCAAAGGCCTTCGGGGAGAAGAGTTCATCACTCCCGTCGTTAAGTATGATATATGATTCCCTTTTAGATTTATCTAATGTGTGGTTGCAGAATGTGTTATGGAGTAACTCATGGTTAATGTTCGTATCACGCACTGCTTTTTGTGGGCAATCTTATTTTCATTTTTATTTACATCGTGTTGTGATTTATGATAATTTCCTTATCGATAATATAATCGTTCTTTCTTATTTAAACATGTTTTTTTGTATCGATTTATGTTGACAGGTATCTTTGCCAGAAAGAGTATGAGGCAGAGCCCGGGAAAGTCACTTTACAAGTAAGCGAAAAGGGTTTGAAAGTGATCCAAAATGTTGCCGTGACCCGGAATCCGTCAGGCATATCAACCGGTATATCGGAAGTGGTCAAGCATTTCATTCCACACCATGCCATCACCTATGTTATGCAACAAGAGGACATTATTGCCTGCATTGTACTCATGTATAATCCCCTGACCAAGTGTCCTTTGCATGTTCACGTTTATCGCTGCGATTCGGAAGAAACCGCAGACTTCCTGCGCAATCAACTGGAAGCCTTGGTCAGCTTGCCTGAGAACCAACGGAAAGTAACGGAATTGGAAGACCGTTTGAAATCGCAAGGGTTGATCCCAACCGGGAACGCCAAATTGCTCAAATCGTCCGACACAGGCTTTGGCGGCTCAATGGATTTTGATAACCAATCCGAGGACATGGAAATGGAACGCATTAAAGATACTCATCAGGAGACGGAAAAATCCCGTAAGTCGGTAAGGAGTACGGGGCAGTCGCCAGACCAAGAAAGGATTGCGACGCTTTACGACTCCTTAGCAGCCGAATTGCGAAGCAAACTGAAAGTGAAAACGGCCACGCCCATCCTTTTGCCTCCCAAGGACTATGAAACTGAGACGACGACTCGTTTCGCCAATAACAATAAGCAAAACTCGCAGCGACACTTTGTGGCAAATTCTAGATCTGCTAACGAGCCCGAAATGGATTCCAGAAGGTCAACGCTGAACAGCAACGCCGAGCTTACTCGACCGGTTTACCGCGCCAAAACACCGGTGATGGAATCTCGAGAAAAAACGACCCGTTTGAGAGAGACCGTCGTTGTGAAGGGCGACCGTTCCTCTGATCGTAATCCGCAATTGAGCCGTTCTTCTTCCCATCCGCAAACTCGAATCAACCGCGAGAATTACAATAGGAGCCACTCTCGTGAAGATTTGGAGGATTCCAGCGAGCCTTCCAGCGGCATTGGCTCGGATCATCCGCCAAGTCCCTTGTTTGAACGATCTGTTCTTCCTGCGGCTCCTCCAGGTACGTAGTGGAGGCTTTTCTTTTCAATTTCCCGTTATGATGGATGAAAAACTTGGCTTCCCCCCAGCTTTACTCGTCCTCATTTGAACCTGTATCGTAATGCTACTGGTCCAGCATATTAAGACTATGTAATGAAGGTGATGTAGTCGTATCAAGTAGAAAAGCGTATTAGGCATGCTTTGGACCTTCAAACCATGTCAGGCTAGAGAAGAGAATTTTGAAAAGTGGCTTTTGGGTAAGCTCCGTTCCACCCACGCATACTGATGAGAATATGGAAAAAGGGGTGACGTCAACTTGGAAAGGGAAAGGTGTTTTCAGGTGTCGTAAGAAATGTGACCTCAAAACTAGAGAAAAGCGTGAGGGGACTGGGCGTTTTTAGCTGCAGAAGAAGCATAAGCATTCCTAAGTTCTAAGTTACGGTTTCTTGTCTGTTGGATCGCGTCTAACTTACACAACTGACTTAATCCGCATTAATTTTTTTTCACAGAAGAGCGCCCCACCACGCGAGAAGATAAGAATGCAGCACGCGAAAGATTTCAAGGCGCCCGGGCTGTGTTTCGTTCCTTGGAAAAAGGCGTTCAAGGCCACAGTACCAACAACCGGTTAACAACTAAATCCAATGCTCGTTACCCTGAAGAAAAACAGCATCGTAAAGTACTGACGGAGGACCGTTGCTTTGGCCGTACAGCCAGTTCCCGAAACCACTTGCATGAAGATCAGCCACGTCAGTCGCATTCTTTGTCACATGCCAAAAACCTTCGACGTTCTGGCTCCAAGCCGAATTTGTACAAAGGTTACGATTACGACGACGAAGAAAACGACCGGAATTACGACGTTAGTCGAGAGCGAGATCGCGATCGTCATGTCAACGGATCAAGAAAAGACGTGGGAGGAGGAATGCATCGCGTCAGTTCAAAGACCCACGTGTATGAAGACGATCGTAGTAAGCCTTTTAGGTCCATGAGTTACCAAGAGCCTCGCGTTTATGACCATCGAAGTGATCGTAAACGGTTTAGTTATCACGAACCGGAAAATCATGGGAGTGGGAGAGAAGAGCGAGAACGAACCAGCCGAAGGGATGCGACCAACATGGAAGCTTGGTCGACCCAGCGTGCCGAAGTATATCTTCGCGACCCAGTAGTCGCCCATATTCCATTGGTTAGCAATAAAGATCGTTATATGGGTCGTTCCATGATGGATCTGCGTTCTGGCTCTGATGAATACAATTTGATGCGCAAGCTGGACAGACACGCATCCCAAGAAGGCTTTTTGGATCGGGATTATGGACCAACTCCAGCCAGAAATGATCGCGTGCAGAAAGCCCAGTACGTGGATCATGGTCATTCCAAAAAGGAACATTTTGACCGTGATCGTTATCATGATGAACGCACAGCTAAATACAACCAGACTTCGCTTGAAACTCCTACCAAACGGAAACCGGAAAATCGACAAGTTAAGCATCCTGAATACACTCCTGAATCTCGGAGTCGGATTCCTGGCTTAGATCGCGAATCTGCTCGCCTGGACCACCACTTGCTAAAGTCGTCGTCATCTAAGCTTAATTCTTATGCACGTTCTCCGGAAGAACGCGACAAACGACACTATTACGGAAACAGTGATCCCCAGCGTTGATTTTTATGTCTTTTATGAACTTATTATCTATACGGCTTGTTTTGCTTGAGCTTGTATACATTTTGTACATTACATTGCCATGCCAGCACTTTTATTCTCATCCATTTTGTTTTTATTCTCATTATTAATTATTTATTTTTATTCATTATTCTCATGGTTCAATTGTTTTCGAGAATTTCTTCGAAAAGAGCATAAATTATAACAGTTGAGCTAATTTTCCAGGATTAGACCAAAACCGACGTCAGATCAGAAAATTCGAGCCAGAAAATTCTGAAAATTCAAATTTACAACTATCGCCATCTGTTGCAAGCAAAGGAAGTAAGCGGTCTTGGATCTCGGTTGTTTTGGTTTGTGCATGTGTATTTTTGAAGCAGAAACACAATTATGATGGTTTTTGAGCATGTAAGGCAGCTGTATGATCAAAAATTGTACAGTAATGTTACGGCACTGGTAAGATCTATAATCTGTATTTCAGGAAGTCTGATATTACCCTTTCTTAGGTTCCATTGGTGCTGGCTGCTAATGACTACCAAGGGAACCAACAACTACTTACCCAAAATGGTGTTTTACACACCATGGTTCTGTACGCTGACTCCTTACGTGAATTGCGAGAATTTGCACGCGCTGAGGTTGCGTATCGCAAAGCACTTCAGCTGAGAAAGCATTATCCTAAGTCAAAAGTAGGCATTAAGGATTTACCTTCAGAAACAGGTACACCAAACTTGTGGCTCTTGGCTTCCTATAATCTAAGATTATTTCTGAAATTTAAGATATTAAGTACCACGTTCATCTTTGCCATGTTGCTATGAAGCAACCAGTTCAAGCTGTGATCATTTTACAGTCCATTCCTGCAAAGGAACGCACTACAAAAGTTAACATGGCTCTTGCTAATTTGTATGTGCAAACCGGGATGGAGCGTTCCGCGGTGAAAGCTTACAAAGAAGTAGTCAAGGTATTTTTCATATTAATAAAGTTATTTTGCTTCCAAAGCTAATGAATTTTAATGCAGGAGTGTCCTTTGGCTATGGAAGCTCTCAATGGACTTGTAAAGTTAGGAGTCAGTAGTAGTGAAATTTTCAAATTAATATTTGATGGAAGTCCTCCACCTCCCCATCTCGTTTGGTATGTTGTAAAATTAGGATATACATTTCGATAACTTCCATATTTTTTATTTTTATTTTTTTGTATTCTTAGGCTGGAGCATTGGATCAAAGGGCAATTGTTATTATACTCTCGTGACTTCGCTGAAGCATTTAAGACGTTTAAACTTGCACCGATGAAAGAAAATGTCCCTCTCTTAGTATCCCTAGCGACGTCGTTTTATATGGCTGGAAATTCAAACTGCGCCCTAGACTTATTTCAGAGGGTAGGTTCATTCGGTTTATGGGCGTGGCACAACCTGATATTTTGGTCTTTCGTTTTGATGTTTTAGTCCCAAGCTATCGATCCTTTGCATTTGAAAGGAATGGACTTGCTAGCCACGATCCTGTACAGTGAAAGGAAGGTTGCCGAGCTGGAAACGTTAGCGACACGAATCGTTACAATCAACGAGGCAAGGCCCGAAGGATGGGTAGCCATTGGTTATGCCAGTTTATTACAGAAAAAACATACGCGTGCCCTCTACTTAGCACATAAAGTAGAGAATTATCTGGTTGGTTACCCCGTACTTATTGTTGTTTTAGGCTTGCACGGCTGCTCCTGCGAACATCGAAGCTCTTCTTCTTAAAGCTAATGTCTTGCAAGATATGAAAAAGCACACAGAAGCTGTGAGTCATTATCGGTAAAGTTGAAAACAGCATTTACATTGAGTAGAAGGTACTTAGCCTTTGTACTCCTTAACAGGGAAGCCTTGCAATTATCAGCGCATCGCTTGGAAACTTATCGTGGCCTAGTGGAGTGTTACACGGCAATGCAAAGACTGAAAGAAGCTATTCATATAGCTGCTAACGCTCTTCACACTGTTGGACATAACGTTCGATCACTCACGGTAAAATATATTTTTTTTTTACCATATGCGATAATGTGAGTAATGGTCTAGCTTTACGCTTCTGTACTCTTAATGGATTCCGCAACCTTGAGCAAAGGAAGATCCATCTTGGAGAAGGCGATTGGTCAAGATCCTTGTCATTGGCCTGCTGTGGAGTTACTGGTTAATTCCCTGGTCCAGGTACTGCAAAAAAGGGATCTTTGATAACACTCCAGATAACGCTATTTTGATTATATTTTTATTATAAAGGCTGGGAAACAAGCGCCAGCTATTGAAATACTTAAGAAACATATAGCATGCAAACCTTCAGGACGCGCTCATCATTTGCTTGGCGATTTATACGTTTGTTTGGGGGAAAAAGATAAAGGTCTTGACCATTTTACCCATGCTCTTGCGTAAGTTTCAGTAAATTTGATAAATATACCTTTGATGAAAGATTCTTTTCTTGGAAAAAAGTTTGGATCCTACGAACACAAAAGCCTTAGAAGCCAGCAATAGATTGGAAAGTGCTTTGGTTGGCAGTTTGGGCCATTCTTCTGAACTAGAAGCAGAAGACGTGCCTGAATCTGACGAAGAGGTATGCATAATTTTCTCCGTCCAATTTAATTTACTTATTTTTCGCCAAGAACTCCAGTACGTTTCTATTCACTAGTTAATGCTTTCACAGGGGATTGAAGATGCAGAAGCTGGATGGTCGGATGTTGAATTTTCGCCTTACCCTCGATAGTTTATAATTGCTTTTTAAAATGCTATCTTAAAAAATGACGTGAAACAGAGTAAACCAAGTTATCAGAAAACAGGAAAGATATATGTCATAATGATGTTGTTCTCTTGCCAACTTTCATTTGTGCGATTATACGATTTCAACCATTTTTACCGGGTTAACATTTTTTCTCGTCTCAAAAAAAGAGCCTTGCATGGTGCTGCCTCTACCGATGAGTTGTAGTACTATCCTTCTACATTTCGAGTTGCAACTTGCGAGCACTGCCATGCTTAGGTCAGTTCTCGTTCGTGTGTTGATTATGGAGGTGTAAGAACAAGGATAGTGGTGGCTTGTGTAAATAAAGCGTGCGTTACGAAGACAGTGTGCACACATATTGCGAATGGAAATCAGAAGTGACTGGTAACTAAACTACTCAAGTTTGCCTTTTCATCAAGCTTTCGCGCCTTTTCTCCGGTAAATAACACTGGCCTTAATTACATTTTTAATCGTAGAAAGTCTTTACAAAAAAGAGTTAAAAAAATTGTGTTGACGAGTTGATTACGTGAAGTTTTGAATGGACCACAGTTGAATAGTTGGCTGAAAATTCGATCCTTTGCACGTCATCGTTCATTAGATACTCTCGTCTCAGCCCTTATCCCTTTTTGGAACGGAAAGGGAAACCGATAGTGGTAGAGAAAACGAAAGACCTCTCGACTCGGGGTCCACGGGTTATCGCTAGCAAATTACGCTTACAAATTTACCCCCAGTACTCTTTCGGAAAAGATGGCAGGGGTGAGAGCTGTTAAACCGTGAAAAAGGTTCACGTGTCCCCACGTATGTCATGTATATTTTATGTATCCTAAACGCTTCCATGCCCCCTCTTTGAAAGCGCCGCATGGGGTCCTGCATCTCTTCGTTCTGCTGCTGCGGCCAGGATGCATGCAATGGCTATGCATATGATAACAGGCCTTGTTGAAAGCGAAAGTGTGGATCATGCACCCCTTTCGCGTTCGTTCAGCAAAAACAGCACTGATTCGTCTGTGCCGTAAATCCAAACAAGCAATATGTCTGCTACCAAATCCTAGACAGCTGGCGGCAGTAGCAAACTGGGATTTGAGCGTTCCAAGCCGGCCTTCAATGTTCAAAGCAAATGCGAAGCTAGGAGCTATAGACAATATATCTCACGCGAAGAAAACGTGGAGGCACACAGATTGCTCCTCCACAAATCCATGTCTAAATAAACCCCACACGTACTAAATGAAGGGGTGCATTAACGCAAGGGCTGTGCTTGGCGTGGGTGTGAGTGATGAACCAAGCCCCAAAAAGGGTTGATTACTGATTAGCAGACAGTTTGCTTTTTCCTTGCCACCCGAAATGGGGGCGTTGTGCCAAAAGAAAGGGATGAGCTATAGGGAGGGGTAGGTACTGAGGAACTTGCACACATGTGCGCCATTATCCGTATGTCTTTTATGGTCCCAAGGACAAATTAGTACCCTTTCAGGGATTTTTTTTTTAGAATTTTGCATTGAGCTCGGAAATTGAACACATGTGCGAACGGTTATTTTGTAATTTAAGCGAAGAGCAACGGACTACCGGTCCCAAATTTCCATCCCTTGCAACAGTGCCTAATTTGATATCCTCTTCAATTCATTTCTTTTAAATCCAGTTTATATGTATTGGGGGGAATCGTGTTTTGGGCGTCAGTGGTCTTGTGTGTACTGTTATCGTGTTACTTGCGCAAACAGCAACAACACACCACATCCCAGTCTTTCGTTTCGAGGAACTGGGTATGTAGCCATAGCCAAACAGTTTAAAGTGACAGGAATTTTTTACTTGTTTTCATAATTTGCTTTACGCAACGACCCCTGCTTGTTTTTTTATGAGCTAAGAGTCTTGCTACAACATTATATTGATTTAACATGCAGCCGGACGTGCCTAAGATGTGAAAGATACATAGAGATAGTGTATGAGAAAGTGGTTTGGCAAGCTGAACTCCGTTTTTTGCTCGACACATGATTTCTTCAGCTACTTCAAATTTCAAATTTCGCCAGATTGCAGTGTGCTGTAAGAAATTGTCTGAGTTTTGGGGGAAAAAAATTGAGTATGGGAATTATGTTCCACTTTTTAGACATCTAACCGCAGCCAAGTTTTTCCTAGTTTCTCCATAAGCCACAGCCCTACAAAATCTTCGAAGCTTTGCCAATTTATTGCCGAGAAAACTTGGAAAGTTTTCGGGCCGGGAAGTCCTAATTTTAGTTCCCTATTAACGCAGCTCTCACACCACGCTTTTGCGAAGGAATTTTTTTTTTCTTTCGAAAGGAAAAATAATCTTGTTCTTCTTGGCAGCGGGGGCAGGTTCCTTAGATATTACATAGGGCGACTGATGTTGCAATGCAAAAGACTCATCCGGAGATTGCACATCACTATTGCATTTCTAGCGTTTTTACCCTCAAAAGCAAGGTCAAAGAGCGCCGAGACCCCGATCAATAGCCCAGACGGGGCGACGGCGCCGCTGCGCTACTTAAAAGACACATCGCAGACAGGACAGGAGTAGGACCATATGTGGTAATGCATCCTTGACGAAGAAATCCTCATCCTCCAGTTTTTAAAAACCCCAAAAAGCGACTTCGGGACAGCCATCCCCCATCCCAGCCAGTCCAGCAATTAAGTGTACGCAAATTTGGGGGCGGAGCTTGAAAAGAGAGACTAAGGGCAAGGCGAAAGACGGGGAGGGATGCTGTTTCAGGATTTATATGCAGACAGGCAGTAAATCAAATGGAGCAGTGAGCTTTCCGTTTCGTGTGGAGAACTTGCGTGTTGTGTGTGGTGGACGAGTGACGCACGTGCGGGACAAGTAAATGAGATAACGAAAAAGGGAAACGTTAAAACCTAGAGAGTTGGCATTACTGTGGGTGGTGTTTGGTTTTTTTAACCAAGAAATCGTAAGCCGTTTTTAGAGAGAAATTCCCGCAACTCGGTGGTTTCGAAACCAAACCGGCTTTCAATACGCCCACCGACTTATTATCTGATTAGACCCATTTCTAATCGTGTTAAGTTAATGCAATACTCTATACGTGACGTGGTACCGGCCAAAGAGTGAAAATACTTGGCCGACAGGAAGTATTAACCTATTAGGTAATGCGAACGGAATTGACGAATCGAACGTTTTTGGTTTGTTTACCTTGCCAACTGGGTGCTTGCATTTTGTTGTGTACCGTAAAGCCTCGTAAAAAAACCGGTTCAAATAACCTTGTCATTAATGTGTGTATTCTTGTCATTTTCACAGGCATAAAAATGGCGAATTTGGAAAAGATCCATGTGAGTGGGGAAAACCATGTCATGTTGCTCGAACCGAGGCCTTTTAAACCTTTTAAATCTTCCGAGGAGTATCTGTACGCCATGAAAGAAGATTTGGGCGAATGGCTGCAGATGTTGTATCCCGAATTGGAAATCAATGTGGATAATTTTATGGACAAGCTCGAAGATGGAGTCGCTTTATGCCGGGTAAGATCTTTGGAACACAATTTCCCTTCCCCAATTTCCTATTGTTATGCGCACAAGGGTAGCTTTTGTGTTTATCTGCGTGGTTTTAGTTTTAGCTTAGACGAGTAAGCCATTGTTTGTTTTGCATTCCTGGAAGTCGCTGCCGAGTCTTACGTGAAGTTGGAAGTTATAACATGCCCAGCAGCTTCCGCTGGAAGAGGTTGTTGTCTTAACCTGAATTTGTGGTTAGGCATACGCTTCCTCTCATTACATCCACATAGACGTGAACTAGGGAGAAAAGTAGACAGAAACGCCTAATGCCCCTGAAAGGCGAGAATGTTTTTTCCCCTTCAACTGGCATCTAATGGTTAACACAGCTGCTTGGGAAAACTAAAGCTCTCCAAACTTCACTATAGCTCGTTTAATGAACCTAAACTCGTAACCAGTTACCCATTATAAAGGAAAAAACTAGTGTAAACATCTTAAATCGTTTTAGCTTTCAGATGGAAATGAACCGAAACCGTGGAAAAGGCCAAGAAGATATATACGCTTAGCATATATCTTAATAATGCTGTAGCCGACCACATGTTAAATTGGTTGTGAATGGTTGGGTGTCTTGTCGAAGATGAAGATGAACTAGCAGCCCACGAGATAGTGTCAGGCTACAACATTTACTCGGAACGATTGCCTATTGCATTCCCCCGAACACTTCCGTGGACCCAAAGCACATTAGGGTCGAGTGGGGTTCCATTTGCGGCGTTTTGCCATAAAGCAATGTTTTAAACTCGGCTTTTCTGCCTGAGCGGCCTACCAATTTGAGGCCAAAATATGCAAAGCGCTATGGTGATTAACTCAACAAGTAGATCCACCCTCACTCTATCCCCCTTCGCTATGAAACCTTTCCGTGGCATGGAAAAACCAAAAGACCCAAAGCTTCTTCATGCATGAGGAATTAAGCGGATTGATCAAGTTTCATTCCATCTCTTTTACATTGTCCATCTCTTTTATCCGGTCCCCACTTGCTCCGATTGAGCCCTATGGGGAACCCTCACTTGGAGGATTTAATACAGTGACAATATAAGTCTGTAAGTTTGGGCTTTTGCGCCTCAATTGTTTTCCTAGAAATGAGAAATGGGGAACTAAGGTCGACAATCGACGCCGATTTTGACTTCTTCTCATAGACCTTATGACCCATATTTAATCACTGTCAAGGAAACGACCTCGGCCTCCTATTAAGGGCCTAATTCCGTACGTAACGTTTCCTTTCTCCGACGTCGTCTGGACGGTGTCCTGGGAACCTTGGCCTTTTAGCAACATACTGCAGCATGCGTGCGTGTATATGGTATGGCGTTACGTACCAAGACAGGTTCCTAGGAAGGCCGATTTCGAGACAGGACGGAATTACCAAATTTTGGAGCCTATAGCACGCACGCCGAAATGGATATGGAGATGAAATAGTTTTGATGAGACCAAGCAGGTCATGGGAGTGTAGGATAGGGGTAAACAGCCGGTTTAGCATGTTGTGCGCTGGACTTGGGACTGAACTACCACGGTTCTGAACTAATGATTCTTATATCTTGCTTTATCTAGCATGCCAACAACGTGCGCCAGACAGCAGCGGCCTATGAACTGGAACAACAGGCCAAGAGACGGAAATTTTCGACGCATATGGAGATTCCCTCGCGTGATGTCACGTTCCGTACAGACGTCAGGGTAAGAGTAATTTTCTTCACCTATAGATAAGGTCCGGGGTTAAGGATTGAGAGCCAAAGGTCGCATTAAAAAAGAATTTAAAAAATCAACATGCAAGGTCAGCGATAAGAAAACAAGTTATATAGACACGGAACTTTTATCACCGCAATGGCGACTAATGTAGTGGGTTTGAGGATCCCCATCCATTGTATGTTAATAATGAGGATGTAGGATGGGTTTAGGCTTGTCGAGCAGGAAGTAATGGGTCGAAACGTGGGGATTGTGTCTTTACTGGACACAATATACAGCGTTAGGTTGCTGTAAAGAAGATATTGCGTGTAATATCAACGATAAGGGCCAACCACAGAACACACTTGATGATTAGTCTAGACGAAGAACAAAAGCCTCTTAAAAACGTCAGACTGAAGTGTGCGAGTGAAAGTTGTGAAAACAACCTAGTCATATGTTTGTTTTGTATTCCACAGGCTGGGTCGTTTTTTGCACGCGACAACGTCCATAACTTTATTCAATGGTGTAAACAGCTGGGCATCTATCAGTGTTTACTCTTCGAGACAGACGACTTGGTTATGCGGAAAAACGAAAAGAGTTTCATTCTCTGCCTCCTGGAAGTGGCTCGCCGGGGCGCCAAGTTCGGCATGCTGGCCCCCTTGTTGGTTCAATTTGAAGTCGAAATCGATCGCGAATTAGCCCGCGACCAAGCCCGCGAACAGAACAACGACGATACTTTGAACGAAAAGACCGATGACGTTGATGAAGACGCGAGGTTGGGGCCCTTTGGTCCGTTTCCCCAAGTGGTCACGAACGATCTGCGATCGCTCGATGAGATGGTAAGTTATTATCTCAACATCCTTGCTGGCATCCTTGTCCAATATTCGCAGTTCTCTAACCTAACAAGCTCTGCAGGGAGAAAGCTAGCAATTAGAGTCCAACGAGATTAAACGGAGGTTCATTGTTGCAAAATCGTCCTTAAAATTCCGATAGGCACTGCATTTATGACCTGCCAAGTTGCCGGGTTCCCCATATGTGATTGAACGGCTACTTTAGCCCTGAACTAGCTTTTTGTCTCATAAACGTTTAACCTATAAATGGTTTAAAAATAAGGAACGATTTCTAGCTATTGAGATTGGTTTGCCTTATTATTGTATGTCTAAATCATCCCTATCCAAATCAGCACAAGCTTGAAAATAGGCTAAACTATCAGGCCCTCCACGACTTCGTGGCAGGATATGGCTTCAGGGATTTAAAGTCGAATTTAATATTGATGGACGATAGAGGCCCAATGGGGTTTTGAGGCGTTATTGGAATAGAAATGAAAACGGCATGCGTTTGCTCCCTTTTTGGCCATTCCGCATTATGTTAGTGTGTCAAACGGAAATAAGCAAGTGTTCATGGACGCTTGAATTGTCGTGTGGTTGCCTGCCAAGGAAATTTTTCATGATCCCTTCGAGTTCCCACGTGGCGTGCTCAATCCCACGTGGAACGATATTGAAACTTTTTCATTGTTACGAGACACACGTTAGGCTGGTATGCATATGGTCAGTTGCGGGAAAAAAAGGAAAATAGAAGAGCGAAAAGAAGTAGACCATTGTATTTTTACGTACATGCAACATTTACTCTTCTGCGGCTGCGTAGCGAAATTCATGTGATCAGGACAAATCCTAAGCCTACTTTTTCTTTTAACGAGTACGACGCATTGTCCTGTGCCAGAAGAGGAGCTCGGACGTTCCAATCCATTCCAATCGAGAATTATGGAATTGCCTGGTCCACCTTGACATCTTCTTGGAGTGAAGCCAGCATGCACACATGCAATAAACGTTGTGTGGCTATGACCAAAACGTAATGAGTAGCCCATAGAGCGTTGTAGTTAGGCGTAATTTACTTTTATCAAGGATCTAGCGAGGGTCCTTGATGGCTTTCCTCGAATTGCGACTATAAAAAGCGTTAGTGGTCCTTTTTCTGGACAGGAAAAAAGGCCGGGAACGAATCCGCCTGTTCAGATTCCGTATCAACATCTACAGATAACGTTGGTGAGCAAAGTAGGTGTTGAAATTGGATTTAACCGGTCCGAGTTTGGATTTATCGAACGTTTACAACATAAGCGTGCTTGCATGGGTATCAAAATGTAAAAACATTGGCGTAAAGCACGCCAATGACACGAAAACGTCGCACATGTTGATGCCGTTGACGGTAATTAGCACTTCCCTCGACGGCGCCGACCAGCTCTTCGCTGTCGTGACGAAGTGCTGACCTTATGCTAAGATTGTGGGCCAAGGTTCGTCAGATCTAACTGGCGTTATAATACCTTTCTTTGTATATTTTTAACCATGCAAGTCTTTTGAAGGAAGGTTTTTCTGCTATACCTTTCTCAGTATGGAAAGAAGAATGAGGATATAATGTATTCCAAATGCAACCGAAAAGTCTTACCCTTGACCGAGAGCTATACAGGATCTTATGTTCGTGAACTATCGCACTATGATAAAAAATAAAAAATAAATTAAAAAATTGAAAAAAAAGTTACCAAAATTGGTCCGGTGGATATGGTGATAGGAAGAAAATTTCGTAATGTCGTCAGATTCCTACCTTGGATCATGACTCGTCACTTTTTTCTTTTTTTTTTCCTTCTTTTTTGAGGGCGTGAAAGTGCGGTTATTTTAATACGATTTTTACAACAGTAACGAACGTTTCCACATCAAGCTAGTTACATCCACCTCCGCCCTTCCGATTTCCTGCGTAAAACTCGAGAAACTCTCATGGAGATGTGTTAGTTTGCTGGAAAGAGAGAGAAACCATTTTTTGGGGAGTTTGGGAGAGAAATCGATGGTTTAACGCTGCAGTAAGCAGACTAACGAGACGAAAGCGCTGAACGGGATTCAGCATCTCCCCTTCTTCCTTTGAAGCCAAAAGTGTTGTAGAGTATGAGGAAAAGGTGTGCCTCATTCGATGATATTTCCAAGGAAATGGTCGTTTCTGTCTTTCAAACTTACTTTAGGTGTAGGACATCTGGGACGGGCCTTTTTCTTGACAGACAAAAGAGGCAACTGTGGTGTACCAGTCCAATTTATTGCTTCTCAAGGAAATTGGTACTGCTCCCCCAGCCTATAGACCTAAGAAAAAAAAACCCGGCTGTCAAGTCCCAAATTTGTTCGATGGTTTTTAATGACCAAAAACTCACCTTTCGAGTTCCTGGCAAGGATAGCAAAATTGTTGGGGAGTAAAGTGCTTCTCGAGTCCTTTTCAGGACAGAGGCGCTATCATCCCAGCAGACGTAAAAACGACCACGTCCGCTACTTTTTTTTGTTAACAAGCGTAATTCCTAACCTCGCTAACCTTGCCTAAGCAAGGTGCCGGATCCAGTTATGGGTACCATCGTTTTCAAGGTGAAGTAACGTTGCAGGCACTTTTTATACTCTCTTCCTAACTGCCAAGGTTGCCTACCATGTATGGTAATATCTAATATGGCAGTAGAGTTAGGATGGGACGCTGCCAGCTTTTACCTGTCTGTTGCGTTCAGCCGTTAGAAATTTTTTATATTTCCATAAGGGGTGCAAAAGAAATTTAGGATAAAAAATAGAAACGTGTGTGTCATCCAAAAAGGGAAAGGCGCATTCTAAGAACTGAACTGCTAGCATGTGATGCGATACTGACATACGAATGATTAGATGAAAGTATCGCGTTAACCACGTAGGTAAAAAAACAGTGTGTCCCTCTAGTTTTTGATTAGGATTTATAGGAACAACTGCACGAACTGTTTGCGTGACTTTCGACACAT
The DNA here is from genome assembly GCA_022832285.1 of Lepidurus apus apus. Classification (NCBI taxonomy): domain Eukaryota; kingdom Metazoa; phylum Arthropoda; class Branchiopoda; order Notostraca; family Triopsidae; genus Lepidurus; species Lepidurus apus. The sequence continues at coordinate 1,111,291 of JAGJRO010001033.1, read as the reverse complement.
GGGCCGAGGGTTTGAAAACGACTTGTTCTATTCTGGGTTAACCCAAATGATTTGGTTTCAGAACTACTTTCTTATTGTTTAAAAGGACTAGACATTTGAGTTTCTTTCAGAAGGCTTTTCTTAAAAAAGGCTTTTCAACGCTTTCATACAACGCAGGGATTTCATCGTGGAAATGAAGAATGATTAGGTGCTAACATTGGTCTTTTGACTCCTATCCGTAGTCGTTTTTTGGAGTGCTCCACCCTTGGGTGAGGTGTTGTCAAAGTTCGCTTTTAAATTTCTCGTTAGTTGGAAATAGAAATGCAAGGACAACCTGTTCTTTTCCGCTTCATCGTGATCTCGTTTTTAAGCGTCTTGTTCAACTGCGGAATAACTATTGTGACCAGCGGTAGTCTTTGTCTTTTCTGGTCCATGTAGTTGATCATGGCAAGTTTTGGACAAAAAAACATAAAAAAAATGAAATAAAAAGAAGATTGATGAATCGAGAGGGGCCAGGAGAAATGGAGTCTAGCTTTACGTAAGACTTGTACAAATCATCTGACATTCTTACCGTGATCGACCGATGTACGTTTTCTATATCGTGAGTGACTGAAAAAAGTCTATTTGAAAATATAGAAGTTTTAAATCCAAGGATGTGAGTTGTAATCTGTCTAATGGACACAAACGTATTATTTTCCCGGTAACAATGCGCAAAGTTCTTCCAAGCGTGGAGTATGGGAAGAAAGTGTATACAAAAAACAACGTTTATTTGTTATTGTCGCAAGTTATGCAACCCTCTATTGGCATACTTAATAACTTTTCTCCTCCTGTATTAGGTTCGTGACTTGGTGTCCAGATGTTCCTGCCCCACACAGTTCCCCATGGTACGGGTTTCTGAAGGGAAATACCGCATTGGAGATACCAAATTACTCATCTTTGTCCGGGTAATTTTTCCTTCATGTTTTGCGACTTCTAGTCCCACGCTCCTTTTACTGGATGAATTCAATACCTAGCATACTGCTTCTTTAACTTCCCGACTGTAGTTTCAAAGGTCCGATCGTCTTTGCATTTCTTGTATTATTGAAGAAAAAAAACATCTAACGCCCCTTTCATGACGTCGGCAATGGATTGCATATATACTCCAGTTCATCGGCTTTTGTGTATGCGTGAGAAAAAAAAGAGCTGTACGCAAGGCCGTGTGAATTTCCTTGCAATCGAATTCCACTGTCCACATTCTTTTAAGTCACACATGCAATCCCGCTGTAGAAAGCGCGGTTCATTCTTGCATATGCTGTACCTTTCATCGCTAATTATTTTTCGTTTGAAAAAATCGTTACAGATTTTACGAAAGCACGTCATGGTGCGCGTGGGAGGCGGGTGGGACACTCTACAGCATTTCCTGGGCAAACATGACCCTTGCAGGTGTAAAGAAGGTAAATTCCAGCGTCTCTGATATCTCTGATAATTAAAAAAAAAACTAAATGAAAGCGACTGTGTTTGTTTACTTGGGCGTGAAAGGTGTCAAATCTTTTGATAATAACCTGTCAAAAGCCATTGGCTTAAAGTTAAAAAAAAAAACAATTTCATCAGCCTGTTGATGTTACGAGACTTGAGATAAAACAGATCTGTAATAAATTGATAGGGCAAGGGCGTTTGCTTCATATCATGTAGCCTTGGTAAAAGGATTTAAGTTGGACTTTCAGTGACCCGTAATTCAAGTACTACGCAGACTTTGGGAATCTTCACCTTTGCCATAAAACTTTTCCCTTTTTCTTGTCTAGTTTTACTACCTCCTCTTCATTATACAGTTTAAAGCCTCGTTATAGCTTACAATTTCGTATATAAGCTAGGTAATCAGACGTCTTCTTTTCTTGCTCTGCAATTTGCATACGCAAGATGGGAGGTCTCGCTCCCATGTATCTGTCGTATACCGAACATCTAGGCTTCACTTTTAAAGGCAACACCTATCATTTCTTCCTTTACCTGGTTTGGTGTTCGCACCATTCTCATACATTTTTTTAGTGCTACCTCTGGGGTTCGCCTGCACACAGCTTCCTGCCCTTTTCGTATTTATGTACTTTTTTGGGGTGGTTTCATTCCCCACACCGGGACTGGATTAAAAGGAAATTTTGTCGACTTCCTAACTGTTACCTTGAACTCTTTCTTGCCCAAGATGCTAGAAATATTGTTAATTTGTTGTTGGAAATCATAACTTATCCTGTCACTTTTATTATTTATCCTTTTTTTTCCATAGGACATCGTGTGGCCGTGAATTCCAAAGTGAACATCAAACAGCAAGGGGCATCGCCTGCTATGCAAGTGACATATGAAAGGTAACGAAAATAAATCAAAGACAAATAAAATAATAAAGAATAAAAGAAAAAGAAAGAAAAAGTAAAAAATGTGAAGAAGATAACGCTACTTGAGGAAAGGGGAAAAGGCTTAAGTAGCTAATAAGATTAAGTTAATTTCTCAGAACTGTTTTTATATTTGCGACGTGTTTATGCGTCGTGTGGCCTTCTGAGTTATTGCGTAAGGAAAGGTTCAGATGCGTTTTGCATAGGAATGAGTCTAGGCAAAGTTCACTAACTCTTTTCTTTGGGATTCTTCACAGGCAACCGCAACAAACATCGCTCTCGCCCAATGTTTCACGACGATCATCCGGCGCCAGTCAGACGTCCGTGGCATCTCGCAAGAACTCGAGCGCTGGCCTGCTAAATACGGACAATTCCCTGTTGACTCCCAGTCCTTCCAAGATCCGCGGCACTCGACAACGCAGTGAATCGCCTTCAATGGCGATAAGTTCCCTGCGTCAGCGTAGCCAGTCGCCTTCGAATGCCATCAATTCACCGTTTACGCGTACCAATTCCGGACGCTATACCCAGCCCAGCCGTTACGCGTGGAACAACAGCCAAAATAACTTTGATTCCTTGGAATCTTACGACAGTGGCATTCCGCCGAGTCCTTGTCCGGCCCGTAAAGACCCCAAAGACAATTCGGGTGACAGCAGCTCGGAAATATCCGACGAAGGATGTCGTTACAGCACCACTCAGTTCCACGAGGCTAACAAGACTTCCTCCAAGGTGTCGGAAACGAGCTTGTTTTTGGAAAGACCCGATTCTTCCATGACTCACGCGTCTTCGAGTTCCGGAGTGGAAGATGAACCCACGTCGCCTGTTGGAGACGTGCCAAAGGAAAAGAAATCCCGTATCCCATTCTTGGAGAGCTTAAAACACCTAAAAAAGGATGCGTTACAGAAAGAAATGAGTTTCGTTGGCAACAGCACCCCGGCGAGTGAGAAAAAGATGCCAAGAAGTCAGTCAGCAAGCAACGCATTGGGAGGACGATTCTCTCGAGATTCCTTAGGCCGTCATTCCCTGCGAGTGGCGCCTAAAACGGAAACAGCTGTTCCAGCCGGCAGTCCAGCGTACATGAGTTTAGCGCAGCGAGGGCGAACGAAATCCAACTTAACATCAACAGGCAAGAACACTTGGAACGGCCGAAGTGCCCGCGAACGTCCTGTGTTGACACAGCAAACGTATGCTCCGCCTTCACCAGTTCGCCAGTCCAGGCCGCCGAAAACTTCGGCGTATACCAGCACGAATCACAGCAGAACAACCTCTGCTTCACCTCAAAGCCAAAGACGTCGATTTCCCTTAGCCCAGTCACGATCAACCAACAATTTCGCACCAGGCAATACAAATTCGATACACCACTCACTCCCGACATCCCCGCAAGGTTACGGAGCTTTTAATTGGGGCAACAATCACGTGGTTACTGGAGAAGTGCAGCACGTGTCACCGTTACTGCAAGAGATGTTGACGAATGTTGAAGTCGACAACGATGTCTCCATTTTAAAACGCATGGAAGAGATTGTGAACCAGTACCGAACACGGGTGGAAAACAATTTGGCTTTTGAAGGCAAAAGCTTGCAGCAAGAACTCGAGAATCAGATGCAACAAGATGCAGAAACCACCCCTGTTCGAAAGCCTTTACAACGGCGTAATTCCTTGGGAACTGATCGGGTGTTCTCACCCAGTCCGCGGAAGGATGTACAAGAGCGAGTCACGCCTTCCAAAATCCCCATGCCTACCTTTTACAAGCAAAAAGAAACGTACCTTTGAATTTTTTGTGTTGATTATTGTCTGAATTTCGTGTTTTTTGTTTTGTTTTAAATCGTTCGCCCTACTCTGCAAATTTGTGCCTATCGCCATAATTTTTTAAGAAAAGTGTAAAGGGACAGTCCTTGCAATCGATTGTGGTTGGTGTTTCCGTTGGCAGATGTAGCATGTGCACTAATTTATGTTCATTTAGTTCATTATGCTACTTCGTAAAAATTTTGTATTGCCTAGCCTTGAAATTTCCATGTTACTAATCCCCTCCTTCGAAAAAACATATTTCGGGGTTTAAGTTATGAAAAGATAATTATCGTTAGGACAATCAACATTCCAGGTTGGGGGCATATGTGCAATTATTATAGTAGTAGTTCCAAGACAGGTGCTCAAGAAAACGAATAATTGAACCTGCAATTCGCTTTAAAGCAAAGATGATGGGTAGTAAAAGTTATTTAGCCACGAAATGGTTAGGAAAGTTATTGGAAAGGAATAGTGCGAAACGATTGTAGTATGCCATGTATAAAGTTAACATCCCAATACCCCAAGTGAGATACTTATAAACATGATTTGCCATGCAACTCGACTTTCTTCCTTTTACTACTCATTTTCTCAATGTCAAGGACATAACGCTTACCAAACTAGTAACTCTTCGGAAAGCATTCGTTTTACTTTTCTAGGTATTGAATATCCTGCTTTCGCTGGTTATTCAATATCTAGAAAGGTAAAACGAATCGGAGAAATACGAAACTGGCGCCACATGGGATCGTCTCTGATTGGTGCACTGCACCAAACGGTCTTTGTTCCAGTTTGTAGCAGAGCGCCAACTCCCGTTTTGTTTGAGCAGCTTACTCGTGTTTTTGACTCAGAGGAACGTGGAAGTGAGCAAGTGTGTTTGTATGTTTTCCTTCTAGTTTAGTAAGTAATAACGTTTTTCGCGCTTTGTTCAGACATTTTAGCATGCCAGATAACATTGTTCTTCCCTTATTAATCTGGCCTTGATAACTCCATAGCGTTAAAACGTCATTTCAGCGTTCGAAGTTTGTTTTTGTACTGTATTTTGTTATGGAGAAAGCATGGTAAAGCTTTCATGGTTTCACTGAAGGCATTCGCCAAGAATAAGTAGAAAAAATAGCAATCTTACCTTCTTTCAGAACTAGAAAATATACCTGGAACTAAAACTAGCCAAAAATTATCCAAGTCAGTTATTTGCACGCTCTAGACTTTTTTCAAACTAGGAAAAGCCTTGTTCTAGTTCATGTTTTTAGTTCTACCCCTCTCCGTACCGTTATTTCTTCTTAAAACGCTAAGGATGTATTTACAGTGACCCTGTAGTTTCCTTAAAAATAGCCTACACAGCCAGTTAGACTGGTTTGTAAAAAGGCCCAACAATGTAGGAAAGCCTACTGCGAGAAACATGGCGACTGTGTTATGCGTTCTCATGGCGTGTTTTCGATAAATTTTAGAAGCGAAAAGGCGTAGAGGAAAACTTGGCTAAGTCAACAGTCATCCCAAGTTCTCCCTTTCCCCCCTTTCACACTGCAGGTTTTGCCAACGTTTCTGCCAGTATGTGTGCGAGGCACTAGTAACTGGAGACACAGGTTGCCGCTCTCCAACGTTTACAGCTTTCCTTCCAAGTTTTCGTATTTTGCTCTATCCACCGCTCAACCTAGGAGGCTCAGGCCCTGTGTGGCAAGTTGCTTTAGGGGACCAAGTTTTTCGTATAGAAAAACGAGGTTCAAACCTGGCTAGCCTATCGTTGAGACCGAGACTTTTTCTAAAAGCGCAAGAAGCGAAGAAGACAGCTCAACAACAACCCCCAAATTCTATGACGGGTCTTTGGGCTGCCAAACCCAGTTTACTTTTATACATCTATCTGTTCCCTTCAAAATTTAGTAAAGGTGCTGTTGTTGATTTTGCTTTCAGTTGCTAGTAGTATCAGATTTAACAGGCATACGACCCTCATTTTTCTATCGGGCTTATTGAAGTGTTTGCCGCTGCAGTTCATGTTTAGCTAAGGTCAAAAGTTTAGTATTTACAGTTCCGGGTCTTTTCGCTTCCAAAACAAGAAAACGCTAAAGGCAGACAGGCAAATCCTGTTAATTTACTATCTGGCCTGATCCGATCTAGGAAATTGTATGACCTTTCCTTGACCTTCATGAAGTTCCTCATGGAATATCATCGGTATAACCTGAAACAGTACACCGCGCTGACCCATCATTCGTTATAACCTGAACTAGGGAATTGTGTGACCTTTCGTTGACCTTCCTTTGATGTTCGTAGTACACCCATACTAACCTTTCTTTCGTTTTACAGATAGCTAAAAATGGCGGATGCTGGTCGTGCTAGAGGAAGAGCCAGAGGAAGGGCAAGAGGAGAATCGGCATCAGGCGAAGCTGCTTTGCGTCGTCCAGGAGAAGGAGCCCCTCCAGGTTTTGGAGCTGCACCCCCTGCTCCAGCTTCCGTAAGAATTGTTTACTATTTGTACTTGCAGTGAAAACCGCAACACGAAATCGAAAGGACCGCAATATTTTTTCCTGTTAAAAGGATTTCATGCTAACAGATATATGCTAAAAACCTAACTAATAAAAAAATTGTCGTGATAACAGCGTTAATATTCAAGTTACTCGTACACTGACAGTCGTACACATACATTTTAAAGCACAAATAACAAATTTTAAAGCATTTTAACAGACTGTAAATAAAAATTAAATGTTTTGACTATACCCACAGACTGTTAAAAAACAGCAAAACAGAAACAGAAAAAAAAACGGAAAGACAAAATTTTAACTTGAGTCAGGGATGTTGCTAAGGTTCTACAACCCTCCCCATTGGTAGCAGTGCTTTGGATCTTTCCAAAAAGATCCCGATCCGATCATTTGATCGGATCGGATCGTCGGTGTGTCGAAAAGAGCGTGGATCGGATCTTTTTTTTAGGGAAATTTACCGATCAATTGAGGCCATATAGTGGCCGCTGCTAGTAACTATACTAACAACAGTGTAGCGCACTTTCAAGGTTACAACGTGGTTTCGACGTGCTCTAGTCTAGAGGTTTATTCAGTCACGTGAAACTTTCGGGTAAGAAAAGAGCATTCATATCATATATATGTCTATTATTAATATAAATCATAATCATTATTCATAAAAAGGATTTTTTAAAAAAAGGATCGGATCTTTGATCGGATCGAGATTTTTTTCGATCCGGATCTAAATTTCCCGAAGATTTGCAGGATCGGATGGGCAAAAAATGCGAATGATCGGTAAGGATCTAAGATCCGGCAAAAAAAAAGATCCAAAGCACTGATTGGTAGAGGGAGACGGTTGGTAAGAGGACAAAAGTATTTTGTCGCAACAAAACTTTCTTTTCGTTCTTCCGAGACGCGAAATGTTTTCTTGTTAAGCGGTTTTTGTTTCGTGTTAAAGGGAAACAAATGTATGAAATTACATAGCGTTTTGTCCGGACCGGAGTACCATTTTGTGTTAACAGGTTGTTCGTATTAAACGGTTTTCATTGTATTTGTACCATGAAATTAAGTTGGAAGGGTAAACTAAGCATGGTTTCTTCAATAGGTATGGGGTGCGCGTGGAGCAGTACCAGCGCCTGTTCAGGCTACACCAAGGGCAGCAGCTCCTGGGGGGTTACCGCAGCGATTAGCTGGAGTGCAGCCTGCTGCTCGGCCTGCTCTTCCACAGCCGGGTAATGGCAACGGTAACGCAGTTGCAGGAGCTCCTGCTGGACGTGGTGCACAGAGAGGCAGGTTACAGAGACCAGAAGGACGTGAAGTCGTCATGCGCACCATAAATCCCGGATTTACTAAAAAAGGTAAATTATACGATTTTTTTATTGGTTGATCCCTTCGTAGGCTTTTAGCCTGTTGACGTTTCTTTTATTGCGGAATATATTTAAGTAGATACAGTAATTAGTATTTAGAATAATTATAAGTTTTTCTGTTATTTAATGCAGTAAGTTTAAATTGTTCTTCATTTTACAGGAACGATTGGAACACAAGTGGATTTACTTGTCAATTACTTCAAAGTGCAGCCACTTGAGCAGTGGAACCTGTTGCAATATCGCGTGGACTTCAGTCCGGATATAGATCACGTCGGGGTCCGTAAGGCTCTCTTGTACCACCATGAAGGAGAGTTGGGCGCATTGCTGTTCGATGGTACTATGATCTTCACCGCGAAGCGCCTACCTGATTCCGTAACTCAAGCAATTTATGGCTGTAATTGTCTTTTCCTAAAGAATTTATTGTCGTTTTCTAGATGGAGTTGGTGTCGGTTTTGAAGTCGGACAATTCGCCCGTGTTGATCTCAATCAAACGTGTGGGGGAGGTCACCACTGACGATCATAATTACCAACAAGTTCTGAATTTGGTGTTGCGTCGCTGTCTAGAGAAACTCAGTCTGGTCATGTGGAATCGCAATTATTATGATAAAGAGGCGGCTGAAGTTATTCCTCAGTACAAGATCACTATTTGGCCTGGTTACACCACTTCGATTCGACATCATGAAAATTCTTTGATGTTATGTTGCGAAATTGCCCACCGTGTTCTTCGTGAAGAAACGGCGGCAGATGTTTTGGCTAGGAACGTACGAAGTGGCCGGGTAAGCACTAAACTTTTTCGAAAAAAAACAATTTTTGCAATTTTTAGTTTTTCTTATTCTTTCCTGTTAGGATGCTGCATTGGCCTCGTTACTGGGAGAGGTGGTGATGACTCGTTACAATAACAAAACGTACCGGGTGGACGATATCGATTGGGATAAAACTCCAGCTAGTACCTTCGAGTTAAGAAAGGAAAACCGACAGGTGTCCTATGCTGAGTATTACAAGACACGTTACAATCTGCAAACGCGCGACATGAGACAGCCCCTGTTGGTGTCCAGGCCTAAGGATAGAGATCGTAATCGTGGAGATGACCAGCCGGTGTTCTTGATCCCTGAACACGCTCATATGACCGGTGTGTATATTGGAGAATAATCTTCATACTCATGCTATTTAATGTAATAATGACATTATTCATTTTGTGTCCAGGTTTGTCCGAGGATATGAGGAGGAATTTTACAACAATGCAAGAAGTGGGTAAAGTTACGCGCTTGCCACCTGATCGCCGCGTCCATGCGTTGCAGAAATTCAGCCAGAGGATGACGAGCAATGCTGAAATTATGACCCACCTACGCAAGTGGGGTCTACAATTTGCCAGAAATCTTGAAGTTGTCAAGGGCCGCGTTTTTGATGCCGAAAAGATGATTTTTGGAAACGGGGTGGAAGTCGGGGGTATTAGGGACGCGGACTGGTCCCGCGAAATGCGAGGTATGGTAACCCAAGATGTCATTTTATATTTTTCAATAAAAGAAGCATTTTTTTCATATCTAATTAGGCAAGACTTTCTTGGCGTCCATGAAGCTCACCAAATTGGCCATTGTGTATCCGAAGATGATGGAAGGAGAGCTTAATGAGTTCCTGGGAAGCCTAAGCAGAGTGGCAAACATGGGTCTAGTGCTGAACCTGAATGCAGCTGCAAAGTGTGATTTGGTTTTGATTTGGATTTGTAATATTTAGTATTATTTAAAAAACAAATATTAATAAAAATATTATTATTTATATTATTTAAAATACTAATATTAAAGTTATTTTTAGTATTTTTTAATTTTAATAAAGGATAGTAAGTTTTAATATTTAATTTTTTAATAGGTTTCCATTGGAGAGAGATATGACTCAAGCGTATGTGGCTCAGCTCGCCAACATTATTCCAAAGGGGCCTGAGTTTATACTGATTCTTTTGAAGTCTCAACGCGCCGATACCTATGCTGCCGTTAAGAAACTCCTGACTTGTGAAAATGCGATTCCAAGCCAGGTCATTACGGGAAGAATTTTGAAGAAGGGCTTGTCTGTCGCAACCAAAGTCTACATCCAAATGGCCTGCAAGTTGGGATGCGAGGCGTGGCGAGTAAAAATCCCGCCTACCGGTGCCATGGCCTTAGGTTTTGACACTTATCATGACAAGGGGCAGAAGCGCGGCGTTGGTGCTTTCATTGCTTCTATTAACCAAGCTATGACGAAGTATCACTCAACTGTCGTCCTGCACGGAAACAACGAAGAGTTGTGCTCGAAGATCGGAATCTGCATGAGGAAGTCTCTTCTGGCATATCAGAAGGAGAATAACGCCTTGCCTGACAAAATATTCTATTACCGCGATGGCGTAGGGTCCGGTGACGTTCCGTACGTAAAGATGCAGGAGATAGCTTCTCTGAGAGCAGCTTTTCAAGCCACAAATGCGGGTTATGATCCCAAGTTGGTTGTCATTCTTGTTAACAAGCGTTTGAATACTCGCATTATGAGCGCGGGCGGGCAGCCAGGAAATCCTAAGCCCGGCACTGTTATCGATGACGTAATCACGTTGCCCGAACGTTATGACTTCTTCCTTATTTCACAATTCGTTACTCAAGGCACGGTGTCTCCTACGGGATACAACGTCATTGAAGATACTCTAGGCTATCCTCCTGACAGGATCCAGCAATTGACTTACAAGTTAACTCACTTGTATTACAACTGGCAGGTAGGGTTATATTAAAATAATACTTGGAATGCTTTTCACATTGTATTCTGTTTTTAGGGTACTTTGCGTGTTCCAGCTCCTTGCCAGTATGCTCACAAACTGGCATATTTGGTTGGTGAATCGTTGCACGCTGAAACCCATCCGGGGTTGGCCAATTTGCCTTTCTATCTCTAAATGCACAACGTTACTTTTCATTACTCAGGTTCATGTTTCTTTTCCCGTTTTTCCGTTCATGAAAGCGCAGTTTGCTTTGTCTACTTGAGTGAGGACGAAATATCTTTGTATGAGACTATTTTTTTTACTAGGGTATAACCAAGATCTGTTCAAATAGAAATACAAGATGTATGATTTCAAAATACTGTTTTTCTTCCCTGATGCGCCGTTGAAGGTTCATAAATTTGAATTGAGTGGATGGGAGGGAGGAGTATCAGCGCCGCATAGTCGGCGACGGTCAGTTGAAGAGTGAGGTCAAGAATTCGCAGCCATCTTGGGCGTTTGGGAGTGGAGTGTGTGTTGTTATCGTGTGGATTATCCAGTGTCATCCGTGATATTTCTTGCAAAATAAAATGGCAGAACGCGAGGATAATGTGTACAAAGCCAAATTGGCCGAACAGGCTGAAAGATACGATGGTAAATAGAGTATTATAACTAATATTACACAAGCGTCATTTCCCTCTTGTTGCCGCCCTTCACACAAAGACTTACTTTAAAGATGTACCTTCTAATTTCCACCTAAAATATACAGATCTCTTTTACCACTAATTTTCAGGTTTAAATCTTAGGTTCATGTCAAGTTATCTATTCAGAAAATAACCTATGGGATGAGTCATCCTTCTCAGAACCCAGTTCTAACCGTCTAATCTACTTGAAGCTGCTTAAAACAGACTAAAAATGCCTTACTCGTTAGTTTTGGCCACGTCTAGAATATTCGGCATAAGTTTCTTTTAGCCATCCAACATCGTGTAATAGTGCTAAGCGTAATATACGCTCAAATGGGCGCAGTGCCGGCTTGCAAAACTTGAATCTAATCCATCTCTACAGCTCTTCTATACATGTGCTGCCGAACTAACCTTTCTTTTATATTATTTGCTCATACTCGCATATGCGAAGAGCTAAACGCTCATTTCTTTGGTGCTTGAATGAGGGATGAAAATCTCGGAGATGCATTTGACTCTACAAGCCATAAAATCATTGTGAAAGCTTCCCAGATCTCATTTGCTGTTGCTCCCCATTCATAGGCTCAGCTCTCTAGCGTGCTGCCTATAGCTATTACCAGGCAGCCCAACAGAGAGACGGATCAATACTCTTGTATATTGCAGGAATCAGACGAGTAGAAACTGTCTACAATCCGCGGATTGTCTTCCATGCTACGCTTCCTATCGAGAATACTTTAAAGCCAAAAACTTGACAAGGGAAATAACATAAAAGAAAAGTGTCGCAAAACTTAGTATTGATTCCGTAACCAGGATTCTGTATTAGTTGGTGTTGGCTTGCTCCTTTGTATCTTTGCGCACCTGCTCCCTGTCAGTTGCTAGATAACCAGTAGTCCAGTTGCCTGGGTGATAAAAGGGAAAACGGGAAGAGAGGCAAGATGTTTTCAGGAAAAGAAGCTATCAGTAATCTGGCTGTTTAAGAAAATCATGAGCTACATTTATTTTGCAGTATTAGCGAAGTAAGTCGGGCTAAAAGTGACAATGCATGACAGATTCGGGGCTTGGCCAAGCGTGGCAAAGCGACTTCCGCTTTTAGTAGACATTCATTGTTTCACAAGGTATTGCTATCGGTTTCAAGGTAGAAAAAGCATGACTCATTATCCGATCATCAAGATTTCGTCAAGATTTCAAGTCCTTCGTTTAGTGTTTTTTTTTTAGTTTTCTACTTTAAACAAGATGAATAGTTATCGTTGAACACCAATAGAAGTGTTTACTAATCAATTTCCCGTTTGTTTCCGTAGAAATGGTGGATTCCATGAAGAAAGTGGCATCACTTGACGTCGAGTTGACTGTGGAAGAACGTAACCTTTTGTCTGTCGCCTACAAAAACGTGATTGGAGCTCGGCGTGCTTCTTGGCGGATTATTTCCTCCATTGAACAGAAGGAAGAGAACAAAGGAGCTGACGACAAGTTGGAATTGATTCGCACTTACCGTAATCAAGTGGAAACTGAATTGAAAGACATTTGCTCCGACATTCTGAGCGTTTTGGAAAAGCACCTCATTCCGTCTGCCTCAACTGGCGAATCGAAAGTCTTCTATTACAAAATGTGAGTTAGATTGACTTTTACTTTAATCCGAAATTAATGAAAAAATGGTCTAATGCACTTGTCGTGTTTTCTACTCCTGCAGGAAGGGTGATTATCATCGGTATTTGGCAGAATTCGCCACCGGCAACGATCGGAAGGAAGCCGCCGAAAATTCCCTGGTGGCTTACAAGGCTGCCTCAGACATTGCTATGACAGAACTGCCTCCTACACATCCAATTCGGTAATTTGATCAAAAAGCTTATTTTTCAGTTTTTGGAGCTGGCAGTTCTCCGAGGCTACCTACAAAGTCTATTTCAAAAAAGACTTCCTGGGATTGTTTTGGATAAAAGAAACAGGAAAGAAGGTTACAGTGAACTTGTTTACTGATGAGTGTATCTTTAGGCTGGGTCTGGCCCTCAATTTCTCGGTCTTCTACTACGAAATCCTCAACTCGCCAGACAGAGCTTGTCGTTTGGCCAAAGCCGCCTTTGACGATGCTATTGCAGAGCTCGACACACTCTCCGAGGAGTCCTACAAGGATTCGACGCTCATTATGCAGCTGCTCCGAGACAACCTGACGCTGTGGACATCAGACATGCAAGGCGATGGAGATACTGGGGAGGCTGAACCAAAAGAACAAATCCAAGATGTAGAAGACCAAGATGTTTCATAAAAAGGGAGAGAAGCCAAGGATAAAATTTGTTGGCATTTCGCCGCCACCCTACTTCCCTTTAACCCTCGACTTCATTTTTTCCCATGAAATTCTGCGGGCAGGTCAAAAACAGTCCCTTTTCTGCGTGTTTGGGGCACTGGGCCTTGGAATGTGGGTTATTAATTTATAATTCCTGTTCTTTATTCTTCCTTTTTGTTTTATTTTTATTTTTTAATGACGCTATAGTAGACGCTTATAATCTTTCCGTTTTCGTATCATGGCCTCATGGCAGTATTTTCTCCTAACTTCTTGAATTTGTTTTTCGTTGCTTGCAGAAAAATCTTTTGGTGTTCCTGGTGTATATCAGTGTTTTGCCCCATTCAAGGCCCGTAGGGTAGTGAGTGATATAAGGCCAGGACTCAGTATAATCAACGGTGCATGGGACGTGATGTCATGTGACTGCTATCCTACCCCTAAGTTGGTCTGTCGTTTAATTATTTGGCAAAAGGGGGAAATCATTTTTTGGTCATTTTGTGGCTGCTTTTTATCGGTCATCTTCATTTTTTTTTTTGCGCCAATGTTTCGAAAGTGTCTACTTGTAATGTTAACTACGCCACTTTACTTTTTTTTCTCTTGTGTGGTGCCGCTAATTTGACCAGAACTCCTTTAAAAATAAGCATAACCGAGGGGTGAAACAAAGCTGCGCCAGTTCATTCCTTTTTTGACTTTTCTGAGTGGTTGATTTGCTATTAGGTATTCAAAACTCGCATGGCAAGGAAGAAAAAAATTGTAGGTCGTATGTGTCCCATTGTGACCGCAGGAGAAGCGACTCTTTTTCTCTAGTTTTCTGTCTTGCTATTGCCGTATGTTATTCTTCCTCACACCCCATGCTCATATGATACGGTTTTGGCGACATTCAGTATAAGAAATTTTTTTAGTGCAACTTTTTGTTACTCCCTCCTTTTCATTTGCCATGGTAAAAAATACAGTCACACTTTTGAACCGTGCCAAGCGGTAAAAGGTACAATTGCTAATAACTCTTTATTTAGTTTACAGACACGATATTTTGGAGCTGTTTATAACAACCCAGACTGCATAGCGAAATTCCGCTTTTGCTGGAGTATTTTCGGGGATTCTTGCAGCCAGTTACCCCGCATAGTTTTGATGGAGGTGGGACAACTGGTACTGAAGCAGCTAAGGGAAACTCAACATTCGGAGGCAGTCTTAATGCACAGCTGTCTAGGGTATAAATCAAGGATAGTTGAGGTGTTTCTACATAAGCTGTAGTTGATCCATTGGTGGCTGTGCTGGTAACCTCAACTTTCTTGACATGTTTGGACAGCCGCGTCTTAGCTTCCTTCTTGAGAAGCAAGCGATCCATCGTTCGTTTCTAAAGATGGCGTTTGAAAGGGACGAGATTACTATAAAGGTTTTGTCCAATTTCGCGATTAATTTACTTTGTCTTTTTCCCTCTTTTCTTCAGCTTGCTGTCTCCGCAGCTGAGATTTCAATGCTCTTTTCTTGATCAGCTCTTCGGTAACCTGGACTTCTTTGTACCCAGTAGGTAAAGAAACGAGCTGATCATCCATGTCTCCTACACCCCGTCCGAAATCTCCTTTCCTTTCCAACAAAGCTCTTTGACGGGCAGTCATCAATTTTGGATCCTTAATGCGCTTCATCTCTTCATCGACCTAAACTGGACTAATTAATACCGGTTTTCCTGGTTTATTCCATTAGAATTACTACCTCTTCCACTTTACCAGACTCCAAAGCATCAAGCCACCGTTCATCATCGCTGTCTTCTTTGTCTCTGGACTTCCTGGACTTCTTTGTTTCTTCGCTGGCTCTAGGAGATCAGTAATTTCTGTCTGTTAAACTGTTGGGCTCTATACTACCTTTTGGGTATGGAGTCTTCAACGTCGACGTCGATTTCTTCTTCCTCTCCCTCTGCGTCATCTAAAGCGGTTGAAATCTCATCGTGAATGTTTACCATATCAAGTTCTATTTCTTGGCTTTCTACGTCAACTTCAAGGTCTTCTAAAGGCAAATCATACGACTCTATGACCATGTGTTCTCCAATATCTTCTAACATTCCTAAGTCGCTCAGCTCCAGTTGTTCCTCTATGATAAAAGACTGCTCGTCTTCATTTTCATAGGAAAAGAAAATGTTTTGGGAATCGTCTTCAAGCTCGATAGATTCGGAGTTGGAAGGATCGGATTGTTTCCCTTCATGACGACGCTTCTTATGCTTTTTACTCTTATGCTTGTGTTTCTTGTGATGCCTTCTTGATGTCGAGGGGCTCTCCAAGTCTAGTAATGGAAAATGTTACTTGCAACCGCCGTAAAAGGGATAATTTTTCTGTAGCTTACCAGGTTCTTCGACTTCTTCGTCATGCTTCCTTTTACCCATTCTTAACTGTTGTTACTTAACTCATAAATTATTTTAGCGCCGTATTATATTGCAAACAAGGAAATTGTATGTAAACAAGAAACAACAGCGGTGCGTGCGGTTCGAATTATGGCTATTGACACGCCAATTGTGGGAGGAGCTTTGATTTAATGGCTGAAAATATTTAAATTTTATTGTTAACCTAATAATCGGCCAAAAAAAAAGTAATATAAATAGGATACCCTATTGCTGTAACACATTTAGTTTGTTCATAAGAAACCATCGTAACAATTTGCCAAATTAAAATCATCCAGTATTCCAAGTCCTAAACTGTGATCCTAAACCGGTCCATGTCTATGCGGTTCAACATAGCCGGAGGACGGGTTTTGGTAGAGGCTAAAGTGGCGTGATGGCTGCATGCAAACATTATTTTTCTGTGCGTACATTTTTCTTCGTGTGATGGTTTACTGGTTAGGTAATATCTCACATTTTCTGTGGTTATATTTGTTGATCTGGTGTCCAATTTTGTATTCATGTAAAAGTAATTTATTGTTACACGAATAATGAGTGAGTCAAGTCGCCTTCATTAGGATTGTAGGAAACTGTTCGTTTTCGGCAAAACGGTAAAATCCCGTATAGTTTATTAAATCTATTCGTCTATTAATTTTGTGCGACTAATCGCTAACTAAAGAACGCGTATGCGACTCAAGGGCCAAGCAGGCCCGAGCAGGAGAGGAAGAACGTTTCTAGACATGTTTGGTCTGGAATTTGCTCATTGGGCTAATGGGCCAAACAATAGACAAAAGGGAATGATCGGTCAAAAGCAAATGGTCTGCATGAAATAGAAGGGAAGTCGGAAGTCCAATCTGACACGGCGTCCTGGATATCACCTAAGAATTGTGTCTTTGGGTCAAATTAGAAGATATAGTCCAGTTGGAACTCCAGTTGGAATTTTCTTTCGTTCTTTGGATCGTGCTTCATTAAGATCTATTGATGTGATGGGTGTATAAATTTGAAGCTGTGAAAGTTTTCAAGACGCTTCAGTTTTAATGAAAATTTTAATGCGGAAATATAGGAAACCTATATTCGTTAACACAATCGAGGTCTGGATAGTAATTTTCATGGTACAACTAACGTACACACGTACCAAACAAAATGTTCTCGGAAGCAACCGTTACACATTATATTCGATCTCTTTCGTTCTTTAATTAGTCACAGAATTTAGTCATCATTCCCTCCTATATGTAGACCATATTTGTGAGGAATTTTCTTTCCCGTTACAAGGTCAAGAGAAGACATGCGACCTGTCAGCTCCGGGTCACGAACAACGGTACTTATACGTAGCGGAACTTGACCTTCGATGAACTTCACCTGCCGACCTCTATAATATTCTCAAAAGATAGCAAGCGCTTCTGATTTCTGTTCAGTTTGAGTTCTGCCAGCTTATCGATATGAAGCTACTGCAAGTATTGTTCCTAGTCTCTACTGCAGTATGGGGAATTTTCGCCCAAGACAGAGGGTATAGTGCGATCAACTTTTACGGCCAAGGAAACACGAACGGATTGCCTCATTCCAACAGAGTAACGCATCCACCTAATCCTGCCATAGAATTACAACCTCCGCCGGCAGCTGCTCAGTTTTACCAAACTTACGGCCAGCAGTTGAACCCCGCCAAAGTCATTATCAGACCGGCCAGTACTGTGACAACGGAAAACTCCGCTAAAGTTACCACTGATCGTCCCATAAAAGATGGCTGCAGCTGCGTTCCTGTTGATACTTGTACCATAGAAGAAATGGATTTCAGTTTCGCTGTCCCTTGTAAACACGGTGAAGTTCGCTGCTGCCCCAATTCACCCGATGTGAAAACTACTACTCCATCTTGGCATGCACTACCCTCGACGTCACTACCTCCTGCAACACAACTGATAAAAACTCCAAAACCGATTCCTCATGAGACCTGCAAATGCATTTTTCCCAACGATTGCCCAAAATACGCTCAACGAAGAGGAAACTGCCCACTGGGTTTGATTAGCTGTTGTCATTCTGCAGAGCAAAACATCGGAAATGCTGCCGGTTTCCAGCCTATTGATCTTCCATTCCTCAAAGTACCGAGCACCAGCAACCCCGCTCCTTCCTTGGAGACTGGATTTTCTCCTTTCGCCAGCTCATCGAACTTACAGCCTGCTGTACTTAGGCCCGAAACGGGTCAATTTAACGCAGCTCCTGAAACTACACCATCTACGCCAATAACACCGCCAGCTCAAGCTATCCCGTTAGTGAATCGCCCTCTGCAAGCACCGCCTACATATTCGTGGCCAATTGGTCAACAGCAAGTTGCAGCTCCTGTTTATCCCGCTAATCAATATCAACAAAACTATGGACGCCCTGGAGTACCCCAATATTCTTCAGTTAACCCCGTTTATGCGTCCCGTCCATCTCCTGACCAATCTTATTACCAAACCAATCCATACCTAGGTCGTCCCCAACAAGCCCCAAAACCAGAATCCACTCAAAGTCCGAATTTCTTAAGTAGTTTGTTAAGTTTGTTTAGTTAGAGAGTGACAATGGACACTATTTTATCTCAATCATGTCACTTATTTATTGGAGGTTGCGAATACACGAAACATTATGTTACGGAAACTTGCTAAGCTTCCAGTTCGGCATAAAAAACAGGTCGACATACACAAAAATGGCGTCTAGTAAGGTCTTGAGCGATCTCTACCACCACGATCACTATAAATTAAAAACATGAATTAATAAACCAAACTTTATCTTGAAACCCTCTAACTTACTTCATCATGGGTCCACCACCTCTGCCGCCACGGAAGCCACCACCACCACCACCTCCACGGTCAAATCCGCGCCCACCACGGCCGCCTCTATCACCCCGCCCTCTGCCTCCAAAACCTCCTCTATCAGAACTGGGAGCTCCACCCCCTGCTCCAGCAGGTTTCGGTGCTTTGCATCGATTACACTCCGTACGCCAGGCGAAATTGTTGTTTCCGCAACCAGGATCCGCACACACCCAATCACCTTGCCGCTCTGTCGTAAGTATTGGCCAC
Organism: Lepidurus apus apus; assembly: GCA_022832285.1. Lineage (NCBI taxonomy): Eukaryota > Metazoa > Arthropoda > Branchiopoda > Notostraca > Triopsidae > Lepidurus > Lepidurus apus. The sequence continues at coordinate 1,092,297 of JAGJRO010001033.1, read as the reverse complement.
ACAAAATTGTACAGTGCATCAGAAAATTCTAGGCTGAAATGCCCTATTTTCTTGCAGCCTTGTACACAACTAAATGCCATTGCGCAACTCAAAGAACCGAACGTAAAAACTTAACTTTACCTTTGACTACGAAGCGTTAACGCAAAAACGAAATTAACCAAAGCAAATCTCCAATGGTCTTTGAGCAGGCAAGTCATAAACTCAAAAATTTCAACTTACCACTTCCAGATGGTGGGCCGCCACCACCACCACCCCCGCCCATTCCACCTCCAGGAGCACCACCCCCGCCCATGTGGCCTCCCCCTCGAGGTGCACCCCGCGGAGGTCCACCGCCTCGTGGTGCGCCAAAGCCACCACCGCCTCCACCACGTCCACCTCCGCGACCGAAAACGCCTCCGACTGGAGCTTTTCGGGTTGCCATGGATACTTTAATGCAGTTGCCATTGTTGAACGGGCGGCCATTGAACCACTCAATGGCAGCTTTGGCAGCGCTGTCATCGTCGTATGTAATAGTTACTTCGCCTTTGGGTGCTCCTGTTTGTTTATCTTTAAACATCCAGATCTTTGGCTTGTTTGTCTTACGATCGATCTAAAGAGAGTAGTCCGTAATGAGACACTGAGGTCGAAAATACTTGTTAATGATTACTTTGATAACACCAATGGCACCAAAAAAGCTCGCTAATTCTTCCTCTGTGACGCTTGTTGGAAGGCCGGATACAAAAACACTGTCTGTCATGGTGATCAAGTCGTCAGACCGTCCACCTCCATATCCGCTCCCACCTCCAGATCCATAACCGCTTTGGCCGCCCGAGCCATAGCTTCCTCCTGATAATAATGTATGTTACACAGTATTCAAACGTAATGCAAAGATGAACAGAAACTGAAAGATGCTTTTTCTATGACCGGCATTGAAACGTGGCAAGTGTTTTTTTTTTCTTAAAAATAACCCCTTCAGATGTTTGCATTATGTGCACTAAGAATACTCGTTTGTTACACTCTACCCAAAATTCCACCATTTTTACACCGAGACCGTAACCTTTGTTCTCTACTAGATATTTCTCAAAACTGTACCGAAATTTCGAACTCTGTACCGCTCTTTACATAACAACGCAACTTGTTTTCAAAACATGAACAACGTTAACTCGTGGTTAACAACTTGAACTTCCCCCATTGACATAACAGAACTCAATAACGCTTGTTTACCGCAAATCAATAATGCGTAGTAGGTTCTTCATGATTCTCTCCACCAGCACATTCACTTAATTCCAACCAATACTCCGTAACTAACCAACTATGCGTTTACGTTCTAAACCCTTGTTCTTTTCACCAACTCAAGCGAGTCATTCAACTTTTCAGATTGCAGGCAATTTAACCGAATACATCTTAGTTAGCTCGCTTTCAACCATAAAAACACTCTCGGGTTACAAACGCGGTACTCGAGACGACTTGATTTTGCAAAAATACCAAACCCCTAGAATATCTCAAGCAACTCTTAACACGGACGACTGTGTGAGCGAAAACCTTGGTACACATTTGGATAGTTAAAACCGTTGTTCTTTAAAACCAGGAACCTTTTGTTTTTCCATCCCACCCCACTAAAAGTTATACTACAGACACTTGCGCAGCTTCTCAACCACATACGAATGTAATATAGAAATAAAAACACATGGTAAGATTTTGTGCAAACCTGTCCCATGACGGACTTTTACTGTACCTTTGGCGTAAGAACCGCCCCTGTCACCCCCGCTAGAACTGCAACGGAAACAATTTGTCATTGACACCAACATTTCAACCAGATCATACAGATACGTGACAATCTCTATAAAATAAGTTCAGCAGCATAACCACACTATCTAATTTGTGATTTTTTATGGAAACATAATACCTTCTTTGTTGCCATACTTACTGTACTTCAAACACAAAACTCTTAGCTTTGTGACCATCACCATACGTTTGCTTAGTTTAACTGCGCATACTTAAACGCATACTAAAGCCCGTGAGTTTACAACTCCAAACAGGCCAAAATAGGACCAAAACGTAAACGCTGTCAAAATCTTACTCGCTCTTACGAGCTAATGAGTACCTCACACAACAAACTTTTGCTTACACGGTTCTCAAAAAGAACCATAACCAAAAAAATAGTTGAACTGTACAACTTTATATAATAAAGCTTTTTGTTTACCCGTAGCTTCCGCCACCGCCTCCTCTTCCACCGCTCTGACCGCCGTACCCCATGTCTAAAGATAAACACGTTAGGCGACCCTGAGTTTTGTGAGTGGCAAGGTTATGCTAACCTGAATAAGAACCGCCGCCTCGCGAATTGCTTTCGTAACCTTGACTTCCGTAAGACCCTCCCTGACCACCATAGGAACTGCCGGATGATGCAGGGTTCGAACTGCCATACGATCCACTTTGACTTCCGTACGAACTGGCAGCTGGAGCGCCGGAACTACCGTAACCGGATGAGCTTTGGTCATAGGCGCCATAAGCGGCTCCGCTTGTTCCCGAAGTATAAGGTGCAGATCCAGGGGCAGACGGGTACGCAGAAGCGTCTCCTCCACCAGAGCCATAACTATACGAACTCTGATCCCAGCTATTTGCTCCGGCCGAAGCACTTCCATAGCCCCCTGATGCTGCGCCTGCTGCTCCGCCAGCACTTTGGCCAGCATAGCCTTGTCCCTGGTAGCTTCCATAACCTCCCCCTCCGCCTCCGGTACTCCCAGAGTAACCATACACTACGAACATAATTAACAATTAAAGACTTTACTGTATAATACGCTTTATAATAATTTTTTTCTAATCTAATTCGGCTTTCTTTGTCTAAACTAAACCAAAAAGTCCAAAACCAAAATTGGTTAAATTGCCAAACCCACGCGGCCAAACTGGCTTGGTTGCAAGGGAAAACCAAAATTCTTTCTTCATTTTTAATTAAGTAAAGGACAGGAATGCACAGACTAAACTTGACAGCAATTAAGAGAGGTTGTTTTACTTACTGTTATCTCCCATATTCGGATCTGTATGAATACAAAAATCACTGGAAACTAGCAAAATATTCTGCCGCAACCCACAAGACGCCGACACGGATTCTTTGGCGTTCAATATGGCGGCGAAAAGAGTAATGAATATGGGAGAAATGCTGGCGACACTAGTGCCCTCTAACATGCATGCGTCATTGGCGCAATCGCGTAGCCTTGACAAAGGCCCTCAGTGTTCAAACAAAACGACCCTTACTGACTTTCCCTTGACTTAGTAATAAAAAAATTCAATAGATTTGGACTCCGACGGTTGTATTTCTTCTTAATTAAACAAACAGGATAAAAGCAAAAGCGGGCGATGAAGGGAAGATATAGAGAAAAGTACCCTTCTCTTTTACCCCTTTTACTGGAGTCCATATACCTTCAAAGTACGGTCCATGCTTACGGAACAAAGATACTGCGCGTCACTACCAAAACGAACTCCAGTAGCCAAGGCGGTATGGTCATTGAACACTTTCAATTCTTGCCATTGCTTGCACAAGAACACCCTTGATTGGCGAAAGAAAATATGGTTATAGACAAGCAGAATTATTTAAATTATGTTATTACTTGATGTCTGTGCCCGCAACGGCCAGATACGATCCACTTTGATCAAACGAAAGGTCCTTCACTTCATAACCTTCATCCAATTGCAAGGTCTTGAAATTTTTCAATTTACGCAAATCCCAGAGTTTCACACAGGAATCTTCCGCTGCTGTAGCCAAGTAATACCCGTTCTCCGAAAAAGCAATAGCAGACACCGAACCAGTATGGCCTTTAAAGATTAAAAAAAACACAAATAAGATACTATTTTGTAGTTTTTTGACAAGTAATAATTACCTGGAAAGTTGGCCACATTAGTTTGCTCTTTCAGATCCCAAATCTTGATCTGGGAATCCGCAGTGCCAGTGCCAAAAATAAGACCATCGGGGTGAAACTGTGCAGTAGTTAGCGATACACCATTCGGATCAGCAACCTAACAGAACTTTTGTAAGTTTTGCAACTAAAGTAGGTTAAGAAACATACCTTGGCGAGCACATGTCCAACTCTAATATCAGAAAAAGTCCAGTGCGTATCCGTTGAAGTTGATAAAACGTAATCCCCGGTAGCGTGTAGGGACAGTCCAGTTACAGGCCCATCATGAGCACGCATCAACTAAATGCCAAATTATAGTTATTCGATTGCAGAATGAATACTATCGGTTGCTAATACCTGCATACACTGCGAAGTAGGCACATGCCAAGTTCTCACAGTAGCATCAGGAGATGCCGTTATTACCAAATCTTCAGTCGGATGGTAAATAACTTTGGTGACTTTCTTGGAATGCCCTTTGAGAACAGCGATAACTTGCTCGGTGTCCTTGTTGAAAACAGTAGCTTGGCGATCGTTTCCTCCGGTAACTATCTTACTAGTATCCCCGCTCTGTACGTCCAACGACAATATGCCTGGCACGCTGGCACTATGCAAACCCTGGAAGAAACAGCAATCAGTCAACTGAGAAAAGGGCAAAAGAAGCTACTGACTGGATGAGACGCCAATGTCTTGAACGATTTAATGTTGTCAAGGCTTGCAAGGTTTTCGGGAACGTTCTTGCCACGACGTTTGCGCTCTTGGGTTAGCACAGTAGCTTTGTCTTGCAATTTGGCAATAATCTCCGGAGTCATGCCAGCCGCTTCTAATGGCTGAGCAGCTACACCACCCACTTCTGCAGTGGTTGCTGCTTGTGGAGGTAGCGGATTTACTACTGCGATGTTGGCTTGAGGCTTCAACGTTGCTAATGCTTCACGGGCAGCGGTCACTTCTTTGTGAAGACGCGCAATAACACGGCAAGCTGCATCATGTTGATACAAGGCATGACTGAAAACAAGAAATGGTCAAACTAAGCAAAAAAATACTATAAAATATATTACCTGAGTTCTTGTCTAGCAATCTGTAGCTGTTGTCTAGTTGTAAAACTTTGCAACATAACAGCGTCCCATTCATCCTGAAGAGATTTAAGGATTGCAGGAATGCTCGTAGCTGATGGAACTTTAGGCTTTACAATAGCGGGTGCTGTCAAACAAAACAAAAGTTAAGTTAAATAGCAAATTAACTAATTTAATATACCTTTAATTTCCACCAACTGCTCGACGGTAAGTTCTTTGCCATTAATAGGGTCCACTCCGTTGTCTGCTATGTACTTCTCAATCAGGCGTTTTTCAAACACTGCCCCAGACGCTGGCGATACAACAGGGTGCTCGGGGACTTCATTGGAAACTAGATACACAATTTCGTTAACAAAATGACTAACAAAACGAAGGAATTTCAAAGATTTGTAGTTTTTTGCAATAACAGCTTTTTAAATTGTTTAATTTGAAGACAAATACCGGTTACTTACGTGCACAACACAACGCCATGATTGTAGTCGCGTGAAGATCGCACCGCCACGTAGTTCCACGGGAGTCCGCTAGGAGAAAATAGCGGTGGAGAGTGGAAACGTTCTTGAAGTGAGTGAGGCACAAGTTTGCCAACAGGTTCTCCGGGTTAAAAATCCGATGGTAAAGACGACATCAAGGTGTCATATTGCTATTACACGTTCTTCGTAAGAAATGACAAATACGTGTCATGTATCGCACTGGTGGTTTTTACCGGAGAACCTTAGTTGAAAATTCGAGTTGAAAATTGGCAGTTGGATTGGAAATTAATTAGGTTACGTTCGGTTAGGTTAAGTTATGTTAAGTTAGCTTAGGTTAATGATTTTCATAAACTTTCGTTGATGAAAATCGTTAAAACTTGTACTTGGTCGAAAAGTGACACGATTTTTCGACACCGGTTTACATGACACTTGTTTGCCATTCTTTTCCGGAGAACGTTTGTTGAAGCGTGCGTGTGCGTTGCCCTAACATAAGAATAACGAAGCTAGATTAATAGCACAAATCAAGCAACAAAGTGAAAGCTGTGCGTGAATCTGGTTAACAAAGTTAACAAGCTACCAAGTTCAAAACAGGTTTGCATCCGTCTATTATATTGTATTCTATATCACATCACCCTCCTAAGATAAAGACTAATAAGATCGCGGAACACCAGAAAAACAAGGAAGGAGATAAGAGCAATTAATAGACTGGGAATTTGCCACGTCAGGCTTTGGCTATGCACTAAACCCAGCTTCACAGCATTTACTGTAGCTGTAGCGTACAGATCAGGACTTTCGCAATAGCTTAGTTTTACTGGGTAGGTGAGAAGGATAAAGGCGTAAGAAGTCGAGTTTCCATCTCCCGGATCAATGGCACTGTATATGCAACGCATTCATCCCAACCAGGTTTGCGCCAAGCATTCTCTCGAGCCTCTTTCCGTTGCTGAAGATCTTTGTAGGCTAGAAAAATTAACGAATTAAAAACATAACTACGTAAAAAGAGACTTATAATGACTTACTCCAAATGTGATGAACATTATACAATCTACCAACTTGAGAGAAAAGTCCGGAGAAAGGTTCCTGGTGATCTTGTCGATAATTGATGGCTCGGGCCCAATTATTACCCCATTCAATCATAGTACCGGGCTTGAGGATGTAGCTACGCAATTCGTAGATATTTTCTCCCTTCCTGGGAGTAATTGCAGGCCAGAAACTGAAGGAAAGCATGTACTGGGAGTGACGCGAACGGATTAGGGACCCACGTTCCTTCACCAACTTTACGTAATCCTTAGAGACAACGAGAAAAGCAAGCAGATTAGCATATACGGCTGACTCTACAATATATAGGTTCACTGTGGCTTAATCTTCAAATATACTTACAGGGTCACTTTGCGTGAATTTCCTCGTTTTATCTAATCCAGCATAGCCTCCGATATGGCGAATTAAGTTAATCGTTTGATCTTGATCGCCCACAAGCACTGACCAGGCAGCAACTAGCTCTATATTTAACTCGGGTTTGGATTTCACCAGGTCAACGATATTCTGACTGAAAAATACGAGTTCAATACCCCATACGCCTACAAATGTATCATTTTTACGCATTTTTCAAATATGCATCTACAGATCCCGGATTGACATTGTGCGTTTGGACCTCGTAAACCAATTCCTTATCGGAAAGTAGTTGAGAATGCGATTCCTTCGTCGGTTCAATACGACGAACCAAAAGTTTGCTCAACCACCCATCCTCTTTGTCGGCCCGATTTGCTGAAGTCGAAATACACCTAAATAACGGTACAAAACTCATTAGTTCTACGCCATATTGTATTTACTACAACCAAAAAGGAAAATGTACCGAAAATTAGCTGTTATCGAAGATAAATAGGTTGAAGACCTCTTCAAAACACGAACAGACGCCATGATTGTACAAGGAGGTATTTCGGTAGAGGAAGTAGCTCAATGGGCGTGTCTAATCATCCAGTTCAGCGCCACATTTGAACTTGCGCGCAGGTTAACATATCGAAAAATTTTCTTGTATTATACTCCGTTATAAGATTGTTATATCACAAATAACCTGGTTACATCAACTGAATTTCAAGCACGAGACATATATATTTTAGGGTCAAAATAACTGCAGCAAATAATCGGTCGTGCCATCTCTCCAAATAGGATCGTCTGCAACCTCAGCTCTGCACATTGGACACGTTTTATGCGAGTCCAGCCATGCCGAGAGACAGTCTTGGCAGAAAATATGTTTGCATGAAAGACAGGAAGGAGTCACATAGTCTTCTTGGCAGATGGGGCACTGTGGCCCAGAAGCTTCCAACTGCTCCGCGGAAGGTGTGGTCCCAAACGCCTGAAAATCAACAGTTAGTAGAGTGCACACATGGTAGAGAAATACTCACTCTTCTTTCCAATAACTTTGAACACGCCTTACGCCAATCGCAAAGTCGATGCCAAATTTGTTGACACTTGCCGCACAGATAAAAAAAGACCATGGTACTTCCTATAAATCCGCTCTCGGCTCCAAAGAGGAACGTCAACCAAGGTTGTAGCGTAGCTACCGCACGGTGTAGCTGGGAACATTGCTCAATAAATAAGAAAAATTTTCCTCTCTGTGAAACAGGTGCCAAATCAAAGGGCAATGCAACGACACAGGCTTTGGCGCCAATGGCTAAAAATTTTAGCAGATAGTCTGTCATGCACACATGCCACATCAGTGTGGGCAGGGAAAGCAGTGATTCCGTCATGGGCAACAATAGTACGCTAAAAGTCGGAAAAAAATAAGTAACTTCAGTTCGTTCGACAAAAGAATCGAAAAAATACCTTTTCAAAACTTGATCTTTTTCGCAAACCCATAAGATGAAGATTAGACATGTGATCAGGTTGACATGCAAGGCAATTACGGAACTGAAATTTCGTTTCGATTGCTTGCTAACCTCCTTTTCTAGACGAGAATTGCAATGTACGAAAGCAGCGACAACTCCTAGTAGAATTAAGGCACCTAAAAGCAACACAGATTAATATTAATTTCAAATTATTTTACGAGCTATACCTGCGCCATGATCAAATATGATTTTTGCAAGCAGGACAAGCAAAAATACAATATTCCTTTTCAAAACGGTCCAAACAGCTTGTAATTCTGGACTCTGAAGCAATACATTTTGGCCATTGACATGTACGCTAAAAGAAGAATTGTTGCTATTCTCTTCTGAAGGATCGTTAGAATTAGCGGTACTGCCACTACTGTTCGGATCTGGCGAAACATATTCGCCGCGCACTCCGAGGCCGGGAAGCTGGGACGTCGAAGGTACTGCCCCCTCTAGATCCAATACAATGCTTCCGTCTGACTGAGGCTCAAAAATATCTCGGGATTCAAGATTTGCAATACCGTCTTGCAGATTGATGGCTGGTGCGGAAGCTTGCAACCAAGTGGAAAGGGACAGATTACCATACGGTTGCTGTCTATTTGGCTGACGCATGTTCTGGGGAATCATTTGGAGATACAAATTTCGTCAGCCACTACCTTGCGTTGGTCTATCCCCGCTGAAATTCAATAATTCATCCAATTCTGACTGTAAAGAATGCAAATGGAAACACTCTTACATTGTTTGAATGAACAAAAAGTTACCTTAAATAACATGTATTCTTTATTTCTTAGGATTAGTATAAAATAGATTACCAAATTATAAGTAATGCAGAACGACAGTGCAAAACGACAAAACTTTGTAATTTATTGTTAAAATGGTTTAGAAAAAACTGGCGTAAAACTAGATTTTGAACCCCGGAATTAATAAAAAAAAAATAAGAGAAGCTCGCAGTTTACAAGCTTCACTTTGCGACTGCGCCTTGGGATTTTTGTCCGAAACTTTCTGACGGGGCTTATGGCGAAAAAAGGCGGAGATAGGGAATTTGCGATTAATCCGCTAGGGAACCTCTTGTATTTGTTTGTTGTTGTTGTTGGACGACTTTGTGGGAAAATGTTTAGCCAAGCAAGTTCAAATACCAAGAAACGCGGAGATTTTTTGGAGCAAGCAAAACAAGCACGGGAAAATAGAGCTACAGACCACCAACGACACATTGCCACGATCAAGATACAGGCGTTCGTAAGGGGTTTTCTGGTCCGTAAAAGAACCTGGGAACAAACAAGGTAAATTAAATATTATCATGTGATCTAAGTCTAAAATCCTTAAGTCTTAACTTTATTTTCCAAATAACAGGATAGAGCTTCAGTCACAAATTTCGGCATGGACGTTTGACTGTACACAGGATAATGGTTCTAATGGTAATGCCACACCTAAACTACCCCCCGCTTTACAAGTGTTTCTGACAGCGAAACGCTTTTTGAAGTCTTACAATGATGTCCATGATAGAGAACTGTTTTTAACATTTTGCAGGTAAAAATTCAGGAATTGAAGTTTGGAGAGGTTTCTCGTATTCTCTGGATTTTAGATACTTGGTTTCAACTCTGAGCACCGATTCAGTTAAAGCTAGTTATGTAGGAGTTGCATTAAATAAAGAACACGCTCTATGTTGGATTGCACACATCAAAGTGACTTTGGCATTATGTTTAACAATATTGGTCGATTTAAAACCTGAATCGCCCCACGATTCTCGATCACTCGTCCTCATCTTACATACACTTGTAAAATCCGAGCCTTAAATTCTGATTTAGCACAGCATTACCTATAACGCTTTCTTTAGGTCAGTTATACGTCAATAAATAATTGGGCAATCCTTGATGGAACCAAAATGCCCGAAGCCCTTAAACCGGGCTTCCAAAACATGTGCAATAACATAATGGGTCATTTGGTAGACTCCGACATGTATACAAAGCTAAAGGTGAACTCAGTTCTCCACATTTTTCAACAAACTAACTTATTATCATCTGCCCTCTTAAGGTATTGCTCCTGAAAGGCTTGTGTCGTTCGAGGCCAAGCTTAAAGCATTCCTCTCTAATGGCTGTAGTGACGCTGGCCTCGAGACCACTCTGGGCCGCTGAGGGTTCTTCGAAAATCTTGTCTTTGTTCACTATGCACATAATGAGTGTCCCTGCGCTCGTTCATCACCTGAAGGAAATAACGCCTGAAGTAAACTTGTGCTCAGTACTGGAATGATTGAATTAAGTTTTTGTACCTGGTTATTTAGATTATGGCACAATTTGTTAGTCATTCTCTACTGGATAAGACACTTGGCTTTCTGGATGCCGACCAGAATCTTAGAATCGTTTTTCATACCTTGGAAGGGAGCTTAGCGTTATGTTTGCTGGCTAATATTGTCCATTTAACATTCCTTCATGCGAAAGAGCTGGATCCTCGATTGCTGGTACCCATTCTGTCGAACATGTGTTGATTTAATCATGCCAAACTCGTTTAGCACGTCGTGACACGTATTTTGGAGCATTGTCAACATTACGTCGTATCCAAGAAGTCTAATTTGTCCCGCTGGCATCCCATTTTGGGCTGGTTTTGTCAGTCGAGTGACCTGGAACATAAAACGATTTGCGATGTCCATGAAAGCATGCCTTTTGTCAAACAACAACTTCAGTATTTATATGCACCGCCTTTGTCCACTCGCTTTTGGACGTGCTTGGAGGGGTTTAGCAGTCCGGTCCCTGAACCCCCTTCCGATCAAGAGAGAAGTTTTGCGAACTTGTTTAAAAAGAGAACAGGACCCAAAGTTGTCTATGAGCCCATCAAGTATAAAAAACTGGGAAGCAACGAATGCACCCAAGTCGCTTTGGTATGCAATATGTATCAAGTGGCGTTAACAACCTTGACTCAACTAAGATTAGATATTTTAACAGGTATCTTTTTCTTTACTTTCCCAAAGTATCGAGTATATATCCTTTTATATATTCTTTTAGCCCTGAGTGTTCAAGAGTGTTTCTTGAAGCGTTTGTGGAATTTTTTGGCGTATTTGGGACCCTGTTATGGACTGAAGCAATACATGGATTTGCTCGTCAGGGACACCAAGGCCCTTTCCCCGGAATGTAAGCTTTTACAACTGGTTTGCGAGACTACAAATCATCTTATAACGTACGTTCAACTTATTTACCGACTAAGATAAGTTAATTGAAAAGCCTTCTTTTAGGGTTTTGGACGATATTGAAATGTACGAAGAACAAAAACCTTTTAGTCCACTTGAGTATTCTCGGATGGCCTTGTTTTTAAACAATTTCATGTTTAAAGCCATTTCAAACAGTTTAATCGGTATTTTAATAAATTTTTTATTATTTATTTATTTTATTTTTATTTATTTACGTATATTTTTTTTATTTTCGAGTATGTGAAATTTCTTCTTTTCTTAGATGCGAACGAATTGACAAGGAACAATCTGTTCACAGCCGCCCATACTCTTCTGATGGTCTTGTATCGCCGAGACTGTCGAAGACGTTTTACTACAGATAAAAACCACTGGCTTATCAAAGATCTGAGGGTTAACCAATTCATGGCTGACTTAGAAAGAGGGAAAAAAAGCGCCCAGGTATTTAATTTCTATTGGAAATAATTTACAACACTTCATAGCTTTCACTTCGTAACACTTAGCTTTTGCTGCAAAAAATGCCTCATGTTTTCCCACTAGAAGAACGAATACTTTTGTTCCGTAAATACGTCCACTCGGAAAGAATCGTTCTTGGATTAACTGATTCCGCGTGTGCTTCGCCGCAATCATTTTTGATAACCGTCCGCAGGTTTGTGAATTTAAATCATCTTTCAATAACACTGAAAGAAAATGAATTTAATTTCAATGATTTAGATCGCGCTTAGTTGAAGACGCATTTAGACAACTGGTTGATCTGCCCCCTCAATCGTTCAAAGGCATTATTCGAGTCAAATTTATAAACGAACAAGGATTGGATGAAGCGGGTATCGATCAAGACGGCGTTTTTAAAGGTATACCTATACGTTCTAATTTTTTTTATCGTAAATTTTCTTAGGAACCTTTGCTTTCGGTATAATAATCCTTTTGTTTTCGTCTTATTTTTGTACAGAATTCTTGGAGGAGACAATCAGAAAGCTTTTCGACCCATCCCTTAACCTCTTTCGCGTTACAAGCGATAACAGAGTGTATCCATCTCCGACTTCTCATGCGACCGAAAGTCATCTCCAGTTAATCGAATTTGCTGGAAGATTGCTTGGCAAAGCTTTATACGAGGTAGCCTTACTTATGTTAGGGAACTGCTCAAATCCTGACACGATATATTTGTAGAACTTGACCATCAACGTTCCTTTAGCTGCGTTTTTTCTTAATCAAGTAGCCCATCATCATAACCAAAACGCACTCTATTCAGCTATGGACGAATTGCCATCTCTCGATCCCGAGCTCTATAGAAGCCTAACTAGCGTCAAGAATTATCCTGGTGATATAACCGATCTCTCTTTGACATTCGCGATCGATGACGAATTCCTGGGCCAATTGACTACTCACGAATTGAGACCTGGAGGCAAAGCTATTACTGTGACCAATGAAAACAAGTAAAACTAAGTCAAATTGCCTTGCATTCTGGAACCAGTATCTTTGGCGTTAGGATATCCTACGTACATCTGATGGCACATTTTCGGATGCATACGCAGATCAAAGAGCAGACCGCAGCTTTCGTCCGTGGCTTCCGCGCCCTAATACAAACCGACTGGCTCACGCTGTTTTCTATTCCAGAAGTAAGAATTCGATTATCCCAGCAAAGGAAGTTTGCTGTCAAAAATATTAATACATATTTTTTTAGATTAGAATTAGAATTTTAGCGTAGAACTTTCTAGACTATAATTTTTTCGTAAGAATTCGATTATCCCAGCAAAGGAAGTTTGCTGTCAGTGGTATTAAAACAATTTTTTTTTTAGCTTCAACGTTTGCTTGGGGATGACCAGAGTCCTATTGATCTGGAGGATTTACGAAGAAACACGCAGTATTATGGAGGATTTCATGATTCTCACCGTGTGATTTGCTGGCTCTGGGACGTCTTGGATAACGATTTTAGTGACGACGAAAGAAAACTTTTTCTAAAGGTAAAATAGTTGTTTTGCCTACAAATAAGCAAGTTCTCAAGCAGTTTATGACTTGTTTGCTTTCTCATTTCAGTTTGTGACAAGTTGCTCGCAGCCTCCATTGCTGGGCTTTTCACATCTGCAACCTCCGTTTTCTATCCGATGTGTCGAAGTTGGAGATGATGAAGACCATGGCGATACCATCGGTAATATTTATGCTTCCTGTAGTATTTGATGTCTTGAACATATTGATCTCTTTGTAGGGAGTGTCATAAGAGGCTTCTTTACGATTCGGAAGCGAGACCCTGTGAACCGTCTGCCGACTTCATCAACATGCTTCAATCTACTGAAGTTACCGAATTATCAAAAGCGAAGTACTTTGAAAGAAAAGTTAAGGTACGCAATCACAAGCAACACTGGCTTTGAACTATCGTAAATTTTTATTTTTATTGAATGTATTTTCCAAATGAATGTACATATATTATATCGTGGTAACAAAATTCCTTTAGTCTAGAGTTTCTTCGCCTTCTGTAACTTCTTTCAGATTGAGGAGTTCAAGTCGGCCTTGTCCTTTTGTTTCAGCTCGAACTAACTCGTCGATAGGGCGGTATTGGCCAGGATCAATCAAACAAACCTACAGCAACCAAAGTTCAGTGAAAGAAATTTACGTTTTTGGTTATTTACCATGATTAATGTGGTTCCGTCCCACTCTTCGCTTTCAAGCTTGGAGACTACTTTAGTGAGTTTTTCTTTCAATTTCTTTCCCTCCTTTTCCGCAATGATTTGGAGCCTCATTTGTGCTCGATCGATTGGAATTACCTCCTTCAGTAACGGGATTACTTCCAATGCCTGTCAACGACAACTGTTAAATGCTTTCTTAAACAAGTACTAATCACTATGTACTTGCTGTTTGGCATTTCTGTTGGGTTTGACCGAGTAGTGGATGTCTTTCATAGCTTTCTCTATCAACGACACGGGATAAGGCCTCTTGGATTCGGGGTTTATGCATTTATCAGCAACTGTAGTGGCAATGTCTTTGAACATTGAATCCAAATGAACGTGTCGCTCTTTCTCCGAAACTTGCAGCTCGCCTTTACCCAGAATTTCCTTACAGATGACGGTAGTGTCGTCAGTTCCAAACGCAGCTACCAAATCCTCTTTTTTGGCCACCTGGCCTTTGGAAACGTTTAAAAACACCTGATTGGCTTGCAGAACTTCATCCAAATCGGTTTCTCTGCGAATCAAAGATTACAATAGTTTTAGTTCTACTTATACATCTTTTAGACCCATTATTACTTACATTTTATTTCTCCAAGAAACCACTTTATTCTTGTAACATGCTATCTCGAATCGCTTACCGCCTTTCTTCATGCGTACGACGGCCACGTTAGTGAGCCTGATTTGATTCGTAGGCGTAAAAATTTTAGACATGTTGTAACTGTTAAAACTTCTGTTTTTCCTCTCAAAGTCAAGCACGTGTTCGTTCCCCAAATGTGATTGCAATGTGTTCGTACCCCGCCCAGAGTCTAGAGAACACGCCCAAGAATACTTTGCCTATGGCGCAATGAATGAGCTAACAAAGTCTAGCGCAGGGGTTCTCGAACTTTCTTGTTCGCGGCGCCTCTCGAAACATATCCCCAGCTCCCGCAGCGCCCCTTAGAACTTTGGCCTATATAATTGCTGCATCTATGAAATTCTAGGAATCTTTCGCGGGCCCCTATAAGCCTACCGCGGCGCACCAGCGCCGCGGCGCACAGTTTGAGAACCGCTGGTCTAGCGTGTAAACCGCGATCTAGATACAGAGGAAAAGCGAATTGCTAAGTCGGGACCGCCTTGATTTGTTAAGCTCCACCCAAGAGTTCAAGCAAGAAAGTTCTGTGTGCAAAATGAAAAGTTCTCAGAAACTGATGTGAAATTCTGAAAGTGTGTTAAAACTAGTCACAATTGTCGTCTTTAAGACGGTAAGTGATTCATTTTGGTTTTACTACCATTCAATTTCGTAGCAGTATCGTGTGTGATGTGAGTGTGTGATGTTGGTGTAGTCTTAGTTTTTCCTTCAAGTTCAATGTTGTTTCAAACGGTTTCTCATTGCCGTTGACATGTGCCATTGTGTGGTTCGTACGGTAGTTTTGGCGGGTTTTCGAAAGTTTTTTCTTCTGTTTGTAGGCATTGTAGGCGTTTAAAGATTCTTAATGATGTTTTCTTGATGAGACCAATCGATAATCTCCTTAAAACGACTTAAACAGATATCAGAAATCAGATATATTTTAAGATACTACAAAACTGCGATATGGCACACAATTATTTTTAGCGTTGTCTTGCAATTTGCAAAGGCTTTATTTTCTTTCCTTTAGTACTTTATTATCTACAGTAAGTACCTTCCGTGCTTCATTTCAAGTACAGAAAGTACTTTACTTACTTCAAACTTGAGCCCAGTAAATTATTTCCTCTTTAACTTCGTCTCTTTCTACTTTAAGTTGCTGACGCACACAAGCGTAGTATCTTATACATGACTTGTATTGAACGAACAACTGCTATGTAATTTTCAATTTAAGTTGCTGTCAACTTCCTTTTTTCCGATATCGTAAATCTCTTATAATGCAATATAGCGATAGCAATGTTACAGTTAAGGGTATATAACTTCACAGTTATCATTTTCCGACGAAGAAAGTTCGTTGATTGTATCGACGTGGATTATTTTTTGTTGCCCTTCCGTGTTTGTTTGGGTTGTGAAATCCGACAAGAGAGGTGCTCGAGCAGCCAGAGAAAATGTTTGGCCATCATCTCTCTTCCGTTCCACATTGACAGCGTCGTTGACGCCGTCCGTTTGGGGACATGTCCTGTTACACCTGTCCCATGAACAGTAGACTAGAATACGTAACTTTGCCACGAACTCGACCCTGTAGCAAACGTAAATCACCACCAAATTAATTATGAAGGTTTTCTTTAGGAATAATGGAAGATTTTAGTAACTCTCACCTATATCGTTTGCTGAAGCAAACGTAAATCAAAGGGTTATAAGCAATGGAAGATTTAGCTAACATGACTGGAATGGGAGTAGCCCATAGTGGAATAGCTTGATGGTTTCCGAACGTCGCAAATAGACTAATAATGGCGTAAGGTAACCAGGCGATAAGAAATCCAGCGCAAATGCCAATTGAAGTCTAAGCAAACATCAATTGAAGTCAACATTCCGAATGTAGGAGCCAATTAGTTGGATTATAAATATGAATTCCTTACATAGAACAATTGGCGTTCCGCATTGTTGGCACGTCTATTGGGCAAAGCTAAAGCGATGACTTTGTCAGATTGTCTCACGCGAATCAATATGGCCACGTGACTGGCCACTATGACGAATGTAGGCAGGAATACACAGAAAACCGAGACGGTTATTATATGGGCTTTACCCCCTAGTATACAAAGAAAGCCAAACCACACAACATAACGTAATTGTGTTGCTAACGATCCACAGTTTCTTGCTGAGCCCGTCAAAATCTCCTTCAACTTACAAACACCAAAGTGGATCCACTCCAATGTACACGAAATTCCAAAAGGCTCTACAGCGTAGCCTCCCCAACCCAAGAAGGGCATGGCAGCCCAGAAGAGCGAGTACGTGTAGATTGCTATGAAAGCGAATTTAGAGAACCGGACATTCACTCGGTGACCTGAAGAAAATTACAGGAAAAATTAGAAGCTTAACTTAGAAGGTTAAGCTTCGTTTCCGATTAGTATTCGATGCATTACCCAAATTCGGCAAACATGTTTTCACGTAGCGCACGGCGGCCAAGGTAGCTAGCGACATGATGGTTGCTAAACCGAGGAAGTAGCTAACAGCAGCGTAAATAGCACAGCCTGTAGCGGAGATAGGTTTACTAAAAGCTTTCGCAGGTCATCTCCTTAATGGTTTATGGTGTAACAAATAGGACCCGCCAGATTACACTAATGTTCTGTTACCTGTATTACCAAAGAGCCATTTGTGCGCGAAGGCGGATACGGTGACGGCAGGGTAAGAAGCAAAGGCTAAGATAAGATCCAAGATGGCAATATTGAGAAGAAATAACTCCGGAACTGTCGTTTCCCGCCCTTTACCCGTAAAAACGAGAACGGCTAGCGTGTTGCCTATCACGGACAGCAAACCTACATGTAAACCAAATAGTTATTTGTTGTTAACATTCCCGGCATTGTGGAACAACACATCCTGTTCAAAAGAGATCGGCAGCAATCATTCGAATCATAAGAAAAAGAAAGACCTGTTATGATTGTTCCGATTTCTTGTTATGATTGACACATAAATTGGTTTGGCAATAGGCTTTCAAGCCGGCACCCGCTGTTATTAAAAAAAATAAAGAAAGACCGATGGGTAAGAAATCGACCGGGATCAGGATCTTATTGCCACTCTTTCAACAAAATGAACCGTTTGTGTCAAAATTCACGGTTTCATCGCATAGTTTTTCGTTTCTAGAAGGTGGCGATGTGAAACTTGAGCATATTATACGGAATATGACCTTCCTATTTCTAGAACGTGTGAAATTGGAGCAACGAAAGCCACTACGGTATTTTGGTTTTGGCGTTGTGTTAGGAAAATTTGGCTTACCGGTGAAAACCATGAAAAGTGCGAGGCCAGTATCGTACACGGGGTGTAAAGGCGACTGAAATTTGTCCCAAGAACCGTTGTGGATGTCCATGATTATTCGTTCGTTTTTTTCCCCTTTATTTGCACTGGACGTTAAGTAGGAAATTTTTAAAATCACGAAAACATGTTTCGTCAGCTTGCCGGATCAATTTCGTGTACGACTACTTGCGACACCTGCTTAGGTAATCGAAGAAGCCCTATGGAGTTTAAAAGAACTTGTGAGGATTTTAGGAACGCAGAAAGGCTTTTGGGCAGCAGCTTTGTAACTTGTTTGCAGTTGATCTTTGGAAGTCTAACTCGGTTGGACGCTGAGACGGAGATTTAAGTGAGACTTCTGAAAAGAAATAGCTCGGTAAGCGCTTGCGCGTACTGGCAAATAAGGGAGAATAAAGTAGCTTATTCCTTGCGTATTAGCAGACGTCTCTGTCTATATTACGCTTGACGGATTGAAAGGTGGAGGAGAAAAAATGAAAAGACAAGAAAGATTGCATTGAGCACCATACTTAGAGTTTAATCTCGCCTTAATGAGGACGAGAGATACAATTCTCGGTACTTTCCGTGATTCAAGGATTCAAGAGGGTTGATACACAACGTGAATTGGATAAAAAGGACGAGTTCCATGGGAGAAAATTAAAATGCAGATACAGAAAATGAGGTCTTTTGTTGACATAGCCTCTAACCTCCATTCCCTCCAATCCTATGCAATGTACATCATTTCCAAAGTTTAGTAAAAAAAGAAAAAAAAAGAACACAATCTCGTTGTTCACCATTCGTTTAGGGAGCTTATGAAAGGAAGGATTTTAGGCTTAAACGGGAGAACTTTATGCAGTTTTGATTTGAAATAAAGACCGAGCCTTGAGGACAGTTGAGTGGTTTGTTAAAATAATTGAAAAAGAAGAATAACGGAACGCGAAGCCGAATCATCTCTTGGAGAGGGTGTATTAATTGAATTGAAATTGCTGTAGCATAAAGATTCGTAGAGGCTACATTCATTGATTTAGTCAGAAACTAAAGAACAAATTCAACGGATCCTTTACCAAGCAACTCTCCCTAAAATGCTCCTGAAAGTCATTGAAACGTGTGAAGTTTTTTGCTCTTGTGTTTGGAAGTCTTGTAGGTTTTCCATCTTTTCCTTCAAAGGCTTGTTCTTTTTCATTTTTTTTAACTTTCAAAGCATCTGTAAGAGCTTCTTACCTTGAAAGCTGTAATCCCTTAATCTTACGTTGCGAAATATGTTAAGTATTTATTTTTGCAAGAGATAAGAAGTATTTATTTTTGCAAGAGATAATTATGGAAAATATAACCACAGCTTAGTAATATTTGGCCAAAAGATTGGAAGCACTATAGCCGTCAAATGACAGCTTGCGATCGTTTTCAATTTCTTTGCGTTCAAGTAGTTCAGCACCGTTCCTTGGTAGACTGTTAGCCCACCGTTGAGCCACAATTATGTCGCATTCTGTAGCTCCGGGCCACTTGGCATGTTCGACTAACAATCCCCCTAAAGACAATAATGCCAAGTTAAATTAACGGAAAAGACGCGTGTTCTTAAGCGACTACCTATTGTTATCTCTGCGACACTAAAGGCGATTTCCCTAGCGTTGTACTCGAAGTTGACAGGATCCGTTTGAAAAGCTTGCAGCAGCTTCTCTTTAGCTTGGCCAATTAGCCGGGCAGAGGACTCCAGGGACGTCGGTGGCGCTTGAATAGCCTGGTCAATCCTTTGGCTCCATGTAATCAATGACTCCGGACGCTTGCTTAAAGCCCGCAAAACGTCCAAAGATAGTACCGAGGTGGTACCTTCCCATATGGGGAGCACCTATTCACCGGGCAACATCGCCAAGTAATAATTGGACTCCTTCTCTTTCGTTGTATGAGAAATCTTGAGCAAACCTGAGCGTCACGTAAGATGCTAGGGATTCCTGTATCTTCCATGTAACCCTGACCACCAAAGCATTCTAAGCCCTCGGATACCATAAGTACTGCCAATTTACCGGTGTATAATTTCAATACGGGGGTTAAGAACCGAATCAGTTCGCGGTCCTCCTCTTTGGCTTGATTAATCTCGTCGGCGCCAAGCAGCCTGAACGAGAAGAAAAATTACAGGAGTATTTCATTAATTCCAGTACGGTCGCGTTTTTTGGTCTCTTGTTCTGTTAAGAATAGAAGTACTTGGCTATTTCAAGCAGAAAAGCTAGGCAACCACGAGTCTTGAGCTCTAATAAGGCTAATGTTCTTATATGAAGAGGTTGATCACTAATTATCTGTCCAAAGGCTTTACGTCGGAGGCTGTAGTCGCGCGCCAGACTGAGTATTCTGTAACCATGAGGGATAAATAAGCTGATCTGCATTTCGATCTCGGGAATTTTATTTTTTTTTATTTATTTTGTACCTGCGCATCGCTGCAACGCTGGCTACGGCATTATGTAAGCGGGTGATCGTAAGCATTGGACTGATGTTAGCTACGCCGCGACCTGGCTGGCCAAGTAGGGTCCCTTCCAAGCCAGTAATTAACAGTTCACCCGTGGGAAGTTGCCGGGTTCCGAGCTTCTCCTTTAGACGAAGCACTTGTAAGTGTTCGCCTGGTTGAACGCGAACGTAGAATAACGACAAGCCTTTCGTTCCCTGTGTAGAGTCCCAATCGTGAGATTTTTTCATCCAAAAAAGTCGAGAAAGTTTTTTTAAATGTACTTTTGTAGGTTCTCCAGATTCTGGATTAACAATGCGAGCTAGAGTCAGGGACATGTTGCTGTCTGTAGCAGAGGAAAACCATTTGTAGCCGTACAAGTGAAATTTTTCATTTTCTTGGATTGCTACTGTATCGGTTCCTCCAGCAACGTCTGAGCCACCTTTCTTTTCGGTCATCCATTGTCCGGAGGTCCAGAAGTTTTCAGGTCTCTGGGTTGTAAGGCGGGAAAAGGCTTCGTGATCTCGCAAACCCAAAACCTTGTTCGAAGTAAAGAATGGTTAAGTTGCTCTGGAATTTATTATTTACACCTCCAGCGTTTTAGCTGCTCCGTCCGTCATGGCTAAAGGACAGCTATAGAGTCCTGATGACGGCGCAAACAAGTAAAGCTTGATGACTTGAAAAAGTCGACTGTATGCATCATACGGACGAGTGTACGCGTAGGAAATTAGCCCTTCTTCTGCCGAAACGTCTTTTAGCTTCTTCCAAGCATCACACGTCACTAGAAGGACCTTTCGTTATTAAGTGTTAATTCAGGTTAAGCGTTTAGGCAGAATACATCTACATCTAATTCAGGATTCGCCTAATTAGAAAACGTCTTAAATACCGACTGTGCCTACGCTATTGCCCCAGGCATCATGGGTTTTTAAATATGGCTGCTCCAATTCACATTGCCTTCCCAATGCGTATATATCTGTTGCTACACGGGCCCCAAATCTGGTCAAGTCTTTGTTCACTTCAGCCGCAATCTGATCGAATAAATAAATCATATCTATGTTTGAGAAAGAAATGGAAGACAAATACTGTTTTAACTTAACGATGATCGAGAAAAAAACAAGCAAACCTCTTGTGGTAGAATTCTCCTGAGTTGCGAGCGTAAAGCTTCGTCCCCTAGGTAAGTATTGTCCAACTGGGGCTGTTCTTGATTGAATCCCCCTGTACTTGCTTGAGCAAATAAGCTCTTCCACTTTTGCCTTGGATTTTGATGCTGGGAATAACGCAAGCTTTCATTATGGAACAGTCTATGTTGCAACGCTAATAGGCGTCGAAAACTTGTTTTTTGAATGCCACAGGGAGGCATTTTTAAATGCTGAAAGGTTTTTAGTCACAATGGATATTCTGGAAAACGTATCTACTTTTGTTCAGTATTTTGTATATAAGCATGTATACAAACAAAAGGGTAAAGGAAGTAATAAATAGGAATCGCCATAGCAACGAGTAGCCGTCGCTAGGCAACTTTCCCAAACATACGATGGCTTCAAGGTTAAGCGTAAGAATCCGAATAAAGCAAGGGCTGTTAGTGTGGTGGAAATGCTCGTTCCCGGAATGGGGTTTTCCGTTTGGCTATTGCTTGGTATTAGTATTACAGTTCGGACTTTTAGTCTCAAAGTGGACTTTGATGACATCGACTGGGAAAAAGCCCAGTTACTCAGCTCTTTGTCCACCGAATCGACAGTTTCCCTGAATTGCCCTTGTGATTTCGTTCCGAACACTTGTGAATCAGAGTGTTGCTGCGATAAGGTAAAAAAAATTCCGGCGAGTATATTTCAGTACCTTTGTTATTAAACTTTTTCAAATATAGTAGCATTTCTGTTTACTCAATAGGACTGTGTCAAAAATACGGATACGGAATGTCAAAACGCGAGGCCGTTGGACGAATGGTTGTGTGAACGAGAAGCGAATACTGAAACGAAACTCCCCATGTTCTGCATTATTGGCGGGCTAAGTGCCTATATTGGTTCCACGCATCGCCGCCAAGAATTCCTGTCGCATACCGAAGTAAAGAAGTTAGTTAGTGAAGAGCTGACGTCCAATTACTTGACCGTAAAAAGTTACGAAGTCGGGGACCCTGTATACGGCTACCGATGGATCGCGCCTGTATGGGAGTCAATTTACTTGTTAATTCCGCTGTCGTTCAACGGGAACTGCGCCACTGGAGTTCTCGCTTTTAATACCTCTTCAACCTTTGAATGCGACCTAACCATCACTGAAGAAAATTGCGTTCGCTTGGCAGCAGAAGTTTTAGATTGGGACAGTCCCGAACAAAAGTATGTCATAGGAGACGTGGCAAACGGCAGGCCAGTAGTAGCGAGTTATGAATACCTTTGCATGAACGGCTGCGAGGGAGAACTCTTGGAGAATGCCAGTGGCAGCGATCTGATTACAAGTAACATAGACAGCGCACTGTTCGCCTCCTCGGTGCCCTCAGTAGAGGTTCCTGAACACGAACTTAAAGAAGCTAATCATGGGACAAATTTCAGCTCCACGTATTACAACGGAACATCAGAGACTTGTGTTAACTTCCCTGTCAATATCACGTACCGGGTTGAGACTTTCGGTTCCTCGATCAAAGGAATTCGGATCGCGCTAACCTTAGCTAGTATTCCGTTACACAGCAGGGTTTCTCGCCATATCGTGGTGAACTTTGAACCCAGTACTAGCACCGAAAGTAACCTCCCGGAAAGTAATATATCGTCTCCATTGCGTAATGAATCGGTTTGTGCAGTCAACAAACCCATTTGCTGGGAAAAGTCTTGGGCTTGGCGTAATTTGAGCGCAGTTGAGTGGCTCCAAGTGTCTCAAGTGACGTTGTTGGTTGTCGTGTTAGGAATTTATTATATTAAAAGTGCATCGTGAGTTTTCTCGCAAAAAGAGCTAAAGATAACGACATAATTTTGTAGCTTTACATTTCTAAAAAGGTGAGAGATCTTTTTGATGGAGAAGGCAAGCATCACAGCAAAGCGGATTTTGTGACTTAGCTAAGAAAAAAATAAGCCAATGCGGGAAGCTCTATAAGAGAAACGTTTGGTATCCTACGTTGGAGGCTTCTGGATCCTAGATATTTTTGTACCAAAATAGAAAATGATCGCCATCTTGTACGAAGATGTCATCGACGCCTAAAGATAAACATGTAAATCCGTGTGTTTACTATACAAAAATTCATTGTTTGGTACCTCCTGGGGCCACCAGAGTTGTAGGAGGTGTGTTGTTTGGGTCTGGAAAAGTTGGCATTCGGTACAATAACCAAAAGTGGAATCCTATTGGTTGTTCTTTCTTCCCTCCAATTGTGTGCACGTAGTGACCGTTAGGCCATGTTGAAGCGGAAAACCTGACAAAATTGATTACAGTATTTCCATTAGTACAAAAATTGTAAAAATGGAAGATTTACTCGTATGTGGGGTCGAGTTCCGCAGCTGTTTTCATGACTTCGAAGAACGTTCGATTGACTGGGACGCTGAGATTAATCGTATGCACTTCGGTCACATTACGGTTGATCCACATGGTGTAAGAAATGTTCGCTAGCTCAATGCCAGTACCACTTTTATCGGTCTTCTTGACGGGAAGGCTGGTAGTCGTGGTTGGCGACACGGTAGAGGTGATTTGTACTAGGTCTCTCTCCAAAAGGTGACCATCTATCCACGACAACAAAGAAAAATTCGTCAGAACTCGCATGCTTATAGCATATGAAGATATGATAAATACCTTGTTTAGCCGTAGCTGTTCCAGGGTAGGGAAGGCATTTTGATATGGAGATGTGGCCGTAGCCGTTGCCAGACAATGCCAGCAAGGCTTCGGTGGTGGCGAATAGATTGCCTTCGAATGAGCCATCTTCTGCTTGGCTGGATGATAACCAGTTGCGAGCTTCGTCTGGTTTCCATTGATTTGTCAGGTTGTCCTTTAGCGCTAACGCCTGCAGAAAAAAAAAGTCCAATACAATGTAATGGGAGTAATATGTGTCTGGTATATCTCGGGTTGCCTCTGAATTGAACTTGGGGGTGCTTTGACTAGCAACATTCAAGCGTTTGGAAGGAACCTTTTGTTGCTTGAGCAAACTTGCAAATTATGATTATGGAAGTATAGCAGTGGAAATTATATAAATGGAGTACCTGCATAGCCAGGGCAGTTGTTGCGAGATTGCCGAAACTTCCATCTGCGCGCTGCTCGAAGGCTAATGCTTCTAAAGGCGGGCTGACAAATAGTAGCAAATGACGGTTTTTATGCCCGTTCGCTAAGCAAGCAATAGCCATGGAAACCATAGCGAGCGTATCTTGAAAAGAAGAAAAGAAAAGCAAGGAAAAATTTATGATGGAGTGCTTTTGGTTCGAGTTAACATATGCGATGTAGAAAATCTGGGGCTTCCAGAGTACGAGCTGCAAACTCTTAATACCGTACCTACGCTATGTAATCCTTCGCTGGGATCTGACAAATCCAGTAAGCGTCTCACATGACGTCGTTTCACGTGACCACCCCCGGCGCAAATGGCTAATGCATTGAATGCGAATTGGAAAGGAAGGTCGATATCCTCTGTTTGCAGTAATGCTGAAGGGGAGGATGTTGAAACAAACGAGAGAAAATGCAATTTTATGGAACGTCATTCCCCTTTTATAGCTACTTTCAAAACTCACCCACGAGGTCTGTGCCATAGAAGTTCCGGGGGTCGTAGCACAAGGTTGTTAGGGCTAATACGTATTGCGAGACTTCCCCCGTAGTTAGTTGTGTTGGTGTTCTAAACGGAGTTTTAGCAAGTTAGGAGCAGTTAATTTTGTTGTAAAGATTATTTTTGGGCTGAATGGTGTGATATATTTCAGTTGTATACCTCCATAATTTAAGCAGAATTTCAAGCTCAAGCTGCTTTGCACTAAGCTGAGCCTCTAAACTTTGGGAATCCCAACCGCCGATCGCAGGGCCCGCCCCTTTTAAGGCCACCAGGGCGCGGTGAGTATCAGGGCCCCAACCAAAATCCCGCCCTCTGCGACCCAAGAGCCAAGAAAGTCCGCGCTGCGTAGCTTCTTCGTGAATAAGCACATTGTTGGCTGAAGAAGGAAAAAAGTCATGAAAATGCCGTATGCCATCATTCTTTGGCAGATTTATAGTGTTCGCAGGGACACGAGAAAATTGCTTTGGCTTGTTTTGAGCTCCTGGTACTAAAGGGAGAGCACCAACTTTTGGCGACGGTTAATTAGGACGTGCTGAAGGGGATTGCCAACTTCAAATGAGATTGTAAATAGGAGCCTAGGTCTACTTGTCCTGATTTCTGCAATTTAAAAAACAATTCGTGTCACATGTCTTTGAAGCTCCCCCACCTAAACTGTCAATAAGGGATAAATTCCCCAAAGCAGTATTTTTTTTCTTCTGTAAAATGATTGCTATTGGGGGGGGGGGAAGCGAAGGATCGTATGGCGTTGAGGGCTACGAGACTCTTGACAGGGAGAAATATTCTTGCCATCCCCTTTCTCTCTAACAAAAGAATCTCATTAGAAGCCCTAGAACACTAGATTTGACTTGTGGGGACAGAACTACTTCCGCTTTTCCTACACGTACGTTACGATTTCCGCAAGGATTAGGCGGAAGTATCAATTGCACTTCTATTACTAAGTCTAAATGGTGAAACCCTATGCAGTTAGGGGAGTCTTCTTTGCAGTTTGGTTTGTTCAGAAAGTGAATCCTTCTCTTACACATGTGTAGGTTTCAACATGTAAAAAGGTGAGTGTCAAGCAAAGTTCGAAGTCCAGCTGGGTACATGGATAAGATATGTTGTACTTACCAGATGCTACTCCTGCAAGAGACACTAATATCAGGCAAAGCCAACCCATGTCTGCGAAGAGAAAAATGAAAACATAAAACTTGTTATTTAACACGTTAAGAGGACGCGTCGAGGGATCTTCAGAGCTTTTGTGTGCTAGAACTCTTGAACCTGTAAAAATCCTTTAAAAAGTCTCTGAAACTCGATCAGTTTTAACAATGCTATTATGAATTGTGGGTAGTTGCGTCGAAAGATCTGATTCATCGAAAGGTGCAACTTGAAAGAACTATTGATCTGTCTGTATAAGCCCTTTTGCGCCCATAGCAAGGGGGGAAAGCGGGTCAAGACGCATCCAACACGAACTCTGAAAATAATGGTTTTACCCTATGAGCAGGCAAGTCAATATATAGCAGAGAGAATCTGGTCTGGATGTGAGAGAATTCACATACAAGCTTACTTTCTCCCCCACCACACCGGTTCACGTTAGTATTTGTCCTGGGTTTAGGATCATGGCCAAGGTTATTGGATAGGCTCATGCAATGAAGCAATCCATGTTTTTGTCGGCAATGTGCGATTGAGTTTCAGAAAACATGAGCTTTGCCAAACATCTAAGGCACTTGAAAACTACTCAACTTCCCAGATTAAATTTGGTAAAAAAATTTCGAAACGTAAACAAAAGGGTAGAGCAGAATCCTAAAGTATTTTGTGAAGTTTTTGGTTAATTTACTTACTGATATGTTGATAGAGTTAGGGAGAACAAGAGGTTATCTCACATACAAAGATTAATGAAAGAAGAGTTTCGGGAATAGCTACGATGTAAGGATGTCTAGACCTTCGTGGAGCTGCACATCGACTGGCATATACACGTATTGCCATTCGCTTTAGCCATGGTCTTCTGCTGGGAACAAGTCTGCGCCATGTGCTAAAACAACCACCGGAACCAAGACCACAACCAGCTTTACTCTCCCTCTACATGCCGATACTGACAGACTCTATAGCACTATAGCACAAAAGATGAACTTATCATTCTGCGTTTGCATTTCAGATATACAGCGAGCCCCAAGTGCGCGTCAATAAGCAACCGCCTCATCACCAACCCCAACCATGGCAGAACGTGGAGCTCATTTAAGTCAAACATTAGCGGACAAACCTTCCATCTTCGAAGTGGTGGCACAAGAGAGTCTCAACAATGCTCTCAGCCCAGCATTTCAGCACATCTTTCGCGTAAGTCGCTCTTCACTTTTATCTCGTATACTACTTTCTAATAGCCACCTTTTCCCCTTATTCCAACAATGGAAACTTGCTTTGTAAAGCAAGTCGAAAGGAGTTAAAACTGTAGAAGAAGAGTCAAAAACTAGTTCTGGCTTTGTTAAACGTTCTCTTTTTTGTTAGGTATTGGCGCAGAAGTATCCGGCAATCTGGGGACCAGTGTACCGGCATATAGAAGAACTTTATTTATTGGTCACTTTTTGGGTGCAGCGCCATTACGTGAGGAATTACAGTGCCTCCTTTGCCGAGAACTTTTACGGACTGGAACGTGCAAGCTTAAGCGGAATATGGACCAAGGGACAAAAACGTCTCGCTCTTATTGCCCTCGTTCTCGTACCCTATGCAAAAAACAAGATGAAAAGGCTTACGGAAGAATGGAGAGTAGCTAACGCGGACGGCACTTTATCTCACACGGTAATTTTCAGCTCGAGGAAGAAACAGACGCGGAACGAGCATGGACTGGCAGGTTTTTTCTTTTTTTTTTTTTAAATCAGAGCCCCTGTCAAGTCTGGTATTTTACAGGACAGTTTCCCGTCAACCCAACGCAGTTTTGCTTAACTTTTTTCCACTCTTATCTTTCTCTTTTTCAGACATGGAAGCGAAAATTGCAGACGGTGTTCCTCCGCCTTTATCCCGTGTGCCATTTTTGTCTCCAAGCTTTACAATTAGTCTACTACATGGCGTACGTCCTGAATATCGTCCCCAGCCACTCGCCGGTGCTTCACGCCTTGCGGTTAACGTTAGTCAACTTGAGTCCGGAGCGTGTCGAGGAAATTAATCAGAGGAGAACGCAGTTAGCGTCAAAATGGAGGTAAAAGGAAACTTGACAGGTGATTCGTAGGTCAGTTCAATATGAGTAGGGTCGTGGGGAACTGCGGGTTTAGATAAAGCTTAAAGTCGAACATGTTAGACCGTCTGGAAGGGGCAGATAACAGACGAACTCCAGCAGGGCACGACAGCAATACTTTTGACAAGTATTGACAAGAATAGGGCATTACTTCATGCTCCGTTTTAATTAAAGCAGCTGATGTTAGGGACCAAAGGGGGAAAAAGGGTACTTTGATAATTACATTCTGTCGTACGTGTATCTCGTTTTATTAGGCTAACAAGTTCGTGTCGACCTTGTTATTTGTTTTTGCTCTACTCTTGTTTTTGATAGCGTCGTTATTACTGTCGCTTCCTTTCTTCAGTGCTCCCTTGTCTTTGGGGAAAGATATTGTGACAGTTTTGCCCGCTGGCCCTAAAGGTCCACCACCGTGTAGTTAAGATTGATGACCTTGTTTGCCCATGTATGTTTTCTACTTTTTGTTCTTTTTATGAAAAGCGAAAGTCTTAGCAATGGCTGAATTCTAAATCTCAAAAGCTTTCGAAGCGACAATGCTGCGCAACGTAGAATTTCGTAGAGTAAGCTTATATAAAAGAAGCCTGAGGGAAGTTGAGGAGTTCACAGATTACATTTCCTCAGGAGCACTTACGGAGATAAAACTTTGGGAGTTAGGAGAAAGGAATGTAATGCCACTTGGGTAACAAGTCTATCCCGTTAGCTGTGTTGGTAATTCACAAGAAGAGGAAAATCTTAATTACAGACAATTGTTTTTTCTCTTTGGTAGTGCGCAAAGCGTGGTGGAGACACTTTCTTCAACTTTGGTGTCGGGATTAGAGATGGGTGCCTTTTTTCTGCAATTTTTGGATTACTGGTACCATAGCCAATCTCAAGCAGCAAGCACATGGCTTACCTTACCAATTCCTTCGCCGCCTGCGACGTACGAACACGATAAAACCTCATTATGTCCCATATGCAAAGAACCTCGACAGACTGACACGGTGCTTCCGGTCTCGGGGTAAGTTTTGACTATGCAAACTAGATTACAGCAAAGGGCTAGCTAGTGTGTTGCTTGTCAGCGGAACGGAACTTTCGCCGACAGAAGTCTGAAGCTAGCGACCAATGTAAAAGATTGTTATATTTGAAACTTATTTTTTTAAATAATTTTCCTTATTTGGTAACCATAGAGGCAGATTCGTTATATCCTGTGACGCTTCGCGGTGACGGCTGTTCAAAACTAGTAATTAGATAAAGTATGCGGATAGTAATAAGATGAGGAAAAACTACGTCTCAGCAAACTTAGGGGTTTAAAGGAGATGATTATTGTTGGAGGGTAGTTCGGATTTGGGATTTGGACAAGAGAAGGAAACTAGTTTAAAAAGGCCGTTCATATCATGTTATTCTAATTTTGGTATGTGTTTCTATTTTTGTAAAGGTATGTCTTCTGTTATCGCTGTATATGGACGCACTTGCAAGGAAATCATTACTGTCCGGTGACGCAATTACCCGCAACAGCTGAGTCACTTATCAGGATCTACGTCCCCAATTAAGGCCATCTACTGTTCTACCTGCTGTATATGGGTAAGTAAACTGTGCTTCTATTTCGAGCTGAGGAAAGGAAGTGAGAAACTGAGAAAGATATGCGAAGCGTAACTGTGACGTCTTTCACATACATTCCTTTGGACTGTAATCGCTTTAAAGAAAACGATGTTTTATTAGGAGACGTATTTTTCTAATGATAGTTAGTGATAGTACTGATAAACTAGAGGTTAGACCTTGTTGATTACAGAGGATTTTGATGTTCGTGATGAAAGCTCCTTCGTGCATCATTTTCCCTAGGATTACGTCAGAGTAGGGTCTTGATCAATTTACGTGATCAGTATAGGGTTTAGTTGTTTCCTTTATGCGCTCGCAAGCCAGGAAAGGCAATTATATTAAGATAAACTTGAAGGATGAGCTCCACTTACTAAAATTTCTATGGCATATAGGGGGTATATTTGTGCTACGAAACGAAAGAGGTCATTGGTCATCTTCTGAGTATATAGAACTATGTGTCGCCTCATTTGTCGAATGGAGAAGCTTAGTTTGCCAACTCCGTGCTTTGCCTGTGATTCGGGCTTAGCCTATAATGAAACGACTCGATTGGGTTTGTTAGTGAATACAATAGGATCAGAAAAACCCGCCTTTTCAGTAGAAAAATTTGAGGGAATTTTATATCGCTAAGGTTTGTGTGATTCATTCTTTTGATATTTGTGACTTTCCGTTGGAGAATTTAGGCCCACGTATGTGGGATTCCGCCAAATGTGAGACGAATTAAGCTGAAGATATAGTAAGGAAGACTCTGGGAGGTTGTCGCATTTTAATGTGAACACTCCCTTTTTGGGTCCTTTTTTTCCAGCATTTGATCCCCACCTCTTTTTTCCTTTTCATGGCAGTCCCTCTTTATTTTGGGTTGCCAACAAAAACAGCTTTAGCTTGTGCTGATGCTTGTCTATAGTTCTTCCCACCCCCCTTGGCCCCTCTATCCCTTCTATATTGTGTATTATGAGCGTGAGCGTTCAACTCCGCCGCGCGGTCGTACGTAAAAGCGTTCTTGGTTCCGTAGGCTCGGAAGCCCCGTGTCAGTTGCATTCTGGCCGCCAAGGCAACGTTTCAACTCATTATATTCGCCCTACTGATTGATCCATGGCCCAAAGTAGTAAAAGTAAGCTTCCTGCCCTATTGCGTTTGCTCCGTGTTAAACTCGACAGAAGCAGCAGCAGTGGTCTCAGTAAACTGGTACACTCTGGTGCACTAATCTGCTTTGGAAGGGAAATATTCCGGGGGGGCTAACCATCAATTGGTGTGTTTTAAAAGTCGAAGTTTTCTTTTGTACGCTTGTTAGCGCTATTTGTCTGGAAATCTCGAGGAGCCACATCGAGGGACGGTGGCTCGTTTTAGAGTTTAGATGCATGGGAGTGCAACCGAAGCAAATCAATAGTGCAAATCTCTTTGGATGTACTGTAGGACTGTGTCCTAGCTGCTATTTTATTTATGCTTTGCGTGTGAAAGGTTTTCAGAAGACACTTTTATTGCTTTGCTTCGAAGAACCTTGTCATGCGCCCAGGCTTCTTCTTTCTGCGGTTAGTCGTTATCTAAGACAGGCGATGACTTATTCCGCATAAGTAACTTACTGAATGTTGCTTGTTAGCCAGTTGTGTTTCCTGAGTATTCCCCGTGAAAAGTTTCTAATACCTGGTTAATGTAGAGTTGCTTATTAGTCTATACTGCTTCCCATACATGCGTCTATTTCTGCCCGGTATACCTAACTGTGTAAACAACCAAAGGCTTGGTGTGTAAACTCTCCAAAAACGTTCGTTTGATGCTCTATCTTTCCCCGACGTATATATCTGTATAGCCCGGAGAAAAATGATAGCGATGTACGTTGCCTAGTTATCTTTCTGGAGGTGATGAGTGTGATATGTTTTGGAAAGTAACTGTCGTTGTTTTTTGGGACTGTATTACAGATATCGATCATGTGGTGACAGGCTAATTTAACACGATAGGGAGTTAAGGGATGAGGCATTCCTGTCGCTGCAAACTTCACGTGGCTTTCTTCGTCGTTACGCTCTACCTCGCCGTTTTCCTCTTCGTTCTTCTCGTTACTCTGGATCATCGAGTCACTAATCGTGCTAAAGTAATTCTTTGAGTGGTCTTTCTTAACCCAAGCTCTACCATGAATCTTGTGTAATAGGGAATGGCTCATGTACCGGGAGTTAACCCATTAGCTGGAGCTCGTGGAGCAGGACTACCAGGTTTAGAACCTCCCGCTTGGGCGATTTTGCCAGGTCCGAAGGGCGTCTTGCCAAATCGTATGCATAGATCACTACATTGGTGCAAAGCCTTGCGTTTCCAAACGCCGTCTAGCACCGTCACAGCGTTGGCCAGTTTTCCCGGTAGTGGCAATACATGGCTTCGCTACTTGCTACAGCAAGCGACGGGTAAATGATTCGGGCAAACAAATATTCTCTTATTTTCCTTATCGACTACGTAATTACGACCGTGAAAGAAACGGAAATTGCTCGTCTATGATTTACTGCTATTCATTCATTACTTCGGAATGGCTTCTTAAAAGTTTATAGGCAAGGCTTCGGTGCCTTTTTCCTTATCGTATGGTATTCATTTTTGTAGGTTCTGGAATTTTAGAGACTTTTTTTTTCGTTTTTCTTTGTCGAATGATTACACTTTTTCCCCCTAAAAAACTGATTTGTTTGTTAGGGATCCATACTGGGAGCGTTTATAAGGACTACGCCTTGATAAGAAATGGATTTCCTCATGAAGGCACAGCCAATAGCTCAGTTTTGGTTGTGAAAACCCACGAGTGGGGAGAAAAAGTGCGTCAATCTTTTCAACAAGCTATATTGTTAATCAGAGAGCCTCGTGCTTCTATTCAAGCTGAATTTAATCGACAGTCGGGAGGACATATCGGGTACGCCTCCCGAGATAAATATATGAAAAACGCAGGAAAAGTTTGGTGGGATTTTGTGCGAAACAAGAGCAAAGTTTGGAAGACTACGTTGCTGGATTGGTTGCAGTTTCGGGGCCCGTTGCACGTTGTGTTTTACGAAAGTTTGTGTCAGAATCCTCAGCGAGAACTGGAAGGTATCTTACAATTTCTCAACATAAATTATACGACAGCGGACGTGGAATGTGCTGTTGGTCGCCGAGAAGGCATTTATCAAAGAAAGTCGAGAAACTTGGGATTCAATCCGTTCAGTGGCGATATGCTTCGAATATTTAGTGACTACGAAAAGGAAGTGAATCAGTCCTTGTCCAAGCTTTTGTGATTAATTTCCAGCAAATCAAGCTATTGTTAAAAGTTCGAGAGTTTATTTT
This sequence comes from Lepidurus apus apus, assembly GCA_022832285.1. Classification (NCBI taxonomy): domain Eukaryota; kingdom Metazoa; phylum Arthropoda; class Branchiopoda; order Notostraca; family Triopsidae; genus Lepidurus; species Lepidurus apus. The sequence continues at coordinate 1,059,102 of JAGJRO010001033.1, read as the reverse complement.
ATTTATAGCTCTATACAACTATTGACACGGACCCTTTATTTTACAATTGGCAAACTTAGCTTACTACCCACTTTGTCATTATTCGTGGGTGATCCATTCCCTGGTTATGTTTCCTAAATTATCTATCAAGAAAACAAGAAGACATTGATGGATTCGTCGTAATGACGCCATTGTCGACATTGACAGATTGTAGTTCCTGGGTGGGTCGTTTATAAATTCCCAATGCTGAATGTAGTCGTTCTCCTTCGTTCGTAGCTCCACTAATCGGAGTCCAAAGGGTGCAATAATTTGCCCTCTAAGGAAAGAAGAAAATTACTTAAATTAGCCTAATCTTATTCTCTTTCGCAGATATCAAAGCGAAAAGAGAGCTTACTTGGAGTAAACAGGCTTGTCACTTGGAACTGAAGAACGAACATCATCATTAAGCCACCTTGGGGACAGAAAAGGCAACTCAACCACTTAAATCTTGACACGGATTTGTTCATTATCATACTTACGAATGATAAGCCAATAGTACAGCGTTGCTCCTATGCCAATAGGCATTGCCTTCTTGCTTAAAAGAAGCCGCAGAATTTGGAAGTAAATTTTCTTGAGGCTCTTTTCGGGTCGGCGGCTTAATAACTCGTGTTTTTACAGGCTGGACTTGGATGGACACTTGGAGGGCGCGCATTGATCGACCTCGCGAACACAAATTAAGGGAAGTTGCAGTTTGGGTCGGGAAGCCAAAAAATCGATCCAAGTCGTCGCAACCACGTGCCATAATCCCGTGACTAACATGCCCCAAGTCTAGGGTGTGTCCCAGTTCATGCAGACTGGCACCTAACGTTGTCGCAAAACAGCCTCCCCAATTGCCTCTACAGTTCGACAAACAACAAATTAATTAGATTATGTCAAAAAAATTCCGTATATCACACTTACCCGATCTTTTCTGAATATATTAATTAAATTAGCTTACCGAAATGCACTGTCGTCCATGTAATCGGACGAGATCAATTCAGGGTTTACCAAATTAAAAGCCAGTTTTTCCAGATCATCACTCCACGTGTAAAGACACGGAGTTCCTATCAATGCGAGCCCACCTGCTCCATACGCAACGTAAGCTTTCGTGTTGGCTAACATGTCTCGGTACCTCTGTCATATAAAATAATCGTTTAATTACTGCATTTCAGTCGTGGAGGAATGCGACTTTTTTGCTGAGCCAAGTTTAAGTGAAATAGTAAAATTTTAAAATTTAAGTAAAATTTAACCTGTTCGAAATTAGCGGACTGGTTTGAAGGAACTGTTGGCTGCTGATAGGTAGTGCATGACAAGAAAGCCAGGACTTTATGGTGCTCATCTATATAGCCTTGTGTCAGCAATTCTTTGGCCATGCCTTCCCATATTTCTTCGCCGCTGCGGCTCCAGAATTCGTCTTTGGTCCATGTACTTTGGAATACGTGACACAGCTTTCGATGAGATTTTACGAAGTGGAACGTCTTGCGACCGAAACCCTGTTCTTTCATACGTTCTCCGGTCAGCGTTTGCAGGAGCTGAACGCCGAATTCAATCTTGGTTATAGCATGGCTAACGGAATTCTGTGTTTCGTCTGGCGATTGAAACCGCCCCTCATCTTCTCGAGGGATTATGTACAATACACGAACTCGCTTTTCCCGCAATGCGACAGGCTCGTAAACCAATAACAGTTGTTGATTACAAGGGAAATCTGCACAGAAAAAGTCGATGCGCTGCGTCCCCTCGTGAAGGTGGATAATGCATTTAAACTGTCCGCCAACGATGGGCCAGTTTGTTGAACTCGTCCCATTAGTTACTCGGATTTGCCTGCTAGTTGACTCAACCCGACCAGACACAAACGCGAACGGATAGGGAAATATGTCACCGTCGCATACATTGTTAAATTTGATACAAGTACCGAGCATGCTATGGGTAATAAGGTTTTCTGGTCACAACTACCTAAATGTTTGTACTGGGAGTACAAAACACAACTTTCTTCACTGGACCACCACACGTTTTGCTGCGCGTGCGAAGGTTATTGATCTCCTGGATTCTCAGTTCTGGCGTTTCATCGTCTGGTAAAGTTTTGTCGTCAAGACTGGTTTTCTAGGTTAAAATTCCGCAATATACCAAGCGTTTGGCTTTCACAAAGTTACTGGTCAATATCATTTTTACTCTCTTAATCCCGTGTTGCTAACACTTTGTGGAAAGGGCTGGAAAAATTATTTGTTGTGTTTCAGACTTGGCAACGCTGTGTGTATGTCAAAGGCCAAGTAACGTCAAAAGTTGGAAGTTTACTTTATTGTTTTGAGGTGTCCAGCTTCATTAGCTGTGTTTTAAACTGCTTGTCAAGTGATTTTAGTGTGAAATTACCTGCGGGGGTCAACTCCTTTTGTAAGAAGAAGGTAAAAATGTTTTGCTTCTGTAGTTTAATCCAACTTGCCAGAATGTTACATGTTATAGTCCTTGTTTTCGTGCACCTGCCCAACCTGCAGTCAACAGAAAAAAGGGAGGGTTTTCAAACCAGTTAGAGTTATAGGTGTCCAAATCACTTACGCATTATTTCTTCTTACTTTGCATTAATTAAAAAAATAGTGTTAACTCTCCTTGAGTGGAACAAATACGGTATCTAGTGCATCGTACATACGAAAACGGGTTACTGCAGCATAGCTATAATGCGCCAGACCATAAAAAAGCAGTATAGAAGAAGGGCTTTTTCTTAGACAGTAAACCAAGATATCATAGTGGCATTTCAACCCTAGGTTCGGATTGTTTGTATGCGCCTTCTGCATTACTTGTCAAAACCTGTCATAAGTTAGAAGTAAGCAGATGCGGTTCAAGTTGAAGATATACTTTTTCCTTTGCCATTGTTAATTGCTAGCTGTACCTTATTTCAAACATGTTTTAAACATTGCTTGTAATACGCCATTTCTTAGGAGGACCTAAAAACATAGAAGGATGAAAATGGTGCTATCTCAACGTCAAAGGGATGAGCTGTAAGTTGCAAGTTTCTCTGTTCGAATATTGTAGATTTAAACATATTGTGTACATAGCAACCGTGCCATCGCGGATTATTTGTTGTCCAACAACTATATGGAATCGCTGGAAGCGTTTAAAAAAGAAACAGACTTGCCCGACGAATCCGATAAGAAATACAGCGGTCTCTTGGAAAAGAAATGGACGTCCGTAATCCGCCTTCAAAAGAAAGTCATGGAGCTGGAGAGCAAACTTTCCGAAGCTGAGAAAGAGTTTATTGCTGGGGCGCCTACTCGAGAAAAACGAAGCCCGTCAGAGTGGATTCCCCGACCACCCGAAAAGTATACATTGACTGGACACAGGGCACCTGTCACCAAGGTACGTTTTCTATTGCCCGTTAAACTTAGGGGTTGTGTTTTGTGCTAACTTAGCATAATATGTAATCTTATTCTTTACAGGTGGTGCTCCATCCAGTTTTCTCCCTGTTGGTCTCCTCTTCTGAAGATGCTACAGTCAAGATTTGGGATTATGAAACCGGAGACTATGAACGGACCTTGAAAGGACATACAGATTCGGTTCAAGATTTGGCCTTTGATGCGACTGGCAAGTGGCTAGGTAAAAACACACAAAAAAAATTTTTTTTGCTCGTAAATAGATTATAATCAAATGTTTTACCATCGTAGCCTCTTGCAGTGCGGATATGTCAATCAAGCTTTGGGACTTCCAGAGCTACGAATGCGTTCGCACGTTGCAAGGTCACGACCATAATGTGTCGAGTCTGTGCTTCATGCCTTCTGGGGATTTCCTGCTTTCCTGCTCGCGCGACAAAACCATCAAGTTCTGGGAATTGGGCACGGGCTACTGCGTGAAAACGCTTACAGGACACCGAGAATGGGTTCGCATGGTGCGAGTCAATGCTGACGGTTCTCTGATCGCTTCTTGCTCCAACGATCAAACTATCAGAGTTTGGGTCACGGCCACCAAAGAATGCAAAGTGGAATTGCGAGATCATGACCATGTGGTGGAGTGTATTGCGTGGGCAAATGAAGCAGCAGGCCCAGCAGTCAGTGAAGGAGCTGCGTCCACAGATAACCGGAAGGGTTCTCACGTTGGACCCTTCTTGGCGTCTGGCTCTAGGGACAAAACTATTAAGGTAACGTAAAACAGCGAACATGTGTCGATTTTGGCTTGTTTGTTGTCCTCTCCATCCCGTTCCCTTTTTCTGGCTTGTTTCGTATTACCATGCATTATTAACCCTGCGAGCAATGGACTCTAGCGTGCTCAGGTTTCTACTCACGTCATAGCGTGAACATGCGGTTGACGGTTAGTCACAAGTATTGATGATTTGTTAATCAGCATCTTTTTTCTTTTTATGTTCCCAGATATGGGATGTAGGCACTGGGCAGTGCCTCTTCACTTTAGTGGGACATGATAACTGGGTACGCTCTTTGCTTTTCCATCCTGGAGGAAAGTTTCTCTTGTCAGCCTCAGATGATAAAACCATACGAGCTTGGGATCTACGTCATCGGCGTTGCACCAAGACTATTGAAGCTCATCAGCATTTTTGCACATCTATTGGTAAATATTTGTCTTTCTTCTTCATTACTTTAATTGGGAGGCTCCTAGAGGCAAGAAACGACAGCAGAATCGTCATTGAGAATCGTTTTATTCCCCAGATTTTCACCGTACCGCCCCTTATGTGGTGTCCGGGAGTGTTGATATGACGGTAAAGGTTTGGGAGTGTCGTTAACGCTATGCGTTCACCCCACAAGGAACCAATGCAGCATAAGTTTTAAACTCTCCCTGCAGCTTTGCAGCAAGAGATATATTTTCCTTTCTTTACCCAAGCATGCGTCCCCCTTTTCCACTTCTTTCTTTTACCTAACTGAACAGTTAACAAGAGCCCTGTTTATTCGGCTGTGATGAATTGCAAAAAAAAAATAACAGTGCGTCATGGCCTCCGCTCTTGCCTCTCTCCATCCTTGCACACAGAAACACCAACAAACGGTTCAGATAACTAAACAGACTGACGGTATTTAGCTCTTTTGGATTCTATTGCCTTTTTCCCCTGGCCCACCATTGTAATCGTAGTTCACACGTATTTCACAAGTTAGCTTAGTTCTGTGCCAAACGCTCGCTTTTCTATTACATTGCTTTCTATTATTTTTTTTGAATCATAAAGAAAAATATTGTTTGGCACCAGTTTTAGATTGAAGAAAGCAAGGACAAGAGGCGAGTAAGGAGGTCATTGAATTGTATAGAATAATTATGCTAGCGTACGGTTCATTTAACTTTTTTTTATCCCTAATATTCGCCAGTCTGTTCGCAGTTCACGTTTTTTGGTTAACTGCTGCAACAGGACATTTCATGATGTGTACAGTGGTAGTTAATCCCTTATTGTAGGCTGAGGAGTGGTGGGGGAGAATCAAACTGTAGTCTGCGGGGTTTCTATCCCTTGTCATCCTATCATTTGATCAGTCTAGCTTTTCCCTTAACATTGGTTAGATTGATATCTTTACAGCAAGTGATACAACCCAACACATTATTATCCGAAAATTGGAAACCTTGGGGTTTGAGCCTTGCGTTTCTTCTTATGTGAAGGCTTTTGGCTTTCAGTGTGGCTAACTATATTACGTTCATTGCAGAGTTCACACTTCTCTATTGTATCACTTGAATTGTGGTGGACGACAAAAGTAACGTTGGTAAATTATATGTGTGCTTGTACAGTCGATCACGGATATGGTCCAAGCGTTTTTATTGAATCTTAAAATTTAATCACATTCCTTTTAAGTTTGCAAGTGCAGGTCACCGTTAAGTCACCGAGATAATTTGTTTTTTTACAGCTATTTTTACACCGTACATGGGGTCTTGATTATAGGAGTATTTTGTCTTACCTTAGTACTTAAAAATCTCAAAAACTTTTGATTCCCGCTTGTTTTTAAAGGCCAGACCAAACTAACGTTCATTTCTTGGAAGTTGTTTTGGTAGGTTTAGAACTCTTTGAGACTTTCTCCTTTTCTTTCGCCGCTTTCTTAGCTTTATCGTCTTTGTTTCCACCGGTCAGGTTTTTCATCCCGGGTATAAAGTTAAAGTCGATCTTCAAGTCAGTCAGACGTTTTTTTCGTAACTGCTGTTGTTCTGCCGAGTGGCGACGCTGTTGCTGTGTCAAATACGGGTTTGCTGAGTCTTGCTTGTCCAAACCCCTTCGTTTCATCTCTTTGCTAACATCTTCAGGTAGGTCTCCATCATCTGGCATTTTGTTATAGCCAATTAGCGAAGAATGCTAAAAAAATTAACTCTTTATATGAACAAACGAGGTAGAATAAGACTACTTTCTGGAGTGTGAAACTTTGGCTCAGTGGTGTACTCGAGTGCAAGTTCGACACGGACGAAGATCGTTTGGGGTCCGATTTGAAATCCTCGTTACCGTAATTAGCATTCAACCATTCAGCCGAATGTGAAGGCCGAGGGTGAGAAACGTACGGTGTCTGGCTCCGTTCTTTGAGCGTGCTGGACTTTTGGGAGGGATTTTCTAGCTGACGTAACAGTCGTTCGTTTTGGCGTGCCACAGCTTCGGCATCACGCAAAAGAGAGTCGCGTACGTTATATAAATCCGAGTTCTCGCTGCGCAGAGCTTCGTTTTCAGATAACAAGCTTCGTAGCAAATCTTGGGCTTCAGTTGGAGGCAAATCGGATAGTCTCGGAGTTGGAATGGACGAATGGCCTGCTAGTCAAACGAAAGAATGTAAACAAATTTTGTGTTTTCATGTGAAAGCAATTGGAAGAAAGTTGGTAGGTATACCTTGATCATGTGCCGGCTTTTTGGCCGTGGCTGTACTGCGATGAGACCCCATGTCGACCAGAGAGCGCAAGTGCGCATTTTCTTCTTTCAAGGCAAGGACTTCACGTTTCAGACTGAGAATTAAGGCCTCGCGTGGATCCTGGTTATGAATAATAGTCAAGTTGAAGAGTTATAATGTGCTGGCTGTTTCGCAAGTTACCATGACAATGACGGGTTTGTTTCGAATGTGCTTGGCACGTCCGGCATATCGCAACGTATTCAAGGTTTCATTAATGTTAAATTTTGCGGGCGAAATGCAAGCAATCATTAAGGTAACTCCGTTGCCTGCCAAGCTGTCAGCCAGCAATTTCGTAAGTTTGGAGTCTCGATAGGGAATGTGTGTGCTTCCTCGTTGCTTGCGACTGTCGCTAAGTTGCGAAATGCAGTAACCCAACACCATCAAACTCTTATTGATGTTATTGGCTTCTTCCAAAGTTTTGCCTTGGCTATTGGTCTTTTTGGTCATCTCACTCCCTGCCAAATCCACGAAATTGATCTTGCCATGCCGACTCAAATAGACCCCGTCTTCGGCCTGTTCAAATGTAATTGTGTCGCATGAAATGGATCCATCACTGTGGGGTGTGTCTCCACGTTACCTGTGCTTCGGAGATGACATGCACAGTTAGCATGGTATGACTTCTACTAGAATATTCATTCATATTATGGCTTCCAACTGCCCGGTTCCTCATGCCTGTATCCCAAGTATATAGTTATTTACTCGCAGCTTATATCCCCCAAAGGTGATACTTTACCTTCCTCCAAGACTGCTAGCAAGTCGTCGAACTGCTCGCATTCTACCGTAAACAAGTTTTCGACATAAAATCCGCGTAGCTTCTTGGACCACCTAACAGCTAGCGGTTTCTTGGCTGTACCAGGATTGAGCAAATCTATAACCTTTTGGGGGGTTTAATACTCTAAGGAAACTATCCCATTAAGCGAACGTAGTTACTTTTTCATTATATATCTCTAGGAAGGACGCTTTCATGACAAATGTGAAATCTCGACGATCACGTAGTTTGTCAAACAGATGGACGAAGCAACGATACACTAAGCCGTGATCTTCAGAAAAAGGATCAGGTTTGTCGTCGAACTGTGTGCAACAGGGACAGAAAGGGGTTAATAAATGTCCTTGACCTGTCTGCGTGTTATATTGATCATATGTGAACCCTCCTGGCTTACCAAATGGGGTGGTCCCGTGAGTGTGTGCGTTTTCCCCGATCCCGTTTGGCCGTAACAAAATACCGTGGTTGAGAAACCTTCCGTAGCCATATCCAGCAAACGCGTTACCCCAGAATTTTCAAAGGCATCGCCTTGCTTGATACTGGGGTCCAGTACCGCGTTAAATGTAAAGCTCTTGGGCCCTTGATCCGCTCCTGGATTGATGACGATCTGTTTGCGATGAGGAATGCCGACCACGTTGCCGTCTCCGTTTTTGGTTTCGCGCTCGCTCATGGGCCGAACCCTATAGTGACCAATTAACCGTGTTAAAAGCTGCGTGCAAATGGGTTTGGGGAGTAAGTACCGAACTACTACGCTGATGTTGTCTATATTGTCTTCGGCATCGTTGAGGGAACTTAAGGAACCCGAGAAGCTTTTCTCCAATGATCCTGATCTAAATGCGTGGGAAATGAGTAATACCTCTTGGACGACACAGTGACGTTAATGATACATAGTATAGCGTGCTATGTTAGACCGCATAAAGCATACGATAGCTTACAGCACGCAATGCGAAAACTCTGTTATGAGCTCCAAAGCCTTACTGCTTGGTTGGACCAACCCAACCCCAAGCCTACTTCCTTTAACACCCACGTTATACAGTGATATAATGCATTTGTGTTGCCAACTAAAGCATTGTTCAGCAAGGAAAAGTTCGGAAAAACAACCCCCTGTTCTATTCAACGCGATAAGAACCAAACATGTACCATAATGGTATAAGCAACGAAATGAATGACAATATTACACGCATGCATATTCAAACGTTTTGGATATTTGTATTTAAAAGAAAATTACCCTTCTGCCGATCCGGAGCGCAGGATTTTTTCCGAACCATTATGTCGAGATGGCATGGGACTAGAACCAGATCTCTTCCCACTATTCACCTTGGGCCCTTTTCTCGTTAGCGAACCTTGGCTACTCGTACTGGAACTTAGGCTACTGGTATCTGGTGTAGATATGCGGTGTGGTGAACGCGAGGGTTCTCTTTTTAAACCCATGCGGATCAAGAAAGTACTTGTTTACGTATCAACTGCTCGCCCTGTACAAGTAAACACTGCAGTTTTGTTCTACTTATTTAAACGTGCTATGTGAGTTTTGATAAGAGTGTTAGAGTGTAAGTGTGCTAGGCTTTGAAGTGCGCCGTGAACTGAGGGAACCTAGTGGCAGGCGTGTTCTAAGGTTGGTCCAGCAACCCAATCGATGGCATCCAGCAAGTCCCAACGGTTGAAATATTCAGAACACCTAAGCCAGGGAAAACTAGCTCCAGAGCATGACCTTAGCGTTACGAGGTACTGTATTTCGTGCGACTGGAACGATCCTCGGCAAAAAGCTCTCGAATTATGCATCGTTGACCGGCCGTACCCAATCCAGGCCAGACGTATTTTAGTTCGCATAAAATAATTTATAGGTAGTAGAATACATGTGCATGGCTTCCTCTTTAACCATTTCTCATGCTCTAGAAGAAAGTATTAAAGAAAGGCGTTATTTATTTTGCATGCTTGCATTGACGTATTAACACGTGTATTTTCCGATTCGCAGTAATGTTGGTTAGTCCGGCGATCGCATCATTAGTTTTATGACGCTTTTAAACGTAACGACAAACGTCACAGGTAGCAATCCAATGTTTGCAAAGAAGGTGATTAATGATGCAACCCTGCTTCTCAATGCGAAGTTCATTTCTTGACTCGCTCAATCTTCTTCCTTCACTTTCGTTGCGTCTTTGCAAAGTATAGGGTTCAAAGGAAACGAGATGTGTCGTTCTCTGTCGTGTTTTGTACTCATATTGATTGCCGAATTACCTGGACCAGCTCGCTTCGAATGTTCGCTTGTCATCGGCGACACCAAAGGACTCCGTTGTGGAAGCATTGTTGATTCGTTGCCATGAGAACGGGTATTTTTATTGCGAGCAGGGTAGAAAAGGATACGTTAGAATTAGAGTCTTTTTTAAAAAACGAACTGAACTTTGGTTCGCCTTGACGACAGTCATTACTACTATCCTTTTCTATTAGCCCTCATTCCTCAGCTTGAAAAGGCTTTTTGATGCCCGTAATTGTAGTTATTTGCTGCAATAAAGCAGATCGAGTAGTCCAAAGAATTAAGATGATTGTTAAATATCGAAATATTGTACTTTATTTTTTATATGTATAGTCTTAAATTATCTATATACAATTAATTGCTTCGTTCAGTTTAAAATAATGTTGGGTGAAAATTCGGCGTTGGGAGACTCGAATCATTCTGATTCTGCGACACCATTTTTTATTGTTGTTCAAGATTTTGAACTAGATGGCACTGCTGTTGTAATGCTCTTGCTTTCGCTTGCATGGACCTTACCTTATAGATCATCCTTTCGTTCTTGTTTCCTGTGTTTTTGTTATGATATGCATTTCGCAATTAGTTTGGGAAAGTTGTTCTAAATAAACGTCTGATAATGGCTGACGTAAGTCATGAGCCAACAGGTGTTCCTCTTGGTTCACAGAATAGTAGTGAAGAATCTGACAAACCAAGTAAGGAAGATGCCAAACCCCCACCAGAAGAATCCAAAGAACCCGAAGAACCAAATTTCGAGTGTAACATTTGCCTGGATACAGCCAAAGATGCCGTCGTCAGTATGTGTGGCCACTTGTTCTGGTAATTGTCATTAATTTGCTTAGATATGTGTATGAAATAACGTATGTTTTTATTTTTCCAAGAACAGCTGGCCTTGCTTGCATCAGTGGCTGGAAACGCGCCCAAACCGTCAGATTTGCCCTGTTTGTAAAGCTGCTATCAGCCGTGATAAAGTGATTCCATTATATGGACGAGGAGGAGGAAAACAGGAAGATCCTCGGGAGAAATTACCACCGAGACCTCAAGCACAAAGAACAGAGCCTGAACCTGGTGGTGTAAGCAACAATAAGCTAAATCTAATTATTCTAGACACGCTCAACGACTTTGTAGAAGCTTTCACGAATCAATGAAAATCTAATTATACAGTGTGCAGTATAATTACAAGTTACAAGTATAACTAGTACAGGTAGTAATATAACTAGTAGTACTAGTAACTAGAGGTATACTGTCTATAGTACTGTATCTCGCGCTCCATTCTTAAAGGGGATCTCTTACCTCAAATGTGCAATTCTAATTTTAGGGTTTTCCTAACTTTGGATTCGACGGTGGGTTCCAAATGTCGTTTGGAATTGGTGGTTTTCCTTTCGGATTATTCACTTCAAATTTTAACTGGGGGGAATTTGGCAGAACCCCAACAGGTAATGGTCAATTATTTGGAATCGTTAGTCGAATTAACTCTAATTCCGTTGATGATAGCTCATGGAAGTGCTCACTTGATTGATGAAGAGCGATTTTTATCCCAAATTTTCCTTTGGGTTGCTTTGTTGTTTATTGTGTGGTTGTTTATTGCATAGTCTTTCGGTCTTGATGTGTATGTGCTAAAGTAATATCCCAGGTGTGGCCACATTCCTAATTACTATCAGACCTTTAGTCCCTTCAGATTAAAAATCTATATTGTACGATTACAAAGTGGGTCCTTTAATAAAATGTACGCCTTCAATTACGGTTAAACTTTTTTTTTAACCCGCTCCTAATTATTTACGACATTTTTAGCATTTTAACTTGGATAGTATATAAAAACTTGCGAACTGGTCAATTATATTTCGTGTTTCTTCCTTCGAAGCCCAGTTTTTGCAGATCCTTGGTCCGTATCTGATACTCGATGTCAATGAAACCTTGTGAAGCAACAAGCGTCACTAAAAAGTAGTTCGTAAATTGCAAACTCGTTATGGTAAGTAAAGTATTACTGTCGCGTCCTTCTCCTCGTGCAACTACTCGAGGGTCGACAAACTCAGGTCTACGCCCAGTAAAGTAGGATACCAGCTTCTGTAGTGGTGAACTTGAAACTGGGATAAACATCGGGATTCTAAACCAATTTCCTTAATTTAATGATGTTGTATGTTTTTGTAATTTGGTCGGGTAATGCATCGTGATTTCAGCTTCAAACTTCGGTTCCTCAGTTCAGTAAAAGCCAATAGGTACATAGACGGTCGTGTTTAATCAGATCACTGAAATCAGGTGAATGTACTCGATCAAGTTAGTTTTGGGTATGGTACCTTTTCTCACATTTTCCAGGACTTGTTGGCAAGTGGCAAACTCCGTACCCACGTATAACATCATTACCAAACAAATCTGGTCCATAAACGCTGAGCGCAAGTTGCGGCCCTAGCATTACTCATCGTTATTTGTTTCTTTTTCTGACCTAATTAAGTAACCTACATCCGTACGGGTTTGTACTTTTAAATGTCAGCTCCAAGGGAAAATTCCATACAAACGATGCTTTCCCATCAGAGTTTTTTTTTGAAACCTGTGTAATCCCATCTTCTATCCCCTAAAATCAGATCATCCCATAAAAACATAATTAGTCAATTATGTTTTCTTACCGCAATTACGGACCAATCTGGTCCGTAAACGTAGGTCAATTTCACGTACAAGTCGTCAACACCAGGAAAAGAGCCACTTTTGATTTGGCCGATTCCGGAAACTAGAAAAAAAGAACTGTGTATTGAAGAGTTCATTGTTTTGTCTAGACTGGACTAGTTGTTAGGTTGAAATTCGGTGGAGGTTATTCGTTATGGCTGACCGTTGCTATGGTACCGATTTACCTTTGTTCAAAGCAAAGCGGGCACCTAGATACCGCCATTGCATGAAAAACTCCCCGCTAATTTCTCCCCCTCCAGGTAGATGATAAAGCGTTTTCAATTCAAGTGAAAAGAGAGGAGAAAAAAGTATCGAAGCAACATTTTAGAGAATTCGTACGTTTCGATCTCCTACCATTCTGATCTGAGAATGGGTGGAAAATCGTACTGCGTACGTGCAATTATATGGAGAATTGCAGTAATGAAGAACGTGTGTACATAAAGTTTATAGTGTAAGTACAGGGAAGTATTCCAGAAATTTACATTTTATTGCAAAAGCTTTTCTTATTATGCATTTATTTGTGTAAGAACTTTGGATGCGAGCTGAGTTTATTTGTTTAATTAGCGATTAGCTAACCGTAGTTTTTGCCGCCTAGATCAAGACGCGGCACCGCTAGGGATGTAATCCAGCAAGCTATTTCCCCTCTAATAAACGAGACTCAAACAGAATTTATTTGTCGCGACAGTGCAAGGTTGGCAACCGCAACTTAACGTGCCTACGGCCAAAATTACTTTACCGCGATCAAGATTATAATCACTGGATTGTGCTGCATAACAACTTTTAGGTTGGACTTTGCGGATTATTAAAAAAAATTGTTTTCCCAATTTTTTGCTTGTTTTTGTAAAGTTAATCCCTCTCAAAAAGTTATTTAGCGCTTAGATTTCCAAATCTGTAGGAATTGTTGTTCGGTGACTTTTCTTAGCTCCAAAAATTGGATTCTAAATTTATGCAAATGAGATGTTTTGCTTACCACGGAATCCTTATTTGCGTATTTGTTGTACCAAAACGTTCCCCGTAAAATCTAGTTAACAGAATTGTCCTTTTTGTATTATTTGTAATTTTTGCAATAAAAGCGATAATTTGGGATTTTTCGTAAAATCCGCGAAAAGGGGTGTGGCCTCCACAAAAAGGACGAATCCTATTGGTGGATTGGCGCGAAAATGGGGCGTGGCTACTTTTCGAACTGGAAACGCTTTTTCAGGGCTTTTCTCCATAAGGAATAATGCTGTATCAAGCCGAGGCATAAGGTACAGAGAAAGCGTGCCATTTAATATTTCGTTTTTTGGACGAAATAAAGTGCATCGACTGGGTTTCGAACCCACGACCTCACGGTTCAAAGGCTTGCGCCCTATCCACTTGATCATACGCTTATATTTAGAATGTGTTGAAACTCTTATAAATACAATGAATTGACAAAACTGGTGTTTAATATTATGGGTAGCATCTAGCTTTTGTTCGATTTATAAATGCATGACGGTTCGCCTATAGCCATACCTTGTATTCTCCAGAGTTGCCTTATTATATTGTATTTCTTTGTATGTATTTTCATATGTACTAAAAAATCACTTAAAATAATTACAAGGCCATGTGTTTGCTTAAATTATTTTTATTAAAAGCTCACACATACAATATACATGCTCAAATTATGTTTTTAAACTCGCAGATTATCAGCGAGTGAACCGTGCAGGTGGATAAGTGCTTAGATCAGTCTCAGAGATGGCGCAACAAGTATGGATAGCCGATGGTTTGCAAACATTTTGCTTAGTCCAGAATTATGTCTCGGGCTTTCTCTCGAGCTTTCTCTTTGTCATTTTTTCCTTCGATGAAGATCCGTCATGCTTCCAGAGCCCTTGCTCCCCGGAGTATGAAGTGCAAGAAAATGGCAAAGCCTTGCAGCGAATTGAAAATGCAGAATAGGTAGCTGAAGAAGGCCCGTCCATGACCGATGGCTAGCAATCCAAATATCCAAGACACCCCATTACGAAGAAAATAACAATGGAAGTGTAAGGTGTGAAGGACCTGCTCCTTTAATTAACTGGGGGAATTCAGAAGGGACAACGTGTCGAGAACCCTACTTGAGCGTAAAAGTAGGCAAGAAATGTCAGGATTGGTCTAAGCAGGGCATAAGCACTGTGATTGGTCAATTCCTAAACTCCGTGTAAAGATCAATAAGTTCGTTACCGTACGGTCGCTATGAGAATCAATTATTCTAATCTAAAATTTCAATCAATCCAATCTGAAAATCCATTTAAAAAAGCCTTAAGGTTCAGTTTCTTGATTATGACAGATTTGGTTTTGTTACTGCTGGAGCAGCGATGTTGCACTCTCTCGGCAAGAAACGCACTTATTAGACGCTCCTCTATCTGTGATCAAAATAACCCCACGTGTTGTTTATGTTGCTGTTTGTTAAACAGATGACTTTTGGAAAATAGGGACTGTTTTGGGAAATTGAAGACAACAGTGAACTGTAACGTGTAAGCACCCTTCTAAAAAAGCTTAGTATTTAAACCAGAAAAAAGGAAGCGAGCATCATGAGTTTAGCTTCGAGAGTAACTCTTATCGGCTCCTGTGCAGTGACAGTTGGTATAATTACTTATGTCCACTACAGACAAAGTGCAGACAGGTAAACTAGCTTTTCGGAATTTTACACGTTATTGTAGCATTAAGCTTAACTAGTTATGTATTTACAGAGAAAAGCTACACGAGGGAATCGTTCGAGATGTTGAGCGTCAAAAGGTGAAGAAGGAGAAGGCACTGAATGAGAACCACCACCCAGTTTTGGAAATAATGAATGATCAGAAAATTATACAAACATCTGAGCAGAGAAATCTAACATAAGGTGTCAAATCGCGGACTAATAATTTGAAAGTTATAAACTTGTAGCTCACTAAATAAACTACGTTTTTCTAAAATAAGCGGAAGGTTTTGGCTTTATAACAATATTGCTTTTGGCTGTGTTAGCATTTTTATCAGCGGAAAGACCTTCGGATCTCATAATTCCTTTCGAAATTTTATCTTTGGGATCTGGTCTGCAATATTTAGGATCTAATGTACTCGGTGCAGTGGATTCCCCACTAGGTCTCCGGTTAGCATTTGAAGACTAAGATCGAAAATGAAACAGACAACGTAACGAGAACAGGAATTTCTTACCTCGGGCTTCCCGGCTTCGAGTGGGGTGGAAAAATAGGGATATCCTGTGGTGGACGGATTATCTGTCTCACATTTCTTCCCAATGGTGAGATCATTGAGTTGCTTATTAAGCCACGTAATCACTGTAAATGAGCAAAACCACCTAATTTGAGACGGAATCTCGAGATTTGCATGTAATTACCATTATCATTGGTTTTCAACTGGGTGGCTTGCAGTTCAAGAGTGGTTTTCGTCTTTGCCAATTCTTCATTTAATTTGTGAGCTTCATCAACTTTGAAATTATAATCATCTTCTACTCTCTTCAAGGACTGTCGCAATTCGGTTAATTCGGCTTGGCGCTGCTGAAGCAACCGTTCTTGTTCCGTTGCTACGTTTCCATGCAACTTTACCTACGAAACGAAACACTTATTATTGCTTGTTAAGTGTACAAGATGTAGTCTCTACTTTGTCACTCAACATGCGAAGCTGGCTTTGAAGTTTTTGTATAATTTCATTCGCTTTAACTAATTCTTCCGACATAGCTTGAACGGCATTTTCTCGGCGTTTGAGGGTGGAATCTCTCTGTTGTAGCTGCTGCTCAAGCTGTATCCGTTGCTGGTGCGCTGATGTAAGTAGTTCCTGCTGCCTGGAGCACAAGGCATCTTTGTCTTTCGCTTCCTGTTGGAAACGTAATATTTTCAGTATTTTTTTTATGCATTTATTTAATGATTACTTCTTCCAATGACTTAAGGCGAGTTCTAAGTTGGTGTAATGCTTTGTCCTTGTTATGACATTCGGAATCCAATACAGTCCCTTGTTGGCGTGTTAAGCTTAATTCTTGACGCAATTGAATGTTATCTTCTTCCGCAACGGAGAGTTGTTTTTCTTTGTCTCGGAGGTTATTCTCGAGAGTGACCTTTCTTTCGAGCAGATCTTTCTGTTGGCTCTCAAGAGAACTAGCCCGTGTTTCCAAAGATTGTACGAGGGCTTTGTACCGGTCTTCTACCTCCTTTCGTTCTTGACGAATTCTGGATTGAAGATCTTCCTCAATATGCATGGCCTGCTCTTTCTTTGACTGCGATTCATCGTGCAACTTATCTTGCAAGTTTCTTAGCTGCGCTTGCCATTCGCCTCGCATCTGTTCATACTCGGAATTCTTTTGGGATAAAAGGTTTTTGGAGCTCTCCAACTGTTGCTCAAATTGGAATACACGCTGCTGAAGATTTGCACTTAATTTTTCTTTCTCCTCCTAGTAAAAACTTTTTGAAATGAAGTTGTATAAAAAGGTCGAATAGTTTACCTTAAGAGAGCGATAACTCTCAGTAACGTGCTTTCTTAGTTGAACGTCTGAACCTTCTAACAGCTTTAAAGACAAATGGCATAAATGTTTGAAAGGATTTGTTTCCACAATTTCAAGGCAAGTTGGACCAGTTTTCATGGAAGAATCAACAGACTTCTTCATGATCAATAGGAATCTGAAATAGTAGGAAATAAAGTTGCTTTCTCAAAGAATCAAGTTGGATGTACTTGGGAGAATCGGAACTATCCTCAGCTGAGCACCTTTCGAGAAGATTGACGAGCTTTGAAGGGAACACGGAGAAATCAACTAACAATCCTTGTTGAGATTTGAGCTGTGCAAAGTCTTCTTCGGTTATTTTCAAAGAATAGAAGAAAAAGGGATCTGTATCATCTTTTACTTCTATGGTCAAATCCTGCAAAAATAGTCTTCCATTAATAGCGAGTTTGTGTAAATTGGACTTTACTTTTCGACTTCCAGATCCTGGCAATAAAGACCCATTTACGTCTATACATAGTCTTAGCATAATCTTTTGCTCTTCCAAGCCGTGCTGATACTGAACGGGAGTCAAATTGTTGTAGATTCTTTCCGAGTCTCTAGAAATGCTGGACATAACTGGGGAACTTCTAAAAGATGGACTCTGCAAAAAGTTAGACGTTGGTAGCAAAGCCATTTCACAGGCTTTCTCTTCTATTACACGACTCTAAATAAACACAACACAACTAATCTAGTAAACCGCCATTGTGCTCCAATATTTCCCGCCAACTGAAATGACCAAGTAAACATACAAAACTGCCATCTAGGAGTTTTTTTAGCAACCGGGAAATTTGAACGTAATGAAACTTTCTATGGAAGGTATATCGAGTCGAGTGGGAGAAGATTTTATTATGCTTAACATTTCTCAATATAAAACCTTTATAGAATTGGCTAGATAAGATACAATCGACAAATTCCTTATTCAACTTTTTGTATGTCCATAAAAAAAGAACAGTTCCACCGAACAACCTCTTATCACTAGGTAACGCACAACTGCTCACCAGTCTAAATATAGCAGCTTAGCTTTTTACAAAACCATTTTCATGGAGCACAAAAAGAGAAAATATTCAAAACAGTTGGAACATTATACAACGTTTTTTCGGTTAAGTTTCAAGTGCGTGTTTGCCTCCACCCTCGAGGTAATGAGTTCACATAATACGTTTTTATTTATATAGCATTGCAGAGCACGATTGACGTCCCAGGTTCATTTGCCCGCCCAAATTACGAGTTCCACACATTCAAGTGTTCCGGTTCATTTGTAGAATCTCCCATAGGTGTACACACACATAATCTCAGGAACATGAGCTCGCCTCATACTCACATAGTTGGTCCTTGTTGCAAGTGTTCATAATGCATATTGCCTGCCACCATATGTGAAGATCCGTTTGTTGAAACGGTTCCCCGCAATACTTCATCTGTTGTCGGACAATGTGGACGTGGTCCTGGTTCTGGAGTATAGGTAAACGTCAAGCGTGTGGCATAAATTACACCGTCACTGCGCACTAGCGAAACAGGGACCTAAGACAGTACAACCACGTTACTAGAACTGAATACAAAGTGCATGAAATGATCCCTTTACCTGCGTGGGATGTCGAACCCACTGCCAACCACTTCGAAAGGCGGAAATGTCCGGTACGACACAAAGCATACTTTCTTCGCAACGGAACATGGTTTCCGCTTCGACGTCTCCAAACCACACTTTCAGGTTTGGTGTCAAGTTCTCCCCCGTTAATTCTAACATTGCGACGTCTCCTCCGCCATTTAACTGTAAAGACAAAAATAGACCATGAATTACTTTCAAAAGCTCCGTTCCAAACACATAAATAAAAGCACAAGAGAAGCCCATACTATTTTGAATTCAAATCTAAAGAGCGTCGTATAACTTTTTGTCAATTCCCACGGCTGAAAATATGGTCACGGGCAGGCAGTCACTTTGCTTGTTTCCCTATCCGTCTAGCTCATTAATTTAGAGCCACAGAAAGGGTGGGAGTTGTGGTCGGCCTTCCCAAATGACCACAATAAAAACAAGCTCAGTGCTCAGTGAGAACTATATCTTCTGAACATTCCCTATCCATGTGTCCATTTCCCATTTCTCTATTTTTTCCTTTTTTTTCTCAATTCTTGGAGTCGCTGGTCACACTATTCCCGTGGGAACTTCAATACAGCTATTAGCGTGGATTTTTACAGCTTCAAAGGTAATTTACTGGCCACTCTTTAAAAGATTTCGATTACTTTACGCAAAAAAAAGTACGCTATTCCAAAATTTTCCCCAGAAAAGCCGCCACAGGAGAACAAGGAAGAAAAAAAAGTAGAATTCTAATTGCAGGTACTCACATGAAGGCTATGGACGATAGGCACGGGCGTAACAGGGGAGCGTACAGGTCCCATACCTTCGAAGAATTGGTATTCTGCTTTATCAGTGGATATGATAGTCCATGCGGCTCCGTCGTTAATCATCTCCTTATTGGGTTCTTTTGGGCAAGGCGTGGCTTGGAATTGAATGATTCGTTCCTGGGATAAACAGAGATACATCCTCTCTGTGTCTTTCATGTAAAAGGCGCATTTGTGGAGTTGTGAGACGGGGTCGTCCGCGTCCAAGACGGCCATTTGCTTATCCACTTTTCGGATAATCAATCTGGGGAGGGCCATTCCCGTAACGGAACAGACCAACTTCACCGTCGAGCCGTAGTGGATATAACCGTCTCGGACGGTAAACTCCTCCGATTCAGATTCGGAATCATCCACTGTTGATTAACAACACTCAATACTCTATTTCTGCAGCTGACCACCAAAAAAAGCACCAAAATACTTACACAAATGAATCGTGAAAGCGCCCCATTGGGTAGAAGAGGCGTGGAAATTGTTATTCTCAACGTGCAGATACCTCGTGCTAACCGTTTGGGATCGGAGTCTGTTAAACAACGCTACTCTCGTGCCACTAGCGATACATACTTTTCGAAACAAAAGAAAATTAGTACCAAGAATTCCATTATCCGAAATTGCAGCAAATAAGACTTACAATCTGCATTCTTCAAAGACTGCTTCTTTTTGGATGGCTTCGATATGACTTTGATTCGCTTGCTGTGAAATACACCAATGTCTTGTCCGTTCCCGTAAAACATTTTAACCGATAACATGAAATGTTTGCGTTTATCAGAGTCCGAAATAAACAACGTCTTGGCGGCACAATAGTGCTAAAATTCGAAAAAAATAATAAACGGTAAATAACAAGTCACATCTAATTGCCTTAAATAGCGTTGATAATAGAAGCTTATTTTTACCTTGCCGTTTAAGTCCAGTTGCTGCATGTCCTGGTCCGAATTTCCTATGCCGATAAAGGCACAAAGTTGAGAAGAAGCTTCTGCCTCGGCCGCAGACGCTCCGGCGGCCGTCGCTTCGCGTTGCAACTGCTCCCGACGCCGCCTCCACCCGTCGCCGTACAAGTAGATACACGGTGGCGGGCAAAAGAACCGTTTCTCATTCCCGTACGACTTTTGGGCCACTTTGGCGTGCAATATTACCAAAACCATATCACCGCGCTCTTGTAAGTAGCGCATCATTGCCTCTCGCGTCAATCGTTGCTCTTTCGGGCGGAATAAAGGTGGGCCACTACATTCAAAACTGGTAATGAAGCTAGACCGTCCAGTGATAAGGCGGCCAAACTTACCCATATCTGTCTACTGGGACAGGCGGTGATGGCGTGGACAATGGGGACGGAGGAGTCTGCAAAGTAGGGACCATGTTGGCCAGGGCGATGGAGTACGAACTCGACGCGGAATGCAATTGCTGTTGCTGCTGCTGCTGGGAACCTCCGCCCCCACCTTGACTACTACTCACGTCTCCGTTCACTTTGTCGGGCGGAGTTAACGTCAGGGGACTACTGTGATCTGCAAATGCAACCGAGAAAATAAGGAAAACAAATTTTTAAAAAACACTGACTAGAAACTGTCAAGCTACGAAGCACAAGCTTCACGTCGCCAACATGGAAAGCTAACTATTCCCTTACAAAACCAATTGCAATTTGTTCCACAGCGCACATACACCCACCACCCATTCGAGATGAAATAAAAAAAAAAGTAATTTTCTTACATCGAAGGTAGTTGTGCGATTTAGGATCAGGGCTCTGCCACTCTGTCCAAGAAAACAAACCAAGGGTTAGTAAATAAGTTATTTTTTAAGTTAATAAAACTGTCACTCATGTAACACAACATTCTCGGTAGAAAGTAGAAATTCGCACCCAAAGCCATGACTGGGAGGTAGGACTCATCTTCAGTGTAAAAGTAATATTGTTCTGCAGTCGGCAGTTCTTCAACCAAGTCGCAGTTTAGATTTAACGTGTACGCCATAACTTGTAAATTAGTGAAAAGCGTTTGTTAAAAGTCCCCAACCGATCAATGTCGTTCGCTAACAGAAGCTCTGCACTCATCCAATAAATTTATACTAAGAAAGTAAAGTCTGCGACTCTTTAGAAATCTCTCTGGAATGAAAGATGGGTTCAGCATTACCAAATAATACAAGCGTGGGAAAATAGCAGCAGGTACCTGACGTCACCGATAGCATTTTCCAGGTGCTCCTAGCTACTGTGTCACACATTTCTACATTAACCACCCTAACGTGACATGCAGGCCTAACGACAACCGCGTCTAAAGCTGTAGGAAAACTAACTCCCGAGTTAATTTTAAGAAAATTCTTTACACACTTAAATTCCTCTCTAATTCACCAGAAATTCATCAGAAAGAACCGTTTTACAAAACGTTGAAAGGTTCGAGTTTAACGAAGAAAGAAGAAGTACGAGTTTAAAAGATGACTATTATAAGCTGTTTCCATGCGGTTGCATGCTCCGCCAATGTATGCAAGTACTCACAGCATACAGAAATTCGGAAGAGAGAAAAGTGGCGCTGAAGGAGCACCGGATGGGGTGCTGGATCTTCTCCTCTGTTTGTCCTGTCTATTAATTATCCGCCACTACACCTGTGCAGTTCCCACACTTCCATTTGAGACGCGGGATGGTATGGGGAGGGGTTGTAATACAACAAGGAGAAAAGCCTTTGCTTGGCTCCTGGCAAGGCAGGCTTCGTACAAACTATTGTATAGTGTGGGGGCCCCGAACTCCCGACTCCCTATTCCCTACTCCCGGGCCAACCAACATGCAGCTCTGAAAGTCGGAGCAGAACATGTGCTGCTAACGAGTATCCATGTATCAACGCGAATTTCATATATCATCCAAAAACCCAATTTAACGAATACAGGCAAACATATTATTTCCTTCTAAAAGAAAGGATTGATATTTAACATAAAACTCCCTCTTGCCCAAGTGAATCAAAGTTCCATTAAACGGGTTATCCGTCATCACCATGGACCCCATCTGCCTTTAAGTCTATCGACGAGTACATTGAAGAGTGCAGTATGTAGGGTAAATTATAAGTTGATGGTCTACCCTCTAGAGCACCCACTTCATGTCGCGATATCGAAACACATGGTGCCGATTAGCTGCTCTTTGTCGAACCCTTACCCCCGTCACGTGTGTTAACAAAAAGCCTGCTGCAACATCCTCCACTCCGCACCCTTCTCCAGCCTCTCCCCTGCAACTGGAGGGTGACACCCAAACCCCAAAATGCGAGCAATGCAAATGAATTCGTTCCATCGTAACACCATCGACTATACTTTTCGTTCCTCTGACTGCCTCTTAATGCTCCGGCTCTTGATAGACTATCCATCCGACTAAATGCAATTTCTTCCAATTCTCCAAATCCAACGCTAAGCTGCTTTAGTCTTTGTGCATACATTAAGAACAGATAACACTTTAAGTTAAAAATAAAAATAAATTACCTGATTCTCCCAGACCCAAGCTAAGACTCAATCCGTTTTGTTTGTAAGCGTCACGACGAGTATCCCGGTTATACGTATCCAAGTAAAGGGGAGTGCCAGGGTTGCCCAACTGTTGCAAAACGTGAGGGGCGTGTCCGGCTACTAAAAGGCGAGAACTCGACAAATCCACAGGACGAGCTTCGGGATGAAAGCCTGATGGATTCCCACCAGGGTGATTGTTTAAAGTCGGTAAGTAATGGGAAGTTAGCGAATGCAACGATGAACTGGTCGAACCACCCAATTCTGTCATGCTCGGCACGACGCCGGGATTCTGTGATCACAAAGAGACAAAAATAACATTAAAAGAGTCTGTTTTTCATTACACCAACAATTTTTTCCACCCCTCTTGCTTTTTCCCAACAATGCTGAGATTACTGCAGTGTGGTCAGTTTTGTTCCTTTGCAGCCTTCTATTTTTTTTTACGGCATTGTTTGGACTCTTCCAGACAGGACCCCGATTAGTTCCATCACGTTCGAGGTCAATAGACATCTATTCTCTTCGTACTTTGTCTTGAGCTTTTTTGTGTGCTCCAAATTATTGACGTCCTATTGTTCCCGCCACGTTACGGTCGTTTACTAACTAACTCTTTTGAGATGTTACCGTTAACTGTCCAAAAACCAAACGCTTGTCTGCTAAAAAGCTCCGGCAAAAGGTCTGGCCGGTTCAAAAGTCCTTAAGTGCTTAAAATGCTGGGAAAGTTATCCAGGATCTGCCAAAGCCAACGTGACTTCGGTATAGGCGACAAAGCGAACTGAACGACAATGGAGCACCAAAGCAACTCTTCTCCACCGATTTTGTTCTTTTCTGGAAAATCACTGAGGTTTTTGCTTACTTGTGAGTAGTATGCATGATGTTGCTGAGGGGTTCCTGTAGGTGACAATGGAGTACCTCCTTGGTACGGTGACAAGGGATCCGACGAAGGGTTATGATGCTGGCTGGAATGCGAGGAATTCCACAGTTCTGCTTCGTTGTTGGAATTACTGGAATGAGTGTGGGGATTGGTCGCGTCGCTGTCGGGTCGACTTTGCTGGGCTTCGTAACCGCTTAGACCGTAATTGTACTGACCCTGTGGCAAAGAAAAGGACGAAAACAAAACAAAAAACAACGTTTTAGTACATACGCTTTCTTTAACCGACAGGCCCCAAAGTTCCCATCATAAAACAGTGTACCACTGTAATTTTCCCTATCACGTAATTCTAACATTTGCCGTCTCTTATTACAACGAATCCGACCACCCGAGTTGTATACCAATTTCGGATATGAAATACGAACGTGCAACACAAACTGTCGTTTTTTTCCCTTTGCCATGAGTTGACACGATAAAAGTGAAATGCTGTGACTCCCCTTTCTAGACCGGAAATAATAAAACACTCCTTGGGCCATAAGGATCACATAATCACTACCCTTTGTAAAATATACTGCGGCACCTTAACATATAACGAATGGGAACATGAAGATTTGCTTATAGAAATCTCACCGCGGGATCTTCAACTCGCACTGTCCCACGACGCATCACAGGATCCGCCATTGACTGGTCAAAAAACGGAATTTTCTTTGCAACTAAGATTTGCGCATTTTTTTCTTAAAATACCGGCCGGTTTTCGAGAAAAATTCGCTGGCTGACCTTTGACTTCACTCGCTATAGGAAGTCCTAACTCTCTCTCTGTCTCTCGCTGCTCTTTTTTGCCTTTTCCGCTCTTCTCTGAGCAGGACTTGGAGCGAACAGACTCTCCACTTGCCCGATTTGGAGTATCCAATAAGGATCCAACAAGGGTGGGAATAGAAGGTGGGGCGTCTCCGACGTCGGCGACGTCGTGGACGCCGTCAGGTGCAGCGGTTCCCAGGCCTCGGCTCTCGCTTTCTCTCCCTGCTGCCACATCGACGTTTTCCGCAGCAACGAATAAGAAAAGTGGGTGCCAAGCATGTGCGAAATAACATTCACTCCAGTGGCACATTAAAGCTGTGGAGAGAGACCATACGATGCATACGTTCAAGTTTCCTTTGCATCCCCAGGATACACACATGACAGCTAAACTGATCCCTGCCACCACACAGTATGACAAGAAAGAATATCTTCCAAATCTTACAATGTAAAATAGTACGGGACAATTTTCGCATTCCCAGGGACAGATTAAGGTGAAGAGCTAAATCCCGAAATGATTTACTTTGCCAAATATTGATCACACCTTTTTCTTCTATATTTTTTCCCTTAAAAAGCAGAAAAAGAACGATTTGAAAGAAACAACGACGGTTTGCATGGCGTCATGTTCATAAGCTTCTACAGAGAGAGATTTTTCGAACGTTTTGGGTTCGTTGTGAGTTGCGTTGTGCGAACGGATTTTCTTCCCATTTTGCGAACGTTTTGTTCCTTTTCGAACTTTTCTTCTTTTGTTTACCATTAGGAATGCGTTCTTTTAGGCTAAGCTTGAAAGGACGCTAATCCAGTCCCATCGCTAAATTAATGCAAGAAATTGTACGTATATCTACGTACTGTATCTCGACTGCTATTAATACGAATTGGAAAGTGCACGGTTTCCTAATCATTAAACAAACGAGTCGATTGAGGAACCTAATTGTGAAAATGAAGATACGACGACTTTTGCAGATAAAAAGACGCAAAAAACTGGATTTTTAGTGACTTGGACACGACATGTTTGGTGTCAACATAATTAGTTTCACCTACTTCAATAGCCACGAAGCTCTCCCTCTACTTGACTAAGGTCCAGAGCTCAAGACTGACGTTTCCTGTCAGTAGATGGTTGATGTCTCCTTCTCCGAACCAGTTTGAACGAATACAAAAAACTCGTTCGCCAATCTGCATAAAAACACCCACAACTAACGTTTGAGAAATCCACGCTTGTTTTTATACCTATTTCAAAAAGATAGTTCTTGAGCAGTGCATCAGCACTTCCACAGCACCGACTCACTGAAAATGTTCTGAGTTCTGGGCGAGGCGATGGTCCACTTTCGAAAAGCAAAGCCCTATTAGGAACCCTCCTAAAAACCTCAAAGACTTCACCTTTCACCCCTTTGCCAGCAGAGCTTCCTTGAGTGAAGTTCCACAGCAGCAGCTCTTTTTAAAACGGTTACACGGCGTCCCGTTCTCGTGGGAAAGAATCCCGGGCCCTGGGAAACTGGGTTCCTTTTTAGAGGACGCCAACATCCGACCCTGCAGGGGGTAGACAATAAGGGGAAACCTATCTTGCTGCTGCAAGTCTGGTTATGGGCTGCGAGGACGCTCATTTATTCTTGGCCAACAAAAAGCTTACGAAATCGACATCGCACTTCCTAATTTCCCCCCAAAACGATTTCTAATTTTTTTATGCTCTTCCTTGACCATTACCGTAAAATCTCAAAACCCCATCAATCTTTAGTCTCACTTATTAAGGAAAAAGATATGACAGGTATACAAAAAAAGAAAAAAAAGGGAGCCGCAGTTTCATGAATGATGACGTCACACACATAATTGTGGGATTCCATGTCTTGTGTGAAGCATGAATGACCGCCGTTTCTGTAGTAATGCTTCCACATCCTCAAACGGGGCAGCCCAAAACAACACTTCTGTTTCGGATGTGCTGATTGAGAGATAAGATGCAAGGACACCGACCCCTTTTTTGTCACGTCCACTAAGTCCCGCACGAATTAAACAAGACCTTGCGTGGGAAGAACTCTTGATGCTCATTCACAATAAAATAGAGTCAGGGAGCACATTTTTATTTTTCTTAAACTCGTTACTTTAGCTGAAAACCTGCCAGACCATTGATACTCTAATGGCTCTATCAAACGTTAGTATAATAGAACCACTTACTAAGTCCCTGGTTCCATTACCAGATAAAACTAAGCCGGTAATTACCCAAGTATCATGCGGACTCCGAGCACTGGGCGGCAGGTGATCCATTGGCAAAACGTCGGGCATCTTTCAGATAACTGAACGACCCAAAAGCTCACTCTCCTATTGTTGTTTAGTCACGGAAGTTTTGCAATTCTCTATTTTTGTAACCAATAATCACTACACAGTTTCACAATTATCCTTGTGCTAATACACAACCAACTTCTTGCGTTTCGATGAAATTAATAAGCGCAAGCTACACGATAAAATGGTCTTTCACGCAAAGAGTTTCCGTTCCCAAACAATCGCCGTACACCTGGAGCAACTGTATTCGCTGGACTGAGGACCGACGCCGGCGACGCAGGCGTCTCAACTGACATGCAGCTAGCGACCCAGCGTCCAAGTCCACTCCATACACAACCAGTAGCACCAACCATGCGGCTATGCCATCATGAACCACCCTACAGTTACCACACGTGAGAGACCCACCCTTTTTCTTCCCATTACGTCATAGAAAGGATGTTCGTGGTTCAATTTCCTAGGGGTATAAAGTGACTCTTGTTTCCTCCCCCTCACAATTAGACTATAGAAAACCAATCCATAGACCATAGTCCCATAGCAAGTACCAACATGCCCTTACAGAGCTCGAGCTCCGTTCCCAAGGATACCCAATTGTCGCATTACAGTTAACCCATTCATAAGCAAATTTGAATCGGAGGAGGCACTGCAGCTATAAAGCGCAATACCGACCAAAATGCCTATGTTCCAACTTTTTTCCCACGTGTTTCGCATGTTCTCACGGAGTTGGTTGTGGTAGCGTAACTTGGCCTCGTTCATGTTCATTCGAGGACGTCCGTCATGTCATCATCAACACTATTAGAGGTATAGGATCATCAATTCAACAGAGTTGGACTTTTTTTTATTATGATTATTTTAACAAAATTTTTCCCAACAATCTTTTCCATAAGCTGCTACGCTACTTGATCTTCTAAACAGCACCGCTTTCGCATCTTATATAAACTCAGAGGAAAAAAATTTAAGCCAAGACACCTTACGAGTCGTGACATCCCGCTTTCGCTTTGCATGAATTTCCGTAAAAAATAATAAACAAAAACAGATAAATAAACACACATTCACAAAATCCACTTGACAGGAGTAAACTTAAGGAGGAAAGTACAAAAAACAGTGCAAAACAGATACTGGCGACATTTCCGTCGCAATATTTTCGTCCTATAATAACTACGTTCATTTGATCATTAACATGTCGCCGCCGGTGCCACCTACACTAAGATTCCCTACTGCAACATTTGCGATGGAAACCTAAGTGAATGTTGTGTATAGATATAATGTGTGTGGTTGTGGTTGGGAGGGATTGTGAAATTCCCCAGCTATACCCATCTGGAGCGCTTTTTGATCCTTTCCCCAAATCTCATTTGTTGATCAGATTCGGATGTTTACCCTAAAAATGGCTCCCAAATCTCCCTATCGACATTATTTAGCTTTCGTCCATGATCTGCGCAGTCTTAGTATATAGGGGTGCACGTACCCTTCAGTGAGCAAGTACAGTTCTGGGGTCTCTCAATGAAACTTCCCCAAAGGACGAAAGGTAAAGGCAAAGTCCGGTGTGAGACTTCCGTTTTCCGCTATTCCCACGTTCCAAACCAACACCAGTGAGACGTGTGCCTTTTGCTCCTCATCGGACTACCTCTGCTTGCACTGTGAGAACCTTGGAGTCGCATCCTATGTTAGCCACCCTATATTCATTACCTCCCCTCCCACCATTCCACAATAGTCCTAGTCGCGGGAGAGAGAGGAGAGAGCCAAACCAGCATACCTATGGGCAACCCCCGTCTTCAAACAGCCCCAGGTATGGCCTCCGGGGTCTTTACCACCCCATTTTTAACACCATCATACTTGACTGCTGACTACACGACATTACTATACTATAACAACGGTGGGTGCGTCTCAATCCCTTTTTTCCCACCGAATTTTTTGTCTTTTTGCCCATGAATGCACTTCTGGTTGAACCCAAAGGGGTCGGTTTCCTTTGCCATTCATTCAGAAGGGAGCATCTCAAGTCTTTTACATAAAGTATATCTGGCTACTTGACACTGGAGATATGTAAGGAAGTGGCTGCACTTCCGTTTTTATTAAGGGAATCGTGAACTGTTACGGATGGGCAGTGCTAAGGGCTGGGAGAATGGCGCAATAAAAGAGCTCAGACTTGCTTGTTTACAATGACTTGGGCAATTACGTCTTGGGAGAGCTCTCTTCACAGGCACAACAACCAAAAAATACCGAGTTGGAAAGCGGGATTAAGGTTGCGGATGGTTACATAGGCAAATTGGCGAGATTTCCGTCAAAAAACATAGCGCAGTAACAGAAAAGATTCACACCTTACAATAGGATGCTTTCGTCACAGAACATAACTGTAAAAGGATAAAGTAGGGAAAAGTCAAGGAGCTCATCTTCCTGTTACAGGCAGCACCGCAAGATCAAAGGTGCTGCCCCAGCCTTCTTGACCTGTGCCGACTCAGTCACACGCTACGGAGCGTCACCTGTTTTTCGTGATTTGTCAACTTTTTTCTTTAATATTTTTTCAGAGCGAAAGGAGACGTTTGGAAAAGGGTTTTTAAACTTTTGTTTAATATTCCCCTTTCTCTCTCTCTTTCTCTCTCCAATCAAAATGCATAAGTGCTTTAGGCTCGCAAATAAAGGACAATTTCTATTCCCAGTTACTAAAGCTAGTCCGTCAGGAATCCGAAAGCGTGGGAATCGGGCTGCTCGCTATAAAATAATATAGTTGGTATAACAACCTAAATGTGTCTTATAGGACCGGGTTAGCATGCCTAATGCTCGTTAATTTCTGCGTTTCTATTTCACTCTAATACAAGAAACAGTTATACTCCGCCTCAGAAGCATTGGCTGGCCAATTCCCTCGAATACCAACCACATTACTGAAACGCAGCGAAAAAAAAGGAGAAAACTCTCGGCGAGACCAATTTGACAATTACGTACAGTCTAACTTTCATGTAAACTAGGATTAGAACTTTCATTCTAACCAACAATGAAATTGGGCATCCAACTATAGTGCTTCAACAACCTATTGCACTAGCAAGGTTCCAAACGGCAACAATGAAATGATGCGTCCAACTGGAGTGCTTCAACAAGGTATCGCATATGCCAGGTTAAGCGAACTTCATATCGATAGTTTACAACAATGAAATTGCGCGACTAACTATAGTGCTTCAACAAACTATTGCACTAGCAAGGTTCCAAACGGCAACAATGAGATGATGCGTCCAACTGGAGTGCTTCAACAAGGTATCGCATATGCCAGGTTAAGCGAACTTCATACCGACAGTTTACAACAATGGAACTCTGAATCAACTGGAGTGCTTCAACAACGTACTGCACAAGCCAGAAACAAACTGCAACAATGAAACGGTGCGTCCAACTGGAGTGATTTCACAATGTATAGCGTGCGCCAGGTTAAGCAAGCCTCATATCGATAGTTTACAACAATGAAATTGGGCACCCAACTAGAGTGCTTCAACAACCTATTGCACAAGCCAGATTCCAAACGCCCAACAATGAAATGATGCGTCCAACTGGAGTGCTTCAACAAGGTATCGCATACGCCAGGTTAAGCGAACGTCATACCGATAGTTTACAACAATGGAACTCTGAGTCAAGTGGAGTGCTTTAACAACGTACTGCACCAGCCAGAAACAAACTGCAACAATGAAATGGTGCGACCAACTGGAGTGATTTAACAAGGTATCGCGTACGCTAGGTTAAGCAAGCCTACCGATAGTTTACAACAATGGAATTACGTGTCAACTGGAGTGCTTCAAAAACGTACTGCACAAGCCAGAAACAAACTGCAACAATGAAATAGTGTGTCCAACTGAAGTGCTTCAACAAGGTATATCGGGTACGCTAGGTTAAGCAAGCCTACCGACAGTTTACAACAATGGAATTCTGCGTCAACTGGAGTGCTTCAATAACGTATCGTATCGCATCGCATACCACTCAAGCCAAAAATGATCCAGACTCGTATCTTAGGATGAGAACTGAACAGTCTGGCGAATGTAAAAGCTAGTTTGGCATGAGAGCATTCCGAATTTAGTCTTATAGCTCATTATACATTTAAGGGACCAATCGATTAAGATCCATCATGAATGTGCCTATGGACTGGAATAAGGCGAAAGGTCCTGTAGATATTACTGCGACGGATCCAAAACCCGGGAGCTTATGGACGCTTTCCCACGTCCGAGAAATGCATAATAGAAACGTATTCTCCCCCCAATATTGGTACGCCATGGGTTCATTCCTGAGCACTGGGGATGTCCAGCTCTACCTCCAATATTGTCTTCAAAACTTGGGTGGAAGAGCTAACATATCTGCCGTAAATGTAGCGTTTTCATGCTCAAGAGCGTGTGTCGCCTTCAATGGCCTTTTATGACTACCCAGCCTTGTCGCTCCGGCATGGGGTTCACACGATGGCAGTCACCTATCTCCCTAATACCAAAACTAGAATTGCTAGTGTCTATTCTCTATGCTGCTGGTTGTGTCCCTCCACACCTGTGCATATTAGTCATACTAAAGTACCTAGTTCATCCCGTATGCCCAATTGAACAGGTAAACGAGCATGGGAATGCGAAACTCTCACGCTAGCCAGGAATTACAGCCCTAAACCAAGATGAAAGTGTAACTCTTGAAAAACTTAAAAACTTTACGCTCCTATAAGGAAAATTCCGTGTCCGGTTTCTTCACCTCGCAATGAAACTTTTAACCTGTCGCGGATAACTCCTAATACTCCTACATGCTACCAAAATAGTAATAAGGAATGTCAAAAGGAAATACTGACGCGATAAGGAATATGGATTATATAAGTATCGGTCTGCACAAAAAATCTCCAAAACAGGTTTGGTTCATTTTGGCAGAAAAAGGCAATTCACTTCTTTGCTGTTATTTTACTGCGAGTCATTGAACGAAGTGACTCAACAACGGGACACGTTCAATACAAATTCCGCGAAATTGTTTCGTACTGCTCAAAGTCACGTGACAATGAGCTGAAACTACGAACAATGGCAAAAACGTCGCTTCTTTACGGAGTTATTGTACCAATTGTTATTGTACAATTAAACATTGGATAGGAACCACAAAAAGATTTCCATTTAGTACAGGAGAACTACAAGAGTTGGCTTACCTCCATATAAGCTTCGCTATTCATCTTTGGAATTGAATCACAGGCAAGTTCCGAAACTTTTTCACAATTTCGGTTAGTTAATCTCTAAATTTACTAATATTGCACAGTGGAGAATAGGCTCGCCAATAAGGGAGCTTGTGTAACGAAGAGTAGCGTTTTGGAGGAGCAAAACTAATCTGTTAACGTCAGTCAAATAGTTTCTCACAGCAAAAACGCCATGAAATGCGGAGCTGTGGCCGTTCCGGAATTGCTACTTGTCCACAACCGCCATCGCGATGATCGGTGGGAAGGTAACACCACAGGTATTACCCAAAGGAACTTGCGGGAAGTTACGTGCATAAGCTTTTGACCGGCGACTCCCGCAGATAGGAACGCCTTGAAGTTCAGCGATTGGTGCTGAAATACCTGTGGATAGTCCCGCAACCAAAGTTTTCTTCAGCCTCCTAGCTCGAACAAACCAACTGGGAAACCGGCTGACACATTAAAAAAAGCACCTCCAACTCAAACAATCGCACGTGCTATCACGCACAGAAGCTACCCTAAGAAATTGTTCCACCTAGTCGCGTCCCAAGGTGCCTATTTAATGATACCTCCATGAAAACTCGCAGTATCCCAGCAAGTTTCCTCGAAGTTTTCGAAAAGCCCTTGACTCCACTTGCAAGTCTAAGAAGTCATTACTAAAAACTTGGCGTTGCTTAATCGTTGTAAACCAGGAAACAACTGAAGGCTTTCCCAAGCTTTACAAATGAAGAGTTGCAACAATATTTCCAAGTTTATGAACGACGAGTCAACAAAAATGATCTAAAAACAATGGCGGCCCTGGGATCCCACAGGATGACGCTGATACATTGAACCCTTTCTTAAAAGTTTTGCTAATACCAAGTATACCAATATACGCAACTGTAACAGTATGCGTTTTGCTAATATCCAACTATAAGTCATAAATAAGCATGCAGTCATAACAAGAAACCAGCGACCAAGCTTTGTTAGCAAACTGCAAATAGCAATACGGAAAAATCGCAGAGAAAACAACTGAATGCTCTTTTCCGTCAAGTCAACGTATTTCGCCAATATCTTAACTGTGTTTCCAAACATTTCTGAAGTATTTGCCTTCATTAAACCAAAAGTATATAAAACTTGACGGGATTTACGGTACTGTCTTATCCATTAGACCTACCTGGTGATGTATTATTATTCGTTCCTTACAAAAATCGTTAAGACCCACCGCAATTGTTACCATAATGTACCAAAGAGGCTGTACCCAAACACCACCACCACAGACCTAAGAGCATGAGATACCAAAAAGGGTCCCAATGGTTTCGACGGGATCCTGGGAACAACTCTGTTTGCGTCCTCACACAGGCTTTAATTCCGACTTCCGGACATCTAAGCCCAAGCGTGAGGATGAGGCGGGGCCTTTTCCGCATATACAGTTGGTTTATATATCGTTATACCCCTACTTCGGACTGAAAAGCGCCCCGCACAGCGACGAGAATAGCTTGTCCTAAGAAGGAAACCCTTATACCCCATTGTTGGCCCGTACACTGAACCTAAAAACACTTACAAAAATCCTATTGCGTGTCTTATGCTTTTCTTGTAATGCTTGATATAGCCCGTCTATACAATAATGGCGTCCTGGTAAATTACGTTTTTTTTACGACTTGGTACTCAATCTAGTGTACGCCGGCACGTAGGTGGGAATTTCGGTACCAGCATGAGAACAGGTGAAGTAAAAAAAAGAAATGAGTATCGCTAGGATAGTAAGTCTAGTCTGAATGCACAATTCTGTGAATTTACAAGCTTAAACTACACAGGGCTACTCTTCCCCCCCCCCCCTTTCTAAACGCAAGAATTCAACTCCACCATCGATACAGGCTGATACCGTGTGGGAATCCACAATCCAGCTATTCCCTAAACGATGACTGTTGATACTTGGACGTCCAAGACGTCTTTTTACCACGAAATGCAACAGTTATTCCTTTAGAATCATAGTTTCACAAGGCTAGACAATTAGAGACGAATGCTGGTGAAAAGCGTTAGGATAAAACTCACCATTAGATGCATGGTTAAACCCAGAGGTAAGTGTCACTGCTGCTCCAAATCAATTAGCTAGAAACTTGACCATTGCTTACGAAACGGTTGCCATCAAACTCGAGACTGAGACCCCAATTCTATCTTGACTATTCAAAGGGCACGAGCGCGTTTGCGGGTATAGTCACAAACGACTCGTGCATGCTGCCCTTTGCCGTGTTCCATCACAATGCTTCAATTCACCCTCGTATATGTGTGCCCCGTACTCCCCCTCGTTATGCATCTAAGCAGCTGCCCGAGACCACCAAAGGCAGGTGTGATTAGGTCGAGTTGGAGCAAGCGAGACATACAGAAGGATGTCTTTGATTCGGCAACAGCTAAAATTTTGTCCGTTACACATCTTTTCAATTCAATTGAACTTTTAAAAGCTCCACGCGCGAGCAACGCATAAATCTCCCAGATGAATTTCCTAAGACCTGAAACAATGTAAAATTGGCGAGCAAGAGACAATTTTTCAAAAATAACGACGCCATGGTACCACTTGAGTATCATTACCCGGGCCGAAAAGGTTGAACGTAACTGATTGATTATGGGTTCGAAAGCATCAAGACCTAGGTTATCTGAGAGTGCACATTACTGCATTTATCGAAGTAATTCGCGTTTATATACCTTGCTGTTGCAGTGAAATAAGCGAGTGGGAGGTCAGAAGAATACCATTAACGGCTTGATAAATGCCGAACAAGTTGAGACGGGCCAACATGTTGTTCACACGCTGTTGGAAAGGAAAGAAAGAGCCTTTATTGTAGTCGCGTTCGGCTTCTTGTATGTAAACAGAGCCACGAGCAGATAAGGAAATAAACGCATCATTCCTACACAGTAAACCGCCGACGATAAGATCTAGAATGGGAAACCACCTGCTATGTCTGATATGATCCAGTAATACTCGGTTGCGCAGTTGAACTACATCGGACAGAAGTCATTCGACAGATTTCGTTACTGTCACTGCAATAACGAAATGCTTAACGTTTTTTCAAACTCTTCTTTTGTATGACGGTTCTGTATTCCGACCATTTTTTCCTAACCAAAAAACAGGAAGAGAAACTTTAAGCTTGCAGGATGTGTCAGTGATTGTGGAAAAACAAAGAAAGCTAACAATACGGACACGGGCACATGACTTATTTCCTTGATAGGTTTACTAGCACGTTTACCTGGGTAATTGCTATGCATGGCCCATCAGATACCTGACTTTACACCGGTATTCGCTTGTTTTCATCCTAGCTTACAGGCAAACACGAAGTATACAACATGCATTAGTACAGTAAAAGGTAATTCGCTCATGCTATCCCAGCCCAAAGAATAGAACCAAGTCCAAGACATACTTACCAATCAAAGCAAAACAAAGAGCTGATGGCCACCCACGTTAAATCAAACGTGTTTAAACAGAACAAAGTATTGCTTACACGTTGACAGACGGGAGAACACTACTATCAGTTGTCCAAAAATAAGCGGAAATAAGTGGCTGGCTTCTCAGGGTTTAATTGGATAGACACGATTCAAATAGTATTGAGTATACACATAAACAGTTTTATAGTTATTGGAAAATAAACCCACGCGCACTTTTCCTTTGTTTTGTTTGTAAAGCGATGAGATACGATCAAAGTGCATAAGTAGCAGCTAAAGTTAAGGAAGAACCCACGTAACGATTTTTAAATTTACCTTACATAGTCACTAGCGCCATCATCGGTAGAGACTGAACATTAATAGTTTGGAAGAAAAGGCGTCAAGCGTCACGATACTGTAATTTTTGTGCAATATGCGAAATACCGTACCGTACTGCATACTTTGTCACTATTAAAATAAGAAATGTGCAGACTTAGGTTCTGAAAACTAAACTTATTAGAATTTAAGCAAGTTTCGTTTTAAGCAGAATTTCTCAAATATAAATGTTACAGCTGACATCTAGTGAAAGCCAACTCGATAATCCTCAACTTTGCTTATTCCTTGTTTTTCGCAGACATAAACGATAAAGATAAATATTCCGGTGTTCATTGCGGCAGGCAATTCCGCTTCAAAATATACCATTAGAGAAATAGAAAATGGGCAAGACCTCCAAGGATAAAAGGGATATATATTACCGGTTGGCAAAGGAAGAAGGCTGGCGCGCTCGCAGTGCATTTAAACTTCTTCAGATAGACGACGATTTTAAGATTTTAAATGGTAAATCAGACTATCTAATTAAAATAGCTACCACTTCATAATTGCTATTGTTTAAAAGGCGTAAAAAAAGCTGTCGATCTCTGTGCGGCACCTGGTAGTTGGAGCCAAGTTTTGAGTCGAAAATTAAGGTAATTGCTAATAAAATTTAAATATACCTCTTAGACAATATTCTATTTTCTTTCTACTTTTTTTAGAGTCGATGAAGAGGCTTCGGACGTGAAGATTGTTGCAGTGGATTTGCAAGCCATGGCACCTTTACCGGGCGTTACTCAAATCCAAGGCGATATTACACAATTGTCTACTGCACAGCAGATAATTGATCACTTTTCTGGAGAAAAAGCAGATTTGGTAGTCTGTGATGGAGCACCAGATGGTATGATCTTTCAACAGTTTTGAACTCGAGCGCTGATTATGCTTCATCTTAGTTACTGGACTGCATGACATCGATGAGTTTATCCAAGCTCAGCTGCTTCTTGCTGCCTTAAACATCACCACGCACGTTTTGCGACCGGCAGGAAACTTCGTAGCCAAGATATTTCGCGGAAAAGACGTTACATTGCTCTATTCTCAACTCCGCATTTTCTTTTCTCAAGTGACAATCGCAAAACCACGCAGTTCCCGTAATTCTAGCATAGAAGCGTTCGTCGTTTGCCAAGATTACCAGCCTCCAGAAGGTTACACGCCCAACATGTCCAATCCATTACTAGACCATAGTTACACTGACCTGAATTCGTTAGAAGGTCCCAACCGGATTATTGTTCCATTCCTCGCGTGCGGCGACCTTAGTGGCTACGACGCGGACAAAACCTACTCTTTAAACGTAATTCAAAGAAAAGGCACCTACAATTCTTTCTTACTTTCCTTCCTTCTTTAGGCTTCTACCGAGGACTACAAATACAAAGCTCCTACACAAAGTCCCATTAATCCGCCATATCAAGAGGCAGTGGCTTTAAGGAAACAAGATTTACTAGCCAAACCCAGTTCTCTAGTTCGCGACTTGGCAGAATTAGATATGGGCGATTAGACCAAAGGGAAGCACTTTTACAAGCCGCAATATTATAAATGTTGGAGTAAAAACTGTTATAAACTTAATCTGAATCGGATCCGGAAGCATTAAACACTGACATTAAGTTTCGAGGACTTACTGGTTTGCGTGGCCTTCTCACTCGCTCTAAAATATCATCTTCTCCTTCCAATTCCTTTCGAACCCGAGCACTCCTTTCAAGCAATAAACGCGACTCTTCCGCATCAACATCTCGGTTCAAAAAGCGCCTGGCCGAGGCAAGGCGAGGCGTTAGTGGCAATGGCGAGTCACTATAGGTCAAAGCTGTGATTCTGTTTTGCTATATCAAGTATTCGTACCTTGTTCGAAGACTTCGGCTTAAGACACTTGGTGGTCTATGTATGGGAGACTCGCTCCGATGGCTTAATTCATGCAAATTATGGCTGTGGAGAAACGACGCAGGACGGCTTTCTAACGTGTCGTCAGGCAGCGGAGCTCCCAAGGTACTGTTGTGAGAATGCTCAAATACCTCATCTAAAATGACCCGCCGCAAAGTTGAAAAATTAAAAATAATAATAATAATAAAACAGAAATAAATAAAAATAATCAAAACAATAATTTAACAATAATTAAAAATATAATTAAAAATAAAAACGACATAATAATAAAATAATTGAATAAAAAAAAAAAAAAAACGACATAATTAAAACAAATTGAAAAATAAGAAAAACGAAGAAAAGGAAAAAATACCATCCGAAAACGTATCCCAGTCCATCGGAGGCTTGTATGTTGTAGGCGTGCCTATGGTTGCAGTATTATCGCTGGTTTTTTCTCGACCCAGGAAATAGGCCAATGGGTAGCAAAGCAAACTCCAGAGTGTGCTTAACCAACTTCGTACGAATCGGAACGACTGTTCAAAAGTGTTTCTCACTGAGCAGAATAATTGCTGTCTTCGGCGACGACTGGCGTACAATGCGACGAAAGGATGTGCTAAAAGAGACTCGGCTGACGGTCGAAGAATTGGATCCCTCGTTAGCATCAATTCTAGGACCTCCTTTAGCTCGCTGGACAGCCCTAAAATACAACACCAATGTATTATTGCTAAATTGATTTATTTGAAAATAATCGTACGTTTGCATAGAGGATCTGGGATTTGTCCTTGCCTTAACTCATGCCACAGCTCTCCTCCTGAGGGCACATCTAGATCGGAAGCAAGTTCTAAAAAAGTCATGCCCAAGCTAAAGATATCGGCAGCTTTGCTAAAGTGTCCCTGAAGACATTCTGAGGCCAAATATTTGGGGTCTCCTTCAATGACGTCTGAAGTATCGCCCTACTCAAAACAATGGTTTAAGTGTTGTATTCACTGTTAAGATAGGATTTACTTTCGACAGGTCAAAGACCAATCCAAAGTCTCCCAGTTTACACGTTCCATCAGTGGACAAGAAAATGTTGTCCGGCTTGATATCCATGTGTACTAGATTGTGTTTATGCAAGTGTTGGACGGCCTAGCAAGGGATAATAAAGCTATATAAGTATAAGGTGTAAATAAGGCAATATTTCATGATCTTTTACTAGGAGTAAATCCACCAAGTACTTCCACACGAGCGCTTCTGGAACATCATGATTGCTCTCCGAGAACTCGCTTAGGGTTTTTTGGCAAAGTTCTAGTTGTATATAGTAGTGATTTTGCTCTTCCCAAGCTTTATAAAACTGTACGCAATTGGGGTGCTTAGGCAGTTGCTCATGTTTCTTAACTTCTTCTAACTTTCTTTTCCTGTCATATTTACAAAATAGTGCGTTAAAGAAGGAACTTCTAGTAAGGAAATTAAGTCCTTACCTGTCTGATTTGCCTTTAAACTTCTCTCTGGACCGTTTAACGGCATACAGCTGTCCATCATCTTTACTTCTGACTCGATATACTTCTCCGAAAGATCCTGATCCAATCTTCGATTCTATTATGAAACACTGCTCAAAATAAGAGCCTTGATGAGACGAATCATAATGACTGGACAACAGTGCTGGAATGAGATAGAAAGTCTGATTTTGAATATACCAAGAATTGGGTTACCGTATACGGTACTTACAGCTGTCGGACTTGGAGGGTTTGAACGTCACCGGCTGGACTTTGGAGACTGAGGACGAAAGGCCTTGATTTAAAAAAACCCTGCTTGCTGACAGACATTTTATCGTGGGCTTTGGAGGCGGTCTGGACTTGGGAGTTTGCCTTTGCTGAAAAAGAAGTTATGAACGGTTAGAACCCATTTACTGAAACAACGTGTAAGTACAATTTGCTACTTTCTTGGTTGAAAAGGATTGCGGTTCAAAAACGGGCGTTGGTAACGGAGACTTTACAGCTGATGACGTTAGCATCCTTGGATTATGGCACATAAATCCCAACGAAAACTTACGGTAACATAAGATCCATTAGCATTCCCACACAAAGAAACCGAGCACACGCCATGTGCCCAAAATAAACAAAACTAGTAGAATAACAACATAGCGCCATCTATGCTGCAATATGCGAACGATAACATGCGCTAAAGTACGAAACCTGTCTGCGACACGACACGGAAAAGACGGAATGATACAATTTGAAAGCTAAGAATCATTTTAAACATTTTAAATGTTTTAACAGAAAGTGGATACTTTAAAACGCAAAAGCAACAAACGGGTTTCTGATTAGCTTTTTACCTACATGCCAATGCGAAGTTAATCTGAAACTTCCGCAGCGAAACTCAAATATCGTACCTAATAAAATGTAAACGTATACCACAATTCAATAAAATAAGTAGAGTACGTTTCGGTGTCGCGTTACCTTTTTATCTTTCTAGTTTGCTTGGTAATATGATCATACCAAAAAAAGGGTCGCTTGCAACAAATTACGTAAAGGGAGACAGAACATGTTCGCAACTGAAAACGATTACAATACAATTGTGCTGTGATGTAGCAACAAAATAATAAAGTTAGCTAAAAAGAAGGAAAAACGGGAAATGCACCGTGAAAGGTATCAAATCCAATGTCGCATGCTGTCACACAATATCCCGTTATACTGAAAGACACCACAGTTTTTTAACAAAGTTGTACCCTTTACCCAAATGTCGTCCCAAATTAAGTTAAAAGATGTTATAGTGAGAAGAGTCACCTACGACTTAAAAAAAGAAAAAATCGCTAAGAGAGAAACAGCTAGCAGGAAAGTTTGTTTCTTTTCATTGAGTGTGGTAGTCCATGTGAGTTAATCCGGTTGGAAGGATAACGCTCCCCGGAGTAACGTAGTCTCCAATCATTAGGTTATTGCTAACAGGGTAATGCGATGTAGCGCCCAGCACTAGTTGTTGAGTCTGGAGAGAAGACAAACCTATTAAAATGAACCGTATGAACCTTCCAACAACACTTACATTTCCTCCAAACGCTCCCGTCATTTGTGCTGCTCTAGGCAGTCGCGCCGGTCCCATAATGGTTGCTGCATTCAAGCCTCCTTGAGCATCTTCTCCAGAGCAAAATTCAATTATCAATTCCTTGTAATTATTTTTATCATACCGATACTCATGATGGTATTTCCCCCTATTCCAGTGTCCAGCGATACTTCGCCTAGACCATTTACGGAAAGTCCATTGACAAGGTTTACAGCTTTACAGGTATTATTAATGTATTAGAAACTATCGCTTTATTTACATTAAATACCTTGTCGGGCACCTTGAGCATCCAATTGTCCCCAATAAGCTTCGGAAGGCGATGTTGTACTCGTACCCGGAGGAGGCATGGGAGCTTGTCCGGTGTAACGGAAATACGGGTTCTTGAGATCCAATGTATTACTCGACGAGATTTCAGTGCCTTCTACCCTTAGCGATATCGTGACGTCGTAGCTTTGTCTACAATACAAGGAACACAATGTATATGAATATTTTGTCTTATTTCTACTTATAGTAGTTATTTTTACCTTTTGTTCGCAATAAGCTGTACGTCTCCTTTCAGCATTTGTCCTTGTTTGACAAAGACAGGCGCTTCTAGGAGGCATCGTACTTGGTACCAATGCGTCAATGGCTCGGTTGGGGCTGTGGACAGCCAAATTGTGGCTGCAGAGCCTAAGAAGGCTACGTCAAACCAAAAAGCAAGACCATGGACTAAACCCGTTTGGAGGGCATGGAATTCCAAGGGAATATCCATGTTATGGAGATCACTTTCAGGCGCTGTACCAAAGTCCACTACGTGACGGACGGATTTGGCCATGCATATTTGCATATCAAAGGTATCAACCACAGGTTGACGGAAGTATTCTTTAAGGGCAGCTACCCTAAGACCGCTTAGGTCAACTCCATGGAAGCTTTGCTGGTACCTGCACAAACATGAGCCAAATTTGTTTAAACTGTGTTATATATAATAAAATGGCAAACCTACCAGAAATTGGCTTTGTTAAACTGTTCCATGTACAGAGTTTCGTCAGTAAAAGGCGCGATATGCAAGTCACCTCGAGAAGGGAATATCTTGCCTTCTGGTTTGAGCCACTTTTTCGCGTGCAGAAAGGATTCCAACATTCTCTCGTTAAAAAGCATGTAACCCATAGGTTCTGATATTATGACGTCGACCTTTTCGGGTAGATCAATTTCTTCCACTTTGCCCGCAATGACTGTAATCCTGTCTTGCAATCGGTTTGCCTTCACTAACGCCTAGACAAGAGTAGAATTAAAAGATTCTGATCTAAGGAAAATGACAAATTTATTACTTCTGCGTGTTGAGCCATGGTACTTGCTTCCACTGCATATACTTTGGCAGCCCCAGCTTGGGCAGCAAAAAAAGAAAGAATACCAGACCCGGCACCTACGTCCAAGACGATCTTGTCTTTGAAATCCGACAAATTCGAGAGAATGGCTCGCTGGTAAGTGGAAGTTCTTATGTAATCTTGCATCATGTTTTGCTGCTGGGATAAATAGCCATAAAATTGGAAATACTGCATGGCAGATGAGTCGTCTGTTCGTTCTGTGAACACCGATTTCTCGCGGCCTGACTTTGCCTTCGTGATAAGGGAGGAAAACTTGCTGCATGCTAAATAAAGCCAGACACAATCAGTAACACGACACTGTAAAAGCAAGATTGGTATTGTTACCTGCTTCGTCCCCGAAGGTTAGTAAAATAGTTTCATGGTCTAGCTGGAAAAGATGCCCCCGCCGTCCTACTTTGGAGCTCTCACTACTGTGATTTATAGGAAATTCAAGGAGCTCTTTACCCGTTCCTAGGCAGAAAACAACACATAATATACATAATATTTCTATCACAAATGCCAGCAGAAAAAAACTGAATGTCAATTCCACGAAAACGTTACGCAATAAAATAAAAATCTTCTTTGTTTATAAAAATAAGTGATGCCAATTCGGTAATTAACTCTCATCCAATAATGTGAACAATTCAAAGTTAAGACCAGTTATTCCTTTGAAGCTAAAACCCCAAATTTGCAAGCTAGTTGGCATAATCGTTGTCACGTCGTATTTCGTCAACCCAACGACAAAAAAAGATAAGCCGCTTTCTTTTGGACGGCCGACAAGCACATGGCGCGGGAGCATAGGAGCTCTCGCAACCACTAAGGATTAAAGTCATGTAACTTATATAATTACCTGCTGTAAATGTCACACTTACGCCGTGAGGATCGTAACCCACATGTACAATAACAGGAGTATCATATTTTTTCGTTGTTATTAAATTATCTGAGACAGTGGAAACCTCCACACCGACAAAGGCGTCACCCGCCATTTTAGTTCTAATCGACGTAACAGATATCGAAGGACAAAGCCTTGCTTAGTTTCGATTTCAAACTAATCGATACCTTCTGTTTCGATATTTTGTTGAAAGCCAAAAAGTCTGACTCTAGAGAGAGCGGTCTGTACAAAGTCTTGTCCTAAGAAAATAGAAGGAAAAGGAGGTTCCCAACAGTAGCAGTACAGACAGTTGATTGGCTGATAGAATGCATAGTGTAGAGCAGACAGTTGATTGGTTGGAAGTTACGAATCGATGTAGTTGCTCAAACGTATCGACTATGCCGCAGTTGAAGGCTCAATAACAATATACTTTGAATAATATTACTCTGTGGTCTGACTCGTATGGTATTTGTCTGCATTCCCCGTACGGGCTCCGCTTTAGAGTATAAAACGTCCCCAGCCTAAGCGTCACTCTCTATATGGAGGCGTGGCTAAAACCTCGCTAGCCGTAACTCTTTTCACATTGGTTTGGTTCGAGGTTATGAACTGAGAACCGAATCCTGATTTTGAATTCAATTTTAAGCACCGATTTATGAATTTGTATATTTTATCTTATAACTATTCTTAATTCGTTAAAGGATTAGTCATTTTAATGTCTAATCCCGTTGGTTAAAACCAGAAAAACACATAAGCTCCATCAGAAGTTTTCTGTTATAAAATCGTGAAAATAGCATGTTTCGCATGAACTCCAAAACGTGTCTGGACAAGTTCAAGAGAACGGATTCACAAGTTTTTTTGCCCGCTGAACGGAAGTGCATCCTGAAGCACCCCTATATAAACGCCAGTTGCTTTCCAGCCAGCAGTCAGTGCACACGTGCTTTCTCTCCGGCGATGTTACTTAAGCTAGATCTGCTTCCGAACCTGACTTAAATTTAAAAGTCTCGGGGATGAGCTTAGGAGTAATGGTAGTAATACTTCAAATTTACATATGAAAGTTTTTTAATATTCACTATTTATCATCCAGGCAAGCGAATAGATGCCTATTTTCAAGTCAGACAACGATCGGTCGCAGGATTACTTAGGCACTTCCATGATATACATCAAAGGACAGCAAGGAGCAGACTAACATGCAGTTTGGTTTCTGTTACATTTTTAATTTTGTACACTTTTCCAAGGGTCACGCTTTAGAATGGTAGCTTCTTCCACATCAGGATTGGAGCGGACAAGAATGGATTCAGGCGGGTTTGAATTCAGACAAGAATCAATAGGTGGCAGATCTCAAGACCGCGGTTCAAGACTTCAAGATTCAAGGTCGCAAATTTCAAGAACTCGATATTCGATTTCATGAATTCTGCGGTCTCGAATCAATAGGTGGCAGATCTCAAGATCGCGGTATTCAAGACTTCAGAGGGGGCGGTTGCCTTAGAGCTGGGGGATCTTTGGCTATTCACTTTGAAAATATGGTGGGGTTTTTCAAAGTGTACAGGGGGTGGTTGCCTTAGAGCTGGGGGATCTTTGGCTATTCACTTTGAAAATATCGTGGGGTTTTTCAAAGTGTACAGGGGGTGGTTGCCTTAGAGCTGGGGGGATCTTTGGCTATTCACTTTTCGAGACTTCTAGTCGCTAAAGTGCGCCACATTGACCCGGGTGGTACCTGGAGAGACCCCTGCCCTCGAGCAGATAATACCTTGCCATCTGGCTTGGGGGGACCCATAGCCAAGCGAAGGTTAAATAATAAAATAAGCCTCCCCAAATTCATTAAATGAAACAACGCTTCATCTATTTTTTTTTCTATACTTTTATAACTTAAAGTTGTCAACGTATATAACTT
Organism: Lepidurus apus apus; assembly: GCA_022832285.1. Lineage (NCBI taxonomy): Eukaryota > Metazoa > Arthropoda > Branchiopoda > Notostraca > Triopsidae > Lepidurus > Lepidurus apus. Next base: position 1,014,469 of record JAGJRO010001033.1, on the reverse strand, counting down.
TAGATCAATTCTAAGTTGAATGTTCTAATTTTTCTCAGAACCAGCCAACCACCCAATATAAAAATTTATACCGCATCATGCAGTAGAAGTAGGTCCCAGAGGCAAATCCACGGATGTTGGAAGTGAGTGTCTTGTTTTATTTTATTTTCTTAATTGCCACTGATTATTTATGGATGCTATTCTATATTCTTCGTTATTGTTTTAAGTCACTGACGGAGGATGCGAAACGGCGAACGGAGCGATAAGAAACAACTACATCTACTTTTTGACCAATTGCGTCGCCACCTGGAAGACTTGAAAGAACCCGGAGGGATTCAAATGTGGGTGATGGGCTCACAATTCTAACAGTATAAAAATTATATGTTTTGCTTACCCCGGAATTCCTTGTTTGCTTATTTTACCAAAACGTTTCAGTTTGCTTATTTTACCAAAATATTGTCCAGAATGTAGAGGCATTTTTCGGGCCGATTATTGTTCAAATTAAGGCGAGTGAGGTGGGGTAGTTGACTTAGGGAATTTGTGAAGGTATCACGAATAGAAGGCTTGCCCTACGGGAAACTCTTCGTAATGCCACGAAAGTATATCACATGACTTTTCCGACAGCGACGCATCTATGATGTCAATAAAACACGGAATTTCAACTGGTTTGACGTTGACCGGTGCAGACCGATGATTAGTCGAAGGCTCGGTAGGTGGAGCCTCTCTCGTTTCCACCCAAGTTGGACCCCACGTGCCAATCTCGAAGTCGTTATTCGGATAATCTTCACTCGATAGCCTACAGGGTGATTGCGCTTCGGGAATGTCGATCTCTTTATTCGCAAGGGTGGAATGGTTACGACTCAAAGTCGTGGTGTTCAATGCACGCCAATGGCTTTCGTGTCTGTAGTGTGGAGCTATTTTTCATCGCCTGACATGTGGAATACGGGAAATATGGAATTTATTATGTTTGGGGGATGAAATATATAAAACTTATGAGCATCGGCATGTGTATTCTAAAAGAATTACTGGCAGCTACACTTTATGACAACACCTGCATACCCCTTTTCACACAACCTAACTATGCAAAACAGTATCACGCCAAAAAATTTACCTATCCACCCCTACATTTTAATTTTTGAGTATCATTTTTCCAAAATTCATCAACTAAATTTCTTCCACACTTCTTTTCGTTCTCTTTCCCCAATCTTTTCACCTATTTCTGTTCTTTATTATATCCTCTTATTCTCATTTCTCAATCTCCTCCATTGTTCTCATCAGAGACTTCTTTCTGACATTTAATTCCTCAGGCAAAGAACAAACTGCGCCAAGTTTATCGACACGCCGCATAATATCCCACATTCAAATCAGCCCGCTCCTACTATTTCAACTTCAGCCATCTGTTGACAAGAAGTTTACATTCACACTCCCAGCAGCGATTTGCCCAGTTTATTCAGTTACATCTGTCGTCTTGTGTTGATAACTGACTATCCCGATCACCTGAACGGTTTAGGGATGTCGAACGAAGACGAATTTATGCGAGTTCCTGTTTTGGATGTTCACTTGGATAATTACGTCAGAGTATTGCCTGTATTAACTTCAGCAATTTCTTCGGCGTCGTTTATAGCACTGGATTGTGTATGTACCGTAGTAACAAACTTGACGTGATCGTAAAAGTTTAACATTTTTCTTTTCTTATTTTGTTCTGTAGGAACTAAGTGGGTTGGGAAACCGCAGATTGTTGAACGCCAAAACCTTAGAGGAAAGATATACAGGCTTCGCCGAAGTAGTGCGCTCAAGGTCCATAATTTCCCTCGGGATCGCTTGTTTTACCTTGGAAGCAAATCAGGCCGAAAAATCTGGTTGGACATTCCAAGTAGAGACATTTAATCTCGTCGCCCTTTGTCAAGAAGAATATGTCGTTGAACCCCAGTCCTTGCAGTTCTTGGTTAAGCATGGTTTCGACTTCTATAAGCAATATTCATTGGGGATTCCTTACTACAGGGGCAACGATAAAGTATACAAAAGAATACATTCCTTGTTGCAATATAAATCAGCATAATTTGATAGGACCAAAAACAGAAAACTTGGAATCTAAGAGGACTTTTTAACCAAATCTTGAAAGCTAAGAAACCTGTTGTGCTGCACAACGGGCTCGTCGATCTCGTTTTTTTGTACCACAATTTATACGCCAATTTGCCAGCTACCCCGGAAATTTTAGCGGCGGATTTAAGCGATATATTCCCAGGCGGAATTTTTGACACAAAGTACATTACCGAATTCTCCTTTCGCTGGCCTGCTTCTTATTTGGAATACGTTTTCAGAAAATCGTAAGCTTATAAAACTCATCAAATGACTTGAAATGAAGTGTAATAATACGTCTTTTTGTAGGCAACTTTTGAATGCCAAACGAAAGAAGTCTAGCTTTTTGCATATTGTTTTACGTTACCCAGAGTGTGCTCTCATGTCAACGCTCGCAGATGTCTGGCCTTGTGGAGTTCCGGGTTGCAGCGAACAAACTCCGGCAATTTGCGACAGATACGCAGTAAGTTTTGATAGCAGTTTTAACGCATAATTCGTCTGAAATTTGCGGTTTAGAATCACGGATTTTGCTCTGCTGACGCGTGCAAACTCTCCCACGATATAAATTTCATACTTCAGCGGGAAAGCACTACCTTGACTCATCAACAAAAACGGCGAAGAAAAAAACTCAAGGCTGACCCGGATTTAGAGTCGCTAGATTTGGGCAGCAATGGGCTGTCTAAGTCGGAAATTACAACTGCCGAGATGGAGAACGAAAGCGTAACGTTCAAGCAAGGGAATAATATATCAACTCATCGAGCCGGGCAAGATGCTTTTATGACAGGCTACACCTTTGCCTGTTTGGTCGCCCATCACCTAAAAGCCAAAGAAAGCCACACGGAAAGCACATGGAGGCAAGCAGCTGAAGAGTGGCGGAATAAGGTGGCCTTAACAGGGAAAGATTATCCTTTTCTAATACAAAAGAGTCAATTTGCCAAGCAATCGGCGCAGCATACGGAAAAATGGGCCAAAATGAACCCCACAAGACTCTAGTGTGTTGAAGATACACTTAATTATTGCCCCAATAATTGCCATATCGTTTTTCCTAATAAATTGTTGGTTTGATAACAAGCTCTGCACATTTCCGGTTTCCGTCCTTGCTGGGAACCTCCAGCTTTTGCTGCCTCCCCAGATCCCAGTCGATGCTCGTTCGTTCAGTTGACAAATTCTCACAAAATGTACGTGCTACTGTTGCTCATAACTTTTTGCGAAGCAAACGACCTGTTTTATTTACAAGAAGCAGTGGAAAGTCACACAGATAAATTATCGTCCCTCGTGCCTTACCAAGCGAGAACGGATAGAGTGTACCGCTGGTTCGAAGACAATCGGCAAGCAATAGACGACGTAATAAACTGGTACGACACTCATTCCCAAAGCAACGATGTGACTGAAAGATTACAAACTTTGGAAAGTCGCTTGTCAAAAACTGAAGAACGACTATATTATACTAATCAAGTCGAGGATAGCGAAGAACTCCGAGCTCTTGAGAGGGATGAAGCAATCGAAGAACGATTAAATACCATTGGCCAAGTGCAGAACGAACTTAAAGTCTTCGACAAAAAGCTGGGAAGACTTGAAAACACGTATAACAGCTTGGCTTACCAAGAGAAAATTACGGCAATAGAGAAAAAGCTTATTGGGTTAGAAAAGCTGCTAGAAAAGCACGACGAGTTCCTAGAAGGATCCGGGTCTGGTTTCTTGCCAACGAACCTGAAAGAGCGCACCGATTCGCAGATTGAAGATCGCCTCGAAGCCCGTTTAAAAACGTTTACTGATATCTACCAACTCAACAAGGATATGCTAATCAAATATATGCAAAACAAGCTAGCAGAGGCAATTGCAGCCCAACATGCTGAACTCAACTCGTATGTTGACAATCAAACGACTAAACTAAAGGAACAAATGGATCAAATGCTTCAGCAATCCTTAAAAACAGCGAATGACTTTCGGCAAGAAATACTGCAGACAACAGCAAATCACAGCACGGTCATCAAGAACATTAAGCAAGATACAATTAGGCAAACCAACATTCTACAAGCTAAACAGGATCAACTTAGCATACTCATTACAAACCACTCCGCTGAGCTAAGGTAATTGTTACGTTTCATTCTAATAGCTGATAAATCTAAGAGACGGATTTTAGAAAATTACGGACTGATGTTCCATTGCTGGAAGAAAACTTGAAAGGTTCTCAGAGTCGAATGGAAAGTATTTATCGCAACTTGACCAGCGATATCAAGTACTATAAAATATGTATTTTATACACACGGATTAAAATTGATTTTTCACTGGCAGTAAGCTTGCATTATTAGCGGCCTCAAACACGGATTGGAAGCCTATAATTCCGCCTGCGATTCCCTATCCGTCACCACAACCGCTGCGACTTCTATTAGAAAAGACAACTCCCAAGATACCTTACTGGAAAATAACCAAGCCGACACCGTTTGCGTTTCTCGGAACAAAACCAACTCCATCGATAAGAGACGTAATGCGTCCGTATTTTAACAAACCACAGATTCCTTAATAATCGTAGCTATACGGTGCCATCGCGGTTCTCTCTTTTTAACTCTCAATTGAACTTTGTAGAATTAACCGGTTAGAGGGAAAATAAATATTCACGTATTTTTCTGTTTGAAAACAACTTATTTTCACCATCTGGGGATTTCTATAGCATAATACAGCGTGTTCTTTAGGTAGTAGGTTTAATTCTGTATACCAACCACATGGCATATCTACGTCCGGGAGAAAGTGGATCTTGTCTTCCCGATTCTCGATGCCCATGACGGGCATCCTACTTTCCTTTCATGTTTCATGTGCAGGAAGATCCGTCTCTAACTTCACCGCTGCATAATAACAGCGGCGTGATGGACCTGTATGAGATACAGGCCACCTGCACATCAGTGAGCTGCTCTTTATTTACCATAGCAAATATTTGAATGCTCTAACCCAGGTGGGTAAGGTAGCCAACTCTCGCTAAAGGGGTTCCTTAAAACTATGTCTCGTGTTTCTTTTTCGCACATCCGGCTCTCGCATGGTGGCGAGCTTCGGTGTCTGTGACTGTGCAAGGACGAGAAATCTCGGTCACTAGGATCAAGGACGCCTTGCCTAGATTGGACCTTTTTGCAAAAACATCTGGAAAACCACATGGCACACCCTAAGAAAGCCAACTGGTGGGTAAGAGACGTTAATATTCAAACTCAGCTCGGCGGAATCGTGCTGACCTATACCAATATGTGTCATTTCTAATGGCATCCCGGACACTCGAATCTTTTTAAACGTTTTATAGCCATTGATTCGTTAAAGCATTCTTGCGGGCCATCGACCTGCATAACTTCTCTTTTTTCTTTTCTCCTTATCTTTCTTTTCTCTTCTATACTATAATGTTTAGGTCTGCTGGAGCTCTCCAGGCACGCTGTCGGCCAATTCACTTTGCATTCTTGGGAGAGCATCAAGAAGGTGAAAATAAAGAAGACTGCCTTGAAGAAGGCCGCGTACCCATGTCCGGTCTCTGGGCTTCGTGACGTCAATACTGAACTACATCTTGTGCAAAGCGAGTTTCAGGTAAGTAAGGCGCCCGGATCTAGTGTAGGATTGGTTCAGGAGTGCCACGAGGTGCATAACACGAAGCAGAAAGCTGGTCCTAACGTCTTTTCCCGTGGTAAAGGAGAGCGGGAAGAAAATGGGATGAATGGAGCGCAATTTGGATAAGACGAAGAGAAGGTGGGAATAAGACACGACTGTTTAGAAAACAAGAAACGGGGAAAAAAATGCCCATAGACTTAGGTAAAAGCCGCGGACCCCATCGCGAAGGTGTGTAATTGCCTGAAAGAGTTCCGTGTGTGAAGACGTATGCTATTGTGCTCCTTCTCTGGACTAAAACCGCAAAACCCAATAAGTGACATGGGACAGTGTTGGACCACACAGTGCAACCTTAGACGAAGAAAACTTGACCTGACACCTTCGGCATAACTGCTGCGACGATTCACAATGACTGCAGAAACTGGACATTTGACGACCAACGCCTCCGGACGAAAGTCTTTTTACCAGACCTTATTTTATATCGTTACACATGATAACTTGGTCGGTGGGATTTTCGTCCGTTTGCGTAGTCTGACCCAAAACGACTTTACGAGCACCATTTATTGCCGCGGAGGACAAAGGAGGGACTGCCTTTCTTGACCTGCGGACTGAAAACTCGATACGAGGTAAAGTTGTTTGCCCCTTCTCAATTTGCTTCGCTTCCCTAGGGAGCAAACACAGCACACTACTAGTCTGGTAGAAGCACTTACTCTTGACGACGCAGAGGGTAAGACTCAGCCTATGACAGTGGTGCTCATGGGGGGGGGGTCGTGAGGAGTAACTCTTGGCCATGTTCTTGGGGGGGGGGAGGAATTGAAGGGAATCCCCCCCCTCGAAATGTTGGAGGGGGAATTTGTAGGGGTTGGAGGGGTGAACTCCTCTTGGGCCTGGGGGGGTGAGCGCCTCTGGCCTATGACAAGTTCTGGGAAATCCGTTCGTCAGAAACCTTCAAACCAACGTTGAAGCAGTCGCATAGTGGAGCTTTTTGAAGCAGATAAAATACGTCAACTTTCAAACTTTACTGTAGTCAATGTATAATACGCGTAAGCGTAGTCGGTCAGAGAGTAGTGAGACTCATCTGCACAAATTAGGGGATCAGGTATCAGTCCTGGTTCACAGCAAGCGCGACGAGAGTTTTTTAGCTCTGGTAGGTGAAACGGGGTTGTGGTTGCCATCGGGAGAAGTTTTGTTCAGACAAACTTGGCAGAACGCAGCTTCCAAGTGCGTCCTACCGGTAAGTGAAAAACGAAACAATCTTAAAAATCGAGCTTATTAAGACTACTCAAAATTTATATATATTATAATCACGCAGTTTTTCGCTCGACCAATTCAAGTGAATCGCTTCATTCGCCTTAATCGAGTCTGGAGCTCCAATTTGAAACATTTCATCTCGCATGCCATTTTCATCGTGGATGTGGTTCGCGAAGTGAAAGACGCCGTTAAGGTATAATTCTTGGTGCAATTTTCAGTTTCTGTAATTCTTGTTTTGGTGCTTCCAGCTGATAAACGGTGCCAAGTGGATGTCTTTGGAAGCCTTGATTGAGGAGAATACGAATAACACCAGCTTGCGAACATCCAAACTATTAGAGATAGTGCGGCATTACGAAGACCTAAAGGAAGAAACTTTGGGGAGGATTCCTTACTTTGGTACCCTTTTGCATGAAATAGGTCCCTTGGATGAGGAGGACGGTTCTATTTCTGCTAAAGAACTGCTTCAAGCACAATTGCTAGGGCAATCTGGTAGCAAGGAGAAATCTACCCAATCAGAACAAGGTATCATTCTTCTCTCTCGAATGAAAATTCAACAGCTTTATATGTAGGAAACGAAGAAGGAACAGAAATGGCAGAGTACAAACTGGCTACGCACTCCGTACGTGTGAAAAGTTCGGGGACGATTACCGATGTGTCTACTTTGTTTGATTTAGAAGGTAACTCTTAACACGCCGTCAGCGTTTATTAATGAGCATCCTTAATATCAGATGAAGGCGCAGCTACGCAGTCTGCTTTGAAAGCTGCAGAAGAAACCGGAGAAGCGGGTTTAGAAAAAACAGTTCCTCGAGGAAGCTTCGATCCGTCTGCTATGGGTAACCAAATGTTGACAGCTTTACGTTACTTCAGACAAGCAACGGAAGATAAACCGACATACAGCTGGGGAAAAGTAAGTGTGTAGCTTCATCAAATGAGGTGTAGTTTTCCTAACGGCTTTTCAGGTCATTAACAATTTCCTAATCTATTTTTCATTGTAAATTAGGTAGATATGGCAAACTTGGGAAAGTATATGGTTAGTCTTTGTCGGAATGTGACAGAAATCTTTGCTAAGGAGCCTCGACTTGTTCGCTTGTCCGCCCCCACATACATTTTCGGTAGGGTAGTTCGTCGAGCTCATTGTGGAATGAAAAGAATTGCTAAAATGAAGAAATAATTGCAGGAGATTTCCATGGGAATTACAAAGACCTCGCATACTTTGAAAAGGCTTTGTGGAAAATGGGGCCTATTCTGACGCCAGCATCTTTCCTGTTTCTGGGCGATTATGTAGATAGGGGTCCTCATGGCGTAGAATTGGTAGCGGACTTGTTTTCTCAAAAGTTACTTTGCCCCGAGAAAGTTATTTTGCTTCGCGGTAATCACGAAACGAGACGGACCCAGCTACACTATGGTTTCAAGGCGTAAGTGTTCCACAATCCGAGAAAGTTTAGGTTAATTCAATATTGATTTAAGGGAATGCTTGACCAAGTTTGGAAACTTGGGAGAGGTTGTTTGGGAGGCAATTAATGACGCGTTTGATTGTCTTCCTCTGGCAGCGGTTGTTGATGGGAAAGTATTCTTTGTTAAGTTATTCCGTATATGCACTGTAAAGCTAAAAATTTGGTGATTAGATATTTTGCGCGCACGGCGGAATTGCTCCGCCGGATGTTGGAGGATTAAATTTGGAAGAATATGAGAAGATACCTGTTCCTTTACCGGAACCTGAGCAGGAAAGCAAGCTAGCGTGGGAGGTCATGTGGTGCGATCCGGCGGAGTAAGCGCGTCAAAATCAATATCGAGAAAATTTTTCAGTAATTGTATGTTTCGTGAATAGTGATGGCGATATTGAGGAGAAGAAGAAAGAACTGAAGGAAAACGAAGGCTTTGCCGTTAATGAAAAGCGCAATACGGGACATGTGTTTAGTCCGAAAGCTCTGGAGCAGTTTTTGGCCACGAATAAACTTTCGTATGTGGTCCGAGCCCACGAAGAGAAGCAGGCCGGGTTTCAGGTTGAGCAGAACGCAAAATTGCTTACAGTCTTTTCGTCGTCGAATTATGGTGGGCGGAATAACGAAGCTGCCTGCATTTTGGCCGATCATGGGAAGCTGCGGATTATTCGACTTGACTCTCGTTAGTTTATCGTTGTCTTTTGTCAAAAATAAACTCTTCCCTATGAAGCGCTTGGGTCACTAGAACGGTCCTTTTTATTACTCCATTATCGAAAGCAATTTAGGGCAGGGCTTTTTCCAAATTCCCAAGCGACACCTAGTGGAGCTTTTAGTAACTAAGGATCCGCCATTGTACCCACCCAGTCCGGCACTTGCCATAAGACTTTCTGTTATTTTTTCCCTGTTTTTCTCACTAACTACGGCTTTAAATTTCACGTGTGCGGTACTGTTGTGTTTCTTTATGCAAAATCTTGTCCAGAAAAGCTTGGTAAAGAGAGCCAAGAGCCCCATGTATCTTTTCATAGACCACCCACTGAACCGAAGTTACTGAAGCAGTTTGCGTTGAGAATAAGGAGAGACATTGGACCAAGTTTTAGAGTAAGCAGATACAATACAAAATCGTAACTATATTTCAAATTAAGGAATTTTCCTACGTACTTAGTTAACCAAAAAGACCGTAATTTGCTCAAAACATTATAATCCGGAGGACTTTTACAGCTACAAGTAGAACCCTAAGTCTGGAATACGGCTATTGCGGCCAGGTGTCTTACCTTCAACTTTTATTTTTACGTCTGAGAAGAGAAATATTCGTGCATGAGTTCTTCTGTAATCTGGGACAGCTTTTCTATATACATTTTGACCACTTTTGGTTGTTGTTCTCACTCATAACACGGAGTAAAAGCGAGAAACTAAACTATGGGGGCTTACGGACTTTCTACGGAATGGTGGGTACAATGGCGGATTCTTAGTTCCTCGGAGCTACACTAGGTGTCACTCGGGAATTTGGAAAAAGGTCTAATAGACCTTTTGAGGATGGCAAGGATGGCTCTGTGTGATGGCAAGGCTCTGTGTGCGTTGAAAAATTTACGATTGCGTGGTAACGGAAATTCAAACAGTTGATACACGTCTGTCTTTCGTTAGGAATTCAAGTAGTTTATACGTGCTTCGTCCATGCATACAAAACTTCGTTTTTCGAACAAAGGCCTTCGCCACGTGCGATAAGCACATAAGTAAATCAGTTTTTTTTTCCATAATAAGAAGTACCTATACTTCCATGAGACTCGTTAAAACTAATTATCGCGAAACGGAGATTTTTTTCGTATAACGTTAAATACGAGAACAAATTCTTTGCATACCACTTAATAAACTATTGCCAAAACTAATCATTGCATAATTAATTGCTGGAAGATTTACTATTAATGATTTACTGTTACTGAGTTAATGTGTAAAATTAAGGATGCCATTTACAGTGATGGCATATATGCCATCTGCAGGTCCTGTAAATGATTAAAGTACTGCTTGTCATTTGCGTGTAGTTTTCTGTACATAAGTTTATCTTCAGTTCAGTTAGTGTTGTCGGTCTCTGCAATTTCGTCATTTTGAGGAACAGGTGGGTCATATCTCTTTGCTTGTGTAACACGCATTTTTAAAATACAAATATGAAGTTTCTAAAATTGCACGCGTTCTAGACAGGATTATAGGCTTACATGCACATGGGTCGCCGAAAGCTTTGTAGCGAAGCCAAAGCGAAATAAATGTTTACATTCACTTAAGAACTTGGAAGTTGTATGACAGGACGGTTTATTCTACGAAACAAAGCAGAAACTTTTGAGTGTTGCAAGTACTGACAGGGGCTTGCTTGGAACTTACAATAAAGTACCTGCAGCTGCTATACGAATCCGTTTAAACTTACTTAGGTAAATATTAACCCAGGGTGACTTTTCGGCATATTAACGTATACATAGTTGTATGTTCTTGTGTTGCTTCTGCGTCGTAATGTTTTATTTCAGGAGGCAATTTATTTACAAACTGTCCAACTTGGGTCGTAACTATGTGGACCAAGTTTGACAAGAAAATAATCCAGGTCAACAAGAAGTACCCAACGAAATGAACAAGCCAACCTATAGTCAATTAATTAAACTCCTTCCTTGCTTAAATGACTTTCAAATAAGTAATATGATCCGGCTTTGCTACAGTACTTCGACACTGTTTTTGCCTTTTATCGTACTAAATCCTCTCATTTTTCCTTGAACTCTTCCAAGAGGGTTATTCTCGTCATGATAGATGTAACCACAGGAGCTCGAGTTTTTCTATTCGACCTGCATTAAATATACGTTAACTGAATTCTCTGAGTTGAGCGAGATTCGGCCACCATGATAGGCAATAAGCAGTAATTTAAGTAAAGCCCTAAAAGCCTTTTTATTAGTTTATTGATCTCGCCGTACCGATAGTGTTGCTATAGTATTGCTGCATATAAAAATGTGACGGTTTCAAAGGTAACGTACGGGAAGAGACCAGACCTATAAACAATGATCTGTCTTCATCAAAATTATTAGTTGTAACATGTATGCCTCTTTTTCTAATTCATTTGGCGCATTCACTTTCGTCTCCGGAAATATCCTTACAGATAAAGTGAAAAAGCATCAAGGGCGGGAACATTTCCAGCTGTTCTAGACAGTGTTACCATTGCCATTAGAGGCGTGTAGAGCGAACAACAATAAGAGAAAAGAGGCAGAAAACTGAACCGAGCACCCACAATCCTTTTGTTTTCGGGAGCGCGGGTTCTTTCTGTTCATCCTCCGACGAACATAAGGCAGTAAATTTAACGCAAACTGTCAGGCTTACCCCGCGACAGCACCGTGTAAAACTGTAGCTTGTATCGGACGCTGTGTCCCGATTTTCATTACAGTTCAGGAATTTAAAACTCGCAGTTACACCCTTCACTGGCTGTAGCAATGGCCTGCAAGCTGTTTGTAAGGCCAATCGTCTCTTTGTAGAATTGAGAACCAAGAGTGTTATACCCATGCGTACAAAAAAAGCGAGCACGATTTTACTTTGTTCGGGGCTGCTTTTGAATACGAATGCTAATTACGCGCTAGGAAAAGAGCTTCACTTCGCTGGAAAAGTTGCTGGAATATATCCCCCAGCATCAAGTATTCGGAACTTGAAACCCATTTATCCGGCCGATGGTCCTGCACCAAACGTGCAAGCCCTCTTCTTTTTTCTCCTCACTTGGTGAAGTAAAAGGCTTTTTTTCATATATCTACACACTTGTGATCTGATTTATTTGAAGACACGGAACTGCTGCGCAACTCTCTTCGTGTAACTCGTTAAGGTCTCATGTGACTTGTTTGGTTAAAAGGGTTGGCTTTTGATAGCCTAGTCAAAAGATGCTTCGCTAGCATACAATACATCACTAACTCTCCACCAAACCCATCGTCATTATTAGGGCCTCATCGTCACGTAAGATTGGGATGGTTTTGAACAAGAAAATGATGTTGTGAAGCGGTTGGTTTGCTATGCACTTGACCACCCTGGCTACAAATCATCGTGTGGGCTTCTTCGACCCCGTCAATTGTTGCCTCAACAAACATCATCCAAGATCGCAAAGCAGCGCTATTCGGATACATATTATGTAGACTCCCGCTTCCCTCCTTGACGACTATGACTGCATGTGTACAGTACCATTGCTTCACCCGTACTTTGCACCTTCATGAAACTGTTTTGTAGGTAAAAATGTATTACAAAACTTCTACGCGTATGAAAAGATTGACTATATTTTTTTTCTCCCGTTATTGACAATGTTGCAGGCGCAAGTAATTCGAGAGAACCTTCTGGTCAATGCTTCGTTAAGGTAACAAGGAGTTAGTGTCAAATGCAGCTTATTTCTCCATCATGTTGTACTTAACAACACACGACGAAGAACTTTCGGATGTGGCATCATTTTCTGCATGTTAGATCTTCCGTCGTAGAACAGAGAGAAAGTAAGTCACCCAAGGCAAGAAGAAATGGTGGCGCGAGAGAAGTTAAAAGGCGGAAAGAGATTCCACTTCTTTGGTTTGTTTGCTAGCTATATCTTTGGCCAGGTTCCCCTTTTTAGGAATCGTCTCCTGTAGTGTGCTTCATTAATCGAGTTATCACCCCCTGATATCCCCGTTTGTGTGTGTGTGTTCAGCCTCCGGGATTGCTTCGCCTCACATTGCTTTATGGTGACTTACAGCCATTTTGACGAAATAGAGCAGATTCATAGACGGAGCTAAGGTGCATAAGATAGAGCTAGCTCGGAGATAAAATCTGGAAGGAAAAGGCAAACTGTTCGCAACTTGTCCCTAGATTTTATTTGCCCCATGCTTTCTTGTTGTAGTAGCCGCGCTCAAATATCGGTAAATCTTAAAGATCTGCTACCCCATTCTGTCGGCCGGAAAAGACGCTGTGTCACGTGTTAGTAACGGATGACATACTGAAGTTCGTAGGATATAAGATTTAACCTCATGGCAGGACGAGTAATAATGAAATAAAGGAAGATTAATATGTTGGTCGCTGATATTGTATTGCATTTCACGCGTATATGCCTTGGGCATATAGGCCTATCCATATCCAGACACAGGACCCCAGTCTTGAAAAAAGGGTTTTAGGAAATGAAAAACCTTGACTCACCCAAAAAGAGATTTGTAATGATTGCGTGGAACTGACGTCGGTGTCATTTAATTAGCAAAACTCTTATATGTTCGGATCTTTAGCTGAGGCAATCTTTGTCGAGAATGTATGAAAGTGTTGATACATATACCTCTGGCCTTTTTCGTATTCTACACGTGTGGAACTTATCGAAAGCAGTATAAAATGAAATAGTTTCGGTTTCTTTGGTCATGCCAAGTTTGCGTTTACTTCCCTAAATTGGTAGCACTCTGCCGAGTTTTCTAAATTTTTCAGAGTGTTTTCCTTCATTCGGGACTGTGAAAAACGCGAGTTCAATTGCAGCCACTTGGGTTTTACGCCTGCCCTCGCTTTCAACCAAAAATGTCAAGGCAAGCGAGGATTGCGCTTCGAAGTAATACCGTAGGCTAACTATTGCCATTGCGAAAGCTTTGCGAGTTACTGTGAAACGGGAAAACAAATAACTAAGCTAGAAACTCGTCATATTGGCATCACTTCGACAAATCGTAACGACAATTTAGTGTCACTAAGCAGGCTATGACTTCAGAATTTACCATACTCCCGGTATTTCTTAACCTATACGACTACGAGTTGCTAAAACTAACTTTCGTGCTAAAAGGTGTTTTAAGAAAGAACTTCACAATCCAGCATCAAAGCTTGGAATTTAGTAATGTATAGGAATGCAACAAGTAGATTAATTAGCCACTTTTTAGGGGTGGCCTGATGCAGTCGCATTGCAGGGTACATTGAAAATTCCTTGGAACATTTTTTGGGTTAAAAATCTGGCTGACGAGAATGCGGGAGAGATAGACAGAGAGAGAAACAAGATTTTCTGTAAATTAATTTTAAGCAAATAAACGTCATTTGTTCTCAGCCTTGTGTCCCCGGAGGCTAAGATTTGCGGTCGATAAGGAAGTGTGTGAGCAATCTTTCAGGTATATTATACGTTACGCCGCAAATGAATTTCTCGCCCAAAGGAAAATAAAAAAAATATGGTGCAGGAGGGCACTTAGGCTGCTTGTAAAAGCTTTGAACGCAATGTTAAGCCGACATGATTACCTTTACCTGTTGTCTTGTTTGTGTCATTCGTTTCCACAAACCTTCGATGCTTAGGATGCTATGTGATGAGAAGCAATCCGGACGGATTTGGGTTTAATGAAAAGCAGATCAGCAAACAGAGACCCTGGTGCACGTGCTGATCCATGAAACCCTGGCATTACTTGATGTCGACAAACACAGCGAGTAATGCTTTATTTTGTGTACGTCTATATTTTGTTATTATTATTTTTCACGCTGGCAACCTGTTGCAGGCTTCAGTTTGTGCAACCTTTGAAGCCGTAGCCCCTTAAAGGGTTCTCCTCAAACACAATTAAGCATAAGGGTAGCCCGATCTTTCTTTGATTCAGCCTTTTTCGATTCGTTAGCTTAGCCATTCAGGTTTCCTAGATTGGGGGAACAAAAATACTATATTTTTCGCTTGGTTAGGATGGAAAAAGTGTTTATGCTATACCGCTCTTCTATGCTACCACTGAATAGGAAAAAATTAATGATAAAATAAGTAAAATAAATACTCGCTTGGCGCAGAGTTAGATTCATTTATTGGCAAAACAAGCAACAACGTGTAGGGTTCACATGACAGAAAGCTCGGGGGATAATTTTCTTCGCCATCCCCCGGATGGCAAATAAAGCTGGAATCTTACATACTGTAAATATGACCAATTTTGTAATGTTGTCTTTTATATAATTCTCGGATTTCAAAAGCCTGTACAGAACGTAGCACATATTGTAAGGGAAGGGTTTTTTTCCTTTTTGGTTTCTGGATTTGTCAGGCTTATAAGTACAGAACCTTACTGTGTAGTATGAAGGAAGGAGAGCAAGATGGAGGAGGTTATTTTGATGTAGCGTAAAATGATTTTAGGTAACCGTTAACCCCACAGTCCCTTTAAGTTGTTCCACCCCGTTTCACGCTTCCGAGTCCAGTCGTGACCTGTAGAGAGCAAGGGGGAGTATAACTTGAGAGGTTTGGGAATCTTCTTAATTTTTATGTAACCACCTTTGGCCATGTTGGCCAATTCGCGTTTTCCCCACACGCCCCTCAGGTTAGACCATTCTCTCTTCATGTCTTCTTTGTTGTCCGCTGCTCCAGCAGGAATGGAGTGGACCATCCATTCGTCCGTGGCTGTCATCGGCAGCGTTCTTTTGCCCCAAACACCTTGTAATTTGTTCCAGTTGCGTTTACCCCACATGTTTTGCAAACTATGCCATTCGCGTTTGGGAAAAACTGGCATAGTCGTATCATCGGTCAAGCCGTCGTCGCTGTTTTCTTCCACCAAATTCTCGTCCCCTAAGCTTCGCTTGCCCCACATATTTTGCAATTTGTTCCAATCGCCTCGCTTGCCCCACGCTGGTCCCAAATCGTTCCAACCGCGCTTGAAAGCCATATTCTGTGAAAGTCTCGGTTAAAAACGTAGGCACTAATAATTAAGAAGCGATGCTCCCCCGCGCTTACGTCGTTATCGTTCACGTAGAGTTCCATAGGTAATTTAGTGTCGGGTTCAACGTGTTCATCCAACGTGTCTTGGGTTTGACCGTGTGAAGTTGCGAGGAAGACCAAAGTCACACAGAGGTGGACAAGGACCAGACGGATCAAACTCATCATGTTATTCTTTCCCAACCATAAACAAAAAAAGGAGAAAAACACGGTCATTTTATCTAGCTTGACTTCACTCGACTTTTCCATTTAGCGCTTACGGAGGCAGAAAGGAAAACGTAGTTATGTCGGCATGGCCACGGCCTTTGCATCTAATATAACCTTTAGTTGTTATTTATAATATTCGATAATGTAAGCACAATTGCATGTCCAAGGTGCCGAGGGGGAAAAAATACGTAATAGTATGTCCGATTCTTTTGACCGAATTCCCGCGGCGTTTCTGATGGAGCCGTCCACTTCCCTACATGACATCTCATCAAAGCAATTTTCTCCGAGACATTCTGACTATATATAACCGGAGGAAAACTTACGGTGGCCAAAACTGAAAGCACTTGATTTCTGAGGCACAGTTTTCAACGTGACATCAATCAACATGAAAAGAACGGACCTGACACGAGAGTAATTGCAGCGAAATACGGGGTTTTCTTACCTTTGTTTTGCCAAAAGTCGAAATTAAGTGCCTGAAGTTTGCTGCTGTAAATCACGAGCGACACACCGACCCAGACTAAAGACGGAAGCACAGACTCTGCTTCGCTCGGTCCATGGCAAGTGACCTTATATACTTGATCAGGGTGGTGACGTCACGAAAAGCAGGTCACTCGGAAGAATAAGCGCAGGTTTGCTGCCATTTCCCGTGATCTCTCCCATTGCTGCGTTTTTCATAATGCAACAAGCGTGGGTGCATTGTAGACACGTAAACTAAGGGGAATGAAGCAACTCTTATTTAACAGCAGAATAGAGAAAAGCAAAAGAGGTACACAAAGGAAAAAAAAAATCTACTAATAACGGCTGCTGGCTCACAAGCGCTGGAGTATGTGACACTGGAAAGTTTGAGCTAAAACTATAAGCCTTCCTCCCCTTCGTGGTTATAAGTATTCCAGACAGGTACTTGCATAAGAACAGTGCAAGAGAGAAAAAAGGAGTTTAATTTGTCGCATCATTTTTTAAACAAAAGACGAGAAAAAATTAACGCAAACAACAAAATTCTTCATTTTATCGCCCGGAAATCGATTACTATTCTTGGAACGGAAAAACTTCGAAGAATTAAAAATGAAGTGCGTCAAGATTTTCGGCATAACTTGCATAACGTTTACATACTTTCTTATCAATTAGGAAAGTTTTTCGAAAAAGTGGAGGTGGGCTTGTCCCTCCGTCAAATAGGATTAATTAGGAGTTAAGGACCTTCCCTTAATTGAGGCGCTGATCAGTCTGGCACCAAAGAGCCTGGTCATAAAACCGGTACGATAAGTGCATGACATCTAAGTTTATGGCAGTTTTTATGACAATAAGTTTGAAGAGAACAGCGTTTTGGATAATGGGTACCTGGCAACCACACGAATTTAGCTCTAATTAAAGGGCTCAAAAGCGTCGAGAATTATGCAGTACAAGTGTTATACAATACTATACTATAGGTTTCTTACTCACTTCCGTCGAGAGGAAATTAAACCGAGATTCCGGTATACTCATAAAGCGAAGAAAGTATTGGACTTTATTTGGTGCGAATACAAGATATTCGGCTGTCAGCATTCGTTGTTTACAAGTTTTCCCTAAGTTCCCTATACTATTAAGGTTTTAACTGAAGATCCAAACAGACCAAGGGTTCTTGCCATGCTATTCGCTTTTCTCGGATTATAAGTTCAAGGCGTAATCAAACTTGTGATTTGGTTAGTCGTGCAGACTAGTAAACTAAGCCGCTGCCTTTGATTTCCGTCGCCGCCTAAACTTCAGCTTTTCTTCGCTCTTATTAAGGCAAGGAAAGCCCTATCTCATTTTACCGTCATTTACGTGCCAATTACATAGACGGACTGTATATATAGGACGACGTGAAAACATCACGCTCCGTCGGAAACCGCATTTTTAAGCAAAAGTACAGTTTTTTAATCCTAAATTTACCTGTATTTTCAGTATTCTATAAAAAAGTGTTGTTGCGATCGAAAAATTGTGGCAGGGTTTAAACATGACAATCAAAAACAATCAATATATAAACCGGACGGACCAATACAAGGCTCAAGAGTTAGTCATGTTTTGCACATAGGAATGTTGACGACCAACGAAAGAAATAAACATAAGTATAAAAATGCCGTAGGTTGTCGAACTCTGATTTAAAAAGGAAACTGTCATGTTATAGGTAACTTAAAATCTATCCAATCTATCTTTGCCCAAAGCGGACATATCCGAATCTTGCAAATACTGCATTTCCTGCAAATCCGAAATTTTTTCTTGGTCCCGGATGTAAGCGTAGTTGGAAGCCAAACACATCAAGTAATGGACAAGGCTGAGTGATACGAGAAAAGCAGCTAATGTTGAAAGTATGTACATCACTTCAGCATTCTCCACATAATCCTTGCAGAAGAGCTTGATTTCTTCAGGTCCACAAACCTGCATGTCTTCCACTTTGGTCCCGTTAGGAAAAAGCCAGTCTAAAATAACACAGAATAGTATTTTATACTTTATGTGTAAGACGAACTTGAGAATCCTTCTATCCGTTTTAAAGAAAAAGAACAACTATTTACCAAATTGAACAAAGTCGATACAGGGTCGGTCCGGTCGTTGCTGTTTGTTAGCGCATAGACCCCAGAAAAAACTGAAAACTATGGTGACGCATACTAAAAGGGCAAGAATCGTTGTCCATACATAGTAAAGGATATAGCATAACCCCAAGAACTACAGAAATAGCCCTCGTTAAACATCAATTTGGACCTGCATAATATGTATCATACTTACAATTGCACACGAAAGTCTCCCACCCGCACGCGCTTTCCAAGCTCTGTAAACTGAATGTCGCGTCGAGCCAGTTGCGAGACATCCTACAATTAGGATAATGAAGGCCAAAAGAGCCAATATGCCACCAAAAATCAAGGCTAGCATCTGTAGTAAAGTAACCCTACGAAAAGCAACAGTTATTTGTTGGCTATTAAGGTTTTATGAAAGCCTACCATTTAACCTGAATGTGGAAAACATCATCTAAAATCAGCGATGTCAAAGTGGCTGCTCTGTAAAAAGTACCACAAAAGACTCCCACTCCGACCAAACATAATACGGTGGCAATAAAAGTGGCATAGGGTATTTTTCCAAGGCAATCTCTAAAGGAGTCTACGATGTACAAACACACATGTATTTTTAAAAATCTGCTTTAATATTGGATTTAATAAGCAAGGATTTATACTCATGGTGATCGGAATGACCCAGGTCTCTGGGTGTGGTGTTTGGTGGTAATGAGACCTAAAAACAAAACAAGAATGAGTCCACTTCTTTAAATACATTTTTACTTGATTTTTGAAGAAAGTTACTAGGATTTAAAGATTAAATTACCCAACAACAGCGTCATGCGAAACTCACTCCAAGTCCAAAACAAAGCTTTGATTTCAGGCTTCGGGCGACTGGTGGCCGTGGCAAGAAAGGGTCAATCACATTTACGCTTTACGGTCCAGGATACAGGACCTTAACTATCGCAAAGCCAACATAATGTTAATCGATAAAACCGGGTTTAAACAAAACTGCGGTAAAACAGAGTAGCTCTCGTATCCGGGAGAAAGTGAGACTTTGAACGTGGCGCAATTTTTTTTTATTGAAATAAAAAGTTCTATAGGTTAATTGGAAGGTAATATACAGTAAAAACGACAATTTGCGTGCTTACAATATACAGTCAAAGACTTATACATAGATCAACTTGGTGGTATAATAGACTTCGGAAAGCAAATATTGTTCGGAACGAAATGATTGTTGGATCGAAACAAACGCGAATGGATAGGTAATGGGAGCTGCAAAACAGGTGTATAGCTCGATTTTAACCCACGCTGCCATTAAACTAGCCGCCACCTGGAAAACGCATCCGGGAAAGACGATCTTGCGTGTTTTCTGACACACTAGCGTTGGTTGCTAAGATGCTGCAGCATCAAGGCTTCACGCTCCAATTTAAGTACTGATACCTCCCTCCGTGATTCAGCTAGCTGATGCCTCAAATTCTCAATTTCCACCAATGCCTTCGATAAAGCCACCGTTAGACTGTCATCGCTCTGATCCGGGACTGTCGATGTCACTTTATCTGAAACAGTGGAAGTAACCAGTTCCAAAGATGCCATTTCGCGGTCCAACTTGCTAACGGAGTCGCAGTCCTGCGTGTCTTCATCGTCAGCTTCCAGATCTGATGGGCTACTAAATATGCGTTACAATTTTTCCAAAATTTTAACATTCGAACAAACCTCTCGGTTCGCCTGGTCTGAAAAGGCCTTCCTTCTGGCTTGCCATTCTATATAAACGATATACATTAGATTTGCAAGATAAAAATCTAAAATAGCAAAGAAAGACTCACGTCTGGAAAAGGTGACTCATTGGCTACAGTATTGCGACGCGTTTCTTCTCGTCCGGGAGAAAACTCTCCTTCGTCTTCAGCAGTACTGCCACCCGTTGACTACATAGACAATAAAATGTTAAATTTGTGCCTTTGATATTAGCGGATAAATCGTACTAATACCTCCGTAGATTGCAAATGGACAACGCCCGTACTTCGACGCTTTTCTCGCAACTTGCGGCGATCTCTGGGTGCTGTCTTGCCTTTGCTTCTGTCAAGTCTGCCAATTCTCCCACGATCTTTATTGTCTCTGTCATCTACGGTGTGTTCTTCATACCCAGTTACTACAGCACAAGTTCTTAAAATTCGAAGTTAGCATTCACAGTGATAAAAGGTACCTAATCGAGCAGCGTGTTGGGGCGGATTCCGTGCTCTGGCTATCCGAATTCTAGACCTTCGACACGACAGCATAAAATCAGTCTCCACATCCTCCTGACTCACAGAACTAGATGCCATGGCGAAAAAGATTGGGAAGGTTTCTTAGCTAAATACACTTAAGCAGAGCTTTACATTGTATCCGTCCAGATACTAATTTTGAACTATGATCAAAAGCTGCGTTTAGAAGCTTAGAAATTCTCGAAGTTCCGGAATGGTAAAAATGTTACGTCCGGAGGAAACGACAACAAAACACGATTAAGCGGAAAGTATCACGATACCTAAGCTTTTACTAGTTCCGATCATCGATTCTTGATACTGGCTCTTGGATTCCGATTCGACAGGAGCAGCGACTGGGGTTTTCCATGCGTTGCGAGCATATTGTACTACGGACCCGCAAAAGTAGGGTAGGGAAGTTTCCGATCTCCCGTCTCAAATTAATTAGCACTGTGTTTCGGAAGAAGTTTAACCTGATTTGTCTCAAATGGGGACCTCCTGCGGCAAGCAAAAATCCGCTTTGCTGGTTCAGTCAGGTTTGTTGTTTAATAGCGAACTAATATCGACGTACCCCCTAACCTGTTGAATTATTGAGCTGTTTATTGCTGCATTCCATTGGCGCGCGGTTTAAGGAATACGAACAAACATTATTAATAATTAATTTTTTACTTAATTTTTTGTAGAGGCTGGAAATGGTGAAGTTCCCGTATCAGGAATCTCAGCCAAAATGATTGAAGTCGAAACACCTGCTGCATCACCCGTGAAAAATGCGTCTGATGAGGCCGAAACCACCTTTCCCTTGTGTCGTCTGGAAGATCTGGAGGAAAATGAGTAATTTAAAACAAGGCGATACATTTTTTCAAATTGAGTAATGTTTTATGTTAAGGATGCGCGAAATGAATGTGGAAGACTTTAGAGTATTGGTAGTCAAAGAAAAGGGACAAATTAGAGCTCTGGGCCATAAGTGCCCTCATTACGGCGCACCATTGTCCAAAGGCATACTGTGTGACGGAAGGGTATACTGCCCTTGGCATTTAGCGGCATTTTCGACGCAAAGCGGTGACATTGAAGACTTCCCGGCATTAGATCCCATTCCAGTATATAAGGTCATCGTCGATGAAAATACGAACCTTGTCAAAATCCAAACCTCTCGTGCTCGCTTAGCCCAGGACCGAGTTATGAAACCGCTTAGCAAATACAATCCACAAAATGAGACAACGGTCGTGATTATCGGAGGTGGCGGCGGGGGATTTAGTTGCGCACAAACCCTCCGACAGAATTCCTTCGATGGGCGAATCATTCTTATCACCAAAGAACCAAATTTGCCCTACGATCGACCTAAATTGAGCAAAGTCATGCATATGGAAGCCCACAAGTTGCAGCTGAAGAATGACGATTTTTACAAGGTAATCTTTGTTGGTCTCTTTTTTTTATTGTCGAGTTGTGGTCTGACGATAGATATGACTAGATGGCCGATATTGAAATCCTTAGAAATGCTGAAGTGGCAAGTGTAGATACGGCGGCCAAATGCGTCATTCTCAAGGATGGTTCCACAACTTTGTATTCGTACCTTGTTGTCGCAACCGGTGGACGGTATTGTGTAAAAGATAACAAGCGTTGACTATTCATAATGGTTTCTGTGTAGACCACGTCCACTTCCCGCGCCGGGCACCCATCTTACTAATGTGTTTTTACTTCGCACGCCTGACGATGCTAATCGTATCGTCGCAGCAGCGGAAGGCAAGCAAGTGCTTATTGTGGGAACGTCCTTCATTGGTAATGAGATGGTGGACAATAGTCGGAAGGTATTGATTGTTTTTCCTATGTAGGCATGGAAGCAGCGGCTTATTTAAGCAGTAAAGCGACCAGCGTTACTGTTATTGGCAGGAGCACGCCTTTCCAAAACAGTTTGGGTTCATCGATTGGAAAACGGCTCCAACGATTATTTGAAGAGAAAGGTGTAAAATTCCTGATTGGCGCCGAAGTCGTAGACCTTCAAGGAAACGAAAAAGGCGAATTGACTGATGTGATCCTAAACACAGGACAAACCATCCCCGCTGACGTTTTGTTAGCGGGATTGGGTGTCATTCCAGCGACGGAGTGTTTGCGAGGCTCGGACGTGCTTCTCGATGCGAAAGGTTTTGTTCCCGTCGACCAGGTATGTTGTCTCGAGCTATGTATAAAACCTTTTGTCTTGTCATGCGGTATCATGTCTCTCTCGATAGGAATTCCGAACCAATATTCCGGAAGTATTTGCAGTAGGAGATATTGCCTCGTTTCCCATAGAAGGTGAAGGCTCACGTTTGGTTAACGTGGGTCACTGGCAAGTGGCATTATCTCATGGAAGATTGGCCGCTTGGGCTCTACTGGGAATTAAACCGAAACCAGAGAAACACGTGCCTTTCTTTTGGAGTCAAATGTTTGGGAAAAGCATTCGATTTGTGGGTCATGCCGATAAGTTTGATGATGTTGTCATTCACGGTGACTTGGAGCAACTTACTTTTGCAGCTTATTACTGCTTGGGCGAACAAGTACTGGCTTTAGCTACACTAAACATGGATCCCTTGACAGCTCAGTTTGCCGCGCTCTTAAATCGTGGTACGACACTCCATAAAGATGATATTCAGCAAAGCGAAAACCACCGAAATTGGATTCAGCTTTTGGCTCAAGACCAAACCAGGAAGGAATGAATGACTTTCATTTGCTGTTATATACTCTATGACCAGTGCACTACTTCTTAAAATTTGCCGAAGCAAAAAGACTTTGTTAGCGTCTGACTGTCTTTCACGGGCCGCTAATGTACTGCTTCCCAGTCACATTTCTCTTGATCTGGGTAAAAACAAGTGAAGTATTATTCTTAAAGCATTCCTAACTACCGCACTCAGGTTTACACTTCAGTGTTTGTGTAGGAAAGATAACCCACAAATGTTGCTGTGTGTCGTGCTCCAACCATTATGCTTTATAATCTTAGATGTTCAGGCTATCATGTAATGTAAAAAGAGACTAAATGCATTTATTATTGGAGCTAGATTGACAAATGATTTCTACAATAGATGCATTAATCCCAGGCATTAGTACAGTTTAAACCAGCTAGTCTATCTTCCAGTCTCACGTGGGGCTTCGTAATCTTCTTCAACCTTTCCAATTTTAGCCTCTCCATCCTCCCGTCTTTTTTCCCCATTGCTTGACTAAAGCCGAATGTTTCATCCTGAGAATACACGAATAAAAGTAAAACATGTATATCCTAATGCTAATCAAGTACAATAATTGATTTACCCTCGTCAAATAAGGATATCGCAGGTAAAACATATTCTGCTCCTCGGTTTGAACTCGTTTGGACAGCCTTTGGATGGTTTCTGGTTTTGGATTTGGGATCATACGGTGTTTTCTAAAGAATTGTTTAATCATAATATAAAATAATTTTAATATATATTATCAAATCATATATATTAATAAATCATATATATTAATAAATCATATATATTAATAAATCACTATATTAATAAAGCATCTTACCCCGTCCAAATGTTTCCATTAGGTAAGGATTTCGACCAGCCAAGAATTACTTGTGCAAGTTTCATTTTCTTTAATAAAATAAAATAGCACAGGTTACTAACACGTTGGGCATCAATAACACGCCCACCACACACGGGCACGCCTTGTTCAGAGTTGTTTGTAACCTAGCTTGGCCGGATTCAGGTAGAACGTCAAATGCTCGAAAGGGGAAACACGCGGACAAAACGTGCACGTCATGAGCGCAAAATTTGCATGATATTAAAGACTAACAAATGCGTTTCTGGCTGGGCGATTGCCGTTTCCTTAGACAAAGGCAACCGCTCTTTCTTGCCGGGAGAGCGAGATGTAGATTTCACATGCGTTTCTTGTCAGAAGAGTGAAATACAGAATGACAAAATATAACTTTAAAAATGCTAGTACTTCTACAATATTTGATTTACATAAAAGTATCATAATATTTAAATGTAAAACTATTCCATTTTTGCCTGCAGTTGCCTACTTTCCAGGGGTGTGCACTCTGCGGGCAAATAAGGTATCGTTAGGTTCTTGTTTGATATTATTCTGTACTATAATTTTATGCGCATTTAGAAAGTTTCGGATCGAGTCGAGAGCACGAGGTGTGAGTGTGCACGCTAATCGCAAGTTCAAGATTCGTTAGAAGGGTAAGTTTATATTTTCCCCTTGTATGTCATTGCTGATGATTGATTGAGATACGGTAGTTCTTTGAAGCGTGTATTTATTGTTTTATTAGTCAACCTGGTTATATGATCAAAGCTTTGAAGTTTTAGTTCTAGCTTCAGTTGAGCCTGTAAAGCTTCAAAAATGCGGTTTGTTTCTTTACAGGTTCATAGAAGTAACGTAAGAGTCCCCTTTATTGATAAAAATGGTTCCAGAATTGGGACTCAGTCAGACTTTAAGTGGTCACACTGGTCAAGTATGGGATGTTGCTTGGAATCCACAAGGAAATATTCTTGCCTCTTGTGGGGAAGACAAGACTATTAGAATCTGGAGCAAAGAAGCAGAAAAATGGGCGTGTAGGGCTATTTTGGCTGATGGTCATCAACGTACCATTCGCTCTGTGGGTACATATATACCTTTCTTCTTATTGAATAAAAACATCAGCTAACCAGGGTTTATCGCGTTTGCTTTAGCTTGGTCTCCTTGTGGTTCCATGCTGGCATCGGCCAGCTTCGATGCAACTTGTTGCATCTGGGATAAAAAGTCAGGCGAATGGGAATGCACTGCTACGTTAGAGGGCCACGAAAACGAGGTCAAAAGTGTAGCTTGGTCTCCATCAGGCCAGTTTCTGGCTACTTGCTCACGAGACAAGAGTGTCTGGGTTTGGGAAGTCGACGAAGATGGCGAATTTGAATGCGCAGCCGTTTTAAATGCTCACACACAGGTGTTGTTAATTAAATCATAGCTATAAGCAAATCGCTACCAAAAACCTGTTTCTTACAGGACGTTAAAAGAGTTATCTGGCACCCGACTTTGGATATAATAGCCTCCGCTAGCTATGACAATTCTATTAAGCTATTCAAACAAGACGACGACGATTGGATTTGCTTTGACACTTTATCAGGCCATGAGTCCACCGTATGGAGTCTGGCGTTCAACGCTGACGGCAGTGAATTAGCATCTTGCTCCGATGATCGTTCTCTAAAAATTTGGAAAGAAACTAGTGGTTCCAAAAATGCCAAACAAGACCTAACGTATAGGTGTATTGCATCTTTGACGGGTTTTCACACAAGAGCTATCTATGATGTCGATTGGAGTTCTTTGACGGATTTCATCGCCACGTCCTCCGGTGATGATGCCATTCGAATTTTCAGTAGGTCTGATGAGAACCCTGAGAACTTTGATTTGGTTTTACACGTTCCTCGAGCACATGACCAAGACGTCAATGCCGTTGCATGGAATCCGACATTGGAAGGCATTTTAGCTTCTACGTCTGATGATAGCACCGTGAAAATATGGCATTTCAAACCCTAACGTCCAGTATATTTGTTTGACTAGTGGGATAGGATATCTTAACGAGGGAAATACAATCTTTTGGTTAACTTAGTAGACAACAATGAGAATTCAGGGTTTAGAAACTACGACACTTAAATTAGCGGAGTAGGTTGGTAGGCATCAGCGAAAGACTGGAGAAATACGGCTGCGGCTGCCAAACCGGTTTCCGCGTCGAAGGTGACTTCATCGGCACGGTACTATTTCGTAATTTACTTTAGCGTATGGAATCAGGTAATCTTAGTAATGTTCCGTAGCTTGTTAGAAAACTGTACCTCGTCGTCTGTCTCTTCGGATTCCTCCGCCTTCTGGCCAAGTACGGCTCTTGTTTGCTTAACGAGGAACCGGGCAATATCAACAGCAGAATCCTATATAGAGAAATAGTTCGTTACAATTGTGAGACAAGTCGTTTGCGCTCTTGCCTCAACAGCTTGTTCGAAAAACGGAGCTTCGAAAGAAGCAATGCCTATTGCGTTGAGAACATCCATGGTGAGGTCTTTAGCCATCTTGGCACGAGATGCCTAATAATACAATGTTGTATGCATGAGATCGAACACACTGGTTATCATATAATACTTCGTCGGATTTAAAGTAAGAGTTGACGATGCTTTGACCCGCCGTGAAAATCTCGGAGAGTACTTCTTTGTTCTAAAATTTAGTAAAATTAGCTTTTGTTCATGTGTTAAAAATATGACTGACTTGGTTAAAGAATCCATCCTCTCGTGAAAATTCGTCGTATAAAGTCATTGCTCCATCGATAGCAGCCCTTCCTGCATCACTTCCGAGAAGTGACATCTGATGCATGACGTATATCAGATTTTCTGATTAAGAGTAGTTTAAAACTAAATCCCCTCGGGGAAACTTACCATGTCTAAGCCAAGACTTTTGGTATTTGGTTTTCCCTGGTTTAGGAGACTAGCAAGGACAGTACTGATGATTTGGCCAAACGGCTTCGAACATCCATGTAAATAAGAATTGAGTTATTGCAACCCAATATTCGACAAACGTTATGTGTTCATCAAAGTAAACTTACGTCGGGGTTACTGAGTGTAGCGGGTGTAACCAGGTCGCCAGGCGCTGCTTGCGTCCATCCTACAAGCACACATAATAGTACGACTGAAAACTTCATCTTTTTTGGATTGCACGAAGTTACACTGCGGTTATAGGCAACGGAGTCTCGCTTTATATTCAAGTTTCTCGTGCACCGATTTTATTGCGTAAATTCTGCGTTGTATAAAGAGGTTATGACACGAGGAAATTGTAAGATACAGAGACTATTACCGACGTCATTGCCCTTGGAATATTTCTATTGCAGCACTAAAGTTGTAAAAGTACTTCTATTGTTTCCGCCACCTGTAGCTCTCGAGTTTCGTGTCTTAGCGGTATGTGTTGGTTGGTTCGTATGAACGTCCCTTTCATTTTTAAAAGGAGCTTGGCAACCTAGTTTTATAATAAGTTATTGTTAACAGCCAGGTGTTTCTTATTGTTTAGTAAGAGACGGTTTCCTTTGGATTCGTTGGAGCTAGTTTATTTCCTGGTTTAAATGAATAAGAAATGTTCGGAGGCATCGTAACACGAATTGCATTTGTACGAAGAAAATCTTGACTTCGACGTTATAAGGTATTTTGTATGTATTACGCTGCTTTAGATGAATGTAGAATTGACTCATAATGTTTAAATAACGGGTTGCGTGCAGTGTGCGCGCGGTTGATGAAGAAGAAACTATTTTTATTTCATTTTTTTTGCTTGCTAATCAACACTTTACATGTATTCACCCAGTACGGTATCCAGAGCGGTATTTTAGCTTAGGTTTTAGTTTGGTTCAAAGCAAGGTTCAAAGCGTTTGCTAATTCCAGAAGAAGCTTATCTACTTCAGCTGGAAACCTTCCACCCGAGGTTGGTTGTACCTTCTAGAATAAGACAAAGTAATCATAGTTAGCACAATTACAGTAATGTAGTTTTATAATACCTAGTTTTGTAATAAGTTATTGTGTTATTATATGATGCACGAGAAACTGTTGCCTACAAAATTATAAAATGCATAGAAATTACCTGCGTAACGGTAGCCGCAGTACACATCCAGGCCACCATGGCCAAAAGCCCGTAGAATAGTACTAGTTTCATGGAAGAAAGCTTATACGAGAATGCCGTGTATCGAAGTTCTCACTTAGGTGTCTCTTAACGGTTCTTTATATAAAAAAGGTTCACTAAGCCAGCTTTGTTTCAATCATTTATGAAACTAAATAATATACGATGACTCATAGAATGTTCTGTGTAGGTGACAGGCAACCTGCATCTGCGGACTAAGACTTCTAGACATTAACTGTTTCGTGGGTTATTAATGTGTTACGTATATTGGTACTTCTATAAATCTAGTTGTACTTCTCGTTTGTATCCCAATTGTATTAAATTGTACCAATGATCTAATTCAGTTCCTTGGTGTGTTCTCCAATTCCTTGTATGTATTTTCCAATTTGTGTATGAACCTTGTGAAATCGCAGAGAGAATTTTCTACTTTGATATATTTTTAGGGTTAGTACGTTGGAATATAGCCGAATGCGATTCATCTTGTCCTGCCTTCGAAAAAATACCCGACATTCCTTCATCCATCACTACGTATGAAAAACCCGGGATTGACAAATTATAATCGTTTGTTATTGTAGACAACCATGTCTGGACTGGAATTGAAAGAAATAGTTAATAAGCTCAATGCATTTGCTCCGTTGTCACTTGCAGAAGCTTGGGATAATGTAGGTCTATTAATTGAACCCTCTACTCCGAAATGCATTAAAAGAGTCTTGCTAACAAACGATCTGACGGAATCTGTGATGAGCGAAACTTTGGAAGCACGGGCTGATATGATCATATCGTATCACCCACCCATATTCGCTCCCTTGAAAAGGCTTACACCTGCATCCTGGAAGGTAATTAATGCACTTAAAAGACAAAGTGATTCCATAACCATATCTTAGGAACGTATGGTTCTAAAATGCGTAGAAAATGGCATTGCATTGTATTCGCCGCACACAGCTTGGGATGCAGTCCAAGGGGGCGTGAACGATTGGATGGCTAAAGCTTTCGGTAATGTGCACTTTCTTTTTTAATTTAAGTCTCGGCACTCTATGCATGTATTCTCAAATGTAGGTGATAACATAGCAAGCGTAAGTCCTTTAACGCCAAGTTTCAGCACGTCGCCAGCTAAAGGATGCACACATCTGGTAGAGCTTCCTTTGGTTTTCGGGTTTCAAGGCAAGCAAACCGTACGGGATGTCTTGGATTTGATGAAAGGAATACCCGCAGCTCGCGTTGAAGAACAGTGCGTTACTATTTGCATTGTATAGTTCTCATGGAATAACTTATTGCAGCATTTCCACTGCGGATGGCTACGAGAATTTGACCATATTATGTCCCGAGTCTGCCTTATCGTCAATTGTTGAATTGTTCAACGCTAGTCCTTTCTCGCACGGCTCTCGGGCTGTTCGTATTATTCGCTTGGATAAAGTACGTCACCTTAATTTGCTTTTTGTACGAAATAATCACTTCATTAATTAAACCTTCAATAGCCGCCTATTCCAAACACGGGTATGGGAAGACTCGTAACCCTAAAACAAAAGTTATCCTTGAAAGACGCAATTCAACATGTGAAAACGCATCTGGGCATCGAATACGTGCGACTGGCTTTGTCTCAAACACCCAAGACAGGTGCGCGTTCTATTTTACCTGTATTATTAAATCCAACATAATTATTTGTTTGCAGATGACTCAGCTGAGATTCAGACAATTGCCATGTGCGCAGGATCAGGGGCGTCCGTCCTGAAAGGCGTTCATGCGGACTTGTATTGGACGGGCGAAATGTCTCACCATGATGTCTTAGACGCTAATCACAAAGGAGCGCATGTTGTCCTTTGTGAGCACACGAATACGGAGAGGGGATTTATAAAAGCGTTCGCCAAGGAATTTGGGAATGTGTTAGACAACCAAGTAGAGCTGATTATGTCAGTTAAAGACAAGGACCCCCTTGAAGTCGTGTGAAATGAATTCTTAAAAATTGCTTAAAAAATAAGGTCTTTTTGCTTGGGATCTGGATCTAGAAATTTTTATTTGGATTTACACATCAGTTACGCTTACTAACTTTCATACGACTCTTCTGACTCCAGTTATATTGCAGTCTTGCCCAGACGCCAAGACACATGTTAATTAGTCGTTTGTCTTCCAAAGTGGAAGTTTTCCCAAATTGGTGTACCCTCTTTATCACAGCTGCGGCCTTGCGAAGTCGAAGTTTTTGAATTAAACTCAAAGCTAAGAACAAGTAGCACCGAGCTACAAGGTGCGGATCGCCGAGTCTTAATCCAATTTTCATTTGCTGTAAAGAAATTTTGCCGGCCAGTTCAGCCTAGAATAAACATTGCATTATTTCACTTATCTTAATCCTATTACTGTAATTCCGAATAAATTACGCATGGAGCATAGTTGTCCCCCAAAGACGAATACGCCCCTCCGAGGGTTGAGAGCCACGAAAATAAATGCTCTAATTCGAGGCGTTCATACAACAGGCGTTGTAATTTAGCACACCTATAAAGTACCGAAAGTATTTTAATAGTTTTTGCAGACGATTATTTTCGGTCTTTACCATCGATAGTCGAGGCATTCTTTCTTCGGGGGGGTTAATTTTATTTCCAAAGTCGGGAGGAAGCTTCCTATTTTGGCATGCCAGGCAGCCCACGCTAAAGAGCGATATACTGGCGAATTTTTCAATTCCGCAACAAAACACGATGCTAAATGAGCGTTTAGGAAAAGAGTACTACGCAAGCCAGATGAGATCTGTGGGTAAATAGCCTTGTTTGTCGTCTCTGTAGTTGCAGGTCCATTATAACCGCTTGTTTCGTTACTTTTGCGCGATAATAAGGTCAACAAACAACATCGAGGAGAGGCGCATGTAACCAATTCCATACTCCTTAAGTTTACACCAATGAGATTTTCCCTCACAAATGTTGTTTCGCAACAACAGCCATTGTTTACAGATGAACAAAATATAAAATAGTCTTGAACGTTTCGGTTCTGGCGAATAATTATTATGAGGAGCTTTGAAGCAGATTCGTGTGTAACGACACTTTGCTCTGTTTTCATTTCGATTAAAGACATTATTTACTTTCTTTTGCAGAAACATGCGTTCGATAAAAAATCACAACAAACCGCTACTTCATGGTTTACTGTGTCTAAAAACCCACATCTTCGTTTAGAATTTCAGCTCACATAGGTTATTTTCCCGAAGAATGAGCAGCAGGCGGCTAAACTGCGCAGACTTTTCGTCTCCTGGGCTAACCTTTTCAAAAACAAGCCATTGCGAAAACCAAAAGTGGTCATTTGCAAACCATCTGCGTAAGGCTGCGTCACCATAAATGAAGCGATCTAGCAGGCATCTTGTAGCTTTTCTCGTAAATCATCCACATTCTCTCCTAAATCTCTTTTCTCGTGAGGTTTTTTATGACTGCTTCACACTTTTATGCCATAAAAATCGTTCATGTAAACCGTAAAGAATAAGTTTTCTCTAAGGAATATAGAAGCAATCGTCTGTGTATGCAAGTTTATTGTACGGAAACAAAAGGGCAGCCACTCTACGCGATACATGTAATTGAATTGTGAAATTACGCAACTTGGAAAGTTTCAACCTGACCATCATTAATGGTAACAAATTCCTCGGCTTTATTGTCACTTTCAACGGCGTTCTGTTCTTCAGCTAGGTACTGATCCTCGGCTTCTACCATAGCCTCCAAGAGCAAGTTGTTGACTTCAGGCTTTGCTGAAGCCGCTTTTAAAGCTGTCGATAGGCTATCGAGCACGGTGGCCAGTTTCTGAATAGCTTGTGTATTCTCACGAAGAGCTTTCTTGACGGTCGCCATCTCAGCTTTCCGTGCTTCCCGTTCGTCTTCCATAACCTGCGCAAGAACTTCATCCCATCGTCCACACAGCCGACAAGTATCCCCGTTATCGGATACTTGTTTTCCTGATGAACTTGCTTCCAGGACGAATCCTCGGGTTGAAGTCTTTTTGTCGGCTGGCTCTTTAGTCTTGGTAATAGTGATGACAGCAGCAGGTGAAGTCGACCTGCGT
Source organism: Lepidurus apus apus (assembly GCA_022832285.1). Lineage (NCBI taxonomy): Eukaryota > Metazoa > Arthropoda > Branchiopoda > Notostraca > Triopsidae > Lepidurus > Lepidurus apus. Next base: position 981,915 of record JAGJRO010001033.1, on the reverse strand, counting down.
ACATTGACAGATTTTTTGCTCACATTGGAAAAAACCTTGGGCGTTTCAGGCGGAGTCCACTCTGGGTCGCTTCCATGATCAAAATCTGCATCGTCAATGTCATTCGAGTCTCTACGGGGTCGTTTAGCAGACTTGGCTACGGTTTTTGAAGTGTTGGCGGAATTCAAAGGTCTGGACTCGGAAGGGACCGAGAATGTAACTGGCATGTGCTCTAGCTCTTCAATAACCTCGTCTTTCCCATTAAGCTTCGTCTCGTAAAAGTCGCACAAGCGAGCGAAGTTTGTTTTCGTCGCTTTGGCATGATACTTCCGAGCTAAATTCTTCCATCGCCCCAAGGCCTGGTGTCCGTTCATTGGATAGCCTCTCTCACTCATCAAGGCAGCCACTTTGCGGAAAAGCAAGACAGCCGTACCCCGCTTAAGGATGTACATGTGAGCCCTGGCCAGGCGTACCAACATAAGGGTAGATTTACGATCCCATTTTACCAGCTTATCTTCCTCAATTCGCTTTACTTTGCCCAGGGACGTCTTGACTACTAATTGCAAGGGGTTCTTTAACAAATAGTCGGCATTCTCGGTGAACAATTTGGAGAAGAATTGCTCCATGCTTTCCACAAACTCGGGGTGCTTTTTATCCAAATTTACCCCCGTTTCGTGAGTGCGAAAATACTCTTCAAGTTTCAGGAACTGATCCCGGAGCAGTGGAAAGTTGACTCTGATTTGGAACTCGTTTACTAAGGTTTCCGAGATATTACGAAAGATTTCATCGCTGTCTCCATCTCTTCCATTTGTCAATTCCTGAGCATAGGAACGAATCAAAGCCAGCAGCAAACGCTGGGTCCACTCATTGATGGTAGTATCTACGGTTTCATTTTCGCTACACTCCGAATCAGACAACTCTTCGGTATTGGCCAGGGTGAGGGTAATATCTGCGTCATCTCTCTTGAGAAATTGCGTGAGTTCTTCGAAGAAATTGGGGTCCTTTTCCATCCAGTGTTGTCCGCTTGCTTCCCTGAAATCAGAACGCAGTTTCTTCCACTTATTGCGGACAATCGGACCGGAAATTTTCTCTCCCACGTCCAAAGATAAGACTTCAGCAATGTGCTTGAAGAACTGACTTTCATCGCAGCTTCCAATGTCGATCAACGTCTTTTCGCTCTTATAGATGTTGACCATACGTTCTAAGCTCTCTTTATCCCACACAAAGTTGTAGCGATACATGGTAGCTGGATGAACGCGTTTCGTCTTGCTGACAAAGCGCTTAGGCGAAAATAAGCCGGGCTTCTTGGTTTCCAAAATTGGAGCGAGCTCCTCTCCGTACATGAATTTATAGAGGCGATTCTTCTCTTTCGCTTCTCTGTAAGTAAAAGCTAAACGACGCCATCGTCTCTGACACTGTAAATGAGTAAAGTCAGTGCCGTCACCCAGGTTTTCATTCACGCGGTTGGCCACCAGATTCCAAAAAAACGTGCTCTTGGGATCTTCTGTTTGGGAAAAGGAATGGACGGCTTCTATGAGTACCCTAGTCTTTAGTGGGCCCCAAACAATTGTTTGTACGCCTCCAACTTCCCCGGGTCGTCTTAGCGGTACTAAAGAATGCAAGAAAAACATAATTGAGGTATAAAGTGCACATAAACCCAGGCGTACTCTCATCCTGATCAAGTGCATCCTGTGCCGCTTGCAAGGCAATATCATCCAGACCGTCTCCATCTTGCTCTATAGCTACTAGGCCTTCTCCAACTGCAGTCACGTCTCCATTCTCATCTACATCTGCTGCAGCTCCTTCTGTATCTGAACCAACTTTTCCCGTACAACGGTGGTTTTCTACTGCTTCCAAATCTTCACACAGAAACTGGCAGGCTGAGCATAAATAAACAACAGACTGCCCTGCCTCATCCTTAATGGATGACATCCTAGAAAAAAATATGCAATATTAACCAAGAAGTTTTAAGTTATTTATCTTTTCAAAGAAGCCGCCTATAAAGTGCCAACAATTCGCATTTCCGAAGGACGCCATTACAAAAGCAGTTCACGGTTTTGTGTGTTATCAAGATGTAAAAACAAGCTGAACACTGGCATACAAGGGAAACGTATTACTGGTTCAGAATATGTAAAATACCTTTTACAAGTTCCAGTTGTTGAAAATTAATCGGGGAAAAAACTAGATAATGTAACAGTAGCCAAAACAACACACTTTCCACATTAACGATTACAGCGACGCTACTTGGCTGACTTCGGAGTTGACTAGGAAGCCGGCTTTCGCAATCGATTCTGTCTTGGCTTGACAATGGCAGAGCGGGAACTTCAAATGGGCGTCCAGAAATACAGGCATCTTCTGGAGGTTGACTTACTGCCGTCACCCCAAATTACTACGGCTTACAAAGTTCCGCTTCGCTCATTAAAGCGCTCTCGTAAAAGATGCCGCCTTCAAACACTCGCTCGTATTGCGCTATCTGTCTCGCTGTCACACATAAACATAACCTATATTCGGCTGACCCAAATTACTTTTGCCTTGTATTTTTCGTGAAAAGTTCACAACTCTGGCGTAATTTAGGTCAGTGTAACTTTACATGATGAGATTTCCAGGCAGAGGATGGATTCAAGGATCAGCATGCCTGAACATAAGGACCCGTAACTCAGCTTGGAGACCGTCAATCGTTTCCGAACTCCGCAACTTATCGGAATACCTTTTGTGCCAAGTGCCAGTCTCCAAAAATGAAACTCAGTTTTACGGTCTGCCTTTGCGTTGTAAGTTACATTAGATATTAAAGTACAATTTTGATTACTAAAGATGATCCTCTTCTTAGTTGATGCTTCTCACCGAAGTGTTGAGCCAGCAAGAAAAGTCTCCGTTCTTGCGCCGCAGGCGTCTCGAAACGCACTCAGGTGATAAACGCATGGCTAAGCGCCGGCCATCGGAAGATTTTGTCGTATCTAACAAAGGCAAAGAGTACGCTGAAAGCTGCCGAGAAGAGCCAGGTTGCGAATGGGAATGTGCCAAAATGGATGCCTTGTTGAATAGCGGCCTGGAATCTGTATTCTGCGTTTGCAAATGTCACCTAGCCAACCGGATTGTCGCTCACCGCTTCGGTCGAGCGCAGTAAGAAATGTGTGCTTGGATAGTTCGCTGCTGCAAAACTTCTTCCCTGACACGTCTAAATTAAATTTGCTTTCTGAGGAATTTACGATAATAACATGAATGTATGCATAATATATATACCCATTTAATTTAAAATACAACTATGAGGCACTGTAATGCCCTGTCCCAGATAAAAAACGTATAACACCCTTAATGCGACGCTAATACTCTGAATTAATTCGAATATGGGGAACACGTGGTGTTCACAAAGGCGTTAGTTGTAATAGGTGACATTGTCGTAGTAGATGCCCAGTCGGGGTAAACCTTGGCGTCGAAAATCGGACCACCCAGAACTTCCATAAGAATGCAGATGACAACGACGCACACAATGTTCATCACTATGCCGGCTTTCATCTGCAAGATGATACAATATTGTGAAACTCACAGGACTGCGAACTTTGTATCGCTTAAGCCTGCTTTACACTGCCCCTGTCAACTGTCAGCTGTCTGTCTGGCGGGCAAGTCGCATGTGCAGTACCGTTGACATGGCTAGAACTCCTGTCAGAAAACTACGTAGAGTTCAGCCAAAATGTCTGCCATGCCAGGCTGACAGGGGCAGTGTAAAGCAGGCTTTAAGCTTACCATGTCTGAAGACTTCATCTTGCCAGCAACAAATACAATCGCATTTGGAGGCGTAGCTGCTGGTAACATGAAGGCATACGAACAGGTGACAGTGGCTGGCACCATTAAGTATATCGGATTGACTTGAATGGCCTCTGACTATAACTCAAGTCAAGTTTCTAGTTTGCTCTAAAATAGTCAATACTACCATTTTCGCTAAGACTGGAAGCAGGATATTGGCAGTAGCAGTGTTAGACGCTACTTCGGTGACGGCCGCAGTCATAACACATACTACAAATATGATAGCGAAGGGAGGCAGTACATCGAGGGCGACGAGCTGGTTTCCTAGCCAGGTTGATAAGCCCGACTTGTTACAAGCGTCAGCCATGGCAAAGCCACCACCTTAGGACGCGTTCTTTCAATACATATTGCTAAATGGTTACAAATTACCGAGAAGAAGTACAATTCCCCAAGGCATACGCTCTTGAACAAAAGCCCACGTCAACAACGCAGGGCCACTTCTGGGAGGACTAGGATCTAAAAACGTAAGCGCATTAATGCCTGAGCACATTTTGTAAGGCAAAGCTAACGAACCATCTTTTGAACGGAACCACCAAAAATCCAATTTAGCTGGAAGCATAAACATGATTACCACTATAAACATAGCAGCCGTGGCATCGTCAATCTCGCTTTCAAAAGAAAAGGGAAAATACAGTTTATAACACTTTTCACCATAATTTTTGAAAGGCTTACACAGCCGGGAAAAGATCGGCCCAACCCGGGATAAATTGTGGTTCGCGAAAAAACCACAATGCAACCAAGATAAGAAATAAAGTCAGCGTGGCCCCTTCATGAAAGTGAATAGGACCCAATTCCGCGTATTTTTGGCGGATCATAGCTTTTACTTCTGCCGTACGATCATGTTTTTCCCTAAAGTATAAAAGACATTATAAAATCAGAATGTATTTGGATTCTTACTCTCTGAAACCGAGGAACAACACCTGTAGCCAAATCCAGGCGAGAAACGTGCAGATAAGCATACCGGGCACATTAAATGCCATCCATGTGGCAAAGTTGAAGCTTGTATTACTTCCGTACGACCTATATTCATTATACTTTAGAATTTGTTTAAAGAACTATCGCAATAGGAAGGAATGTTAATTGTACGGAGAGAAAGCTCACTCTTCAAAGATGCCTTGCAAGGCGAGTTGGGGTCCCGAACCTACTAGTGTACCGGTACCACCTAGGTTAGAAGCGTATGCGACAGATAAGAACATAGTTTTGCGAATAGTGAAAGCATCAGGCTCTTTTCCACTGCACATCATCATGCCCCTTCCATGCATAATTCTATGATAAACCGCGCAAACTGTAATTAGATTTCGGCATTTTTGGCAGTTAATAACAAATTATTAGTTACGCAGCTTTTATATGGCAATTATAATATTAGGTTTCAGCAGGCAACTTTCCAATTAAGGTTAGTAGAGTGGTTATTGTAGCCCAGCGTTCGAGTATTAGAATGCGACCAGCATCGACACCTAAAATGCTAACCTGAATATTCCTTTAAACGCCAAATTGGGCCCAGTTCCTGTAACACTTCCGGTACCCCCTAAATTCGCAGAATAGGCCAGAGCCAGCAACATACATTTACGGATGTCTCTGGGGTCGTTACTTGAATGGTTCAAATTGGATTACGGAACACAAAATAAATCGTCTCAACTACTTACGTTTTTTTTTCAACGACTTCAGGTTCCGTAAGTATGGTTTGGCTCGTAGTTGGGTATACGGTGATGCTTTCGTTGTCTTTCTTCTTGAGGTCATCGAGCATCATGACAGAAGTTCGTGCCCCACTGATGCCCTTCCTTGTAGAACTTTTACCATCAAATTCCACACTGTCATCTAGTGAACTCTCCTTTGCACTTTCTTCGTCCTACACTTGATGAAGGGAGTGAATAAATAAAGTGCAAATTGTAGTCTTTTTTGTGTCACCTTGTAGAGCTCGTGAACAACTGCTTCAACGATGGGTACCATCATAGCAGTGGCTATATAAAAAATAATTCGCTGTTAATGTTTATAAAATATCGTAAAACTTAACGCTTACCCGCAGTGTTATTAATCCACATGGATAGGAACATAGTGTTTATCATGAAACCGAGCATGAGCCTGCAATTCATATGATGGTTAAGCTAATATTTTAAGAATTCCGTGATTTGTACCATCTTGGAGTGGCGCCGACTAACATGAGGACGCGCAAAGAAATACGCCTATGCAGGTTGCAGTTTTCAATCGCTAATGCTACCATTAGACTTCCCATGAACATCATGACGGTCTCTTTGAGGTATGACATACAAACTGCATTCGTACCCAAGACTCCAAGTAGCGGAAAAAGAACTACGGGCAAGAGGCTTGTTATGGCTAAAGGCAATGCTTCCGTCATCCAATACAGGGCCATTAGCAAGACGACGAACCCACATCGCGACTCCTAGAGATGAAACGGCGCAGTGAAGTAAATTAAACCATTACAATCAGCATACAATGGACTGGGCTAAATGCATTCGGTACAGACACTACTATAACTACGCTTAGGTCAGGTTCAACATCGTTTGCTACTCTTCTTCGAATAAACTTAACATTCATTTAGGTGCACTATGCGAAAAGCACGGAAGCCCTGCTGTGGCCTATGTACAAAAATGCACGCAAGAGGATGTATGATGCACCTTCTACGTCAGAATTCTAGTACATACGTGTCAAATAGAATTGGATAATTCGGTTTTGAGCATTCCCAGGCATGAAATCGTCTTGAGCATAAAATTTCACGGGAACCTTATAAAGATAAATACATGCTGGCGTAGTTTTTTGGTCTTCGAAAATTATCAAAGAAACAATACAGAAACCAAAAGACACACGTCCCTAAGGGTTTAAGTTCCTTTTCCACTATGATTACGAAAAAAAAGCCAATGCTTCTAATTGCAACACAACTATAAACCTGATTTGTCAATTTTTCCTACGAAGCTTTGGGAAATCCAAGTACCAGAGTACGGCTTACCTAATCTGCGCTGTCCAGACGAGAATCACGCAGAGCGTAAAAGAATCGTATTACTGCATGTTAACCTACTCCCTTGACCTTCGATAAGTTACTGGAAAAACCCTACACTTATGATTACGGAACGAGAAGCAACCCTAAACCGTTCGGTCTAAGGGGAAAAAAAAGCCAGACATACAAAATACATCAAAATAAAAAACAGTCCAAATGAACAGCCGAGGGACTTACCACTGTTCCTGCTACGATCGGAATTGGGGCCAAGGCAAGCGGGATCACAACCACCATAATGCCCCGCCAGTACGGCAAAACATTAACTTTGATATCCTTAATTAAACCCATTATGTCTTAACAAGTTGACGATAACGTAAATTGAGTAAAGGTAATGGCACACGAGAGCGAAAATGGGACTGTTTGGCTCGGAGTACGAACTGAAAACCATGAACAATAAATTAAATAATACTGGTGATGAACTCGAACTGTAATATTTCACTATTTCCCGTAGTCCAGACACCTCAAACACATACTATAAGGCTAAAGAAACTTCCAGCAGCGGGGAAAACCTCGGAGAGCTACACTATAGTCTTCCACTCGCAACGTTCTTGAAGCTGAAGGGACTCCGATGTGCAACTTCTTTGTCCACATCAATTCTGAGAACTGAGAAGCTGGTTGAGTATTTCCCGCAGTCTAACCCCTCCAATCACATACTAAGGCTAAAAGAACTTCTCAGGAGCTCGGAAACCTTCGGAGAGTTGCACTATAGGCTTACTCTCTTACTCTTCTTGAAGATATACCAAAAGGAAGGACTTGTAACCCCGTTAGCCAACCCTGTTCGTAAACTCTTATTAACGGGGATATCTACTTCAGATAGGGGACACCACGGCCTTCTTGCGGAAATCTCTGCGTCCTCGGTGACAGTTAGAGGTGAAGTAAGCACATGTATGCTTAAAAGACAGATAAATATCCAAGGCCAAGGTCTTGTTTATCTTCACGGAACCATTCTCTTTGAGATGTTCACGTGGTTAATCTTCCAAGTCGTTGCTACTGTGCTTGCTTATTCGCATGCATATCACAGTCTATCTCAATTGTTTTGTTTAAGATTACTTGTTGTTTATGTCAACAAGGTACAATGTAGCCTCCCAGATTGTGACCCGGAATTCGAAGGAAAGGAAAAAGAGACAAATAACCTTGATCCAGTTGAACAATTGTTCCACACGATATAATCAAAGTCCGATCATAGTCCAAGTTCGATACGCTAGACAACAATAACTTAGATACCACATAAGTACGGGAAATTGCACCCGTTCGTTATGAAATTTAATTTGTTATGAACGAAATTGATAACTATTCGGATTTGCACGTTTAATAAAACTCGGTCTTCCTTAATCTTCGGAATCTTCTACAATATAGATAACAATAAGGTGAGACGTTGGCTGATGCGACATGTTCAAAGCCTTTGCCTATAAACGCGCTTTAACACCTAAGAAATTTACAATATACTTTTTTGTGCCATTCGCACAAAAATTATTTCTCGATTGAAAAGATCTACGGTTGAGATATGACAGTATGGCATAAAATGTGCCAATGTTCATGCGTTTTGTCTGGAAATTTCATGGCATCGAGCCACTGCTTCAAACGTTCGCCCTTTGACTTTGAACCGAGTTGCACGCAACCTGCAAATGCAATACATTTACATTTCAAATTAAGTTTTATGATTGCAAGGTAAACCCACCAATATAATCGTTGCTGCGACCAAAGTCTTTGTCCCATACTGTTAATTCCAGCCACTGTTTAGGTAAGTCGGCGCGCCTAACGTCAAACACGAATTGTTCGTTAAATTCCGGAGCCAAAGTTTTCCATTTCACGCAAGTTTTCTGACGACGACGATTATGCGAATCCGGTTTGAGCTGACTAAAAACCAATGTAGCCAAGTTGTTAATAAATGCGTTTTTGAATATGAGTACTTCAGAAATAAACACTTTTAAACTCACACTTTGACATACGGGTCCGAGAAACCGTTGGAATCCATGGGCGGCAAGTCTTTGCACCGAATTACTCCAACGATTAACACATTCTTGGACGTCGAATAGTTCAAAGTGACTAGGATTTCACCCCGGAAAAATCCCAAGTCAACAATATCACGACTGACCTTTAATTGCACAAGAAAAACAAGTTAGAAAACTGAACCAGAAAATCCATCAAAAGCCTTACTAGTAAAGGTTTCTCCAAAAACATCTGAAAATGCTTTGTCTGATTCGGTCGCAGTTTGTTCAAGGTAACACGAGTTTCTCCCATAGGCTCTGACCCAAAACGGTCTTCATCTTCATGGTTCCAAATAAAGAATCCAAATCAATTAAGAAAAGGCTACTAAAGTTAATGGCAGTTTTACATACCAGCCAAAACTAATCTCAAACTTTTCCGGGCAACGTCATTATCACTGACTCCGTAGTAAGTAATCGTTTCGTTGAACTCGGGGCTCACTGTCTTGTACACAGTTGTTGTCCGCAACCGAGTCTCCTGTTGAAACGTTACGAGTTTTCAACAACAAAGCCTTTTAGGAAAGGAAAATAAGCGACAGGTTTTACCTTGTTGCCAGCAACACCCAACTCCAAAATACAGTAGGGGTCCGATAATCCATCAATATCCATGCCTCTCAACCTCTGCGCATAGAAAAAGCCTCATGTTTTATATCAGTACCCCCAATCTAATCTGCCTTTTACCCTCGCCCTCAAGATGGTGCAGTTCAACGCTTGCACGGCGGCATCGTAGAGCAAGGAAAATTCGATCATACCCAGGGAAGCTATGAAACATGAAAAATGATCGTTCTGCGGCAATAGATGCTCATAAAGCGTCATTCATACCATCTTGTTGCGGTGCTCCATGGTCTTCTTCACTACTTTGTCGCGAAGAAGCCGGCGACACTTCCATAGATCGTATTGACGGGGAGGGGCTTTTATCGCCACCTGGGCCTGGTGACGGAGATAAGCTGGGCGTAGATTCACGCTTCCTGCTATGAGAAATGGGCGAGCAAGAAAAAGGTATTACACTAGATATGGCGTGATATGCCACGCTCAACACGTAAAGCGCTAAATCATGCGTTTGGACGCCTTTTGCCCAAGCCAAACTCGAAATCTTGCTCTCCAGACCACACAATCGCTTTTCGTATTCAGCCCAATTCTGCCTTGCATGCTTGAGGCTGGATTGCCTTTTCATTTCCAAAGGAAGGGACAGAAAAAAGCAAAAAAATTCTCTTGCTGATACTTTACGCTTATGTTAAGCAAAGCTTGGGAGAAAATTACGAATGCGGACGTCGTTGCCTTGTTAAGAACAATGGTAGAAGAAAAAGAACGTAAAAAAAATGGTAGAAGAAAAAAAAGTTCCTGGCAAGTAAAACCACCGGAAATTTCTTACCCCCAATTAGCAATTCGCAAAGTCCGCATCCCTTCCGTTGCTTTGGAGTCTTCACTTGCTGAATCAGTGGCTATGCTCGACTCTCGGCGTGTCAAAAATCCACGGTAACGCGAAACATGGTTGTTAGGGCTCGTGTTGTTGTTGCTCGTTGTGATAGTAGCCGTAGTTTCAATCGGAGACCGAAAATCCTAACCGTTACATAAAAGATGTCATTAAAAGGATTTGTCCAGGCCCCAGAAACAAGGAAGAAAGAGCTCCACGACTTCTGCAATCTAAACTTACGGCGAAAGCTTTCGAAGACCATGTGCTTCTTCGCGAAGGAGCTTCTAAAGTATCGCTTGAAGGCGGTCGGCTTTTAGTCACAGCAGCAGGCTTTTCGGAATCCGAAGGATCTTCGCTAAAAACGCTCTCATTTGTCGACTGTGACTCCAAACGACGGGGTGATGATGCGGCTGCTGATTTTGCATCTGCGTCGGACAAACTACTCTGCGGACTTGGAGATAAACTCCCCAGTCTGGGCCTGCAGAACAATAGACCACGGAAGGATATGATTAACCATGCCGGCAAATTATTAATCACCAGCATAAGAAAACCCTTCTTGTTTTTCTCTGTCTTCAAGACTTGCTTTGCTATGATATACAAAACTTACTTGGGACATAATCCCTGCTCTTCTTTGAACGCCGGAGCAGACCAGATTCGTACGCGACCGAAACTTCGTTTGTCTTCATCCGAACTTGAGTCCTCTTGCTCAGACGGCGGACCTTAATGAAGCAATGGATAAGTTTCACCTTCACGCTCTTGAAAACTGCAGCCTTTTCCTCCCCGTACCCCGGCAACAACAACAAAAAGTCATAGACCCGTTTCCCCCCCAAAAGTAAATATTTTTAGAAATATAGATGCATCTACCTGACGCAGCACTTTTAGCCCAACCAGCGCTCACGGTAGAAGATGGAAGCAAACGTCGATTCGGGTACTTGCAAGACCCTTGAGGTTTTTTCTCCGGCAAAACATATCTCGGTAAGCTCTACAGGCCACCGCAGAAACAAAGAGGGAAGAACAATGAAAAATGGGAAACAACATATAAGCCTCAATCTCCCAAGACTGAAGACAAAGATCAAAAACTAACAGAAATAAAAAAAAATAGAGCGTCACTCCAGCATCCACTCAACGTGCGGGGTAAATCAACCGTGCTATGCGGCAAAGGATTAGAAGCGGACCGGAAGAGGGGCCCAAATACACATCTCACGTGGGGTATTCTCTTTCTCTTTTGAATGCTAATGCTAGCTCTCGCCCAATACATGCACTGCTGCTTTTCTTGCCGTCTACTCTTACCTTGAAAAACCAGGCTCCCGACTTTTTCCACATTTCACGACGCTCGGCACATAATTTGCATAGCCAAAGTGGTTCCTGACGTGAAGTGACCGTATCAACGCCACATTTCTGACAAACCGCCTGCAGCAGAAACACAAGACGCATAAAAGTGAGTTGAGTAGGGAATTCCGGCAATTAATAAGCAACGTACTTTTTGGCAATCCCGACAAATCACATTAGAAGAACTCAGCAAGCCGAAAGGGTCTCCGCACAGAATGCAATGGGTATAACCGTCTCCCAGAGCATTTTTCGTCATATTTTCCAAGCGTTCAACTAGCCGTCTGCCCGTTATAAATATTTACTTTCTTAGCAATTTTATTTTTTTCTCTCCGAAGAGACATAGGTAAACAATAATGAATATACCCGACTCGTTGCTGCTCGCAAGATTCGAGCTGTTCGGCCCGTTGTATGACTTTAATGATGGTCTCCTGCTCCTGCTCGGACAAAGTGTCCTGTTTGGCAAACGAACTCGTGCGTTGCGTCTTGACTGACCATCCTGACCGCAATCTACCAAGTTTTGCATGAAAATTTCGGCTTTCTCTTCCTCTAGTGTCAAGCTTTCTCTGGTTTGGCATGACAATTTGTCTGTACGCGTCAAAAGCACGCCAAAAGTGTCTAAATCCAACTTACTTGGCTCTTAGCGCAAGTTGCCGGTCATTGGGACAGACCCAGGAATCTTTTTTATCCCCTGCTCCACTAGTCGCCATACTTTGCCCGAATTTTGCAGATTTCTGAGGGGGATGCCACGGCAACGCGGAATCCACGTTCAAGATTAATGCACCGGCAATTCGATTACCTCACTCGCCAGCATTTGTTGCTGTCTTGATGGTTGAAACCAGACGCCACAGCTGCGTTTTTTTTCCAATGGCACCACTACGTTTCTTGTTCTGTTCTTGAGGCCGTTTCGTTCCACGTTTACAAAGATGGATTGGGTTCGGCAATCCAAACAATGCTTCTTTGATCTCGCACGAACGGAGCTACAGGAAAACGAGAACTTCATTAGAACTTCGCCGCCCAAGAGACACATAACAAAAACTTGGCCACCCCAAACTGGTCATAACGACGCGCTACGTTCACACCCATGAGAAAGTCCCAAGAGCCATTCAATATTGATTAAGACCTTTGGCCATCAAGACTACCACTTACATCGGTTAACGCACACATTTTTGGATAGGATTATGTGGCAGGATAAGGCATTTTCTCCTGAGGTATTGTCCCAAGGCAGAGTAAGTGATTTTCAGAGCTAACGTAACGAACAATGAACCCTTCAACACGGTACATACGGAAACCATTTATCAGTGATGCAAGATTACACAGTGCCAAGGGTCCGTAACACCGTAAAGTCAACGAAGTGCCGTGTCTCGAGACAGAAAACAAACAAACAAACAAAACAACTACTTCAGCCACGAAGATCAATCCAACACAACAGACTGGAACCCTATCGACACGGGTACATTGAGTGACTTATTTACTTTCCAAATAGGTACTATTTTAGCCAAAGTAAACTCTTAACGATTATTGAACCGTAGTGAAATGTAGCCGTGGAAAAATTAATGAGCACAATTAACAGAGCCCTGCTGGGCAACGATTGGCGTGTTACATGAAATCCGCTCTGAAAGTACCAACGCAAGAGTTGCACGCTGAGAAAAAGAGGCTTAAATCTTTACAAAAAATGCCTAAAAAGAAAAGGCGAAGTTTTTAAAAATTAGGGCAAAGAGAGCCTTGAAGTTTCTTCCCACACTTGGGTCTGATATTCAGCACTAGGAACTTAAAAAACAAACAAAAAATCAGTAATCACTTTTGTGGTAAAATCGATAGCGACCTTCTAAGCATTACGCCTTCTTCGAGGTAAAAGACCGCAGCACAAAGGACAAACACATACAAACACACACACACACGAAGTTTAGAGAATGGCCTTTTTTATAAGTAGGGGGAAATGAAAGCCAAAGAAGCGAGAGAGACGGGAGGAAAAAAAGAAAAGAAGTCGTTCCAAAGGGAAAGAATTGTGAGATAACTAGCAGAAAGATAGGCAGCGAGGACAAGAAAAGGCGACGTTGTTTGCTCCTGACATGAAAAGACACTCTGGGGTGGGGAAGATGCAATGTGAGCGGCAGCCACAGGTGCATTTTAATAAAACATGCCCATTATTTCTGCGTCATTAGATAATTGCAAAAATGGGAGAAATAATTTCGGCACGTATAAACGCTCTCCTGATTTTAAAATGTAAAATGCAATTTTGCTAGTTGACAGCTGGTGCCCAACCCAGTCCAAAGTTTCGGGGCTTTCAAAGCTTGTATATGGGATAGTTTATAACATTTCTGGTTTCGGGCTGCGAACATATCAAAGATGACGGTAGGATCAATACAAGTTGTATATATATGTGTATCGCATATTCACTGTGTTTGCGCTTTGCCTGGCTGCTTCTACCCCTGGGTTTAATGAGGTGTCCTAGCTTCTTCCCTGGCAAAGCGTGGCAAACTTTGCCGAGCAAATCCGCACCATTTCTTTGGCCTTCTATTGCACTCCCACATAACTGTTCGCTCCCCTTAATGCCGGACTGTTCGCTCTGGGGCTCGACAAAAGGGACATCCCAAGCTTCCAGGAATGTCCATCACGCTTGTAATGTGTACAGACTGTTTAGACTAATTCAAAAGCTACGTGCAATGCAAAGCCAGAGCCTTTGCTCTAATTAGTAAACTTGAACCCCCCCTACCCGCTTTTATGTTCCGTGTATGAGCTGTCAAAAGGATTTCGCAACATAGTTTGATCCTAACAGAACACGCGTTACAAAAGATGGCGTCTTATAATGACAGAAACGCGCTCATTCCTAAGTAATTCCATCGAGAGATGCTCTTTAAATTTAAATATAATTTAAGCTTCACCTGGATTACTCTGTCTTGTCTGTAATACCTCTTAATACTGTAAAACCTTTTAGACACGCTAAAAGCTTACGTCGGAGTGAAATGTTCGCTATTCTTATTCAGAAATGGACGTGCTTTTTCCCATCCGACAAATAGAGCATGGGTCATTTCATTGTGTACAAAGACCTCACATTTGCCCCGTTTTTATCTCAAAAAGTGTTAATGGGAAAGAACCCTGTAGGACAGGAGCCGACAATTCCTGGGCAGAAAAGCTGACAACTTTTCTAAAGGATACAGTAGACAGGTTTGTATCTGGCACGGATGGGGCAAAAGAACTGAAGCAGTTCCAGGAGATTTCTTATGCCGCACATCCCGTGGTCCCGTGTTACTTTGGTATTCTCTTTCAGGAAAGCGACGTCGTATTGATTTATGGCTTGTACACTTCATGCATACACTGCATGCACACACGCTCTTTTGCTTTTACCACGACAAAAGCTATCAATTGTGTGCTTTTCCCTAGTTTTCCCACCTCTGTGCTCACCTCGCCAAAATTCATCAAGGAAATAACCCCCCCGACCAAACGCGCGTACTTGGATTCGAAAACGCAGCTCTCGAAATTGATCTACATGCTATAACGTGGACTGTGACTGTATACATCTCGGGAAGGGAAATGGAGATTCAGCGTCACGCGACCTTGACTGACACCTGTATGCGTGAAACAGTTGTTTAAGTATATGTGGCTGTGTATACATGTATGGGACCTATCCTTGACCCACATGCAATGTCTCTATATAGTCCAAGTCGTCTGTTGAACAAAAATGCTGCAATTTCCTTTTATCGGAAAGCTTAACCAACGGGTTCGGTGTTTCAGAAAAGCCTGTCGAGCCCTAATACAGCCTCACCAAGACTACCAGCAGGTTACGAGGTCGTAACAAACAAAAAGGGAATTTCCAGTGGGGAGGCTGGAGTGTCCTAGAAGCACGATCACACCGAGGTATGAACAATCCACATTTGGAGCTGAAGCCTCAATCTAATTGAGCCCAATGGGTAAAGGGCAAATTTGGAGAGCGCACCGTCACTCAATTGGGTACCAAGCTAACACGAGCACGACCGTTATCCTACAAACTTTTCCCTTCTTTGTGTGTCCAACGCTAAACAAATAACAGACCTGTCCTTTTAGAAACGTAATTCGACTGCTGCCCCAACTCTTCTACAGCACGAAACAAATTTGTTCGACGCACGACAAATGGTACTCCATTAAAACGCAAAGTTTCTGGGGCCGGGGTGCGTAATGCAGAAGACGGTGGAACGGAGAGCAACTTGTGCTTTGAGAGCAATTGAATCACTAAAAAGGCTTTCGGGAGCCAGAAGTAAGGTACGTATACCTTTTACTACATCAAGATGCATGTATACATTAAATGTAGAGTGAACAGCTCCTGAGACCTCACGAGAGGAAGGGTATAGAGTTCAGAGCGAGACGATGACGTCCAAAAGTTTCTATAGCAACCGTTACACCGCCAGGTAAAGGAGCCGGCCCAAAGACGAGGTGAAATCAAAGCCAAAGGAGGAAGCCCAAGACTAACAAGCAAGTTGGTCATTATTTAAACCTATAAGTAGGATAAAAGCACGGGGGGGAAAACGGCATAATGCACAGCTAATATGTACATCGTATATGATGGATGACGTCAAAGCGTCAAACTAATCTGACAAACATCCCCGCTTTGCTTGCTCCGCCTTACACTTCTTGTTTCCTCGCCTTTTGGCGATGGGTTCTGGCTTAATTAAATTGGCTCTACATGTGGGAAAAAGCCAAGCTCTCTAATCGTGGGTTTGCTCATTTCCGGTAAAGTTCCCTTTTCTTGTTTTTTATTTGCTAA
Organism: Lepidurus apus apus; assembly: GCA_022832285.1. Taxonomy (NCBI): domain Eukaryota; kingdom Metazoa; phylum Arthropoda; class Branchiopoda; order Notostraca; family Triopsidae; genus Lepidurus; species Lepidurus apus. The sequence continues at coordinate 965,659 of JAGJRO010001033.1, read as the reverse complement.
TATAGAAACTGCATACAATGATAAAGCTCTCCCTCCCCAATCCATACAACGTTTTTCATTAAAGTCTCGATTGTCATGACTATAAAGCAAACTAAAAATCAATGGAAACTTTGAAACATATGCTTGCCTGTTCACTTTTTTCTTTATTTTTTTAGGTCCCAGCTCCTAAAGTTCGAAGGCACACCTTGTACAAGTAACAAAAGAAGGATGGTAACGAGAAAATAAGGGGCTCACCTGTTGCACGAATGCTGGCGACGCTGTAACTGAACTGACTCCGGCGTTTGGGCGTCGCTGGCGTTCTGTAGAGTTCTGTGGCGACCCGGTTTTCGACGCCGCATATGCGAAGAACGCAGGACGCCCAGGAGTCCGTATTATACTACTAGTGTATAGTAAACGCTCAAGTCGACCCGGTGCACGCACCACGCCTCTATTTGGCACGCCGGAGATGTTGCACCCACATCCACACCCACCATGTTTACAGACGGGCCAAAGGGACATCCCACAAATCTTTCGAAATGTTCCCTTTTGACTGTTGCGGGGGTTAATGAAAACAAAAGCCTATAATGCCCTACGAGTCGATCACACAGCCCAACCAGCAGAATAACAAATACACGACTCTTGCCAAAGAGCGAAGTTAACATGCTTAACGGACGTGGGTTGGGAACATGCGATAAATATCAGAAAACTGAACTGGCGGCCATACAATCCTTCAATGTCATATGCTACATTGTCTTAGAAATGTCTATATTTTTTCTGTTTTGTATATTTTTGTATTATTTTTTTGTATATTTTGTATTATTTTGTATATTTTGTTTTTTATATTTTAGTACATTTTTTAGCCTCGTAAAAAGTACATAGATTTTCAAGACTCGTCGAGAAAGATAACGGAGATATATTTTCTTCTGCTCGACTGACAATCATGCTTGAGTGTACCGGCCGAGGTATAGTATAGCAGGTAATTACTTCCACGAGCAAACAGAACATGAGCCATGGCAAAAGTCGAGTCCTGGGGTTGTAAAACAAGGCCATATCTCCCCCTTAAAATAAAAAAAAATGGAGTGTTGGCCTGTAGAATATTCCCGTATCTGGCTTAATTACGTCGCGTGCACATTTTGTGGTCGATAGACATCCGGTCTTCGCTTTTTCGCTTGCTCCTTCACCTATCCGTACAGGTTTGTGCTCGTGTTTATGAAGCTGTCAAGCATGGCACATTTATCTCCCCTTTCTTGTACTCGGCAATCATACAGGGCCACGTCAAATTGGTTGCCTTGTGTCTCACTGCACTGACAGGGTCAAACGCCGCCATACATACAAACATATAACTAGAAAGACGTCGATTATAAGGTAAACAGGGCCATTCGACGCATTGGCACTTTACCTCGCTTCTGACCGATCGATTCAGCCGAAAAGGAGGGGGGGGGGGGGATTTTATTGCCGTCTCAACAAAATGTTGAGCCCCAAAGCTGAAGCAAGCGTCAAGCTAAATTACTTTGGAACCAAGTACACGAGCTGTATCTTTAAGCCTTGTACCGGATGAGAGCGCACGGGCAATCTCCGATGCTACTTCATTCTTTTACTCGAGTAGAGACGGATTTTGCCCAGACTTTGTGCTACTTTTCAACAGAAACCAATGCCGGTTTCAATTTCACGTCACCAGGATCCAAGTTCCCGCAGCTTTGGGTCTTGGGGTTCGGAATTGGATCTCATATTTCTAGTTTTGTATAAACGCAGCAATGGAAGGTCAGAATCCAAAAGGCAGCAGAACCTAGAAAAAATAGTACAAAAAGGGAGTATTAAGAAAATGGAGTTTGGATAGTTCAGGAACTGATGAAATTTTAACAATGCAAGAGGCTTACCTTTAGTCCTGAGTACCAAAGTAAGAAACTGTTATTACAAGAGCTGCGTCCGGATTACTTCGTCTACTTCGTGGACTTCGTGGACTTCGTGAACTTCGTGGACTTTCGTGGCAGGTCACAGGTAGTGTGAGTCCTGCCAACGAATCCATCTTGACAGACGGCGCCTCGACAACTTGATGAGGCCTTATGCATTAAGTGCATCAAAGCGATAAGCACAAAGGATATGTGCATTCACGTAAATAGCCAAGCCACTGCAATTCGGTTGCTAAGCCAAGTACAGCGAGCCTTCGTATTCAACAGGTCAAGCGCGTCACCCTCCCCCTTCCACATTGTGTAGTCTAAGTACTGTATGCTGCTAGCGGTTTATGACTCTAGTCTACACGACACCTACGTTAATCAAATAACTTGGTCTTTTATCCACGGAAGGTGGGGTTGAGGGCTTGAGCGAGGTGCACTTAATGTATCGCAGATCAATATACTCGCTTGGAAACTCGTTCTAGCATGGCTGGTCCTCGGCTATATGGATCTCCATATACAAATTATGCACATATAATGCAAAAAAAGTGAAAAAAAGGGAGAAGACGAATGCTTTTAACGGGATTCTAGGATTTCTGAGGCGCCATTAATTCTGACTAATAAGCCCCGACGTGCGGAGAAAAATTCCATGCAAATTAAACACGAAAACTGAGAAGTCCTCTCGACCTTTGTGTAACCGGCAAGATTTTCACGAAGAAGTCCTATACGCATATCCTGACACGCTAACGAGTATTATGCAAATGCCGAGATAACCGAGACCAAAGAAAATCTTGAGATGAAAGAAGAAGAAAAAACTATTCACCTAAAGAAAAAGAAAAGAGGCTAATACGACCACAACAGATTACTGTAGCGTTGCTCTGGCTGGGCCTTAACCAGGGCGGGAACGATATTTGGGGAGGTTTCCCGAACTCCACCCGATTGCCTTTTGCGCCTTAGTTGCGACGATCGTAAAAAGCTATTTTACGCAGTAACTTTGCTCATTCATATCCCCCAAAAATTCAAGACCGGTTTTTACCCAATCTCAAGCAAAACAGATGCACCTTCTCCTGTAGTGACAACACTTGATTGCAAAATAGCAGGAAAAAAAACGCTATCCGTTTCAAAACCAACTCATTTACAGCCCTTTGCAAAAGAACCACAACATATAAGGAAGTTACTAAGCAACTTGTGCGTAATTACTTGGTAGTTTAGCTGAAAGCTTACAAAGGTATTACCTAAACGAATTCAACTTCCTGCCGATAAAGGTTTTTTGTAATTTCGCAACAGGATTGACACGTACGGATAAGCAAAATCCAGTCCGTGTAACCTTTTCCAAATGTGTACCATCGTTTTCCCAACACACAAAACCTGCAACTACGCGTTATGGCGAATTGAATCCAGGGCAGCAGTGATTGGGAGACGACTTGCAAGACCAAGTTTTATTTGAGCGCTTCCTCTTTCCGTGCATGGTATGATTGTGTTGGGGATCAAGAAGAACAACAAAAAAATGCGTGGGTTGACCCAAGCTATAGTTGTAACGTCCATGCTGACGTCATGCTGGTCCTGCGTTTAGTTACTGTATGGTGTATACTGTATAGTCCTCGCCTTTGAATCTGTACGTCTCGGGCATCCTAAAATGCTGGGGTTTTGCTGCTTGCTGCTGCCTGCTCTTAAGCCCCACAAGATTCGGCTTTCAGCCAACGTGAAGATCGCGGCATTGCCATGCATGTTGACGTCAGGCAAAAGGTACACACCTTGAGGGCATATGTTCCTCTGAAACCTGTCCATATACAGGTAGGAGCAGTATTCCTCAGTTAAGGTCAGAGCTAACACAGACTACGGACGTAACTCGCAACGGGTATTTAGCTCTACCTTTAATTTGTGTGTGCTCTCAATGGCAGCAAATCGCAGCAAACCAACGCGACAGGTGCATCCACAGTGCGTGAACACCAAGTGATATCTAGTGCGTCAGTGCAAATTCAGGGCAAGAATTTGGTTAAGTGCGATCAGATTTCCTATTTGGCAACGCTTAGAGTTAAGTTTTCTGGTGAAAAGAAAAGGGACTCGCCATTTGGTGAAGACTTTGGCAGCGGCTTGACTGATTGAAAAAAAATCGCTTAACAGCACCGGTAAAACCACTTCTCCAATTCGCTTCACCATTGTGCAAGGAATTCGAGCGCTAGGGTGAAAGGTGTATACCTTGTTAGTCGTTTTTTTGTTAAAGTTTTTCAGTGGTTTTCTCTCTTTGGATTCTGGCCATGTCCGCTAAACTTTGTTTGTCAAAAAAGCATATCCTAGTTTTTGCCTACCAGTAAACAGAACTCCTATTGTCGCTCCAAAGTCTTATGGATGTCCAGACTGCGGGAGGAGACGAGAGGAGATCGATGCTTGCTTAGGAATAATGCATATCCAGGCATTGAGCAAGGTCTTGCCATCGCCCCTTATCAGGAATTCAAGGCTTTACTTGGCTTGCCAAACCTCGCCTCCGTGTGTATAAAACCCCCGCGTTGTCCATACGAGAGTATTGCAAAATTCACCCCATAAAAAGCTCACTTTTTACCATAACTTGCTGGTTCCGCTGCTGCCATGTCGGACACAACAATGTAAACAGAGTCATTACTGATGATGACCATTCCTGTTTTCCAGTTTTGGGCTTGGGGAGAGCGGATAGACACATCTTAAGAATGCCTTCAAGAGGCAGTTACAAGCCAGAAGATCCCAGCCTGCCCTTGGTAACGACTCGCCATTACGAATCCGGACCTCCTGCCACGTACAATCTAGCAAACTCGGTACGTATCCAAAGTATTCATAAATCGTAGGAAACCAGCATCCCCCGTTTGGGGACTTGCATGACGTTTCAAGCGTGCCATCAACGGTAATGGAACCTATGCCTAACCGTAACTTTTCGCCCCAAAAGTAGCTTTGGAACCAGGCCATGCGTGTCCCAAACTTCGCTTGACAATGTCAACAACTGCCTGTCTCAATCGTTATTCTCTCCCGTTTCAATAACTGCACGCTTGGAAAACGCTTGGAAACTTCAGCTATTGTTAAAATGAACCTATAGGGCTTGTAAACTTCCCCCTTTACCAAGCGTCCTATAGAAGTACTCAACAAGTTGTTCATAAAAACTAGGTCAACAGTATTGTTGCCAGCCAAAAGCAACTTAAGTGTTACGGGCAGGGTCTGCTCACGCCTGCCACGTGCCTTTATGTACTGCACAGTTATTTACACCTAACGTATGATTGTTTTTCTTTTAACCCCGCCTTATACAATCAGCGACGGGATGCTTAAACAACTGCCTGGGAAACTGACGTCAACCTTTCTCACGGATATGTGTCATATAGATAAAAAGGAAGGGAAAGAGAGAGTAGGTGGTGTGTGTATGATTGTGCGCCTAATAAAGGTGTTGTGCATGTCTGTTTACCGCTTTGGGCAAGGAAATTTTCTTGCGGTGGAGCCACAATTTTACTTTTAGATATTTTTCCTTTTTTCCCCTTTACTCTTTCATCAAGACCAACTTGTACTTTCGTATGATGCCATCAATTGATACCGTCTGAAGAGGAAAAAAGAGTCTACGGTAGACCAAAAGAAACCTCGTAAAGTTTTCCTCCTCCCAAGAAAAAAATTAAATCGGAATCGAAAGCCTCAACATGTCTAAAGAAAGCGAGTAAAATCGAGACAGGCACTTCACTTGGTAACGGGACCGGAAGCACACTTTATACTGCGGAGCTTTAAGTCTCTATCTTGCCTTCCTTTGGTAAGGTTGTTGCATACTTAGGCAGCTTAACAGGAAAAAAGGAAACAGTCGCGTAGGCTATCTGTGTTTGCGTATTAGACGCGGTTTTTTCCATTTTCCTTGGACTAACAACAAACATTTCCCGTGTTAGAAACCCAACCATGTTACTGCTAAGGATATTTACTTAAAGTGTCTAAAAAACCCTCACGAGCTGTTGATAACCATGGTGCTAATCAGTATTCATCATTACGTAACTGACGCTCCGTTGACTGTCTTGCAGGAGGATCCTGATACCTTTGCCGTTACCAAACAAGGTAAGCTTAAACATAACAGTGAAAAATGTAAAAATGCTTTTACGTCGCTTTCATGCTACGAAATCCCTAACGTGTTATGCCCAAAATTGTCCAATCAAGTTTCCACGATCTTTTACGCAACATTTTTGAAATCTTCTTTAAACGCAATTCGGGCTACAACAAAGTCTTCTTAACAGAGGAGTGGGTGACGAAACGCAAAACGGAGTACACTACCACGAAGCAAATTGAAACCCGTGTCCAACGCCAAGTGCTGCTTGAAGATGGCCAGGTCATTGAGGATTCGGGTCCACTCGTGACCACGAATACTACGCAAGACACTGAAACGCAAGAGCATGAACACACTGAGGTAAATAATCGTTTTCGTTTCGTAGTGCGAACCTTTTCCGAGAAGTATGAATCACAAAGTTAGTGAATCGATGTCGATGCTATCTTGTATCTTTACTCTGCCTTTTCTTCATGCAGCATAAAACCAACGGGGACGATCCGCCTCCACGTGAAGGCTGGTTGGCCATACCTGGCGCGGTGGTTGTACGGGAGAAGAATGAGAAGAAAACCACAACCCGAGACGAAACCGAAGAGAGAGTCGAGACTCAGGAAGCTCATCACTTAGGAGAGCTTACATCCGATGTAAGTACTATACACTGTACACTCCATACTTTCTACTCGCTTTTTCTCCGGACTCATCTCCTTATTCTATCATTCCTGTTCCAAAAGCGCCGTTCCAGAATTACTTTCAAATAGTTATGCAAGAAAAAGAAAAAAATCCCAGAGTCCTACCTCAGAGACACGTTCCAAAAGCATACCCATAACTTTAGACTTTCCTTTTTTTATGTGGAAGCCCTCGTTTTTAAAAAAATCCTTCATCCCGCAATCACTTACGACCTTGGCCCGTTAAGCAAGCGGCCTAGCAGTGCCAAGTCACCGCCATATGGTTCAAGAAACTCGTATTAACTGTCAACGAACGCAGTTTGGGTCAATTCTAGCGTCGCAGTCGGATCAGTTATCTCGAAAGGACCAAAACAAGTCAGTGTCCGGACTCTTATCGCGAAAGTTTTCGCCACATAACGGCGATAAGGCAAAAAGCGAGAGTAACATGTGGCATAGGGCAGCGGATTCAAGGGCAGAAGTTGGCCAAGAGAACGTTGTGTACAGTCAGAGTCCAGAGGCCAGCTAAAACTTGCCATGTATGGCACCCTGCTCTTTCCCTGACAGTTATTCACACATCTCCAGGAACACTATTGAGAAAGCGATGCGCATACCAAGCTTGATTCAGAACAACCCAAGGACGAACATTACAAACCCAGCTCACGTCCAATATTTATCTTTTCCCCGAACTAACTTTAGCAAATGCCTGACGCCAGTCAGACTTCGCCATAAAGTTTTTTCTACAAAAATCGAGACAAGGTGCTACCTTCGTAGTTCCTAAAAGAACCTTGCCGCTTTTCTTCGCTCAAGCAGAAATTTGGACAAGTGACTCGATAAAAGCGACCATTATTTCCCTTCCCTCAATTTTGGCCCCGGAAAAAAAAGTAAAGGGCTCCTTGCGGAAAACGTCGCTGATTCAATCACTATCTTACCTGGAAATCTTTATATTATTTGGCAAGTGATACGAGTCGGCCAAGGATGCAAAGGAAAAAACACAAAAAATACTTTTTAAAGAGAGCCAATAAAAGGGTCAAGGGTACATAATCTCGCTCTTAAATGGTTGTGCCATGTGATAGGATTATTACCGCAATTTCCGCAACGGTCCACATAGTTTATCCCTTCCCAAGCAAGTATAACGGCGTTAGAAACCCTCGAGAAAAAGCACCAGAAACGTAATATAGGCTACCCAGAGACAGAATCAAAAGAAATTCGGGTCTTGGGATCCGTCCAAACGTTTTCCCAGTGTAATAGACAACCTGTTTCTTGCCTTTGCTAGTGTGAAAAGGTATAGACTCGACTCTGGACTATCCGAACCAGCGTTTGGAATCGCTGTTCCACACTATCCACAGCTTATGCCATTAAAGTGCACTTTCTCTTGGCGAGATGCCGCTGAAACATAAATACTAATGGTTATTCGCCAGAGAATGTTAATGCAAACATGCATGAGCATAGGGGACTCCGGGTACTTCTTGTACCCTATCTTTACGGGCAATCCTCCATTATTCTTGATCGCAAATAAAGTGCAATGGACTTCTCACGTACTCGTTAGCCAAATTTCCAACAAGGTACGGACGGAATTATTGTTTGCGAACTTTGCAGAGGTCTGCCCTCAATTTCGCAAACTGTAAGTGAAGATCCTATTGTTACCGATTATTAACCGTCCGCAGTAAGGGCAAGCACGACGCACCACGCGTCAAAAAGGTACGAGGTAAAAGTACGTAAAATCTTAACATCTCCCCTTTTCGAACACATCCGCTATCTTTTTTGTTCGCAAAGAAAGGTTGCAAAAAAAGGCAAAGCGGGTTCAGATCTGGTTTTCCGTTGCAGTTCTGAATCGGTTTCGGCAGGTTGTACGAAGTTTAGCATAAAAGGATGATTATGCCAAGGTAAAACGACGGTGAAATCGGTTAGGTTCCTGCACGTCCCAGGTTCCACAAACCGTTCAACATTGTGTCAAGGCAACAGCGAGGAAAAGGCCAGCCGAGATGGTAACAAGTTAGCTTAGGTGCTGCTGGCGAGTCATTGTATCGCGCTCGCAGTGGAAAGTAAGAGGTTGCCCGTGTCGTGGAGTTCGTGAGGTTATATTGCAGCAATATATAGTACAGCCGACCAGCACCAAAAGTGCCGAATTGACTAACTCGAGGGAGAGACTCGGACCCAATTTCCGAGCGAGATTTAGTGCGTACAAGTGTGGGCATTTCAGGTCGACAGCTGACGATTCCATCTCTGACAATGTTATAGTGTCTCAGTGTAATTAAACTAAAAGAAAGTGCTCAAAGGAACAACGGACCTTGAAATCTTTGGTCCTACGAAAACCATGTCAAGGTACCACGTTTAAACCCTTTCAAACCTAATCCCGGACTTTGGAAACCAAATTAACACGTGACTCCACCGCGGTATATATTTACGTCAGGGTCCAATCCGCTCGTCCCTTTGACCGCGCTTCGAGCAACGGCTGGATGTCTGACTCATCTTCATTTTACCGTGAATTATCAGTCAACCCATCTCAAATTACAGAGCGCTACAGCAGATCTAACGGCTTTGGGCCCTGTAATGCGTCAAGCTCCACAACAAAAGGGGGAAATCCATCTTATCCTCCTGACAGGATTCATTAGATAAGCTAAGTCTTGACGAGATACTGAGGGTAGATGAATGAATAGCTGCGCCAGGTAATGAAATTTGCTTTGGGGGAAGGAAGTAGCGACAAAGCGTACGGTCAATCCAAGCTAACGTTAGATTAACCAAATCTGGGGAAGAGAATAGGAAAGGTGCAGGGTATCAGCTCTAGTTTGGTTGATCTACACAAGAGCTAACTCCCGAAGGTTTTCCTCGCAAAGGTTGATTTGCATTAGCATAGAAGGACAGACCCGAAGCAATCTGAACACCCCACGCACGCTGAGACTGTTTGCTGTCCATAATAGGCATGTAGGCGAAACCTCGTTCCCTGACGTCATCCAAACAACCAGTTAGACCGACACCACCCAACAAAGGCATTGATGATAAGAGAGAAAGAGTTTCCCAATTTGGAGTAATGCAAACGTGCGACTGCTACTAACAGGGTTACGACAACAGATATATAAATACAAATATATATATATTCCTGTCCTCCGTTCTGGCCTTGCGGTGTAAGGGAGCCGCAGAACTTACTGCGCAGGATTCCCTTCGTATTGCGCATTTCCCCAGAAGAGAAAGCAAACGATAGATACGTTCACTTGTTGGACTTTCCGTGTTCGCTTTTTGTCAGATTTTAAACGCGGTACTCTCCCTCTGAAAGACTGTCTTTCACCAAGTATTGTGGTAAACCGACTAGCGGCATGCTAAACACCAAAGTATTGCAGCTGCGCGCGGTATTCAAGAGCTTACACTTTCCCTAGAAGGGTATTGAGATAAAAGCACTAGCACACAGGAACTTTCTATCAAGTGTATAAATAATGGACCTGATACAATGTTCGCTGTTAAAGGATATTAAGTCGCGGAAAAAGACCGCACGTCAATTTTCGCTCTAAAACAGGTACCTGTACCTGAGCCAGACCAAGTAAAACACGTGCACTCGATTAAGGCAACTAGGTTATGGGGCAGGTCAAGTCGACCCGTGTCTAATCCGGTCATTGTTAAATTCGCACACCATTCTGCGAACCGGGAGAAAGTGGAGCAGAACACGAAGCGTCTTCTTGATCACCGTTAACTCTCTTAGAAAAAACTTGTCAAACACCCGTCTTCTTCTGGCTGGTACACGGAGAACCTAGCAAATACACCAAGGGGCTAAAGTGCTCGCTTCTAGTGCAGCTTCGTATTTAGCTTCAACTCATAGAGCCCTGTAGCCCTTTCAAAACGAGCAAGTACGAATTGGCAAATATTGGTACTCCCAAGCTCCTTGTAAATGGACGTGAACTTGCACGAAGTAGTACCGAGACCTTAAATCAATACATATTGTTTGCCGAAGCCATTTGGAATGCGGTTGGACACGAGTTTTTGTTTTCATTGTTAGAATGCTCCAAAGCAAAAACGTACACAAATGTTACGGCAAGGGTATTTTTCATCTCACCAAAAGATACCAACGCAAGTAATTAAAAGATTGCATCTTATACACAAGCCACCTAAAAAAAACCCCAAGCCACCTGAAGATTTTTCTAAGGGCTTACTATCTTTTGCGGACAGAAACATTTTACCACAATGCAACGTAAGACTGACTGTAAAAGCAAAACGTCAGATAGGCAACAAATGTAAAAATGACGGTACAACGTGCCTGTCTACCTTATTGCTTTCAGAAACGCTTTCCTAAGCCCGCAAGCGAACGTTCGCAAGGCATAAGCCGATTCCTGCATCATTGACTACAGGAACGGTTTCTCAAGCTTGAGAAAAAAAATGGAATAGCTTACGATGAACAAGCGAAAAATATAAAGAAGGCGGCAGAAATGACACGGAACTAATGCAGGTTATTCTTCCAGGATTTGGTAAAAGCCATTCGTGACAAAAGCGACATTCGCTTATCGCTCATCCAACGCAGAAATTCCGCAACCGGAGACGAATTGGACAACGCCGTTGGCTTAAAAGGCCAGCAACTGGTACCCTTATCGACCAAAAAAGTAGTCCACCAGTCCAAGAAGCACCACCGTGTAATTGACGAAGAGGATACACAGGTTCGAATCTTCGTCCACCTTTTAACACGTGAACGCACATCCACAATGGTTGTAAATTTCCTTTGTAGGAGCACAGTGAAGAAAAGGACGGGAAAATTATAACCGAGACAACTCGCCACTCCCATCACGAAGAATTTGATGACGAGGAGTTTCCTGACGACGAACAGCATTCCAAACCGTCGTCCGTTCACGAGATTACGAAAGAAACGTCTCGCAATTACTCCCACACCAAAGACGAGGATCAGGTAAAATAATTCGTTCCTGAGAACTGAAAACCAGAAAGTTCGTTTCACAAGTCATGACATGTGATGTTTTCTCCTCGACAGGTGGAATATTTAGCCGTTCCCAGAGGTGGCAGGCTCGCGGAAGGCGTGAAGCTAGGAGAAGGGATGCACTTGACCTCTGAAACCATCCAGCAAGAACAAGACGGCGACGAACGCGAGTGGGAGAGCCTTTCTGACCGCATTCGCAAAAGCCGCAAATTGCTCGCGAGCAAAGGATTGAAACCTGTGCAAAAAACCGACCGCGAGTCTAGTCTCGAACGCAAAGACGTTTTGACCCACAAGCCCTTGAATCTAGAAGCGGAGGAAGAAACTCGCAAACAAGAAACCTCCCGGTGGCTCGAAAGCCACTTTGGCAGTGAATCCTCCCGCAGTTCTTTTGACCCAGACCTGGACGACCAACAAGCCGTTTCGGGTGGTGGCATCAGTGTCACCATGAAGTCAAGGTCCTCTCGCGAAGAGACCCCGCAAACCAGCGACTCGTTCGTCACCCCACCCAGCTGCGTTCCGCCGCCCCCGCCCGAGCCCGACTACAAGATCTACGCGACGCCAAAGTCCTTGCTCAAAGGCTCCCACGAGAAAAAAACTCCTGAACCTTCGAATACCCCAACCAAGATGCATACCGGAAGATACGCAGGTTACTCTGACCGGGTTCAGGTATTGCCCATTGGACCCGGCCATGTGTTTAATCTACGCACCGTATCGCCCAACGCCACCCCGTCCGTGTCACCTTTGGTCAAAAACAACATCGTAAATGGCAACCGCCCCACCAGTCCAAACTGGCAAAGTTCCAACGACAAAGCAACGGAGTCGCCTGTCAACGCAAAGCCTTGGCAACAGCACCCACAACAGACAGCGAACGATTTGTACAGCGTCCCCGTCAAGCGCTCAACTTCCTTTAACAACACATCCAAACCGTTCCTCACGCCCTGGAATAGCAAGAAGGAGGAGGATGTGGTAATCCAGCCCAAAAGCGAGAACATCTATCATTTAAAGGAGGACGGTCCACGTAAATCCATCAGCAGCTCCTTTAGAGAGTATCGCAATCAGCACCAGGACACCCTCGACACGTCAAAGCACAGCGATTTCAAGTATCGTGAAGAACACCGCACCAACGGAACACCTGCGAGGCGAGAATGGCCGCCCCGAAACTCGATTGACGAAGAAGACGAGAAAGCCCTCATGTCAACTTCCCGAGGCGGTACAGTAATCAAACTTGGACCTAGAGACTATTCCCCAGACAGAAAAGAAAGCAAGTTGCAGAGCTCTCAATCCTTCCGCGTTGCCGAAGCCTTCAACCCACGATTCCGCGAAGAGCGTCGAGGTAGCCTGAACCCCTTTGAGACGCCCTATCGCAACAAAATTGTGGACTACGAGCCCAACTCCTTGCCAGAATTCCGCGGCAACGAACGAAATAATAAAGACTCCATGTCCACATCCGATCGGTACCGGATCGAGCAAGAGCATATGAGCACCTCGCCTCCCAAGCTTTACAAAGTTGAGGTCGACATGACTGGCCATACAAAGTACCCCAACCGGGCATTCAAGGTCAAATCTTCCGAAGATTTAATCCCTGAACGAGAAATATCCCACGTCCAGAAACATACGCACCGAATTACCGAAGAAATTACCCCAGCTCTGCAATCTCGTAAGCCAGCCAAAGCGCCAGCGCCTCCCCGCCCGAGCCCACCGAACACCAACGGTTATTCGCCCCCGTCAAGATGTGGAATGTTTGCTACGGACTCGCCTCCGGTGCGTCCGGAGCGCCGCAAGACTAAGAACAAGACCGATTCCGGAACCCAGACACTCACACGTCGGACAGAGATGACTACTCAAACCTTAGACCGCACCAAACCCAAGAAAAAGTATTACCTCGGCGAGGACCCTTTCCGTGATAACGTTCCAGTCAATCCTTTCAAGGATCCCAACGACGACGTGGAACTCATTGATATGTTGCGCCGCAATAACGGAGTGCACGTCACTCGGAACGGCGACCACAGTAGTATGACAATGGGGCGCCGTGGCAGTGCCGACATTGTCGGCCAACAGAAGGAACCTGCTACCGTGCGCTACCAAGGGATTGACGAAGGACTGCGTTCGCAGACTTTGCCCCGTAAACCGAAAGCTCAAAAGGTGCACGAGTCACAGCGCGAAGAAGTTTACGGAGATAGAAACAATAACGACGATAAAGAGCGCAGAGGGAGCGAAGCGAAGGTTACGGAGATTCCTCGGCGGAATCATACCGAACATCAGAACCGTTCAATGGGGCCTAACCTCGCCCGTAGCCAAAGCTTCCATCAACCCAACCAAGAACTGAGCAACCAAGCAAAGGCCAGCGTGTCCTTCAGCGATAAGAACAGGGAAGGTCGGAACAGTAATCCTCTTTATAAATCCACTCCATTTCTTAACCGCGCCGCCATGCCCAGTTCCGCTGCTCCTTTACGCAGTCCGGGCATCATAAGCAGCATCAGCAAAAGCCAGCTTGACTTAAGCAAGAGCCAAAACGAACTCAGAGAGGAGAGCTCGCTCTACACGTTGCCGCGTAATCGTGGCATATTACGCAACAGCGCCAACCAGCCTCCAGTTAACGCGAATTCCACGAGCGGAAGCGTCTATTCCCCAGCTAGTACGTCCCTTTACCGCAGTCACTCGACCGTCCAACCTCGACTCCGTCCCCAGCAGTTTCAGAGTCCCAAAGTTTTGGATACCACCACGGACTCTTCCCCCAAGTCCAACTCCAACTCCAGTTTCCGCCCACTGAGTAGAATGAACAAAGAGGTCAGCCAAAGTGAACTTTCTTTGAACCGCATCGCAACTCAACGCGAAGTTTCCAACCGCCTTTCGAGCCACAACAACAAAGTCCATCGAAGTTTCAGGGAAGAAATTGTCGACGACCACGCAGAGGGTCAATTGACGCTCCAGCAAAGAAAAGCCAAGCTCATCTCGTCCTTGCCCAATGGCAAAATCCACGACAGTCCTTTACCCCGTGTCATTGCTGGGCAAGTCAAGAAATCCGCGCCCGAACCGCCTCCCAAACCGAAATCCCCGACCCGCAAGACCGAGAGACGCGTGTCGCCTCAACCGGAGATTGACGAAAGCCGGGACGAAAACAAACGCCAACGCTTCCTGAACGGTTTGCTCACAACGGCGCCCGAACTCTTTATGCACATTCATGGTGAGGAAGACTTGTCGCAATTTCACGTTCGCGGTCAGGACGAAATCGACGGGAAAGTCAAGCGTACACCCTCACCACAAACCCCGCCACCCCCCCTGCAAAAGGCTCCTTCGCCCTACGGCGATTCCCCCAACTACTCCCGAGGTAGTCCCGTCACCAACAACGCCAAGTACAGCCGCGTCTACACCAGCACTCCTATGTTGAACCGTCTCCCAGAAGCCAGGCAACCCATACTGAAAACGTACGTGTCACCCTCCTCTCGGGTAGATCAAGAGAATCGCTTGAACCAGTCTCAAAATTCGCGTTCCCAAATCAATTCCAGCCACAAATTCGCCAATAACGCGGACCTGTCCCTAAGCTCCTCCCATCGCGGTTCTCCGAACCACACGTTCAACAGCCAACCCAACAACAGTAGCCTTCGACGCAGCTCTTTGACGCCCAGCTCATCCTTCCGGTCCGGGAAAGACTCCTACGCCTTGGTACATCGGCCCAAGCCGGAAAACTACTCGGAAACCTTCCGCATCCGGTCCAAGGGCGATCCCACCATGGGCAACGATTCCGAGACTGACACGATCCAAACTTTCAGCAAAAGAACGGTTCCCCTGAAGGACGGGTTTTCCACTGAGACCATTGAAAGTAGTGAGAAGAAAACGGTCACTCGCTCGCACTACACCGATACGGAACAGAGTCACCCACGGGATGCCAGTTTGCGGTACATGGACATAAAACCCCAACAATCTGGCGGAGTTATTATCGAAGTCCGCGACTGGAATGGACATTGAAAATAATTTAAAAAAATAGCCGTTCACTTGTTCTGCACCACAAATACTAAAGGAAATTACTCCCCCTGCCCTAAAACAAAAAAATTACGTTTGCCGCGGACAACGCACGAGATTTTAAAATTAATCCTTTGTCTTTAAAGTTATTACCCTTATGATGAAAAGTTTTGTGACTATATACCAGAGGAAAGCATTTGTTTTTATCCCTAGCTCTAAAAGCGAAGGTTACATGTCGTTTTGCTTTATTACTCCCATTAATGCATGAAGAAGCCATAATATAAACAATTTTGTTTCCTTCATAAATTTGGGCAAATTGGCCCATAACTCACTATCGCCCGCGGGTTCATTAACAACCCCATACCTTTCCATGTATTCCTTCTGCGTTTTACATAATTTCTCCTCCATTTCTTTTTTGGTTTTGTGAGCAACATACGGGGGGAAAAAATTCAACCTTGTAGTAGCGTTTTAAGACTGTAATTACGGAATTATTAAATAAAATGTAGGTGGAGCGTAGTTTAAATAAGGC
This sequence comes from Lepidurus apus apus, assembly GCA_022832285.1. Lineage (NCBI taxonomy): Eukaryota > Metazoa > Arthropoda > Branchiopoda > Notostraca > Triopsidae > Lepidurus > Lepidurus apus. The sequence continues at coordinate 949,692 of JAGJRO010001033.1, read as the reverse complement.
TTTTATTGAGTTTCCCGATCGATGAGTCGGACGTCCAATCAAAAAACAGATAGCTCCATTAGTGTCGCAGAAATTCAGCGATAAGTTGACACATGGCAGAGCCGCAGTACTGCTAAATCAAGGGCAGGTAAAGGTTCTAACAAAAAGTGAAGGGACTTTCAAGTTCCCAGATAGTTAGGCAGATAAAAAGCTGGCATCCCAGCCAAGCACGGGCCCAACAAGACCTGTTACATTGGGGGTTGCATTGGCTCACAAGCACTCTAAACCAGTTCCGCTGACGTCAGGTTGTTCTTCAGAAAACTTGGGGGAAATTTAAGTATATACGATCGCAGTAAAACCCGTACCTGTAACTTGGGTCTCATTGGCACAGCACACGTAAGCTGCTATCAAGATAACGCTTTCGCATTGATTAATTCAGGTCTGAATTTAGTGGACTCTGAACCACTTGGATGGACAAGTGGTAAGTACCATGCAAGTCCGGCCCAAGTAAAGGACACGAAACGTCAGCCTCCCAAGTGTGGATCCCATATTGGGTACATATATCCATTTAGGCATTGTTATTGCTATGCTATGATTACGGGGAAAGTGCTTTGGCCATATACAGAGGAGAGTGAGAGAGAAAACAACAATTCCTTGGGAAAGGAGACTGTCTTGCCGGAGATGATAAAGACAAGGATTGCTGTAAGCGATTAAAAGCAGAGCTGTAAAGTTTGCTTGCAGCGTGCCAAATGGATTTACCCACAAGCCAGGCTAAAGAAAGTCTACGGCAACTGCTCAGCCATACGTTACATTAGAACGTGGAAGTTGTTCCTTCTTGGCTTCAAGATATGCCCATACAAGGCGAATGAGCAACCAGCTTGGTCCTTTGAGCTAGTAGCGGCAGCAGCAGTGAGGTGCATAGGCCATCAAAACTGGTCAACTTTCCACGACGATTTGTCAATATTTTAAACACGATGGCAATTTCTGTACCTACAACTTCATTCGGATGCAAACAAGTTGCGAAAATCGACTTTCGGGTAACACTTGCTGTGACACGTCGACCCGGCTTCCATAAATGGACGACGGTGTAGTACACACACCGAGAATGACTCAATGAGGTTATAGCTGCATGTTCATGTTCATGTTCATCTAGAAAAAGGCTTTGTACCGTACTTAAAGCTTTTTCAAACCTAAGCTTGGTGTAAAATTCCCCAGTAACTCAAGAGCTTTTTACATAAAGCGCACCCTGTTTTAACAACCAGCGCTGTAATCGGGTATAATGATGGCCGTGGTATGAGTCCCACAACGCCTAAGACTTTGGCCAAGTCGTGGTCATAAAAATTAACCTGTGCGGTTTACAGCACGGAGGCCATCTTAGGAACATCTTTGGTCTGGCTTGTCAACCGCTCCCAGGGAGATACTATTCAAGGAAGTTAATACAAGTCTTTAACAGCACTACGTCAATTGTTTTTCCCGAGTTTTTTTCCCGATAAATGTCAAGGCTGTAAGTGTCGTCCTTATAATGTCTTCCGTGGGAGATTTCCATCGAAGGTAACCGGAATTCCTGGATTCCATTACAATCCTTTTCACCTAGAACTTTTACCTTTTCAGACCGTATCGTATATTTAACTGTTTTCCCACACATGAAGGGAACCTCTTTGAACAGCCTATTATCTTAAGTTTCAGGAAGAAGAAAGCAGGCTCTTTGAGCGAACTGCTCCTAGAATAACTCGAATTCCTAATATAGCGGTTATACGTCCGATGCGCCAATGTGCGAGTCATGCGAACTCATGTTCTGGGTACAATATTTGCATGCTGACATGTTTCCTTCATTCAGTTTGTTTGACTCTTATAAATGTACGCAAAACAATCTGTAAAAAAATGAAAAATAAAAAATCCTCGGTAAACAACAGCTGGTGCTAGGGGTAAGTGCGGGTGTCACCAAGTTTGCTGCGCAGCCACATTTTTATGGCTACCGTGAGGGGCAATTATGCCAGGTAGCCGGACGCTGACCTAAAATTTGTTCGGTTATATTTCAAAACATCAGCTCCATTATAGGAAGTAAGTATACTGGAGTAAGCAGAGCACGATTGGACACTAAACTATGCAATTCCCAGACTAGACTATGGATATCCGATTTTACTACGATTGGAGTATAGCAATCAAACTTCGAAATTAGAAGTCGCTATAAACCTTCCGAAGGAGACTTGAATGCGCAACATCATTCCCAAGATTGCAGCTTTACCCCGAACCTCTTCATTTTTTTCACGAGCGCGAAATATTTCACGAGATTGCTATTTTCATTGCCCGGTGCACCTTCCCCGGATCGAACTATTGCAGGCTCCCCGAAACCACAAACTTTTCCATTTTATGGAACTACAACGTACTTACGCAGATGACGCCGGTAACGAGCAAAAAACCTGGGCGGAAAAATAAAGCTCGGGTGTCGCAGAATGTCACCGGTAATCCCTACTTCGCAGGTTTCCCGAAGTGGGTTGCTTGTATCCTTGTGGGTCATCGCTTTTTTGTTGTTCAGCTCAACGTTATCGTCTCATCTCGCTAGCTGCCAGATTTTCCACCGTCCGCGCTTAGCCATTTTCCCCAGTTTAGTTCTACCTTCCTAACAGCATATACTATCGCACGTTGGCTCCCAAAAGTCCCGGTATCGATAGTCGTGTACACCTCAGTCAACACGCCGCCACATTCAGGGCCCTTTAGCTCGTAGCCTCATGGTAAGGTGGGTAAGGTGATCGTCAGAAACCTCTCGCTCCGAGCTCAGTCTCAGTGGAGAGCGAGAAGCGGACGTGGGACTATTACACCACCGCAAGTGCTTGCTTAATATTCAAGACGCTTTCCTAACACTGAATTTGTTTCGCAAATCATGTCGGCCAATCCGCGCTTGCGATAACTTACCTTTTTGCTATCACAACAGACCACAGGAATTAGCTGCAGTGTCCCTTTACCAGGAAAAAGAAATAAAACGGTTAATTGACTGGCCGTTTCCAGTGCATTCCAATTCTGTCGTGAAACTTGTGTTTCCCAATTACGAAGTGATATCAAGAAGGAACCAAGGGATTGAACCGAACCAAAAGTTTTTGGAAGGTAAGCAATGCGTGCGTTATGGTCCCACGGTAAAGACCTTCATGGCCGTAGACTTCGTAGACCAGCTGGAACTGCACTAAAAATTCTCCCTTGTTAACGAGAAACCTTGCTACTCCTAAAAGGAACGGGAGGTGATGGCTCTCAGCGAGTTTTTTTTCCACCTGGGGTAATCTTATACAAGAGAAATGAGAAGCCGTATGTTTCTAAAGACTTATTAAGCAAGCCGGTCACGTTAACGAAAAGAAGGTATATATATATANTATATATATATATATATATATATATATATATATATATATATATATATATATATATATATATATATATATATATATATATATATATATATATATATATATATATATATATATATATATATATATATATATATATATATATATATATATATATATATATATATATATATATATATATATATATATATATATATATATATATATATATATATATATATATATATATATATATATATATATATATATATTCTGGCTGACGTCAGAATACCTTGGTCCTCTTTAACCATTCCTGAAGCTGACAAGGCTAGATGGTCTTCTTGAGCTTATTTGCTATTACCCTTTTATGTAATACGCCACCTACAGCCAGACTCTGCCTCGTTCCGCATGAGAAAACTGTGCCTCCCACCTTGGTTCTTTTTCTTTTCAAAACCCCGAAGTGGAGGCTTTCATTCCCCACTTTTGGTTAAACCTGCTTACTGATGGCTCATGGCTCCATGTCTCGGGTCGCGAATGAATCCGTTTGGAACTCGTATTATGGGTGGGGTTGGCTTCCGGAGGGAGGAGGGTCAATCAACCCCTCTTTAGCGACGTAATATTAGGGTGTTTTTCGACCATACAGTTTAATTAATTCAGCTCTAATTTCATTGGAAACTTTCAACAATACAACCGCACACTTTCTCTTATTCTAAGGGGACCCTGGCTAGTTTTGTCGTGTCACGGTCCTAGGTCTTTCAAAACTGCGTACCACACCAACCTCCGGTCCACTACACCGAATGAAAATAACGTCAGGGTTTCAGCTCGAGCGCTTTGCGTTTAATTACCAACTATTTATTGGAGCAAATAAAGACCTTTTAATAAAAACCTTTCGGCTTTTGACTCCCCTCACTCCCAACTCCGATGAAAATGCTTTAGGACCTTTAGGAGCGAGCAAGCAACAAAGCTTTTTAAAATTCAATAAAAAAAACAATGCAACAATAGCCACCGCCAACTTTCAAAAAACGTCTGGTACTGGGCTGTGGGTAAGCCATTTCGATTTCACTTTCAATACCCGCCTTGCCCTTGACATATGACGATGGCTTTCGTAAGGGACCAAAAGCAAAAACTCTTCAAATGCGCAACGCCCTTTGAGCGCCACAAGTAGGTACTTTGAAGAAGCTACATAAAATTTGTTTATTTTTAACACTTTTTATGCGCGAGGGCAATAATGCAATTGTGTTCGTACCAACCCCGTTCTCATATGAAGATTAGAGCGCACCACGGCCACAGCGGGTCATTGGTCCTGATATGTGCCCCGACTTAGTAACATGAACTGACTTGAGGGCTTGAACCAGGTTTAATGTCCGGCAATCAGCAACTGTTTTGCCCAAGAGCAGCCGAATATCATGTCATCAACCCTTATCACGCTGGACAATGATGGTTTGGCCTCAAGTGGTCAACACAAAAGCCACGGCATCTAAAAAACACGGATTTGCCTAAGAGCGTATCGTCCGCTAGAAACTTACATCGCCCGAGTCTGAAATCGTGACTTAACATTAGGCGAATGTGGTTCTTTTGTTGGTCCCTCCAGAACACATCACATGTAACTATAACAGTTTTGACCAACACGCGCTGAAAGCTTTTCTCGCATGTCTGGAAATGGTTGGTCCCTCCACCCTAGTCAAGTAACAGCGGACAACCAATTAGCATAAGTACGCTCATTTACTATCGGGAATTTCGTTATCTTCCAAGAGTCCGAAACGAGGGGAAGTTTTCCAATTTTCCAGTTTTCCAGTCTTGGCAAGTGAAACAAGAAGTAGTCCCTGTTAACGTATATTTTGCGAACAGTGTTGGGGCATTAGTTCTTCACAAAGAACATCCGTGTTTTTTTCTCCATCTTCGCAAAAAAAGTCATAAAAGGAGATTGCAAGATTACCACGACAAAAGCTACTTTGGGATGGAGGCCATCGCAACGCACGAGTCATTCCTTTAGCCATTAGCAATCAGGGTAGGAATGCGAGTGGCATAACTTGACACGATCATATTAGTATCCTTTACCGAAAAATATGTCAAAAACCTCAAAAAGACGTTAAAGAAAACCAAACTTTTCTATCTTTGACCCGAATTTCCTCGATGTGCAAGATTTTTTGCCTCAGTTCTGGGGACAGAAAAATGACCAAAAGAAGCAAGTTCATCCGGGAGGGTTTTTTGTTTCCTAATTCGCTTTGGTTATAAACAACGCGTTTGATTACGCCAGAACTTTGAATAAAACAAGCAATCAAGTTTGGACAACAACAAACAATCGACGGGAAACATGAGATTATAATCATTGGTTTGTGATGTCGGAAATCACAAACCACTTTTCGGGACCAGTCAGATTCTTTTTAATCAGAAGAAGCTTTTACCACTTCGCAGTCAATGTCCTGATGTTGATTAATGAGTCTTTTTTGTATCCACAAACCAACGTAAGACAATTAAAACGTCGTTTGGCTTCAGCTCTGACTCACGCTTGGAAAAATAACCAAAACATCCCCGTAAGGTATTCACGCTTTCGATCATGCATGTAATCTATTCGCTGTCAAATTCCCAAACCTTTTTCTTCACTTAGGTCCTCACTTTTTCATCTTAGTCCGCTACGAGGAAACTTAACCAACTCTTAAAACTCCGGTCTATTTGTCGTCGTCTCTTCCATTTCGCTACTTGGCGAAGAAATCCTACAGGAAAGGAACCCCGACAAAGCCCCACGCGCCTTTACTATCTCTAAATTTACCAAAGAAAACTCGAGGGGAAAAAACGTGTTCCCTGGCTTTTTTCCCGAATATTTCCTGGATCCTAAACCAAGATATACGCTGGGAATACACAAAAGAGAAGAAAAGATACGGAAAAGCCTTGAATTAAAAGAGTATATGCGGGACATCTTGGCGGAATAGTTTGTCCTTATATGGTGCCGACTGTTGTGAAGGGCAAAGGCAACATGCGCGTCTAAACAACGCGTAACTTAAAGAGCACCATTATCAAGTTACAAGTCCCAGCAAGCAAATGTCAACTTAAGTGAAGGCAAAGGGTCCTGAGCAAGCTGGCATTGAACTATTTCGTAGCTCTTGGCAACTGTAACTGCGCTTTTTTAGTCGTATTTCGTACAACAGAATCGACACTTAACCATAACCGCACCACTTTGAAAACCCCATCATTATTTGGTGCGGTTATGCAGCGCAATCAACACATTCAAAGGTTTGCCGACTTGTCTTTCGAAATCGATCTTTTTATTGGTTCGAATACTGTATAAGGAAGTAGAACACGCAGCAAAAAGGGAACCTGCATTTGTGTTTATTAAATATAACCCCCCAAATCTTTCGTCATGCAAAACGGGATTTTTTTACTATTCCATCCAGCAAGACTAAGACGCTTCCGTCCGAGTAAAAATGATTCTTTTACGGTTCCCTTGTTGCCTTCTTCTTTAATTTATCATCATTTCAACGGTTGGTCCATGCCATACATGCTTGCTTTGTAAATAAATCTGCAAAATCGCTCTGGCCATGCATATCGTAACGGGCTGCCACAGATAACACTCCCCTTAGTTCTAACTGGCCTCTCTCCGGTTCCTTCGAACATTTTCACATCAGCTCGGAGAGAGAGGTTGTTAGGAATTCATGTCGTAAAGCGTTTGGGCACCACATGACTTCAAGCAGTCCCAAGATAGTCGTAGGAGGGTCAATTCCACTCCCGAGAAAGGAAAATCACACCTACCCAAAAGTTCGTTCCCCAAGCTCAGATCATCCAACCCCAAAAGGTACAGTATATAGAAAGACCTCTTTAACCTCTCCTCTCGTTACAGAACCTGTTTCCTATACATCGTCTCGTTTAGAAGTTTTCGGCCAGTCTTGACTACCTTAGGCCCTTTCAGTCCACACTTTCTCTTAAACCTATAAGTGTACACAACCATTTTGGGGTATGCATCAACCTCCAAGCTTTCTGTTTCGTTTGCTCGTGCCTTAACGTGAGTCTTAACTGCAGCGTAACGTAAGCGTGGCCCTGGGCTTCAAATTCACAAGTTCAGGAGACTACGACCATGTTTTATAAACAGATTCAACCTTATCCTGAAGATGGGAAAGTGATAGCTAATGAAGTATTGTAAAGGTTAACGTAGAAATATCGCTCTTGCTCAAGGGGGAAAACATAACGGAGTTGTTTGGGTTGGGGCCGAGTCTAGACCAAGGGTTGGTGGTGTGGTGGTAGAGGTTTGGGACTTGGACCACCATTAAAGCCCCACTTTTTGTGTTGTATCTTTTTTTGGCAGGTGAGAAAGTAAAGCAGACCATTCCGTCCCGAGGCGGAGGAGGATTATCATAAGGAAAAAGTCATGGCCGGGGCGGAAATCACGTTTTTCACGGACAGTCCAGCGTTCCGTACATCATTGTTTAGTAACGGCGGCGTGTCTTCGTCGAACCAAGCCTGGAGCAGCGCAAGCCCTTCCAGGGTTCCACCGGTGAGTATTTACTTTTTCCCCTTGGGACACATTTTTTACCGTACTACGGTACGTATCAACTGTCAACATCCGAGTCCGTGGGAACATAATAGACATGAACGTGTTCCACTGGATTTACTGACACCTCTAAACCATGTGAGAATAGGACAAGTTCGGCGACCAGTACTAGCAAACGTTGCTCTTTAGAGTAGACCTTGAACAGGAATTCGCAAATCCAGTTGAGGAAAACATCGGACATTAATTACCGAGCAAAACTGGCTTTCGCTTTTTATCCAGAACCACATTTCCTCCTTGACTGCATAGTGTAAATCAATGTTCCAGCCAGTTAGTCTCTTTTCCACTGTGTCGAGAATAGAGTTGTTAATCGCTGTCCATAGCGAGGCATAACTATTAGCGTGATCTATCAAGATTCCACACAGTACAGGGTTGCCTACCGTGTACCATTAAGGACTATTATCAGTCACGCATGCACGAAAGTAACCACCGCTGGTCTCTACCTCCAGGCTTCTACTGTCGTGTAGGCAGTGAAAAGTGAAAGAATGTAGAGCTCCGGTATTCTTGCGGCTTGGGAAGACTGGCCATAAATTAGTTTAATCTCAGGAAGAATTGGTAATGATTCTGGTTTCTTGGTTTGGCACTACATAGGTTTTCGACAACTTCCCCGACACACTGTCCACGAAAAGTTTCACCAGTAACGGAATGCGAATGCATCGGCAGCAAGAATGGGGCCAACAAACGCAGGCACAGGCGCAATTTGTGTCAATGACTCGAGTCGCCGGTGTCAGTCAATGGACTGAGGTTGCATCCACGTGCAGCTCTCACGTAATAAAAAACACTAAGGTTACCACAAAATGCCCAATATTCTAACTCGAAATACTACGCAGGTGTTCGGTAGCCATTGGTCAACTCAATCGCAATCAGTATCACAGGAGAGTTTGCTGAGCGACGACCTTGCCATCCGGCAATCTGGGCAGGACGACTTCCAGGTAAACTGAAGCCTATTCGAATCCTCTCTTGACATTTTTAAAAATTTCTCAAAATTCCTCGACAGCTTCCTACAGAACCTTTGGATGTCCAGGCACAGCTGGGCAAAGGTCATGTAGGACGGAAAGGCTCCTTGGGCGGAAGAAGACCGCCAACTTCAAGAAGCCGACGCAGTAGTTCCGGTAGCATAGTCAGAGTCAATACAGACGAGGATTTACTGAGTAATACTGGTCCTTCACAATGGACGACGACCATAGCTACAGAAGTTGCAGCCCCTTTATCGGCTACCCCGGATCCTCAACATAGTAACAGGGCGTCCTCTGAGTCGCCCAAGAAAAAAGTGCCGCCACCGCGTCCGCCCCCTCCCAAAATCAACACTAGAGTTCCGGCCTCTGTTAAAGCGTCTGCTAATAACGAACGTTTGCCTGATACGCTTAAGTACTTCTTTATGGCTGACACTAGTCCCACGTCCCCGCATTTGTCAGAGGAAAGTTCCAGTATCCATAGTCCTCCACCGCTACCACGTACTACGGCCCCTACCACAAAATCGTCCACTCCAGAATCCTACGGATCGTTCGACGCTTCTCCTAAAGCGGACGTCGTGGACATTCGAGACAAAGAATCAGTCGAAGACGGGCACGTGGTACGAAGACGTACAGTGGTTACCCTTGGCTCCGCGAGTCGCTCAACGGACATGCTAACTTCGCCTACTCCGTCGGAAGAACCGGCCTGGAAGAGGAACCTCAAAGCTAGGCGGTCGTTACGTTCTCAACGAGAAATCGAAGGCCGGATCACACCCGAGTCCCCAAAGCAACTTTCTTCAGCTTCCTTTTCCGAACGTTCTTACAGCAACACCGACCAGACGAGTAGTGGTAACATCAAAGTTACAATCAACGGCTCTTCCTCGTTGGCTGGCGATCATATGGACGCCAATCACTCCTTCGGGCGAACCGATGAACCTGAAGTGCGACCAGCACGAGCAAGCGCCTTTAACGTGCGACGTACAATTGAACAACGCAGGAATGCTCAGCAGCGCGATACCCGGATACCTATGCGTTCCAACGCAGATGAAGATGGGTACGACGGCAGTGCTAGTAGTGTTGCCAAAAGCGTGTCCTTAACCAGCATTCGAGACGACGACTCGATGGCTTCCACCCCTTACGCTTCGGAACAAAATTTGACAGAAGAACGCCCCGATGGTCCAATGGGCCGCTACCTGTTTGGTTCTACCGCCAGTAGCCAACTAAGTGGTGATCGTACTATCTCTATTTCGATGTCCTTCTCGGATTTGGACTCTAACGAAGACCTTACTTCGAATAAACGACGTGGCGGTAAGAAAAGCGAAGCTTGGTACGAACGACGCCAATCGTACGGTTTCGAAGGCGCCGATAAATGGAAATCGCAAAACGACGACGCCGGTTCGGAGACTTCTGGCCGAAGCACCCGCTTAAGTCGGTCTTATGATAGCATCGAGTCCCGCAGTATGGCCAATTCCGACAGTCGCGTACCGCCTTGGTTACGCACTTCGCAGCGCGAGCGAGAAATACCCGAATCGCCAGAGAATCGCTACGTTTCCGAACCCCAACCGCAACACGACCCTCTAATTAAGCCCCTAGTCACAACAACCGTATCTACACCCAAGCCTCCCCTTGCTGTTACTAACACTTTCCAAGATGACCGGCTACCCCGGAATACCGAACAACCCGAAGCTAGTGCACCTTCCGTAGAACTGCGTTCGCGCCCACGCTCTACGACGTACTTGTTAGAGGAAGAGAATAAGCCTGTCTGGCTAAGAGACCTCAAAGCGCGGCGAAGTCTGCGAGAAACCAAGTCGCGGTGCTCGGACTCCGCGACTGAACCTGCTGTGGCTAAAAGTCCTCAGGAACCACCCTGGAAAAACGTTCGCCTGCGGCCTACGGGAGTAAAGCTAGTGGGTGAACCAGACAACTGTCCAAACGAGCCTCCTCGAGAAACAGTTCGACGAATCCAGACCTGTAGTGACCCAAGATCATCCACACCGTCGTCTGCTTACTCGGAATCGCGCGCCGAACGGCTTCTCGAGCGAACACGACGACAATCGCAGGACAAGTTAGCTACACCTACCGCATCCGATGATCAGCTGGACCCGTCTTTTGCTCTGCGTCACCAAAAGTCGGTAGAACTCATGAAACTCATTGATGAGACGCCGTACGTTTTCAGAAATGCCGACGAACCGGTTTCATTAGCTTCCCCTCAACAGAATACCCAAAAAATGGGAATCCCGAGTGTCCTTCATATAAAGCAAGATTCTACTGTTAACTCAGCTCCTGTTCAGCCAATTGCGGCTCACATCGAGCGCATTCCCGAACCTCCTATCTATATCGCCATCGAAACTCGTTCTATTAGCAAACCAGAGCCCAGTGACACGGATGCCTATTCTGACAGTACTCTGCAGACTTCAATGGAAGATTTGACTCAGCCCAAGAAACCAAAACGAGTTGGCTTTGCGCAAGGTGTAAAGGAAGAAAGCGACAAAGTGTCGCGCCCGAAGAGAAGAACCCGCAGTCCAGAAGCAAGGTTGAAGGAATGGCAAGCGAAGAAAGAAACGCGCTTTGGAGACTTTGACGGCGAAAATAGTGGTGGAAAAGTGACCATGTTTGGCGACCTAGAAGCCGAAATTCCTGAAAGTGCCAAGGTCTACGTCAAGCCTGTTTCCATACCGATAAGCTCCACAAGTTCCGAGAGCCAAGCCGAAACGAAGACCACAACCGTCAGCTCAACTTTTCTCTCCATCCTTCAGCGGAGACCCTTGGATACCCTCGACCATGCCTACCACGAACCTACTACCGTAACTGCGAAGTCGATGATGGACGAAAATTCCTACGACCAATCTTTCTCTTACCGTTTCGACAATGGCATGAGCTCCACAGGCTTACCGCATACATACCCAACCCAGTCCCCTAGCCCGTTGATCACATCCAGTGAAGTCGAAACCGCGAACATCGTCGTTATTTCGGCCCAGGAACCTCAACCCAAAAGCATCCTGAAAAAGCGCAGCATGGACAACCTTTTGACTATAGAGAACGTCACCACGTTGCGCCAAGCAGCGGAAAATGGCTTTGTTAATAATCCCATTTTCCAGAAACCTCCTAACTTGGTAACAGCGGAAAGTACAAAACCTGTCTCTACCTACCAATTCTCCAGTCCGCACTACAGTGCTAATTCAGATACGCCTCCTTTCAGCGTAACGATACTACCTTCCCCGAACACCAAAATAGTGACCGCGCAGTCTGAGGCCTGTCCCATCGATAGCGAACCTCCTCGCAATTTCGTTTCCAGTGCTTCCCACCCGGTGAACGTCTCACCTACCCCATGGGGTGTTCACTTGAAACGTGTGGATTCTCTCAGGAAAGTGAGCTCGATCGAAGTGAAAACAAAGAGCACTGGTTCCTGGCTACCGGATACGAGGCCGAGCCAGACATACCGACCCAAATCAGAGTCAATCACACCCGAACCTCTCACCAAGTTCAGTTCCGACTCTGCCAAGCCTGTTTACACCACCCCTTTCCATGCGTATTCGAGTTTCCGGGAGGCTTCCTCTACACATGAGTCGAAGCCCTTCAACACGTACATGTCAACTTCGGAAGCTGTCACCAACATCAACAACCAACCGTTAACCCTCAAAGACTTCGAATACGACTCGGAAGCTGAATTGTCCGATTCCGCCCATCAAGATCGAGATGACTGCAGCTCTACAGCCTGGTCCGAAACTTCTAGTATCATTCAAACGAATTTTGACAGATCTAACGGTAAGTTCCTTTTGGTTATATTTGCAAGTGTTCCATTGGAAGACGTGATCAGCGAAGCACATTCAGTGAAACCACACTAACCTTGTATATGTGTATTGTTCTACAGACCATGTGACGCAAGCCATATACTCATCATTTGATTCACCCCATAATTCGGAAGTTCATGCCATTAACCATCATTCCAAGTCTCAGCCGTTCAAAATCAGCCACACGATTGTTGAGCATTTCAACAAACACCTGCTCGGCACCGCAGATCTGCGATTTAAAACCGCGGACGGGAATTCCAATCATGGGAAATTTGGTTCACAATCCTTAGAGTATGACCAGCCACCAATCCAACACAAACCTTTCGCTTCGCTGCCCACGAAAATTGCACCCAACTCCGATACCGCTTCCCAACTTACTTCAATTCGCCTCCGTCCCATAGGACGCCCTAAAACGCCGGAATACGAAGAACCCGACCAAAGACAGGCCCAGCCCTCGTTACGGAAGCCGCTGTCGCCCAAGATACAACGCATCGATCCTCGTACACTGGCTAATCCCAGCCCTCCTTCAACCTCCTACGTTGATCCGGCTCAGTACCGAACTGCGGACGCTTACAGAATTCGGAACGATATGGTGATCATTAAGACGCGTGTCAAAACTACCGACATCCAAACCAAAGACGTTAACTGCTCCAATCAAACCGGTAATCTCTATTGCAATGCTGCCTAGAAAAGCCTCTTTATACATAAATCCATTTTCTTCAGGTTTAACAGAAAAAGACGTGGACGACAACTGGACCTTGTCCAGTCCAAATCGTTCTAGACACTCGGACACATTAGAGTCCAACCAAGTCGAACTTGGACCCAAACTACCAAGCCTGGGAAATCCTTCGGTATCCTGGACGCCGATTGAAAAGGAGTCTACTTCCCTTCGCACGAAATCCTTAGATACCAAGATGTCTCCGTTCAAAGCTTCGCCGAGCGACGTCACTTCAATCAAGATCCAATATAGCCATTCCACCAGCTCAAGTCAGCACGAACATATCTCCAATTCACCTGGCAAAGAGAACATGTCTCACTATGAGAAAGATTTCTTAGATACGGCTTCAAAGCTTTCATCTCAAGAATTTCTGCCCGATCCAATACATCCCTGGCGCAAAAGAAGGTCGTCTTCCATTCGATCCCACGATTCGCGAACCAGTCGTGATTTTGACGACTGTGGCTCGGAGCCCTCTGGCCAACATAGCGATTACTCGCAGCCCATTTCCTCTACACGACCATCTACCGAGAGAGAACTAAAAGCACCGGAACCAGAACCTGACTGGATCCGACACATTAAAGAACGCAGTATCGAAAGAGATTGGGAGAGCATTGGTAAGATACGAATCATTTGTTACAGTATTTGTAAGCTTAACGTAATTACTCTAGGAAAAGTCACTACGGTCAGCAATACTTTGTCAGCTCCCTGGGTGGACCAAGTAAAACTACGGTCGCCAGTACTACCCACTAAGACCAGCAACATCCCTAAACCTGCTGAACACGAAGAAAGTATGTCGCCTTGGAAGAAAGAACTGGAAGAACGTAAACGCCATAGTTTTCAAGCATTGGTGAACTTGGAGCGTGAGTCAGCAGAATTCGCATCAAGCTTGCAGGTTAAAGAGGACGCCAACATGCTACACTGGGACAACGGCAAAGAAATAGACGATGAATTCACCTTCCGCGACAAAACTGGAGGGGAACTTACAGGCGGAATGCCTGAAGACAAAGCGTCCTTGTTGGTTCGCAAGTTTTTCACCAACGCTCCCAACAACCCCGAAACTAAATTCCAGAAATTCGCCAAAACCGAAACTATTGTCGAGGAAACGGCCACGGAATCCGAATCGGTCCAAGACAAAGAAGAAAAACGCCCGGTGTCCCAAACCTTGTCCTTGGATTCCGACGAGCTTTTCAGAATTTCGACCACAGATTTAACTTCAGATTTTGGATCCGTTTTAGACATCCTGAATACATCGGCAGACCAAGGATCGGAAATCAACTTGTCTGACGATCGTTCAACGACCCCGAAGTCTCTGCGACTCTGCGCTGAACGCGATCGACCTCATGTTCGTCTTTCGGATATCTTAAAGCGAACCTTACAGGAAAAGATCAATGAAGACTTTGATCTGCTGGATTTAAAGCCCAGTCACCTGACCTCGAAATCCCACGGGAATCGTAGCTCAAATTCTCCCGCGTCTTCAAGCGACACGAGATCAACGAGATCTACCTACTCTTCTTCGTCATCACAAAGGTCTTCCTTAACAAAACCTACGACGCGGAGGATTAAGCCCCAAGAAAAGCCGGAACAACCAAAAGCCAGGTTGTCGTCGGGAATCCTAAATGCGAAAAACAACTCGACTTCTAGATCCCAACCAGTACCGGCAGTAAGTAAAGCCGGGTCTGCTTCCAGGAAACCCGACCCGGAGATCCGCAAACGAATGACAAAAACGTCCTTAAAGCCCCAACCTACTGCAGTAAACACGAAGATAAAGCCGCTGAGCAAAACAGGGCAGAAATTCACTTACGAGAGGGAAGAAACAGTCGACCAAGACGGCCAAAGCACGAAATCCACGACCCGCAAAGTGGTACTTCGAGGAAGTCGACCGATGACTGCCGGCAGAGAAGAAGTTAAAGAAACCTTAGAGAAACGTCAAGGTACCTTCACACACCGAGATTTTTCTTAAATTCTGGCTAATTTTTTTAATTATTGCAGTAACGCCTATAAATCCCAAAGAGAGCAGAACTTCGGTTTTGCGGAAGAAAATCCGCGTGAAAGCAGACGCCGGGTACGTAACAACTAAACTGGGTACCAACGGTCACCTAGTCACCGAAAACGTACAGAACAAGAGCGTATCGACAAGGGAATCTGTTGGAGGTACACCTTACTACTACTGCTACAGAAAATTGCATAATAATGTTTTTTGAAATTAAGGTGGCGGATTTACAGCCACCAGAGAAATCCGCGGTGACGCAGATCGTCGAATCATCGTCCAACAAAGCTCCAATCCCTCCGGTGTTAATTCGGCTCGGTCTCGAACCGTTACCAAAAGCTCATCAACTACCACAGTGTAAGAAAAAGAACAAACCTCTTTGAAAACTAAAAAAATAAATTTCAAAATTAATCGCTGTATGTCAACTAGGACATCGAAACGCTTCAATGGGACCGCCAACTTCAAAACTGGGTTATGATAATGTTCTCCACGCTCCTATACCTATTAGCTAGATTTCGTGATCCAAAACGTCAGTGTTATCCTACTCGTATTAGTGCCTTGTGTATGTGTGTTTTAAAGTTTGATAAATGTGGAGGATTTTTATATCGAAACAGCTCAGTACCCGACGTGCAATTTTTTGTACCATAACATTCTAAATACATTTGCTCCAGGAGTTTAGGCAATTGAGGTTCCACGAATTTATGACATAGAGGGTGTCACAGCGACTTCCGAGGGGTCACTGGAATAGTGAACGCCCCCACAAACATGATTCAACCGTAGCCTTAGGCGAATTCCGGCATAATCACTATTATTGTTTTCGTTCCTTGTAATCTAACTTTAGAAATCCCTGTATGTAGGATAAGTGTGCGCTATCTCCCTCGACGGAACTGAGAACCCATTTTTAAAGAGGATTAGAAACATACCACACTATCTTGGGATCAAAAGAAATAATTTAATCAGAAGCGTTCGAGACCGATGGGGTTTGGTGTCGTCTTACGCCATACGCTCAAAGGCTAAAGGGCAGATACGAAAAACTCGGGTCGGAATTCTAGTATCCGTTGAATCCTACACAAGCAACTTGTGCATTTTTTTTAAGTAACACATAGAGTGATATTCTTGAGCACATCTTGTGTTCAACGTTTACGCCGCCGCATGCAGTTCAAGTGGCTCAGCAGTTGAGCTTAAAATATTGGTATTGCTGTTCCCCCTTTCCACTGTGTCGAAACACTTGCTTTCGGAAACAAAGCAGAACAAGTGTGTTTTTAAAATCAGAGCTGTGAACAATGGAAACGGAGAATAACATAGAACCAATCAAGGTAAAGAAAAGAGTGTGGTATTCGTTAGCGCTCTTGGCTGGTTCTTTCACGGTGGGAGAAATATGTCACTTCTTAATTGGAATTACGAGTAGAGCCATATCGCAAGAATTGCAGTACGGGGATCAAAGCTGCCTTCAAGATACGGATATCTCCATTCCAGAAAACTTTACCTCGTGCGATAGCATTCCCAACGAAAATCAGTAGATATTTATTTTTTTATCTTCTTTTAGCGTCAACTTCATTCCTATATATATATAAAACAAAATAGATGCTCTAATGTAAGTTATGGGGACCACAATTACTGCGACTGGAACTACAATGGTTTGGGGATACAATACCAAATCCTCGCCGGTCCCAGTTTTATTGCAGCTTTCGCAATTGGGGGCATCATAATGGGTGTATTGGCAGACATGTATAGCCGGTGAGCAGCAGAAAGATAATTAGATGCTCCTTCGCAAAATTAGCATCTTTTTTCTTTTTTAAGAAAAAACCTCATAGCTATGGGCACATTGATATTCAGTATATGCACGATTGTAACCGGCTTTGCTCAAGCCTTTTGGCAGTTGGTATTACTACGGATTGGACTAGCTCTGGGGTAAGATGTTCAAAATGTATGGGAAGTTATTCAAGCGGTGAAAGGTTTCTTACGATTGACACTGGTTCATATTTAAGACTTTTTAAATGACCAAAACGAGCAAAAAAATAAGGAAAAAAGAAAAAGAAAGAAAAAGGATACTCAGAGTTCGCTGATGACAAAGGTAAATGAAATACCATGGCTACCGCTTAATGAAAGCCAAAATCAAATTAACTTGCTTGTTGTTCTAATTAAATTAAATTAATTAAAACAACAGACACATGTTCAAAGTCAAAAGAAAAGAAGAAACGAGGAAGACATTGAAGGGTAACGGAAACAGCTCAAGTTACACTGGCCTTCTTCCAATGCTTAATTGCCTTTGTTAAGGGAGCAAAAGAGGAAGAAGATATCAATTACAAAGAACTCGTAGGAATATTTTAAGTGTAACGCGCGCATTTTCGGAAGACACGCTAACGTCGAACATAATTCAATAACCGGATACTGCAAGTAGTTGAACATTTTTGTCAAAAGATGGCACTGATGACAGACCCCCTATATCCTACGCTGTATCTTATCGTAATTTCATAAACGGAAAACTTAAAACTCTCAAAAACAGAAAGAGATAATTCAAAAATATGCTTTTAATTATATCTTAATAAGAAAATTTAGTACGTAAAGGTCGTTTCATTTTGATAGATGGCTAATTTAAGATTTTCATAACTTGGGTATCTAGAAAAATGTACGGAAAAAGATATTAAAAGTAGACCACCTTTACGTAAAAGAATGATACATCCCATGCATTACGGTCACAATAAAAGTTGACTCGTTGGAATATTTTAAGTGTAAAACGCGCGTCTTCGGAAGACATTTGCTAACATTGAACACAGTCCGTTTTCCAATATATTCAAGAAAGAGTATGGCCACTTCATGTCAATTTAGAACACCTTTTGCCGCATGAAATACTTCCCCAACCAAAAACGTCGTAGCATAGAAAATAACAGTAATGTTTTATAATTATAGTGAGTCTGCCTGCCAACCAGTGTCAGCCGGTATGATTGCGGACAGTTTCCCACAAGTAAAGCCTAACCTAACTGGCACATTTTACATCATGAAATTACCAACACATAGGTAAATAAGTTTTTAATCTAGAGCTCACGCGGAGTAGCCATGGGCATTGTCAACCTCGGTATTTACCTCGGTTATGGATTGTCATTCGCAATCGGCAATTACGTAACGGCAGCCAACATCTTAGGCGAGGTAATTCTTTCACGTTTCAGTAAGCGTTCAACTAAAATTAGTTAACTAAAAACGCTGTTCAAAGCACTATAATTAGCCACAAAATGTGTTTTACCGTCACGAAATGTTTACATTTCTGGCGCGTCTGTTGTTTCGCTGAATTCCGTTTGCTCATCGAGCAAGCCCATTGAACGCATAGCATACGCCACCTATATCCGTCTGCCGCAGTTTTTACAAATAATTGTATTTATGCAGGGCTGGAGATGGTCTTATTTCCTTAGCGGAATACCGGGAGTAATAATAGCTGTCTTAATACTTCTAACAACGAAAGAACCTGTCAGGCAGAAAACAGTCGACACTAATGCCAAAGAATCGCCAGCGCAAAATGCAGAAGCCGAGACAAGAATTAGCGTACGAGAAGTACTCTTCCAGATTTGCAAACCGGTGATGCTTACCGTTTGCCTGGCTGCTTGCATCAGACAAACGAGTAAGTTTAATTCAACTTTTTTAACAATCTCATTAACCAAACCTGGCAGGTGGATTCACATGGGCGTATAACGCAGCGCTGTATTTCCAAACGTACTACCCAGAAGCGGAAATTGGCACATGGCTCACTGTGCTTCCAATTGCCGGTGGAAGTTTCGGACTAATTGCGGGTGGCTGGCTCTCAGACAAAGTCTCCAGAATTGGCTTGCAAGCCAGAGCATGGGTCTTAGCAGGCAGTCAAGTATAAGTTCGATTACAATTGCATGCACGGATGCACTCAATGAGCTTATTTTTTTATTTTTTTTTGTTGTTTTAGCTTATAGGATCTGTATGCGCCCTTGGAGTTCTGTTTTTAGCGCCACCTTACGCATTTATATGCCTATTGGTAACATACCTGTTTTCAGAAACTTGGTTCAGCGTTCTATTTGCTATCCTCGTGGAACTCGCTCCTGCAAGAGGGATGACAACAATTCTGGCCGTTTTTCTTTTCGTTGTAAATAACGTCGGTGGAAACCTTCCCATAATCGTCGACCCCTTGTCTAAATCCATGGGCTTCCGGGGAGCTCTTATACTAATGTACCCAGCCATGATGGCTTTCAGTACGTGGAATCTCAAAGCATGCTAAACTTGATTTTTTTTTTAATTCCTACTTCTTAGGCGCCCTGGTATTCGGTATAAGCGGATTCATGCTCAAGAAAGAGGCCGCTGTTAAAGAAAAGCAAACTGAAAGCCAGGAGCTTAACGATAGCAAGACCTCGTAGCAACAGAGCCACACACAACAAGGAGTACGAAACCGAGCAGATTTAGCCCATGCAAATTTCAGGAGGAAGCGCAGAACACTAAACTTGGCTAAAGAAAGTGTTCGATACTGAAATGCATAGCGAATGCCAAAACAGAATAATTTTTCGCATACGCCTCGCTGTTACAGTATCTCTGATGTAAACCTACTCCTTTCTTTTTGCCTAACAAAATTTTCTATCGTTGTGAGAATTCCATTTATTTCATTCAGCGATGCTGTTTCGAAGTGTGTTTTGGCTAAATAAAGACAAATGAATCAGTGAACTGATTCCATTATACCAGTACGCAACTTTTATTTAATTTGCCTCGGGTGCGCAGCATTGGACTTTCGAGGCAACAAAAATATGTTTTAGATTCCTTATTATCGCCCTTTGGAAATCCCTGACAACTGTTTGTAGACACACGTGTTATCTGGTGCGGTCGAGTTCAAGCAAACCTTTCAACGTGCTTTCCGAAAGGATTAAAAGTACACGATACTATCGTAAGTATAGACAAAAGACATAATCTTAAGTTCGAGATTGTGAGTGAAAGGTTCGGCGTTATCTTTGCATAAGCATCGAGGTTATCCAAGCCAAATAAAACGCACAATCTCTAATTCGAGATATATAATCTTAAATTTACTTTGGTGATTATTCGGGGATCCTAGCTTGTCAGTTTGGATAATAATAAAGAACATGTTTTAATAATCTTTCATTCAGTATCTGTACCCGAATCTGCCTCATAAAAACATAATGGCTTATTAGCGGTTTTTCGTGGCTTAAAACTGTTCTGTATTATTTATTGTGATAGTTGTTTCTTGGCTTCCCTTTCGCTATTGTGTGAAAACACCAAGTGCATCGTGAACCAGTGCAGTTTACAAGTATCTTTGCATAAACGTCAGTTTGCGAAACATTTTCACTGCATTAATTGTGAAAATGGAAATTCAAGCGGAACCAGATAAGGTGACAAAAAACCCGTGGTACTCCTTAGCTCTATTGGCAAGCTCTTTCACAGCGGCAGAAATATGCCACTTCCTAATCGGAACTACGAACCGAGCTATGTCGCAAGATTTGCAATACGGTGACCAAAGCTGTCTTTCTCAAACTGATATTTCCGTACCGAAAAATGTTACCGCGTGTAAAAAGTTTCCAGACGAAACCCAGTAAATATTCTAAATTTGAAGTAACAGTCTTATTTCCTTAATATTATTTGAAAGATGCGCTAACGCAACCTATGAAGATCAGAATTACTGTGAATGGAATTACAATGGCTTAGGTATAGAATACCAAGTACTCGCTGGCCCGAGCTTTATGGCAGCTTACACGATAGGAGGCGTTGGAATGGGCATATTGGCAGATTTATATAACAGGTAAGAAAGAGAGAAAACAGTCACCTTATTGCTTATTAAACTCCCTGAAATTTTAGGAAAAACTTTATGGCTTTGTTCACGGTGGTATTCAGCATATCTACTATTCTAACTGGCTTTGCACAGGAGTACTGGCATTTGGTATTACTACGAGTTGCAACAGCTCTTGGGTAGGAAAACTGACTTCAAACCATAACTAAATTTAACAACGCGCGCAACTTGTGAAAAGTTGCGTCCGTTGTTACATTTAATTTAGTTAGTTTGCAAACTACCCGACCACAAAATATGTTATAACATATTGTACTTTCTAATCTACAGTGCATCTGCCTGCCAACCACTATCGGCAGGTATGATTTCGGACATCTTCTCACAAGTAAAAGAATTGAAAACCTGATGGATAACACTACGCGATATTTCACTACAAATGTAAAAGGCTCTTTCCTAGACCACACGCGGGGTAGCTATGGGCATTGTTACCGTTGGCGTTTACCTGGGATTGGGATTGTCCTTTCCAATCGGCTATTACGTGCCGGACGCCAACATTCTTGACATGGTAAGCTCATTCTGTCACTGAGATAGGCCTTAAACACAATTATGTATCAAATGTCATATCCAAAGCACTCGTAACAGGTTATAAATCATCGTTAAACACACTGAAATTTACTAAAACTTTAGCGCGCCCAACTCGCACTCTAAATTCCGTTTTCTGATTTTAACGGACACACACGCCATCTAGACAACATATTTATATGGCGCTTTTACAAATTAGTCAATTATTAGGGTTGGAGATGGTCGTATTTCATAAGTGGAATACCGGGCTTGGTAATAGCTGCGTTGATCTTTCTAACGGTTAAGGAACCTGCCAGACAGGCTGTTATGGATGAAAATTTTAAAGAATTAACAGCTCAAGATAAAGTAAATGCCAGAGGAATTAGCGTTCGGCAAGTACTCGCTCACTATCGCAGACCTGTGATGATAGCCATTTGCATAGCTGGTTGCATCAGGCAAACAGGTATTGCAGCCCAAAATATTATACATTACGAAGAAATTTACCCAGAATATTAGCCTCTTACTCATGGTCCTATAATGCTGCACTGTATTACCAAACATACTACCCAGAAGCAAATTCCGGCACCTGGCTCGCGATAACTTCTATCGTAGGAGGAACTCTGGGACTTATTTTTGGGGGCTGGCTATCTGACCGCGTGGTTTCCAAAATTGGTCTGCAAGCTCGAGCATGGGTGTTAACAGGCACTCAAGTAAGTTTGAATGCAAACGCCTAATAGGAATACATCCTATCAGCCTAAATGATCTAAAGATTATAGCAGCTCCATGCGCCCTTGGAGTTCTGTACTCGCCTCCGCCCTACGCCTTTATAAGCCAGTTTGTGACGTATATTTTTTCCGAAACTTGGTACAGCGTACTTTTGGCTATACTCGTCGAACTCGCACCAGCTAAAGGGATGACTACTCTCTTTGGTATATTTCTTTTCATTTTTAATAACGTCGGTGGAAACCTTCCCATTGCCGTTGCACCCTTGACCGAAGCTATGGGATTTCGGGAAGCTCTTATATTGATGGTCCCAGTCCTTATGGCTTTAAGTAAGTTTACTTAAGAAAAGCTAGCCCTTAATTCCCTGAAAATCGCTGCTTCCAGGTGCTGTGATATTTGGCATAACCGGATTTTTGTTACGAAGTGAAGCCGCTGCTAAAAAGAAAAGCGAAAGTCGCGAACATCTTGTCAGTAATTAAAAAGTCAAAGTCACTAGAGCAACAGAGCAACGTGCAACATGGATTACAAGTTGAGCACGATGTATTCACTGCAAAATTTTATGAGGAAGTTTTAAAACACTAAAATAGGCTGAGAAAACCGAAATCAATTTTGATATTGAAACTCAAAACTAACTATGAGGCCAAAAAAAACGAATTCTTCTTTTGCATAAGCCCGTTCTAAATTTTTCCCTGATGCAAACATTTCATCGTCTTTCCCCAACCTGGTGTTCTTTCTTTAAGGAGAAAACACAAACCCAGAAAAAAAAGAACACAATAAAAAAAATAGGACGAGACTGAGATGATGAGGCCTAGGGTTTTAAAGTAATGCAGCAATGACACGTTTTAAATCATCATTTACAGGCATTCCTCTTGGCTCTTTCGTACACAGCGGGCAACTTTGCGTTTAAACTCATTATAATTCTCTCGCCAGTCTTTCTGCAAAATCCAATACAAAAACGTTAGACAATCAAATTATAATTAAACGAATGGAAAAACTTACTGCTGCATCAACATTTGCTGGACTCTGATCATTGGGGTCTGCCAGCATAGATATGACTGAAAGGAGAATAGTTTCTACTGTATGAATAGGAAGCCATCTCTCGCAAGCTTGTTCATAGCCATATTTATCATCGCCAGGTTCATGTAAAATCGAAATACAAACGTCTCCGTTTTTCTCTATATTTGGATGCCAGAGGTCTGTGATGAATTTCATTTTGGGAGGCCTTAAAGGGTACTCTTTGGGGAAATAGAGATGGCATTTGAAGAAGCCTCCCTCACTAAAGCAGTAATATATTGCATTAGGCTCCGTTACCTTAGTTAACTAATGAAAAATTACTAGAGTGTGTCTGGAGGCCCAATAATTAACACTTCCCATTTGTAAATGTCATTGTCATCAATAAGGCCAGCAGAGAAACCTTCAACTGGGTTCTTATTGAGTTCTAAAAGAGAAACAATTCCATATATCAAGCACTAGAATTAATAGCCAAGAAGAACAAATATTGTGAATGTAGCTGAGCTGAAACCTCAAGGTCCCTGCAGCAGAAGAGAGAGCTGCAACCCACCAACCACTCCGAAAACATGGACATTTCAGCATGCAGCAAAAAAAAATTAAAAGGAGGCAAGCACATACAATAATTGGCAAGCATTTAAAGGACAATCTTACCTGCTAGCTGTTTACGTAAAAGTAATGCAGATTGATGCTCCGACATCGAAAACAAAGGAAAAATAAGACCTAAATTTCCTCACTTCACACGGGCCACAAAAAGATGTCGAAATCGATTCCGTTTTCGCCCTAATCGATGCAACAGAAGCGCCAAGTTTGAAATGCGGGAACTACACTTACCAGTAATATGCTGTAGTTTGAAAAATTATATTTAAATAAATTTCATACAAAATGCACTAAAATTTTCATATTTACCTTACAAACAATAATTTATAGTACAATCAATTACTTTTAGGTAATATACGGAAACTATTTCTGTAAAACAGATTTTATTTATGTGAACTTTTATAGGTCGACCTTAATTAAATTCGAGAACAAAATCTTTGTAACTTAAATTCGTAGTACACACGTCAATTTTGTTCCCGGATCCGGCAACACACATTGTCTAGAAAAGTAGAGTATACTCAAAACTAATGTTTTATGCAAAATTAAGAGAGTACCTTTTTTGGTTCCGGTTGCATGACGATCGAGTAGATTCTTCTAGACGAAACAGGCAGCTCTGTGACCACGTCTCCAGATAAAAGCATTTGATAAACAATTCCATCATCACCGGCAGCAAATAGACGATCTTCAAAGAATCGCGAAACGTGCCATGCAGTATTTGTAGGAGGTAAGACTTTGTACATCGTAAGCGAGCGCAAGTGCCATAAGGAGAGATGGGGACCTCCTCCGCAGAGCTAGAAGTGGAATGTACATGATCAGAGCCGAACGAGAGTAGTAAAAGCGCATACCATCCAGTCTTCTGAAATGGCGACCGTTCCTACCCACTTCCCTAAATTTTCTCTGGATAGCCGGGGATCTTTATATGGTTCCAAAGTGTGCAATTTCTTCCCACTTCGCAAATCCCAAAGTTTTACCGAACCATCTTCACTAGCTGAAGCGCACTGGTTTTCACTAATAATAGCAATTTGTTGGTAGGTTTTTAGACGAACGATGCGATAGTAATGAGTCCAAGCTTACTTAACAGATATGTCGTGTATATAGGAAGTATGATCCTTCCACGTTTGGATCAACTTCCCGTACTCGAGATCGTAAACGTGGATATTATTGTCGCTGCAACCAGCCAGCAATCGCATACTACTTGACTGACCAGCAGTGGTCAGGACATTAGCATCCGTTTTTTCAAAATTATTCCTAACAAAAGTATTATGCAAAATATTAACTAACTCGTTAGGTACGAAAACGTTATCGTTACTCTTCAGGGGGAATGTCGAAGTTCCAATCAGGGTTCGAGTAACTCTTCAAGACTGAATCCCATGTCCAACCCATGATTTTTCCGCTGGTACCAGCAACCAAGTGATCGTTTGTGCTAAGCAAACTGAAAACAGCGCTGTCAGAGACGACTTTCATAACGGGATCAGGATTTTTCTTGCTATTCCTATCCATCAGCTTTGGATCAGGTGCTTCATTTTCAATGTCAGCCCACATAGGCTGCAAGCTATTAAATAACAAATCAGTTTTAACGCATTTTTTTTATAATTGAAATTACTTCCAAATTCCGACTTCTCCGTAGTTGTTACATGCCGCTAAAACCTCCCTATCTGGGGCAATGGCTTGCGCAAATATTGTAGTATATAAGCTTTCGACACCCATGGTAATATCCTAAAACATATGTGATAATTTTGAAGAATAACCAATTGATTTAAATCATACCTCTTCCCGCAAAACAAGTACTTCAAACTGATGCTCCCGCTCCGAGCGGTATGTTGGTGAACTTGGTTGTCTCTCTTGTTATTGCGGCACATTTCAAATTTATTATGTAAATTGAGCTATTTTGCCCTGATGTTATTATGAATATCTTTCTTTCAGAAGGATTTTAGCAGTGAAGGAAGATAAAGTAGTCGCAGATGACGAGATGTACATACAACAACCATGGGATTGTACCGGTATGGTCAGCAACGAAAAGAGAAAGGGCATGAACCCCTCCCTAACCGCTGAACAATTTGTCCTTCACCGGACGTAAACAAACAAAACGGTCAAGGATCGTGCTTAGATGGTGATTTTACAAATATTATAATCTTGTACATAATGGAGTGGTGGGAAGTTTTCTTTGCGTTAATCATCGTTGGGTTCTTTGTCCTGAAAAAGTAAATATTAAACCGACTAAAATTTTAATTGTTTTGCCCCAGTCTAGATTTAATTTAATGAACCTTTTCTTTCGTCCCTAGGGTTTCGCCGTATTTACTAAGCATCGCATGCAGCCGAGCTTTGAAAGCTCAGGTTCTTGTTGCCAGGATTGATTTTATCCCCCTTGCCTTGCAAGATGTTCATGTTAAAACCGAGAAGTTTGGCCTAGTAAATAATATTTGTATACGTTCTCAAGCTTGACAATCTAAATTAATGCAAAATTTGCATTTTACATTTTAGCATGTGGGCAAGATACGTTTGGCCTCTAGCTTGGTTAGTACAGATTGCAAAAGGCTTCTGGGTATCGTCATTCAAGACCTGAAAATTAAATTATCCGAAAATGAACGCAGCAGCCCTGAGTTATCCACTGCTGCAAAAAAAGAGCTGTCGAAAAACTTCGATCCGGTCAAGTTTGAGGAGCAAGTGAAGCGTCTTTCTACAAGGCTCACATCTCTCGTCCAAGTATTTACAAAGTTTTTTTGCGTAAAGTGTGTAATGTCTCGTAATGTACTGTTTTCTTCTATCGTTTGACAGTCGATGTGTATAAGCATATCTGCAGTCACATTTGTAAGCGACATAGGTCCAAATGAATCAATATACGTTACGCTGAAGGAAGTTACGATCAATGGAAGCATTCTGTATAATACCCATATTTCCATCATATCTGATATCAATGCCTTTTCCATACAAATGCTCACTTCGGACCCCACTCAAGAAGATAACAGCCGTGAGTGCCTGTGTGAAATTTCTTTCACTGCATGGCTGGAAACTTGCTTCGGAACGGCCGAGTCTGGAAGGCATGGAATAGAGGTATTTTTTTTTTCAACGAGCATTTACAAAACTTAATTTCTTTTTATTGTAGACTGTTCGATTAAAAGTTCGAGATCCACAGTTTTCAGCTTCTGAAAATCTAGCAGCCAAAATGCGCATGAAAGGAGAAGGTTCTAAAACCTCAAAAAAGATTCCAAAACAGATATTAGAGTTTTTGGTTCCTCAAGTACCATATACACTACATGCCGTTAATCTTTCTTTTACTACCATTTTCTTAATTTAGGCGCTCGATTTCAGTGTTACCAATTTGGAGCTCAAAGCATCCTCTAGCAAGTCGGAATTCCGTTCGGTAATTGGCCAGCTGAAATTCGCAGCCAAAGCTGAAAACGATAAATCGACTTGGAGAGAAATGGAGGAATGGCCGTGTTTTAAATCCGATTTAAAACTTGATAAATGGACTGTGGATACAAACAGGCATGGCAACGCTCTTGCGTTAGACAGTTTCTTATTAAATGTCGAGGTATATCAAAAGGTTCTTAAAAAGGTCGTAAAATTAAGCCGATTTTACTTTTTTTTTAGGGAAACCGAGTTGGTTTAGCAATCAATACGACATTAAGCCGTCTTAGTATTAGCTACCATCATTCGGATGTGTTAGCCTGGCTCGATTCTTTTCGTTCTGAAAGTTCGCATGCATCGGTGGCGTCCAAACCTCCAAAGTTCAAACTGCCAAATGTGAAATGGGACGCAAAACTGGTGGATATTTCTGGACTGCTTCATTTGGAAGACACTTTAGGGAAAGTCAGTCGTATGCGAACTGGTTTGAGCCATGCAAAGTTTAGCGGAAACCGGCATGGTAAGTTTGAAATTTTGAAATTGATTCTTTTTTGAAAGAATCAACTCAAAACAAGCCTTCGTTTAGGTGCAATAATCCAAGCTGACGTGGTGGCCGAGACGGTATGGTTTTCCTTAGGTAACACGGTTCCGTCCGAATTGCTGCAAAAGAAACAACATATATTTGGGACACCATTGTACATGAGCTGGACCCTCTTGAGTTACAAAACTGTATTAAAAGACGACATTTTGCAGCACAAGCAGCAAGTCATGTTCGACGGTGTTCGAGTGGAGTGGAGCCCCGAACTTGCTAGTATGCTTATTCTGTTAAACAGGTCCAGATTCTGTTCTTTAATAGCCTATAGTTAACGGACTTTAGTTTTCTTTTTTACACCAATTCTTTTACAGGTGTTTGCGAGATTTCAAAAGTCCCGGTAAAACTCGGTCTGTGCCCGTAGAAGCGAGCAAAACTTTAAGAATCGTGTCAGTCACGTGTGCAAATTTCAACGCGTTCTTTTTAACTAATAAAGAAGGTAAAAATCTCAATCTTCTGGTTTATGATGAAGTATTAAATTTTCGTAATTTATTGTTTTTAGTAGGTTTAATGCTTCGCGTGGATTCTTTGGTGGCTGACAAAGATCCAACCAAGTTCGCTTTTACTTTTGAAGGCTGCAAGCTTCAAGCTCTAACCCCCGAAAAGCCGTTTTCTTGTCTAAAGTCACTAGATATAATAGTAAGAGTTTTTAAAAAAAAAAAAAAGTGTAATAAGTTATAATTAGGGAGAAAACGCTGGATTCCATCGTCTCTCTTTGAGTTATAAGCCTGCTGCTGGTTACTTCCACGTGGAAGTGAACGACGCTCTGAAAATTGATTGGAATACTGGATTCCACATGTGCGGCTTGCAACTTTACCGCGAATGGAAGCAATTTCGATTGCAGTTATCAAACGCGTTTTCAGACCAGGCAGTTGTCGTCCCTGAAACCCCGTTAAAACCTAAGGAACGATTTTACAAAGTTAAAGTTAAAATTTTTCTTGGCCTGAGATTATCTAGTAAACATCACATGCGAATAGTGACAGGTGTGATCACAAAATGTGAGTCAACCCTAGCGAAAAACTAATTTGCTATTTTTGTTTTTCTATCAGGCGATTTGGTTGTTAAAAAGAAGGTAGACGGGTTACAAATAGCGTGTAATGAAGCTGGGGTTTACTTTGATCAGCACAAGATATTGGAAGCCCGTGATGTCTTAGTGAGATTAATGGAAAGGAACGCAGAATTGGTGGCAGAAAGGGCTACTTGTGACTACATTCATTCGCCAGAAAACCGAGCAACGTAATTTACTTTCGTAGAATTCGAAAATATTATAATTTATTATAATTTTCTTGTTTATACCAACAGGCTTGTCAGTATTACGGGACTACGAATAGTATTTCCTTACGGTTATTCGTTCGCGGATGTTTGCATGGGGGAGTTTGTGGGAATAACCAAATGGCTAAAGGTGGTCCATGAGAAGAAACGGAAGAATTTCAGAGAACCTGAAGCATTACCCAGTGACTTGCATATTATGGTAATTTTTTTTTTTTTTTTTTTTTAACGGCTTGTGGGCTTAAGCCTATTACCGTCGTTTATTGCTTCATAAAAAAGGTAGGAGGTGATGAATTATAATAGATATATTCTCATTTTATTTTATCTTTTCAGTAAAGATTGATTTTATTTATTTGTTTTTTTGGTTTGAAAATTAGGTGAAAGAGTTCAGCCTGGAAGTAGGGGACGATCCATTCGAAGTACGTTTACGCGATAATTACGAGCTCTTGGAAGACGAGTATAAAGAAAGTTTGAAGCGTAAAAGGATGCTAGAGTCCAAAATTGACGAGCTGCGTAAGGCGCATCCATTGCTTCCTCAAGTATTCCTTTAATAAAATAAAATCTTAATTCACTCTTGTTATAAAATCTATATCTCGTTACTGTGATTCCAGGGCAAAATAGACGAATTATACGCTGGTTTGGCGAAGAAAAATGCTGAAATCTACGTGCAAAGATCTCGAAGGATGTACGATGTGCACCCAGCGCGGTTTGCGTTGTTCGTGTGGTCAATGAGTGATGTGGATATAATTGCCCTAGCTGACTCGGAGCTAATGGGATATGACAATGTGGTTCGGCATATTCAAGACATGGACCAAGAAAGGTAGCTTACGATGTCAATTGGGAATTTCTTTGCATCTTTATTATTTGCATAGTCCTTGGCCAGATGAAGGAGTCGAATTTACTACGTTATGGATGCGAGGAGTCCGAGCTTCTTGCAAACTATGGCGTTTTCAGTTACGTGATTTCCCGCAACCGTTACTTCACATGAGCGAGTTTTTGGTGTGGGGACGGTTAGTCGGAGCTGAACAAGAAGCTTCGTGGAGAGGTAAGCGTTTGAACAAATTGAACACAGTCATTAAACGGAGTAACGTAACATTCTTTATTGAATTATATTCGCTTATCTTGTACAGCCAAGCGTACAGTAACGGTTGAAGTACCTGCACCGTGGAGTAATTGCCAAGTAGAACGGAGCATGACGGCCCTCAAGTTTTACCACGATTTCTCTGCGGACGTGGAGCATTTAAGCTTCGCTTATGGAATTTGCTGGGAACCCGTTCTAGCTCAATGCAATCTATGTAATTAAATTAGAATTTTTATTATTGCAGTTAATAATCCTACTATTTAGGCATGGATTTGGTGTTTCAGCCTTCCAAAGACCTGAGTCCACCGTTACCGTTCTGGGATAAAGTTCGCCTGATATACCATGGCAGATTAACCTTGTCTATCCAGCAGTTAACACTGTTGTTGCACACCTCGCTAGATCCGTATAACACTACCGAAGAAATGGAGCTAACTTGGAGAGATTTAGTACTGGATTGGACCACTGGTAATTTTTTTTTTTTTTTTTTTGAAGAAGTAGGCTTTCGCCTATTGCCAGGCAAATGTTTTGAATGAGAAATGTGGAGGATATTAAAGTATTAATTTCCTTATCATTCGCAGCCAAGTTCTTGCTGAAAGGGGATTTGGCCGTTTACGTTCGTACCGCGTCCAAGTACGACGACTGTCAGTTGCTGCATTTGCCAAATTTGAGGTTGACCATACGAATAGAGTGGCTCTGCTTAGGACATCCTTATGACCATCATAGCGTAATGCCTTGTGCTCCGGATAGATTGCCGGAGTATTCCAGCAATCAAGTATACGCCGATTAACTCGGTGTTAAGCTGATTAAGTAACTTTTTCGAATCGTTAGGTGCATGACTCGTATCGAGCGTTTCGGAGCCAAAACATGGACATGACCGTCTCAATGGAGACAAAGTCAAGCGTGGAAAAGTCAGCCATTCCATTTGTGCTCCTTTACGGCTCTACTTTAAGGTTCTTTTCAAATTTTGCAAATGTCTCACCCTCTTCAAGCTAATTTTTTGTGTTGCGTAGATGGTTTGAGAATTTGAAGTTTATCTTATCCGGAGTTTCCCGTCCAATACGCCGGGGGAAGCTATTCAACAACTTTAAGCCCCGAAAGATTCAACTCTCTCGTCATTATAAGAATGTGCGGCTCTCTATTTCTTTCCACTGCTTCCAGATACGGTATTGGATGTCCTTTTCAATGCAACGTGGGTTTGAAGTACCCGCAGGGAGACTGACTTTGAGTTCTGGTACTTCGTGACCAAAAAGTTAATTACTTAAAATTATATTGAGCTAATTATGTATCATTTAGAGCATAGTCTAATGCTTGTTCCTGTGGAAGATGGACTAAAGCATAGGCCAAGGGCAAACTGGTCTGTTAACTTCTTAAATTGCGAACTTAACGATGCTGAAGTGTGGCTCCGTTCAGCCCTTATAGAAGATGCCGAAGAAGTATGCATTGCTAAATTTCCTGCAAAATTTTAAATTTGAATTAACATTTTAAAATTTTCCTGCAAAATTTCCTGCATTGCTAAATTTGTATTAATCTAATTTTCTTCCTAGTTAAACATATCGTTGCGCCAACCTGTGGAAAAATGTTACTTCTTGAGCGTGATGCGAGTGTCCTACGTGAGGGAGGCCTCCTTGCCAAGAGCGGGAGTGCCATTACGGGCTGGTCAAGACCCCGATCCATCTCTGCCCACGCATAGACTGGTAGTGCACGATTTGCGTGGAGCGTGGACGAAAAAGAACCGAGATGTGGTCATTGCTCTTTACGATTCGTGGGTTAAGGCACAAGTATGCTGTTACATGCATGGCGAACTGCAAATTGAGTAATGGAGATTGATTTTGATTGATTTTGTAGCTGTTGAAGAAAAACCTGTCCACAGAAGCAGTGAAGGTAGTTAGAACAGACAGCAATTCTTCGCCAGGCAAACCCAGAGGTGGAAGCTCTGCGAACAGAAACGCTAACCTTGACACGACGTCTCCGCCCGCTCCCAGTGCCTCTGCAACAAACTTGGCCGCTCCATCACCCAACACACGGCTGCAAACTGGTCACGCGGCATCGTTGCTGCAGAAATTAATTGCCGACGCGGAAGCTCGTGCTGTTGTGTTCTCGGAGGATTTGGATGACCCCAATGCAACGAGAGGCCAAAGCTTACAAGGCGTAGGCGCCTGCCAAACTGATGATGTTTTGCATACAAATTGGCTGAGTATACAATACTAATTACCTTGTTCAATTTTGTATTTTAAATCTTCTTTCTTCTTCTTTTCTTTTTATAGTTGAGTTGGTTAATAGTC
This sequence comes from Lepidurus apus apus, assembly GCA_022832285.1. Classification (NCBI taxonomy): domain Eukaryota; kingdom Metazoa; phylum Arthropoda; class Branchiopoda; order Notostraca; family Triopsidae; genus Lepidurus; species Lepidurus apus. The sequence goes on along the minus strand of JAGJRO010001033.1, from coordinate 917,185 downwards.
AAGTATTACTCAAAGGTTGTGAAACCCAGGGCTATGTTATCATGAGTGCTGCCCATGCTCAAATTCTGCAGCGGATTCATAGACCCGTTTGGCGGGAAACTAGACCCCTGACAAAAGTCAGCTGGGTGAGCTCTTTTGACGGAATGCAGTATTTTGCTACTGTAAATGCCGCGGGCGACAACGGTTCCTCTATTGATGGTATTTTGTATTTATTTATTTTTTGTAAAAAAAAAATATATTGTGTATTTGTTTATTTTGTATTTTTTTTTCATTTTTTTGTAAACTTTTTTTGTATTTTTCAAATTGAGCCTTAAAGTGAAACTAAGAAATTAATGTTTTTGACTGGATGGGACAGAAAACATTATGTGGCTCAGCATAGAGAATATTGGAGTCAAAGACCAAGTCATTGCCGAACCTCCGGATATGGTAGGAAGTGGACAATCTGTGGGAGGAGTGGTAAGCGAAACAGTTGGAGGAACAGATGACCCACACAATACGCCAATTCAGGTAAGACAGTGAAAGCGTTTTTTTATGAGCGAAAGCGTTTTAAAAGAGAATGTTATTCTGTTAGTTACAACGAATTGTTGCGAGGTGTAAATGTGAAGTGTTCTACGTAAGCTACGGAGATATTCCATTGGATCCTGGGGGCCTTGGTACTCTTAACGGAGATGAACTACCTCCTCCCCCGGCAGCTGATGGGATGGGGTATGATCAGTCGGAGCAAGCAGCGGATTCATTTACGTTGATGCATCACGACTTGAATATCTGCACGAATTCGCTACAGGTACTTTGCGCTAATGTGATTCACCTTCAAGCTAATTAGGTGTTCCCTTGGTTAGTATGCTATGGTGTTGGATGTGGTTAATAATCTCATGTTATACGTCGAACCGCATCGCAAAGAGGCGTCTGAGAAGTTACAGCGTATGAGATTTCAGTTGCAACTTTCCAGCTTGGAAGACCAAAGAAGACCAGTTCAGCAACTTCAGAACCAACTTAGGTACCACTCTATTCTCTTTTGATATCGTCTTATTGCTTATTGTCATTGTTTATAGGTCACTAGTGTCCCAGTTGAGAAGGCTTGAAAAAGAGACGTACATGGTTCAGCGAGCTTTGCAAGAAGGAGAAACGAGCGATAGACTCCTGCGAGAAATTGAGCTGTTGGAACGCAAAGTTTATGAATGCAAAGAACAATTGAATAGCCACAATGAAGATTTAGCCATGCTGTTGGCTTGCATTCAAGAAGTCCAGCTGTCGCATCACCAGAAATTGAACACGAGGAACCGGAATGGACAAGTGTCTGTGCTAAGAACCAGTGAAATTTGCTTTAAACACGCCCAGTGGAGACTCACGGAAACGGATGGTCAATTAGGCATAGCAGACTTGATACTTAGCAATTTTCTGTAAATTCACACTTTTTAAAAACGAAATATTAAACTGATTTTCTTTTACTATAGGTATACAAAGCAAAGCAAAAGTGATGACTCGGTCGAACATTTGCTAGAAGTAGGCTACGTAAGTGTTACCAATTTGTTGCCTAATCAACCCTACAAGCAAGTTCTGGTTCCTACGGAGTTAAATCCTAGTATGCCAGTTCAGCGGCAGGTAAAGCAGCTCTCAAATTGCACTAGATTTAGAAAAATAAATCTATTACGTTGTATTTTTTAGTTTACATTAAGGATCTTCTCAAGAGATAAAGCGCCCGTTGGTGGGATATCCATTAAAGAGCATTTTGAGATCAATGTAGTTCCTGTCACGTTCGGTAAACAAATCGGATACAGTGGAGAAAATAAAAATAACAGAGACTAATAAATCAAATCTCTTTTTAGCCATTACTTACCAATTCTTCAAAACGATGATGAAATTCTGCTTTCCCGAGAAAGATCCTGAGACAATCGACGAAGAAAACGAAGGCAAAAAGAGAAGTGGTTCCCAAGGCAGTACTTTAACCAAGAAGGGCAAGGAATCCAACTTCTACGTTTCTATAGAAGAAAAGGATGACGTGGAAAAGATGAAGGAACGCGCCGAGAAAAACAAATTGTTTATATATATCAAAGTTCCTGAAGTTCCCGTGAAAGTCTCGTACAAAGGGGGCAAGGAGAAGAATATTGAAGACGTTCATGAGATTTCGCTGGTTATCCCGACACTAGAATTCCATAATGTCACCTGGACGTGGCTGGATTTATTCTTGGCAATGAAAAACGATTCCAAACGCGTTTTGTTGTCTCAGGTAAATGGAATTTACTGAGTTTAAGGATTCATGCTTCCCATTTGGGCTCGGTTTCTTCCCTTTTACAGGCTATAAAACAAAAGCTTCAGATACGACCAAGAGCTATAGCAGATCAGCATGGAATACCCCATGAAGAAGATAAAGCTAGACTACTTTTAGGATCAAGTAGCATTGTAAGTAAAGCACTGATCATTTGAAAAGTAAACTCATGGTATTCGTTTGTATTTTCAGCCCGGTGATGGAAAATCTTCACGGAAAGGTTTCTTTAGGAAATAAATACATTTTACTGCATTGTTGTAAATACAAATGTTTTTGTAATTCAATACTACAAATAAACGTCACTCTTAACATTCTTAATAGCTATCACTTTTGTGCCTTATGCAAGGTAGTTTTCAACGAAAGAATTATAACTGTTTCAGAAATTGTTTGCATTGCGAAGTGAACACCAACCGACCATCACGCTTGTTGCGATTATGAAAATCGAAGCTCGGAGCTGAATAGTGAAGCTTCTCTTCGCGGCTTCCGCATCAGCATCTATTTAAAATTATTTATTTTAATTATTTGTTTGAATAACTACGAATTTTACCCCAGCCAATGACTTCGTCTTTATTCTGGGCTTCAAGCCACTGGGCCAAAGGTTGGAAGTAGTCGAGAACGGCTCCACCATCCATACGTTCTGTTTTTCCATTTGTCAGCAAGTGAAGTACTTGTGATGCAGGTACAGAAGAACCAAGACTCAAAACGGCCCTGTAAAAATAAAATACGTGTAAGACGCTTTATTTCCTATATTTTGAAACCCGTATATAATTTACGTCAATCTATCGCCAGCTGCTTTGGATCCGTAGATATCACACAGGTGTAATGGGCCTGTATGGCCCGCAGCTTGGCACAGAGCTTGATGGATTTGGAATTGAAGAATAAAGCTAACGAAGTATCGAATATACGGCGAATTCGCTGCAACATGGTATTTCGCTCCCGGATCAAAGTCCTTTTCACTGCGAGGCAAAGGTGGCGCCACACCTTGGTAATCTAGCCGTAAATCCCACCAGGCAGTATTGTATTGTGTTGAAGGTATTTCTCCTTTGAATACCCCCCAACGCCACTAGAATTAATTAATTAAGCAACGTGAGTGAATTAAGTGAATTGTAAGTTGTACTTTGTCGACGAGATAACTGAAAGGAGCAAAAGCTAGCTTTTCCAGCGCAATAGAATATAACCCGTTGATTTCGACTTCTATTTAGATAAAGAGCATAAAAGACGAGAACTAATTCAAATAAAGCTGACCTGGATCTTCCATACGAACATCATTGCTATTCAAAAGCTGCAGCCTTCTCAAGTACGACGGGGTGAGTACCGATAGCGTTAAGGCATCTCCCAGGGCTTCATGGAACGCTAAGCACACGTGAGATTAGAAAAGAAAAGAAAGGTAAATAGAACTGAAGTACCAGGGTTGGCCCCTTCACGAAACGCAAAAGGCAAACGGGCGTATTCCATATAGTATCGAATATGTGCCATTTCATGATGGGCGGATAGCAAGTCATCCTTAGTGGCTTCTGTGCACTGCTTGATTCTTTGATTCCGAAGAAACAAATAACGTGTGAAATAGAACTCATTAGAAAGACATGTTTTTTATACCGGAAATCCTGACCATCACAAAAATCCCAAGCAGAAGCTTGGCAGACTACTTCACGGTCTGATGGCTTCTTAAGTATAGAGTTATTCCAAAATGCGGACGAAACAGGTTTGAAACCCAAAGAAGTGTAAAATTCATCTGCCAAACGGAATATACTAAAGACATCATTGTCTCACATTAATAAAACAAAAGAAAATAGCCTTTATGACAAAAAAGAATACCTTTCCGGTGTAAAGCTTCGACTTCGCATTTCTTCAGTAATGTTCGCGCCCTGATGCTTTGGGTACGGTAAACTCCAATTGTAAAGGCTTTGCCACGTTTGTCCCCACATGTTACCTGTCAGAGGCGAAGTTTTAGAAATAGGCCATTTAAATACGACATTACCTAGTAAATGGGCAGGAATAGGACCATTACGTGGGACAGTAATAGAACCGTAACGTTCTCGCAGCTGCCGGCGAACATACGCGTGCAATTGTTGGTAAAGTGGCTTCAGAGTTTCCCATAAAGAATCCAGTTGTTCTTCGAAATCATCTAGATCATAACCCGATCGCCAGTAATCGCCCTGGTCTTGAAACCCTGTTACGAGCATTATATTTCTGGAATCCGAGTTTTTTTTCGTTGCTGTATCTGTTACCATTCAGGCGGGCTGCATCGTTAGATAACTGCACATATCGTTCGTATTTGGACCTTAAAGGTTTTCCGGTTTTGTCGTGCCAGTTTTTCCACAAGAATAACAATTCCGCAGGTTTCTTTGATTCTGACATAATGCGAGAAATCTCTAGTATGAAGCGCGTGTTTGAGATGAAGTATATCATGGGCAATTAGAAAGTTACCGGGTTCCAAGGCAAGATCGCAAGGGCCTTGGCTCTTGTAAGGGCAAATTCGACCATTCCCGTACGTATCTCGCATTTCCGCCAACAACATTTGCATCTAACCATATAAGTTTATTGATCGACTTGGTATGCGTTCAACCCGGCAGATAATTGTTTACTTCCTTAAGTTTGTCATCGGAAAGGGCAGCTCTTCCTAGCAAAGCTAGCGAACGAAATTGGCGGTAAGTCTCGGGGCGGCTAAAATTTTGCCAGGCGAAAGAAGTTGCCATGAGCCAAGCTTCTTTTTGGAAACGGGCATAATCAAGTTGTCGATCCAGCTGTAGCGAAACAAGTTTCACGACAAAAAGACAATTAGATAACCGTTTTGAAAAAAAATACGTAAAAAAGGCAAATAGCGAATTCCCATCCGGTAGAATTTTTAGTTCCTTTTAAACGATAACATCAAGTGCTTGACTACAAAACTCTATGCCGGTTGAGGGACACTCAAGACGGGTTTGTTTAACCAATTCCCGTTATAAAGAAAAAGGTACATCTGGTGCTCCCGTCGCCAGCGGAATGACGGAAAAACGGCAACGGACCACATCCATCGGCATACCCAACCTCCTCCGGCGAAACTAAAACATGCATGTTCTCTACAACCATGATTTAGGGTTCAAGTAACCTTTCCGCGTTACAAAGGTTGAACCAGAAAACTTAATCTCGAACTAGAAGCATCCACTTGCTGTCGGCAAACTATGAAGCGGACTTTTTCGACCTTACGGTCAACAACACCTTTGCCGGTCATGCATGGAAAAAAACTCGGTAAAGAAGTTGAAGAACAAAACACAGTGTTTGCAACGTACCATGACTTTCTTGGTAGCAAGAGAGACGTTGGTGTTAAAATCCCACTGGGCTTGCATCAAACGTTTACATATTTGAGATGCTTCGTTGCTGTATTGGTCCAAGAAGTGCGAAGCTGACAGTTCGTCGGTGTTATTACCCTAGAATACATGTAATGTATTCCGTAAATTTAAAGTAACTATAACTATAGTACTACCTGAATGTGCCTAGCTGATGCACAAAAATGTATAATTGTTACGTAGAACAGCGTGAACGTAACTAAAGCGAGACCCATTGCGCACGCAATCGTTCAGCACTACCTTTCCGGTAGCTTCCACATTTGAAACTGAGCAACTTGACTAGCCAGGTAACATGAAACGCAAGGTGCTCGTATTACCTGAATGGACTCACCTTCGGGACAACGAAACTAGCATACAAACATAACGTAGAACAAATAATCCACACATATTTAATGCAACGGTTTTGGAGCAAAAAGTTCGCAAATTAGCTGTGGGATGAATATCGGTTGTTGTCGTCGTACATTTCCTCTCGGATATTTCCCCGTGTATCTTTATCGACACTTAGAATATTTTCCTGTATTGTTGTCGGATATTTCCTCCTCACTACGGCATTTCGTGGTGAGGAAGTGTCTCAGCTTTTTCATTGTCAAGCTGTTCCTCAATGAATATGGTTACTTTGTAACGGTACCCACATCCTTTACTTTACCAAGAGCAAAAAAAGGCCTCATGACACTACATTTATCATTCAATTTTGTACTCTATATTAAAATATGCAACGCAAAAAATCCGTGAATCATTTACATTTCATTGGATATACAATGTTTCACTGGATTACACAAACGGATAGGATACATTGATTTGCAAAACTGGAAAATACGTTGAAGTGTGCAATTTATGGCAAAAATATATGCCGGTTTTCCAACAATTTCAATCGAGCTCTTCGTACTAAAGAATAATATTTAGTACCGCTATAAATATACAAAAATTAGTTTACCATTTCTTCAACATCGGCTGTCTTTTCCTTTTCTGATGTGGCGTCTGCAGTCTCGTAGAAGGATTTTGCCTGCTCTGTGTCCACTTCGCTACCCGGATGATCTTGCGTCGAAATAAGTCCCAAACCACCTAGCAAAAACGGACTGGAATGTCTGAATTTCTTGCCAAAAATCTTCGCCTACTTTCAGACAGTCGTTTCCAGAATGTTAGGTACGCGGAATGTTGCAGAAGAAGTTCACGCAATTCGTACATGGTACTGTTAAACGCTCCGATAACGGATTTCGCAGAAGCGTCGTTGGGCGAGCTCACACAATACTCCTTCAGGACTTCCAAGCAATCCATCGCTTTCCGTAACAAAACTTCGTTGTTGCCAAGCGAATCCTCGATCAACTGACGAACAACCCGAGCCATTTGGGTAACAACTGGGAAGGACAGTACTTATAATAAAGTACGTCCTGAGAACAAAATAGCAAAGTTACCATGTTGGGCATTAGAACCTTGCTTCAACAAAGCCTGAAAGTCCTGGATGGGAGTTGCTGTACCCACGTGTTGTACTTGGCCTTTCAGTAACTCTCCAATATCATCCCAACGAGCTCGTTTCGGGTCAGGTTCATTTACCGCTTCAGCTGCGTCCCTGCATAACGCTCAACTTGAGTAGTAGAGATCGAATATGAATAAGCACTTACATTGGGATAGCATCAGTAACCTTGACTTTGAAATGCGAGCCTAATTCTAGAGGAAAGCTCGCTTTCAAAGAAGCAAGAACAGGACCCAACTTGTTCAGCAAAGCTTGAGGCGTGGATAAGGATTTCATTACTTCATGAGACGGTTCCTTCACAATAACTTTAGGGTCCAGAGCCCGTTCCGTGAGGACGTGGTAAACGTGCTGAAAGTACGGGTTAACTTGTTGTTTGGGAACGAACGCTTCGCACGGTTGTCCATCGTCATCCCTGGAAAGACGCATAGGTGAAACCCAACATTCAACCCGTTGGTGTAATACTTGTCCGCGGTCATCAGATCCATAGCATCGATTAGAGCATCAACGGAATCTAACTGCGCTTGACTACTGACAATCGAATTCAAAGACGGAAACGAGTACATACGTACGTCGTCTGCAAAAGGTAGCTCAATATAGACTAGGCACTACAGAATCAGTACGAATTAACATAGTTCGAACTTAAAAATTTCCAGATTGTCTTATTTTTACTTCGAACTTCTTTTTTATTCTAGGACTCAAAAACCCGATTTTGGGCTTGTTTCCATTGTTATAAATCCGCTTAACCAGAAGTACCATGTCCTCTTCTTGCATTGCATGGATAAGGGACGACAATGCCAGTTGGGCAGGCTAGATGAGAAATTGTAAACATCTTCTGGTTTGAAATGTTTGAAATGTAATGAGTAGCTAGCTTACCACATCAGCCTTACGGGGAAATACGTAATACACATTGTTCCCCGAATACAAGTGCCTTTGGATGGACGACGAAGGAGTAAATTTCAGAGCTGACAAACACCGTGGTCCTGGTTTGTAACGCAGGTTTTCCTCGTCTTCCTCTGCGGGGAAAATGTAAATAATGTATTACTTCTGTTTCCACTAAATAAAATTCCTCTCAAATTTACCCGAAAAGGGAATAACTTTCGAGCCGTATTTATAACCCCGTATTTTATGTCTATCTTCAACTACCGTCTGTGGTTCATCTTGGCGATGGTATGTTCGTTCCCTTTCCACTCGCCCAACGCTTGCTTCTTCAATGCTTTGCGTAGGTTTCGCAGCTACGGCAACTTCCTCTTTCCATGCCGGTCGTTTTGCGGCTGACAACTAATAACCGATGCTTAAAGACGCTCCAATAGGGAATGTATCTATCCCCTACCTTAATGTAAGCGGATACGCCTATTTTTATGGAACGGCCGATATCGAGTACGGTATTCCACGCCGCTGGACGAGTTGTCCGAGCTTTGATATGCATTAGATGTGGAACGGCTTCAGCGAAGCTATATGATGTTCCCTCTACCTACAATATATACATATAATACAGCGTTAGGTCAGATTAATTAAACTGTACTAACGCTTTCAAGGATGTGAGATGCGATTTTCTCTCCTTCTTCTCTGTATTCAGATTTAGGGGCATCCGAATCCAAGATTGGGCCTCTGGTTGTTGAAGGTTGTTGTAAAGTAATGTAATAAGTAGTTTTAAGTAAAGATTTCACTATACATAATGTTGAATTCCGCTCCGCATTTCTGAATTCCTCCAATAATGGCATCCACACTTTCAGAATCCGCATTGCTCTTGCTTTCGAAATTCGTAAAGAGACATAATTGCGTGCGAGAATATTCACGTTCCAAAATTCTAATAAAAATTATATGAAAAAAAAGATCATATTTAATTAAATTCATACTCTGTCTGAGTTCGGAGGCAGTCTAGTGCTACAATTACAGCATCTACCCAATCGCCAGAAGAGGTTGTGGGTTGCAATTCTTTAGAAACATATTGCATAAGTTTAAAATCCGCAGGCTTGAAAGTTGTTGCCAAACTGATGTGCTCATAGCCGCCGTCTTCTGCTAAAGGATTGCTTGTTTCGTTGGTCCCAATAAGCAGCAAAATAACATCATCTTCACTTTTGGCAAAGATCTAATAATATAATCGAAAACCGTTGCCGTGTAAAAGAAAGGGGGGTTACGATAACACGATTACGGTAAGCCTATTATTACTTTTCTCTGCAGAATCATGTTGACACAGCTCACAGTTTTAGAAAAGAACGTTTCTTTTTCTTGAGACGGATCATCGTTGTCTTCCGATGCCGAAGCAATCGTTGCTTGCCCAACATCAACCAGAAGAATAAGGCAATCCTGAAAGAGTGTTATTCTTGTTCACAATGACGAAAATATTGAGTAGGGTAATTATAGAAGCTGGCAATAGTGATCTCTAGGCAACTACGATAAGCAGAAACATTTTGGGACAACGGCAAATACAGCCACGTAACTTTATCTAAGAAACTAGCCTGTAACATGACAAGACCTCTTATTAGAGTACCCCTACCCTTTACCTGCTTTTTCGGTTGGGGAACCATAATAATAGGACGTCACACGTTAATTAGCTCTAGGGACTCGCAAAAACAACCCCCAAGCGACCTGAGCTGGTCTTGTCTGCTTGTTGACAAAACTCAGTATCAATAGTTGCCGGTTTCCATGTCACATGTTTGGGATACATGAAAGTTGAAAAACTTCATAATAGGGGTCGCAAGCTCCTGTTCAATCGGAGCAAATTTTAACATAGTTGAGGCGCATTTTCCCCGAACTATAAACCCGTATCCTTAATGTCGGTGCTCTTATCGATAAACTACGTACTCCGCAAAGTTGGCTATGTATAATCGAAAACCGAACTGAAAGTTACCCTATACAGAATTCTTTTTGCAAAGCGCACTTCGACGAAGATTATGAAAAGCCAAGAATGCAACTTTTTTTTAACTTCTACCCGAAGTTTTTCCCAAGTTTTCATTTCTTTCCTTCGACACAAAGAAATCCTCGTCGGCCGAATCTAAAGTTGCTATGTATTTTGGAAATGAAAAGCCAAAACGCTGTGCGCATTTGCCAACAAAAGAGGAATTATTAGTTAATGAGTATGAGAATTGAGATTCTACAGCTCGAAGGCTGAACATATTTACACTGATGAACATGCCATTGCGGTATTTCCCATTCCAATGTTAGAACTTATACAGAGTTAGCACAACAAGTTGAACTCATTGTTTTTTTTCTTTTTTTTCCATGTGGAACTTTTCAATACTGTTACAGCAACACAGGGTACAAGGAGAGCGGAACTGATTTAAATTCGAAATAAAACTGACGGATTTCAACTTCAAATTGGAGGTTTCAGGGGAAATGACGACATGGACATGAAGGTGGCAATTTGGTTACACAGTTTTTGTACGATTGCAACAATAGAGGTTACGTTTCTGTCCATGGAACATGAAGTTTAAGTTGTTGTTTTTTGAATATAAGGAGCTTGAGACGAAGATTTCTGGTTAAGTAGAAGGTATGTAACGCTAAACAACGTCCAGCTGCTCCCGTCTGACTAGAGCGGTATTCCTGCTAAATCCGGTAGCTAACCTATATATAATACACACAATTAAGTGTTTGTGTTTATAAAATGTACCGGAGCATTATTTTAAAAAAGTGCACGAAAAAATTTTTTTTTTCATGGCAGGAAAAGTAAAAGCCGAGTTGGAACAAGTCATTACCTTTTTACTGTTCTATGGGGATTTGAGTGGGTGCTGGGTTGACTTGAAACCCAGGTGAGCTTCGCACTACGTTGGTAGCAGGGCCACTCCTGAAATGAGTTGCCGAAATTACGACCTCTTTCGCTCAGATTTTCATTTCTTTAAAAACAAGACGCGTGATATCATCGAGCTTTAACACTTGCATGCTCATTCATTTTCTCTGTTATCAGCATCAATGCACCTTATTCCCACTACCGTTCCCACTCATGTCCACCTCAACACCAGATCAATACCAGACAGTATAGAAACATTGCAGATTACGCGTATTCTTTCCCACATGCCAAAAGCCCTAATGGACTTTTAATGGAGCTCTTTATAAAAACAACTGGCATAACAAAGTTGTCATATTCTCCCACCCCCACAAAAAAGAACAAAAACAAAACTAGACGATATAAACTCTTCAAAGACTACTGAGAGCCCCGAAACGGAATACTACTACGAACACATAAAAATATATTTACCTGTGCGAGCTATTATTTTCCCGCCTCTTCAAAGACCCATCAGCGTTCGAACGGCGTCCTTCAATGGAAACACTCCGTCGACGACGTCCAACGTTTTGCATAAGTTGCTTGTTTTGATTTATTTGGTTGGTACTACGACGACGTGCCATTTCGAGCAGCAATCGTTGCCGCAACACATCCAATGGATTTAGAATCGAAAGCATGGGACGATCGCCACCTCCACCTCCACCCATACCACCACTACGAGAAAATGGACGCCCAGCAGAACTTTCTCGCTCGTTTGCACTCGACCGCCGAGTCCGCAGCTAAGCCAGAAAAATAAAGAAAAATATCGATAAGGCTAACTCTAACCAAATAGTTTATATGGCAAGCTTTCACACAGAATACACAGGGGAAGGAAAATAAGTGAAAACATATAGATTGATAGCTCTCTGCGGATATTTACCTTTCCCAGACGTTGGGCTATGATTTCCCATGGAGCATACGCATTGCTTTCAATGGTTGGCCAATTCTTCTCCTCGCTTACAATCGGGCTCTCTTCGTATTCATTTTGTTCGGCGCCTTCCCAACCGACTTGCGTTGCTTGACGGGGTAAAGATTGTGGTGGATTACTGTATTCCGCTTCATTATCGTATGACAAGAGACCATTTGAGCGACTCTGGGCTGTACCCAGTAAAAAGCCACACACGCACACGACCGCCACTAGAGCTGAGCGCATTACCGAAACTTCAACTTCCGTATTCCTACAAAAAGAGACCAATAGTATAACAGTTATATTATTGGTGATAAGTTATACTATAACTTATCACTTATATTACTTATTGATAAAACAAACACAGTAAAACTTTTAAAATAAGGTATCTGTGGGTAAGAGTCAAACAAGGTGAAATCGTGACTCGCAAACTATTACCGATATCGCTTGTTATGTTGATTGCCAACTTATATAACTGCTTAAAAATAAAGTTATTGCGGAGTCACGCAGAGCAAATAGCGTAGATAAGCACATCAAACCAATCAGATCTCTAGGATTGTTTCCTTTTCTGAGAAGCTTATAAACACTCAAGCGAACAAGGACTAACTTACTTACACAAATTGCAAAAACTTCTAAGCTGTTGATAAAGAAAAAGTGAAAGGATTCTTAGCACACGACAGCTCACATATCAAATGAATCAGATCTAGAACACAACCCGAAACTAAATAAAATTACGTGAACTAAAATTATGTATACATGATTACATTGGTTAATCAATCTGAGGCCGACTAGACATGTGATGACACAGTGATAGTAAGAAATTCCGACACGGCTTATACTACGCTATATCATGGGGTTACCAAGAGAGACCACGTGATGCATTTATGGTTCCAATCCACTGTCTCAAGTCCGTTTATTCTAGAAATACCAACTCCGTTTTTTAGCCACTATCAGTACTAGAAGGCTATAAAAAATCAGGATAAACATTAACTAACCTTTATCGTCCTGATAAAAGACTTATATAGATACGAGTCTTAAACAGATGTCACGCTATATTCTAATCATTCAGACTCCACCGGAAACATACGAATTATAGGGTATAGTTAGACACTTAGAGTTAGACTTTCTTAGAGCTTCTCAACCTTTTGTTTCAACAAAAGCCTTTTCTTTTAATTTCTTACAGAATTGTGTTACCGAAGCCACATGAGATAAGATAGATTTGTGATTGTCGTGCCGCGCGTCGAAACCCTTCAACTGCATGCCACGTAATCGCATTGCAATACAAGCTTTAGGACCTGTTCTAAAGTAGCACGAACATGTTGCAGTCACTTTTGGCATTTGCCCTTGTGTGACCTTCCGAAGGTGAAAGGCAGGTAACAGAGCAGCTATGTATACTTAATTCAGCGCATAAAACAATAATTAAGACTTTCGCTTTAGCTCCGACAATCTTTATCATCAGATCATTCATGTTATGTAATCCTGTGAGAAATACGACCACCGAGTAAAGCTACACTACCCCACGTAGAAACATCGTACTATATGCGTCTTTATCATCCATAATGACAATAAGCGACAATCCTGCCCTAATATATTTATGGTGACGAAAAGACATCAGGGGATCAAAACGCAATTATGCGTAGGTGTCTAATTATTAATGATCTACACCCAAGCCGCATAGGAGAGGAGCACAATAAAGATACCAGACGACCACCTCCACTTACAGAGAATGCAGCCGGAATTCCGTGACGATTAAACACTGCGCTTCGATGAGACACAAAAAATTCGATCAAGCCTGACAATTGCAGGTTCCAGCAATGCTCAATCTTGCACTAACGACTGAGTAATAGAACAGAAAATGTTTAGCCACGGAGCATTGCCAAATGCTTCCTAAATGTTTTGTAACTGGATTCCAAACTTTTTTGGCGGGGATGATCCGATATTACACGTATCTGCACACCAGGACAAAGGACCTTAGCTGGTCAAAAACGTTACATTACAGGCACGTGGAGTCTTGACGGAATATAGCGCGTGTGTGTCAAATACATTGCTGATGACAGAACTTCCTATACCCTTTCTCATATGCCACGCTCCTGGGATTAAGCGGCCCCATCCGGAAAACGAGCGTTTCGGTTATCAAGAATTTTGATTACGCGGAGTTCAACTGCACTGTCTGTCGTCTTACGAGCTACGACGTAGTATTTTTTTAATCCAAATAAAAGTCTTATAAAACCAGAGCATCTTGATAAAGGCCACACGGATATTATTAGCGGCTTTGCAAGTTTTGGTGAATAAAATCACACTGCGCTAAAGCCGCATGTGACTTTATCCTTCCCAAAAAAAACCACAAACGATAACCGACCTTTGAACTTGAATACGGTCTTAGGGATATCGAATAACCTGACAGATTACTGGATCTAATATTGGAATCGTGTTTCCTATGAGCTTTACTGGTAGAAAAAGGGTAGTGACGTGAAAATTAAACATGCATGCACGGAGTGCCAAGCCAAAGTGAATGATGTAACGACTCCATGTATGAAGCCATGGAGCAGACGACCTTTGCGTTTTTTCTACAGCGTCCGCGGGATATGCGATGAGTGCTATCTGCCTTAGGAGTGAAGTGAAGCCTTCTATATGAAAATTTCGAGATGGCGCGTTTGGTAAAGCCCAATTTCATTGGCCATATAATGCACCAAGGGCATTTCTTTACAATAAGCCAAAATCGCTTCTCAAGTTGTCCAAGATCTTGACATGCGTTCTATTCCTCCAAAAAATGTGTCTATATTATGTACAAAAAGTCGCCGTATAGAGCATCAAAGGAATCGGCAGATATAAGGGCTAAAAAACGAGCTAAACGACACTTGAGGTTTGCAGAGACTTGTCCATATTTGGCTTGTGACGTATTTGTTATTACAAAAATTAAAAATAAAGTTTCTGCACAGTGCAACAGATATCGAGACAAAGTTCTGATTACAAGAACTCCCTGTAGTGATATACACACCAGGGGTTGTTGTTCTCACCTTAGGCGCCACAAAGCTGAATAACAATCCCTTTGAACCCTACTTCTAAAAGTTGACTAAAGTCAAGGTTGATCAATTCACAAAATACTAGTTTAATTTCCTCTCCATGTCCTGTTTCATGTCCATGTCTCCTGGTCGTTGCTCCTTTGAAGCCGAGGCGAGTGGTTGATGGGAGCATCGTTGGTTATTGAATTGCGTCCGAGAAGATTGCTCGTAGTCGACAGTACAGGAAATACGGCTTTCTAACGTTTTTCATATAACTAGCCTAAGCTTTTTTAAGATGTTGTGTAAGGTTAGGGCTTGAGATACTAGCTTTGAAACGGCCTCAGGCTAACAGTTACACAATCTCTTAGAACAGCCTAACCTTATACCGTTATACCCTAAATAATATACGAATGTTACGAAGAAAACTGGGCGGAACCTGTACTAACGTATAGGAGGAGTATTGGCTATAAATAATACCACAGTACGACGACAGAAGTTTCTTTGATCGTAAACCTTACACCTACGTTCAATACCCGACCATAGGTGCTCGTGACGCTGCCCCATTGGGATCAATGTGACAGGTAATTCAAATGAATAAAAGAAGAAAGGAAATAAGGCGATCAACTCAAACAGTATTGTTTGAAACACCCAAAGCCTGTAGAATTACAAAAAAAAACTTTAAGCACATACAACCTTCATGCTTTATGCCAAGATTTTGAACATGTTGACAGCAAATTCATCTTTCGCCAACATCGATTTGCCTTTATGTCACCGCAGGAAAAAATTACGTTCCAAAAAGAAAAAAGCGCAGTCAAGCGACTTTTATCCAAATTTTCCATGGCGGGAAAGTAGCTAGCGTACGGAAAAGCCAGAGCGTTTTCTATAGTAGCCGTGACGTCCATAAAGGTCGCTCCTAATTACAATTAATTACCCCTTAACGATATAGCAGCACAAGGTATATGCATGATCGATGGTCGACGGCAAACGGGCACATCAAACCCAGGTCCCGTACTTTTCTTTGATAGAATGCTCGCTCAACTGGTACACTTCGATACCCTTGCAAGGGTATTGCTCTATTATGGCGCACGGATAGTAAACCTCGCTTGACTTTGACAACAATGTTAAGCCTATACCAGGGACTTTTTGAAGACTTTAAAAGCTTTCTCTGTGATTGCCCTTTGATAATGAGAAAGTGAAACAAAAGGGTTGTCTTGAGCTAAAACAATTTTCCTACCGTTTTTCCTGAGGAATAATAAACATTCTCTAACGAAAGGTTCCTTCGACGTAAGACTCATAACAAACTGTCTTAAAACTAATAGCCTCAAAGCTCCTAATAAGGTTACTTTTGCAAGATGGTGTGTACCTGCAAGACCAATTAAGTCTGTTTTAGTACCCTGTCTTCATTACGCTTACATAAAAGCATAAGCCACAGAGTCTCTTGCTCCCCCGAAACTTTCTTCGAAATCTCCCCCTGTATTTTCGTCCCCTGGATAGCTGTCCAGGGTAAAATCCGAGCTGCATCTTCAAGACACAATGGCTAAATCAACGAGGGAGTCGCCTTCCTCAATCTGACTATCGAAAGTGCAAAGTCTGAAACCTTGTATCGTTTCATTAAGCGTTAAAAAAGTGGTTTGAAGCAGTTCTTGGCGTCATTTCCAAAGTTTTATTGGGAAAACCACACCTCTAATGAAGCTCCCCGCGAAAAAAAGGGGGGCTCTCTGGATGTGAAAAAATTTAAAACTTCCCGATGTTGAAACTTATCGAATGATGCAAAAACGTTGCACAATAATAGGACAGCACTTATCATGACGCGTTAAAACAGGAGTCGCAACTATCTGCCGCAGCAGCAACACGTACTGTACAGCACTCCCAAGCTCCGCATGCTTGCGTTTACAATTAATCGCATGTTGGGTAATTGCTGCACGGTACACCCCCAGAGCAATTACTTCCCGAGTGTTACCTGCAAAACAAACTCATCTTCTTCCTTTTTCGTTCGCATTTCGTTCATCCTTGCTGTTTTCCTCCTGCTGAATAATCCCTGATCCCCACCCCCTCATTATTTTAAGGTATTTTTACCCCGACTAAACACACCTATATCACTACAATTGAAAACCCTGTCATACGGTAAATCTAACTGAAACGTTTTGCAAACGAACAAAAGGTAACTTACGCGAATGACAAGAGATAGTTTCTGGCAGAAAACGTCCTTAGTGTTCAAGAACAAATTTTATTCGCCACTGACCAAATATTTGAGGAGTTCGATAACGGGGCCCCGAACTCTAAGCCAGCACACAGGTATTTAATTCTGATTACGAACGCCGCGGAAAGTTCGGAGATAGTGACCGCCAAGTGCGTAGAAAGCGCCGAGGATCTAAACTGAAAGCTCGAGCTCAGAACGGGGACTTTTATAGGCGAGTTTGGTTGGAGAGATGCTGTACAAGGTGAGCAGACTATATGCGCGCAAAATCCAGTCCAGCCGATGAAGCATAAGCAAAGCAAACAAAAGCGGAGATGATGCCTTCACCCCTTCCTCTATTGGTTCGAACACAAAAATCCCCGTTCGAGAATCTCAAGGTAGAAATTTGGCTTTTTTTTTAAATTGTTTATGAATGACCTCCACCAGATACGTTTATACTTCCGTGTCACAAATATAGAAACCCGGATAAAAACTTAAGTAACACGTTGTCAACTTCGCTTCTACAACTTGAATTGAACTTAACTAAGGGAATGAGACATGTGAACAAAAAAAAAGAAACCAAACAGCATCACGTCGGATGCCGTGACCGGATGGTCCGTCTTTGTAAATGTTCACGTACGGAGAACACAGCTCGTAGTTTGGAAAGGCTACAGGCAAGGACGCTAGTTTTCTGCAGCTGATTTGTTCTAACAGCAGTTATCTCAGAGCTCTCTAAAGTCTACACAATAATCCAATTAGGCAACAGCAATTATGCTCAGTCAAGTCTCCCGCTAATTGGTCAGTGTTATCCGGACGTAAGAAATTCCCTTTTTCTATGTATAAAACAGTTACTGGAATGTTTCAACGGAATACTGACGGGACACAGTCAAACCGTTATTGTTATATAAAGGGCCACGGATTGCAGTGTAAGCTTTGCAAAATGGACATTCTCTTGCCAAGAATGAAGCCATAAACCAAGCATTTTGGTCGTGAAAATTAAAAGTCAACAAGCCGAGTTAGGTATGCCAGCCGCGAGCCGAGACTTTCCTGTCGGATTATACCCTTCCCGCTAATATCCTTGCCTCGATTAAGGTAGACTGGCACGTACTACTAACTTTGGAATAGAAACTCGGGTACGTAAACGTATCAGGCCTCCGCAAAAAAAAAATTAAATTAAAACTTAACTTACTTGAATATCTCAAGTTTAGAATCAAAGTATAGTCAAGTTCGCTTTGAAAGACAACGGAAAGGAAGAAGAAATAGTACTTCAGTAACGAAAAAAAACCTCAAAGCGTCATTAGGTAATTCAATCTACCCAGCAAATTTGACCTACGGCGTAGAACGACGTTATTGTTTAGCTATTAGTACAGTCTTGTACGATTGTACTTGCAATTAACTTAACCTGAAGATTGGGCACAGAATTCACTTGGAACTTCTTATGTATGCAAAGAATTCCAATGGTATTCACACAGGTATCCCCAAAGTAGAAATAGTTTTCGAGATTGATAGGACTGATAGAACAGGACTTTTTTCAATTTTTTTTTGTTTTTCTTGAATCACTTCTTAATGCGCAATACAGTCACAGGAGAGAAATAAATGTACTAACCTTACCGATTAGTGCTGGGATATCGGGTTTTGGGATACTGAAGAGGCAGGGTCATTCCATGTGCCATTTTTGTAGTAAATTCGATGAATTTTGTCGTGCATGAAACGGAAGAAGAAAAGAAGATTGTCATATTCGTGAGTATACGGTGTGCCCTCTGTTACGGGGTGTAAGGCTTTCAAGCTATGGAATATGGCTTCAATTGTGGCTAGATATGTTAAAGGTTTTCCTTTCTGATACCTCCAGAAATTGGACGGTGCGCTAGAAAGAATCAATCTTGGCAGGCCTAGAGGGTAGAGGGAACTAGGTATTAGTACACGCATCCCGGGTACGAATCCAACAGGAATTCCGTATTTATGAGGCAATGAAAAATTCATGACTGAAATACTAAAGGAATCAGATCCAGAAAAAAACGACATTAAAAAACTTCTGGACGGCTCTAGCAATATAGAGTACGTAAAGGCTGCTATCTAACATATTTCACTGCAACTAAGTTGTTGCAAGATCTTGAGACCGTCATGTCGACATATTACGACTTACCGGCGAGCCTCGGGTCTCCAATAATAGATTTTGTCTGAAGCCAGGTGCTATCGATAAAAACAAGCTTCTCAACGAGCTTAACTGAAGGATTTTCCAACCTATGAGATAGCGCAGGGATAAGATTATGCGCCGAAACCAACAAGAATTCAAAACCCACTTTGCACTTTTTCGTTGCGAAATGAAGTCTTCGATGCTGAGGGCGTCAGCCGAAGGATACACAAGAACAACTTCTCCTGCTTTGGAATATGCTGGGATATCAGGATAGGTATAAATACGGACATCATCAGGTGCCAATACAGCCGCATGGCATGCAGTGCTTTTCCCATCTCCTTCAAGGCAATGCTTAATGACATCCACTTTATAAGGCAGCTATTAAATAATAAGAAAAAATATTAGAATTGAAATGGAAGATAAAATAGAGATAAACTAACCTTTAATTGAGGAATCTTTTGCTCTAGCTCTTTCATAGGTATGCAACAAGTATAGCAATAATATCTCCTAGATTTGTTGCATTCTGGACACGACTGTCTTCCGGATACTTTCTCTAACTCTTCATACGATGCTATGCAGTAATCCTGGAAAGGGTTTTCAAGCTCGGGCTGCTGAGCCATGGAACTGGCGAAAAAATTACGCTGTTTCGCTGATTCATCACAGCAACTGCTTGTCTTATTCCTTTTCTTGATAGGATATTCAGGCTCTGTGCCTTCTTTGCTGGTGAGCTGTGTAGTGCTAGTGTGTAATACATCGCTTACCTGAAAAAATAATGAAATTTTATATATGATACACAGACTCAGTGGAACTGAAGCTGAACTGAGCGTACTGAACACTCACGATTAAAATTAAGATGTCAATTTAATCTTGTGCGGCCATGCTGCCAGGATTGTACTTCGTAGTACATACCGTAAGTAAAAAAAGCAAATGATTTCATACAATAAAAAACACAAACCTTTGGCTGTGATGATTCAAGAACTTTCTCCATTTTTAAAAAAATAAAATTTATTCTGGCTTGCTTATTGACTTTTATCGTATCACAGTTTACAAAAGTGCGGGACATTTACTTTTTACTCCATAGGAAAGCTAATTTCCCGTAGCTCATGTGGGTGGTAATAGCAAGCAATTGCGGTTCCCTCTTCAGAGAATTGGGAATTTCGGATATCCCATTCTTTCTGTATTAGAAGAACTCTTAAGTTACAACGCACGATAGGCAATAGCACTTATATGCACCACACAATAGTGATAATAAACAAGAATACAAAAAGGAAACCCCCGTACATAATATATTTATCTTGAGTACCCCGTCGCTCGATTAGCCTCATTACAGTATTGCTCATCCCAAGAGTGTTAGTCATATCCAGAAATCTTTTATGGGCACCTTTTAAGGTAAAACGTTGGGATCTCATGTTTTCTAGTACAGATTGGCCCATATGTAGCATGTCATCCAAACCGCGATGCGAATTCTGAATAAGAATAGACAACGAATTAGGGAAAATATAACTAAAGATCCATAAATAGCCTTAATTACTTGTAAAGATGAATTTTCCTTTAAGGCATAATCTATAAGAAGGGTCGTATCACGTTGGTTAGGCTGGAATGTGCTGTTTAACAGTAAATCTCGCTCCTTCTCTTCTTGCTCCTTTTGAAACCGGCGCCTCTGGATATTTTGCAGGGCCACTTTAACCATATGATAATCTTGCTGCAATTGATCCAATCTCTGTCTAGCTTCTCGTCTTCTCGTAGGCGGCTCTTTGTTAACCAAAATGTCTATACTTTGGCAGAGACTAAAATATACGAAAAAATGAATAAATCACACGACATGTTTTAATTTTTTTTTACAAAATGCATATTAAATCATCAACATGTTTCGTCCATGTTAATAACATTTTGATTTTTACAAAAATATAATAGTAATGGTACCTGGAAGTCTGCGTTAGCTGTTCTGTAATATACGATTCCAGAGATTCAATGCCTTGCTTATCAGAACGTTCTAACCTTGACAAACCATTCTGAACTTCTAAAAGTAAGTTTCTACACTGGTGATAAAGGCCATCCATGGCTTACGAAATATTCTACGGATCTTCTTAATTAGGTACACGTGTCAGTCAGCCATTACAACAACAAATCAAGCAAGTGTAATTCAATAACAAGGGAAGCGCTTCGACGGCCAAAATATGAAGCTTTATGGCGATAGAATGAAAAATTAGTTTTTAAAAGTAGCAAAATGCAAAACAGGTTTCTCAGTCATTTTATATTTTACCGTTTCATTGCGTTTCGCATTATTGTACCTTATCTTACCTTGAAGTTTCCTTTAAAAAAGATATTTGGAAAAGGCTGAATCCAAGGTGAGGTCAGCAACAATTTCTTAAAACTTATTTCGACGCTCCGACATGCCATCTACCGTCAAATTCTGGAGATAAAACAGTTTTTTTCTGTATTTTTCCGTGTTTACAACTTTGTTGTGGCGCCGAAAAAGTGAACGTAATAAATGGCTTCAAAGCCGGTAAAAAGCAGGCGTCCTAAGATTCCCATTAGCAGCAAAAACTCGTTATCGTTTGGAGAAGCTGATGGTGGAAACTTTGGACATTCTTTCTTCAGTCAGTTATCTTATCGTGGCGACGCAGAAAGTGTTGCAGATCAAGTGGGCGTTCCTCTCCCTGCCGCTTACCGTTCTCGGCTGTACGATATTTTTGGACAAATTGAAAGAGAATTCGAGATTTTGTATTCGGAAAACCTTCAACGTAAGAATAACTTAGCTAAAGCAACAAGCTTTTCTTACCTTTTCGGTTGTATTTTGTTGCAGTACAGGAAAGACTAGACTTCGTGAACGAAATAAGGCCTGAGAGAGATTCATTTATCGGAGAGAAAAGTACTACGGATCAAGTTGACTACGAAGGTGCTTTTGGGAAGAACTTATCCAAAGCAAAAAGTAGTATATCTTAAAAAATGTAGGATTGAAAACCTAAACCTAATTTATGTCGCATAATAAGCTGCTGTGAGTGGCCAGAAATTAAAGCCCAGTCATAGACTGAAGGCACAAACCAGTCGCATTGTGTCGAGTTTCAAAGCTCCGTCTGTGTCCTGCTCGTTAGTAAGAGAATTTAGAGGTCATAAAGATGGGGTTTGGGAAGTTTCCGCTGCCAAAGGAGGCCTTCCTATCATAGGAACTGCATCTGCTGGTATGGTCTTTTTGGGTTGTATGTTTTTAGTCTACAATAAATTTTTGTATAGATGGCTATGCGTATCTCTGGAATGTGGAGACGAGACGTTGTTTGCTACAGTATCAGGGCCATCGGGGCTCTGTCAACTCAATCCGTTTTCATCCTAGCAAAGAGATGGTGCTTACTGCTTCTGGAGATTTCACCTGTCACATATGGCAAGCAGCGGTGTCCCCTGAACAAATGGTAGAAACATAAAGTTATATCAGTGTATTTTTAATGAAGCTTTTATACCCCAGAGGTATGTATCCTCGGAGGATGAGATCGAGTTGTCCGAAAAGGAAGATGGTTGGGGAGAAGAAGATCCTGCTCCATTAAGCGGAGCTTGTTTACGCACACCGGTGTGCGAATTGTCCGGGCACACCGGAGCCGTTGTTGCGGCAGATTGGCTCGTAGGCGGAGACCACATAATTTCAGCCTCGTGGGACAGAACCGCTAACGTTTATGATGTAAATACCAAAGAATTATTGCACACTTTGACAGGTAATGAATTCGACATTCCCTCCCCTAGCGTTTGCTATTTCAAAAGTGTTTTGTACTACGTAGGTCATGATCAAGAATTGACCTATGCCTCTGCACATCCTGCACAACGTTTAGTTGTTACGGCTTCCAAAGACACAACCTTCCGTCTATACGACTTCAGGGAAGCCATACATTCCGTGTGCGTTTTTCAAGGCCATACTGAGTATGTTCTTTATTCCGATTTTGATCGTACTTTTCCTTACGTGTGATTCAATCATTAAGATCAGTCACGTGCGCCACTTTTACACGCGATGATAAAGTAATCTCCGGTTCGGACGACCGTACTGCCAAAGTATGGGACTTGCGTAATATGCGATCCCCCTTGTCTACAATTCGTTGCGATGCTGGAGTAAACAAATTAGCCGTTTCATCTCAAGGTCTACTTGCTCTGCCGCTGGATAATCGGAACGTTCTCCTGTATGATTTGCATGGCCAACGTTTAGCAAGATTGCCCAGAAGCTCTCGACAGGTAATGACGCAAAGTTTTACGGATGGTATTTCACATGTGGTTATTAACAGGGGCATCGTCGGCTGGTGTGCGCTGCTTCATGGGCTGAGGACGTACCGAACCAGAAATGTAATCTCTTCACTTGCGGTTTCGACCGTTTGGTTTATGGCTGGTCTGTTCAGCCAGGTAAAGAAAATAAGGAATGAAAACGCCGTTATAAGCTCTTGAGCTAGTCAATGGATGTATTACATGTATAAAACAAATCCCCTGTATGCAGTTCTTCCAGTATCCCAGCGAGTCTAGCGCACATCGAACACCTGGAGTATTGCTGGTTGTATTCGCAAAAAAATGACAATATTCTCCAGACGAGATATACTATTAAGCTTATTTGTTTACTTTAGACAACACAAAAATCAGCTACAGGGTTCAATGCAACATTTATCTCTTTTTCGTGTTTCCATTTTAACATTGTTTGTGTTGCAGTAAGGTTACAATAAAGAACTTTCGTTACACCGTCTTTGAATTTAGATATAGTTTAGAGATGATTTGTCATTGTGTATGATGTAAGTGGTGTCAGTGGAATCGTCTTCGTTGTTAATAACCGTAATTCCCGTGATCTCGACATTCTCTTCCGTCGTCGCTTCAATATTGGATGGATCCGTTGCGGAGGGTAAATTATGGATACGGATTATGTAGTTTTCTTTGACATCGCTCTCCTAAAAATAAACAACACTGGTGTCACCTTTCCTATTTTTATTTTTTTAAATACTTCGTAATGATGTAAGCTTGCTGATTTATTCGTCAACTCCAGGAGAGTCGTTGTTTCTTCTTGGGAGTGACGACAGCAAACGAATTTCGCATTCGGGAAAGCTCGTTCGAGTCCATTGCAATGGCCATCCTCATCTGATTCCAAACTATTACCTAGATCACAAGAAACACCAAGCAAACAAAGTCCGCTTGATTCTCCGCAAGTAGCAATGCCTTCCATGACGAAAAGCCCAGGGTTAACTACGGGGTTTCCATAAGCTAATAACTGCAAACTATGTAATATTACAACATTAAGCACAATTTCTGCTCGCATTTTGAAATCAAGTGTTTCTCAGTATATGTCTTCTCTGAAACTACAGGTTTCTCTTATAAGAAAGGCAAGATTTCAAGGTTAATATCGGTACCCAAGGTTGATGAACCTGAAGGAATTTATTACGTGTTTACAAATCGCGAAAGTGTAAAATACCTTACAAATGCAAGTTGTATTGTTTCATGTGTAACCTCTTCTTAAAAATTTCTTTCTAATCATAATTATTACAAGTAGTCCCCTTATATGGAAAAAAAAAGTTTCGGGACGTAAAGAATTTATTTGTACTGTATTACCATCCAGTGGTATAACTCAAGAATCTTTTCAAAATCCGCGCTTTTTCTTTCTATACTTGGTAGCCCCGTGCTTTTCGTTATCGTTCGCTCCTCCTTTCGCGCTTGGTACTCCTGCAAGTGAAATTCTTGTGTTATTCTTTGGAGAGATAAACGAATAGGTAAAACAATTATATTTAGATTAAATAGTATATTAACTTTAAGTTCTTAGTGAAAATGGCACTCGCTGGACTCCGCCGTACAGCTCTGTATGCTCGTAACTTCGTGACATCGGCAGCAAGACGTAGTGGTGAACATTCAGATGGTGGTGTTCCCGGAGATGTATACTTTTCTTTTCAAACCTATCAATTAATCGAAATGATAAGACTAATTGTATAAGCCTCTGCGATTGGGTTTCTTCACTGAAGAAACCCAATCGCAAAGAATACGTTCTTTTCCATAAAACGGTGTGTAAGTCTTCACATCGTTTTATGGAAAAGAACGTATTTTTTGTTGTTTAATACCTGACCGAACTATACAGTAGGCAATTAGGCCTTTCAATCCCCAAGTTGACGGGTGTGTCGTGCATCATAAAGAAAAAAAAATTGCTCGAATTTTTTGCTTGCCATTTATGACTTTTTGGTGTGCACGACTAATTTACTGAAAAGGTTTTTTTTTGGGTAGTCAACCACATAGCAAGCTAATGCTTGTTGGGCCGATTAATGAGACGACAGACATAATTAGCTTTCTATTCTCATGGTCTTTCAAGGACAATGAAAGGATTATAGGGTTCGAATGTCTATCCTTGCAATGGTTAAAAGCGTATCTGTCTGCGCCACAGGAAGGTGTTTTTTCTCAAGATGTTCAGTTTCTAGGATAGTGTTCCTTACATCGCTTTCGGTAGGACTTTCGCTTATCGAAGTCTCATTAAGTAAACAAAGGGAAATCTAAAGCTCACAGTTTGTTTATAAAGAATCAGTTTGTTGTATAGCCACTCTTCCTTTCGTTTTAGAACTTGCCCTTCTCCATCCAGAACCGGTACAAGTTGACGGCGTTGTTCACCCTCTTCTTGGGAAGTGGTTTGGCTGCACCTTTCCTCTTGGTGCGCCATCAGCTCGTGAAAAAATGAAGTAGGTGCTATAATTTAATTAGCAGTACTACAAAACTACCTTTCTCTTTGGCTTTTCAGTTGACATAATTTCCGGTAGTAATTGAAAGTGTCATCGAGAAATCCTCTTGTAAAGTACGTGTCATCTAAATAAACATCTTGGTAGTTGACATGTTTAATTGTTTTCTTAAAGTCGGAACCTTTTGTTTCGCTTTTAATATATAAGTGTTAGGCCCACGGCCTTTATTTATTTTATTTTGTATTGACTGGCATCGCGTACAAATGGCATGTCGGAAAATCCCACGGTCAGATCTTATCACAAGTTAACGGTTACATGTCTTCGGACCCGAAGAAAGGGGGGACGGAGCGTGATCAAATCTTCTGTCTTTAGCAAATACTACTTAATCTAACCTTCCAGGATATGCGACTAGCGGTTTTATAATTTTCCCCCAAAAAAATGTAAACCTAGTGTATCAGGAGGAATGTTTTAAACCCTCCCTTTGTTTTCACTCCAAATGGTAAATTGGGTCATGTCATATAAATCATGTATTGTATTTCTACACGTATCGGTCAACCGGGAAAGGGCAGTCATTCTCGATGAGAGCATCTCGCAGGTATTTTCGTAGAGCTAGTAGTTCCTCTTGCATTTGCTGCTGCTGCTCCCATTCGAAGGAGTTCTGCCAGCTGCTACTGTTTGACTTTGCGGTTCGGGAGGGATGAGAGGGACTAGGACTGGTTTGTCTGCTCGAGTTGGAATGCATAGAAAAAGATCCCATATCTGTGGCACAGGGATAGATGCCATTTCCGGCTGCCCAATTAGCGTAAATGCATTCTTCCAGGTTCTTGCGTGAGCGATACGAGGGCCCCGTCTCCCTCGTTTGAATTGCTGGAGACGTTGGACAACTGTGCTGGGAGCTGATACTCCAAGAATGCAGTTGATGAACTGGGTGACACTGCACGTTAGACGACCGTCGACTTCGGGGCCGTACATAGTTGCGCTGCTGTTGATTATTCGGCGCGCAAGTGTACATTAAGTCCTTTTCAGCTGTAGGAGAAAGCGGACGAGGACTGTCGTGCCTGACGGACTTTCGGTAGACCTTGCGTTTGGCAGGTTCGCTTTGAGGTGGGACATAGTACGCTGCCAGTAGATCTTTGTGACGATACGAGTAGCCCTCGTCCGTATCCGAAGAAGAGTCGGCTGTGTTGGCGGAGGAAGGAGACGCTCTTACTTTAGTTCGAGTACGATAAGGAAGACTACGTTTTTTGCGATGTTCTGTTTGGCTCTGGGAACGTTCTTTCAGGAGCACTTTGTCTTTCGCAAAGTGTCGAAGGGGTTCTTCAGCGCTGGGTCGCAAATTAAGTTCGTCGAGTTCCAATTGACGTAAAACCTGTTCTGTATCTTGGATTAATTGATAAAATTGAGCATCTCTGTCCGGTTTGCATTTGGAAGAGGGCGATAAGGGTGAGACCGGAGTATTAGTAATGGACGCCGTCGTCGTGAGAGGAGATGTTGCTTGATAAGCGTGTTGCACTTGACGGCACACCGTGTCTAGTACTTCTTCTTGTCTCATATCAGCGAAACTAATTTCCTGTGCTGGCAGCGGAAGAAGTTGAGAGCGTAAATTCTCCTTGATACCATCTGACTTGCTCAGGCTTGCCATGGCTATGCTCGGGCACTCCAGCCGGCTTTCTAGTGAGGGTCGGTGCAAAGAAAAGGTGGGAACGAAATTGTCTTCAATCCGAACGTTACTGTCATGGAGGTCCTCTTCCTCGGGCGTTAAGGTATTGGACGACAGTTTACTGTTACTGTCCCGCATAAGGTCGCTTCCTATGGCCGAATCCCGAGCGCTTGATTCGGATTCTGCAGAGTAAGGGCTGTGTAAAGATCCCGTGACCCCTGACGACGATTCTGTTTCGACAGAATCACAAGAACGTCGGTTCCATAGCGGACTGGGTGCCAAGACGGAATCGGGCTTAGGGGACCGTCGACCGTGTGCAAGAACCCATGGATTGGTCCTGATGGATGTTCGAGGCCGAGGAGAGGATAAAGAAGATTCGTTAAGTCGCGTCCAGTATGGCAGCTCGCCTTGTTGGCTTGATGAAAGAGCTGGGGGAGTGTGATAAGTTATGTTGGTTGTCTGTTGTGGTTCATTATGGAGATGATGAGATGACGCTAAAGTAGCAACAGGGCTTCGGTCGTGAGCCTGTTGGAAATGTACGGGAGTGGCAGGGGGTAGTTGCATTGATGACATTATGATTCCGCCTTCTTTGTTGCCTGGCGTTACCTACGTGTAGCCGAGTCAAGGAAGAAAGAAAGAGAAAAATGGTATATGAGTGGAGCATATAGCACGCATGCACGTCTCCATACATTAGACTCTGATTATGGTTTTGCTTTCATTTGAATTGCATTAGTCTGCCTACCTGATGGTCGTTCTCCCCGTGGATGGCACGACTGTTGCGCCCGTGATAGTGTGTTATCTGACCTTTAGCTGCTGCTTCTTGTTGCAAGTGGAAAACCAGAGGAGCATTGCTGCGTCCAGTCCGAGGTACGGACTGCGGCGGCGGAGGTGACCATTGAATTTCATCGACCGCTGGACGATTGGCTGTTCGTTTGTTTTTCTTGCGCTTGGAACGAGTTAAATGGGTTTCGACCCAAGATCGAAGCTTACTGCCTAACATCATGATAATCTCCACTTGGTATTCGGACCCTTGTTGTTTTCCTCTTTTTCTCTCACTCCCCCAATTCCAAACACTAAAGTTGAACTTTCCAAGACTGGGTCCTAATAGGATGGTCGGGATTAGAACCCATTACGTTCGAGCGTGCTGAGCCAAGGTAAAAGACGGTCCAAAGAACACTTCTGCAACAAAAGAAGGTGTAAATTTTTAAATAGCGTACCAGACCCTCCCCCAAGTGTACCGAAAACTGAGAGAAAAACGGTCGTCTAGGGGAACATTGAAAAGCACACAAGCTTCGCATGCATGGCATGACCTTTGTTGCTGGCCGTGCCAGTCGTTTGGCGGCAACGATTTCTCGCTCTGATTGCAAAGGAGAAGGGAATCAAGGGAAACAACTTTTTGAAGAGGGACAATAGAGCCTCTTCAGAATATTTAAAGAAGGCAAAACAACAACTCTGACGTCTTTCGCTCAGGCCATCGCTAAGGCCGTTAAAACTTTCGCGTAGTAGTTAACGGAGAGATAGGGGGGAGAAAACCCTTTGTTGTCTTCGTTCAAACGCCAAAAAAAGGGACTCGGCAACTTATTTAGTAGTCCACATGCTTTCAGAATTCCCTATGGTAATTTCAAATTCTTAAGCAGAACCTCTGTAGATGACCCCAGGCTCAATTAGCAGTTCTAAGTTGCTGACGCAAAGAAGCAAACGAGACCGAGGACTGTAACGGCCCTTCATCGAGTCCGTGATAACGAGCTCAACCCATCTCGAACTGTACGTCAGTGTAGGCATGCTATGGCACGGGGTGTTCAGAGATGCGGAAAAGAATTCCCTTCCCTTTTTCTTTTTCCTTCTTTTGTAATGATTGTACGTCTTCTTTGTCGAGTCTCGCACCCTCCTCCCCTTTTTCTGCTGCTGCTGCTGGTACTAGCAAAAGTCTGCAATTCCTGCAGACCGCCACGCCTATCGTCGTTTGTAAAGTCCGTTAGTCTTATTCTTCCCCCCTTGGCTCCTACTAACTAGGCATTCCCCGGGTGATTCCCGGCGTTGAGTCAGCGCCATCAAAGGCATGGGGGCTATATCGAAGCTGCAAGGGGAGTGTGACGTGAGCACGGAGGGGTGGTTTTGAAGACTTGGAGATGGAGTTATTAGGTCATATAAGGCTTAAGGAAAGGGGACGAACCTAATTATCCAGCAAGACTTTTTTCTTCCGTAGGGGGGGAGTTGGCAGTACTGGGAATCGAAGTCTACAAGACCGTAAATTCCGATTTCGGTTGACTATACGGGAAGCTTGCCATCTCGGCGCCCGCACATTAGATCGACGGGAACATGGGCACTGATTTCGCTTCTTGTTTATTCAGAGGAAAAGAGATTTTTCCCCCATGTCCGCGAGAGTCTCCATCACTTTCCACCCCGGGATGGACTTTATCCTCGAGCTAAATCAATTGACTCCGACGTATATGGTAGCGAGTGCCGTCGAGGAGGACAAAAAATACGGAGAAAAACAGAGCCTTAGGAAGAATTTTTTGTTGCTCCATCGTCGCAAGGCTAAGTTACGGTACAGGGTAATGTATGAGATGGAAGAATATTAGGGGGAAAATAAAGCCAGCTCGCGGAAGTCTGAAGTTGGCTATGAAGTGCGTTTCTCAGCCTCCCGTTTTTATCCTCTTTCTATAGTTATAACCCCTCATCTTCTCCGAAATAACGACCCACCCGCGAGTCCTATATGGGGCATCATCCCTGGGCTATAAAACTCGGGATTGGTGTCGTAATTTGAACGAATTCTTCCCTCCGCCTTGCCGCAGGATGCCATGCGGGAATCTTTGACTCTCCCCTTGTTCCCTCAGCTTTGGCTTGTCTTTCTTTCTCGTGCATGAAGCATCGTTTTGGGTTCTTTTCTCTTTCGCAGTGATACGCTTCCCTCGCATGACCTCATCGTCGACCCTTCCTAAAATAGGGTGTTTTTCTGGCTACGTCTCTCCAGTGATAACCGTAGCAAGGAGTCAATGAATTCACTGAGCCAAAAAGAGTCTCGCAATGCATTTTTAGTTAAACGTCGCAGTATAAATGTTCGGCAGAAGACAAACAGACCGTGAAGCTCTTGGCCGTTAGATAAATGTTCCGTGCAACTTCCATGTTTAACTGCTTGAAACCTTTGCAGATCGCGACCTGCTATTTGAGGAAGGACCAGATCGTCTCAATTCCCGGTAGGGCCGCTTGATGATGGCCCTTTTCCAAACGTCGCAACCCTATAATTCTGCACAGAAAAAAAGAAGTCTTACAAGTCCCCAGAGTATAACGGGCACAAGGGTTTTCTACCCCCCCTCCCGCGGAACACCGAGCTTACAAAAAGTATCGATTATTGACTCTTCAAGAGCCACACGAGGAAGGTATTGACAGAGTAAAAATGTGTATTGCATACTTGTCTTCTGCACTCTGCGTTGTAGGGCAAAAGTGAGGGGGCGTGGGGGTCAGAAGGTCATAATAACTTTACTCCGGACTCGTGTTCCCAATAATCGTAGCCTTTTAGTATCGAACATGACGTTTCTGTGTGCAAATATGTATGAAGTTGACAAGAACCGCGCATAACAAGCCCTTGAACTATAAGTCCATAACGTTATGGCGGTCCAGAGGGGAAACGAAACAAGGACTCTGATCGAAGACATTCAGGATAAGACGCAAGACCGAGCGTAACCTTTTCTACATGGCCTCCCTTTTCCATCATAGCAGCTAAGCACGTTAGGTGTTCCATTTCCCTCTTTACGGACTTCAAAGCACGGGGCTAATAAGTTCCTGTATATTGCTGTTCCTGAGTTGCGACGAGGGCTAAGAAAGTCCTTGTTGCTGCGTGGAGACGCTGTTTAGCTAGGAAGCACCGCAAAACCCCATCATCTCGTAGCTCTTCAACGAAGATAATCTTTTTAGCTCAAGCCTTAGCTGTAGAACGGGAATTGACATTTGACAAGTTCTTGTTTTTGTGTGTGCAGCCCCTCCTAGTTAATGTTGGTCGGAATATAGGTGGAGTTTATAACACTTGATACATGGCCTTGGCACCTGATCTCGCTTCTCACGAAACCATCCCCCTGATTAGCCATGCATCATGCATGCACCGGTTTTTTTCTCTCTCTTTTAACAAAGTCGCTCGTGTTAGCGTGAAGACTTTATCTCAGCTGAGCAGCCTTTTTTGTCAGCCACAAAAGCTGTAAATATAAATTTGCAATGCCTGTCAACGCTTGAGCTTCTGGTGCCAACTGGGAAGATGGGAGAGTGCATAAACTGAACAATATCGGCATGCAAATTAAGGGCTCGTAAAATTGGTGCCAAGGCGAACCAGGTTGCTGCTTTTGTGTAGCTCGCTGGCTCGGCCATCGCGCGTTATCGACACAATTAAAATAGCCCAACACCTTGGTCGTTAGTAACGTGTACTTGATTTCACTTTTAAACGGCTTGCTTGGATAACAGATATACCATCATGTTTGAAGTCATCACTTCAAACACGAATGAGGTTTCCAGGTCGAGGTGCACGCTTTTGCTTTTACACTTTTAGACGTTTGATGTTTGGAGGAACGTTAACGAGATGAAACGGGATAAGGTGACAGGGCATGTTGCTGTTTTGGCACTGGGTGTAAGTAAATGAGCTGGCATCCTCGTTTAACATCTAAGATACCGAGTTGGTGGTGTGGTCCCATCATTTTTAAGCAGCTTAGACGTTAAAACCCTATTCATGCATAGATAAAAGAGACCCTGAATCCTTGAATCCTTGCTTGAAGGGGGCATTCACGAGGATTGTCAGATTGAAAAGAAAGCAGCAGTCTACCAGAGCCATCGCAGACCATAGAAGGGCATTGGGAATCCCTTCACTAGCCTATCTTATTTTAGCAATCTTTGCATGTCTCCGTATCGTCCCTAAATAGCCAGTTCAATGAATAATGCGTCGCCTAGACTTGCGTGTAATAGGCGCCAGAGCGTCGCGACGCCCTGACGGTCGACCGTGGGGACTCACTGATCCTAACAGCAGAGGAACCTCAGAAATCCTCAGGTGTGCTTAATCTCATAGACTATGCTTTCAACGTAGGAAAAAAGGAGCATAACTAATGCAGTCTATGCAACGTGAAAACTATGGCTAATCAAGCGCGTGTAGAGAGCGGGAGGCGCCTGGGTTATGGAAACCGACAGGTGATTCAACGATTGTCTCCGGTTGAAACAGACATGTTCCGTGCTTTCCGGAACCCAAGTCTTTTAAGTAGGGTTCACGTCCATTTGATTGAAGGGGGAACACGGAAAACCTGGTAACGTTATCGTGCTGAAAGCAGGTAAGAATGGGCAAATAGTATTGATATAACTTGAAACTTTCTTAAAACTTTTGCATATTTAGTTGGACTCCATGCTTTGCTGAACAGGGGAACATCAGTGCACCGTTATGATGGTATGGAAATGGTTTTTAGGCTCGCATGATTGATTCGACCATAACCACGAGGGCAACGTGCTACGCTAGGTAGCGTAAATGTGCATAAGAAATTATTTAGGCGAACGCTCTTTTTTACATGCATGAAAGAAACGGAACGAGCACGCAAGTAGTAGGCCGTGAAGGGCATCTAAATTTGTGCTGGCACTTGAGGCAGCTTTTCGTGTTGATTCGAAGTTGTAGGGGAAAAGGGCAACAACGCTGTGTATTTTTGTTTTCTTCGTCTTGCTTTTACGGCAACTTACGGTTCGCGGAGGTCGCCTTCCGATTAAGTGGACAACATTAACTTCCCACAATTGGACTGGATACCGGTGTAATGCGTATATCATTTGCTGATTGCAAGATCTTCAGAAAACTGTTCGTAATCCTTAGTCGCAGAAGTGGAATCCTTCACTGTCAACAATCTAGGAAAGGAAAGCACAGGATTTGTTTGCACAGATACAACAAGGGTTTGGATGTGTGATGTTCTATCGGATTACTGGTTATTATCAGCCCAGGAGCTCGTCCTGAAGCACACTGAGGAAAAACGCGCAGCAGCACGTTCACATATAAGGAAGCGGACCTTTTATTGGACTCAGGAAGAGAGCTTCGGCAATCCCACGAGTTACTATATAGAGGGGGAGGAGGATGTAACTTGGCGCCTTACAAAAGAAGAGCTTTATTAAGAAAGCTTGACTGCACCAAGGGATACAACTTTACTTGCAGCAAGTCTTTTTCCTCCCCTTGGTTGATCCGTGTATGTGGTGGGCAGGTGCAATCTTAGGGTTGTTCTGACAGATATGTCTTATGAATATATGACGATAATCTTATGGGGAACACTTGATTTGTTGTCCTCCAGGGACCAAGTGACATCGCGTTGTACTAAACAAAATTCATAATATGCGCAAGCAATTCGGCGACACGAAACTGTAAAAATCTCTTTTCGAATTGTGTGCTTATCTCGGAGCTTAAGTGTCTGTGCTATGTGCTCAGCGAATAGCATTGTTCCCGTCAACCGAACTCAGGTTGGGTCTGAAAGCCTAGTCGGATAGCTAAAGCCAATTTGCCATAATCAGAGGAAAAGAACGCTTTTCAACCATTGAATGGTCCCGTATTCCCTTCTGTTCCGATCAGTGCCGATACAATTCTGAGAAGATCAATATGTGCCAAACGGAACCCCTTTTTACTGTTAAACTTGGTATCTGATAAAAAACACAAACCCTATACAGACCACCTTCCGACCCTCTATCTTACCGAATTTTTATGGCTTCACGAAAGGGATCAAGAGCGCAAGTTTTGAAATTATCTACCGGGGGTGCTGTTGAGTTGGAAAAGGGGGCATAACTCAATGAGAATGTATGGCAGCTTTGCATGATGTGGGCATCCAACTGTGCAAAATACCATGTAAAACATAAAAGAGTTCGCAGTCCGTGGAGTTGTAAAGTCTTTTTTATTGCGATCTCAACTATGCAGATGTTGCTCGAATTCCTGTATTATCCTCCCCCCCCCCCCCCCTTTCTGCTTTTTTTCTTTGAAGGATAGCTGGGCAGTCGATATGAAGGTTTTGCATTCTACCAAACAATTTCCTGAATGTCTCCAGGGGACCATTGGCCATTATTTGTCTTGACCCGGTATACAATCCCTCTCCTTTCTATCCCCTTCCTCTAAGGCACACCCCATAGATACACACTCGTAAGCCACGTCAATAAGCGGAATTCAGATTACGACAGCGAAAGGGGTGTGCATATGTATCGCATTGAATGACTTTTGCCCATCATTGAGAGGGAGACCTAACCCTTTTTGTTATGGTTCACTTGCCCGTATTCCAAACTCAATGAATCAGGGCTTTCACTTGCACACATCAACCCATCAATCACGGGCTCTCTCAGAGGATCATGCAAACGAGGCTCGTTTTCAAAAGGAAAAGGGGCTAACCAAACCCAGACTAAAGAAAACGAATGGTTTCGAGTACCGGAACTAATGGAATTCGCTTTAAATCAATTGAATTTACCGCTTTTTACATTTACAGTCAAGCCGTCAACGCCATCTGAGTCGAAATACGAGCAGCGTTATTGCTGTTGTTTTGGATTGTAGGTTTCTTCGTCAATAATATCAACCACAGCTGCGTTTCCGCAAGGAATTATTTGCTGTATTAATTATTATATCCTCGGAACCTAGAAAGTATGGCGTTAGGTAGTATACTACAAGAGCAAGAGGACAAATTGCTCCAATTTCAGGTAGTTTCTCTCATTTGCATATCATTATAGTACTTCGTATAATTTTGATTTTTGTGGGGCTGGATAACAAGGAAATGACCGGAATAGAAGACGAAGAATTAAGCCGTAGCATATTAGTTCAACATGGTTGGAATTTGGAAGCTGCCATCCATGATCATTTAGGCTTAGAAGATGACCGAATCGAGAGGGCAGTTCCTTCTGCACCGGTTTTACAAGAACTTCGTGGTCCTGGCATCTTGTCAAATCAGAATTCCCCGACAGTTTTTGATCAGAACAATCGAAACTCTTGGCTGACCATTTTTAGAGGGTTTTTCTTTACCCTTTTAAGCCCTCTCATTGAACATGACTCCTGGCGCATTGAGAGCAGAGGAATTGGAGGAAGGGCTTTCCAAATAGTCACTCTTCCCATCAGGCTCTTACTTTCTTCGTTTGCCAAGATAACTGCTTTTGTTTTGGAGCTGATACGACCAGATCCACGCCGTGGTAACGTTCATTGTAATGACTATCATTAGTTACGAATTTAACGTTGTTTTCTTAGCGATAACCGATCCATTGGGAGACGTCGTATCATTTATAAGCCAATATGATGCTACTTACGGAGCCAACCATCCAACTTTCTATCAAGGGACCTACAGTCAAGCCCTGAGCGATGCCAAAAAAGAGCTCAAGTTTCTGCTCGTCTACCTTCATAGTCCAGATCATCAAGACACAGATCGTTTTTGCCGGTATGTATTAGATTCTTTTGTGCACCCTACCGCATATTACTTTCGTTACTTGCAGGATGACGCTCACCTCACCTTCAGTCATTTCATACATTAATGAGAATATGTTGTTCTGGGGATGTTCTGTAACATTACCCGAAGGTTACCGCGTTTCTCAAGCTCTCAGAGAAAACACATATCCGTTCCTCGCAATTGTTGTTTTGCGACTGAACAAAATGACCGTAGTTGGAAGGTACATTAAAATAATCCCCAAAAGGAAATTTTAACAAAAACGAAATCCTTCAAAGATTGGAAGGCTACCTTGGACCCGAAGTACTTGTGCAACAACTCCAGGCACTCGTTTCTGATAACGAAGCGTTTCTCATCGCCGCTCGAGCTGATAGGTATCATGGATCCATCTTACTCGACTTTTGTTTATGGAATATTTTATAGAAATGAGCGTAACTTCAATCAAAGCTTGCGTTTGGAACAAGATGAAGCCTATTTACAGTCGTTGATAGCGGATCGCGAGAAGGAAGCGAAGAAGCGCCAAGAACGCGAAGAGAAAGAGAAGGAAGAACTTCAGAAACAACAAGAGATCCTAGAGGAAGAACAGAGAAAAGAAGTTAGCAGTGTGCCCTTTGCTATGCATCAATTAAACCACGTTTTGCACTAGGTTTTGATACAACGCAAAAGAGACGCGATTGATTTGGTGCCTAGCGAACCTGCTTCCGAAAATCCTGATGCTTTAAAGCTGTTAGTTCGACTCCCGTCCGGTCAAAGACTCGAAAGGCGGTTTCTCCGCACGCACAGTTTAGCTGTAAGAAATTACCTTACAAATTCAGTGCAGCTTCTGAGATAACGTGCTTTTTTGCCTTTAAGGATATTTACCATTACGTTCTATCACACCCGGATTCTCCGTTCCACTTTGAGGTTGCCACAGGTTTTCCTCGCAGAAATTTACCCTGTCTTCCCGTAGAGGGGAAGCAATTACCTACACTGAGTGAAGCAGGGATTGGAAACGCAGAAGTTCTTTACGTTTCTGATCTTGACGCGTAAAATGAAAGGTAAAAGCTACCGTGTTGAAAGAAAAAAGGAAAAAAACTCGTCAGCGTGTAATAAACTGAAAACATGATCCTATTTCACAAGCATATATTTTATACAAAAACAGAGCCTTTTGGTTACACCCAATTCTGGTTATATAAAGTAAAGAAGTCTACACGGATGGATCGTATAGTGACAGCACAGTTACGCTAGAACACCCTTATTTCCAGTCAGGGGTGTGTAGAGCTAAGACTCCTCGTCCCCTGCCAAAATGTCGTGTAGTGGTGGTTCCGGGTTTGGACAAAACAGTATTTCTTTGGAAACCTCGACCAACGCTAACCTCTTCCTTCTCTACGAAATTTGCTTTTTCTCGAGTCCCTAAGACGTCAGCATTAGCGAAAGATAAATAACCGAATTGTTGAAATTACAAGATTGCCAGTCACTAGCCAAAGAATCTTCAACTTGAAGGGAGAAAGTTCCTCCATTCAAATTTCTGCGACCGTAAACAACAGAAGTTAAAAGTTAGCTAAATAGATAGTAAAATTTCAGAGTATGCAACTCACTTTTGTATCACAACGTTATCACTTGCCGTTATTCGCTTTGGAGGTCTATTTGACTGATTAATTCCATCTTCATCATCCCAGCACTCGTCTGAGTTAGACAGTCGACGCAGTCTCATAGGTGGAAGCGAAACGTTGCCTCGAATCTGGTCAGTCATCTCAGTTCCTACGAATTCCATAACAAGATTTATTTTCACGAATAATAGAATATGATTATAAAGTAATTCGAGCTTACTTTTGGCGTACGCTTTTCCCTCAACAATTTTTTTATCAACGCATTCCACCATATGAAGTGGTTTATTCGCCACGGGAATGACGTGCAGGGCATTATAAGGACATTGAAAGTATCCATTCATGCCATATTTCTGCAAAGCAACAAGAACGGATTAAAACTAAAACTGTCATCAAGATCAAAATATAGGCTAGCCATTTCACTTGCACACCTTCATACAATCCAGTAAGTGTTTTTCAGCTCTTATCCATTGTGGACGATGGCTAGAATTGAAAGGACAGACATAATACTCCGGGTCGTCCATATTTTTGCCTAAAGCCCCGCCATGCGTGCGACTTGTTTTGGTACTCCGCCTTTTGAAAGGAGGTTTGGTTGACGGGCACGCCCACTTCCAGACTGAAAACACGACGGGACGGGCTCAGATACTTGGAGGTAAAATAACTTAATTATCTAGCTTCTAAATTTTAGAATATTGTTTAATTCGAATTCTTTAACTTGTATATTGACTAGCTGTCATTGTAACAATTATGGGAGATACAGCACCTGCTATTAATGGTGGTAATGGGGCTGGTAAGGTACGGTAATGTCATGAAATAAATTTGCCAACGTGCATGATGCAATTGCGCCACATACCACTTGCCAGCGTGGTTTAGCATGTTAGTGTAGTGTTATTGTTTATTTTGGAAATTTAGTTTGTCGTGCTTTACTTTGGTATCTAATAGAAAACATTATTATCTTGCCTATGAAAACTGATAAATTTATAATTAAATGTCTGGGATAGAAATCTGGGTTGAATACACTCTCCAAGTCCGCCAAAAGAC
Source organism: Lepidurus apus apus (assembly GCA_022832285.1). Lineage (NCBI taxonomy): Eukaryota > Metazoa > Arthropoda > Branchiopoda > Notostraca > Triopsidae > Lepidurus > Lepidurus apus. Next base: position 878,789 of record JAGJRO010001033.1, on the reverse strand, counting down.
GACAACGCAAAAAGGGTACGAAACAACAAAAAGCTGACAGACTGACACCGAAGTCAGCACAGAGTTCAGAAAGCAGTTCAGTGGCGGAGAAAAGTGCCGAAGTCCCTCCTCCTACCCAGCCTCCTCCCGCTGATGAAACGACTCTACGAACGACTAATTCTTTGGAAGATAGTTTGCAAAGGCTACAGCAAACACTAGCTAAAGCCTTAGAATTGGCAAGTGGAGCTGTCAACCGGGTCAACACCACCGTCACTTTACCGACCATGAGTTCTACCTCCGGAACACAAGTTCCTATCGGTTCAGAGCCACCAGTAAAATCTCGAGAGGAAATCTTAGCCGAACGAAAAGCGAAAAAAGCCGAAAAAGCCAACAAAGGCCAAGCAGCACAAGATGGTAATGTCACTCATCCTTCAAAACCTACAGCGACCAATCCCGAAGAAGAAGGCAAGTCGAAGGCAGAGTTACGAGCTGAGCGAAGAGCAAAACAGGTAGAAATTAAAAGTTGAGTTAAAATCTAGTCGAAAAGGACACGTTACATTCGCTTATTGTTCTTACAGGAAGCTCAGCGTGCCGCTAAAACGACTCAAGCTCCACCAGCTTCAAAGCAAGGAAGCGTAGAAAAAAGCAAAGTTTCTTCTGCAGAAGCTCAAGATAAACCATCCAAAATGAACGCCAGCCACACAAAAGAGAAAACTAAGGCTGTGTCTTCTGCTACGCCAACCACTTCATCCAAGCAAGCTATACGAGTTTCGGATGTGATCCAAGCGGACAGCGCAAATGTGGAAAAAAAACTAGATCGGAAATTGGCAAGCCAGCAAGTGCCAAAGCGAACCGAAGTTAAGCGGAAAGTTCAGCTTTTCAGTCATCTGAAGCAATATAGCAGAGAGGATACCTTAACCCATGCCTTACCGTAAGTTTTTTTTTCTTGTTCTCACTTCCTAATGACGCATATTGTCACTTGTCAGTGTTGCACATGGCTCGCTTCATCCTGCCATTGTTCGCCTCGGTTTGCAGTACGCGCAAGGGCAAATTATCGGTTCTAATGCTCGCAGTTTGGCGTTATTGTTAGCGTTGAAGCAGCTCATTGCAGATTATGTGACACCGGAGGATAAGGAGCTTTGCCGGGACCTGGAAGCTAAACTCAAACCCCACATTAGTTTTTTGTCACAGTGTCGTCCGTTGTCAGTGTCTATGGGAAACGCCATTCGCCATCTCAAGTTACAAATCAGCCACACGGATTCGACATTGTCTGACGATAAAGCAAAAGAAAAATTGCATAACTTTATCGATGAGTATATTCAAACGCAGATCATTGTTGCCGGAAAAGCCATTTCTCAGTTTGCTAGAGAAAAGATTGCTGATGGTGATGTAATCCTCACTTATGGCTGGTAAGGTTTTTGTTGTTTTTTAAAACAAAATTTTTAAAAATAAACTAACATTGCTACTTGCCCGTTCAGCTCTTCGGTATTGAAACAAATCTTTTGTGACGCGTTTGACGCTGGAAAGAAATTTCGAGTTATTGTGCTTGATGGCCGACCTAAGTTGGAAGGACGATCTTTGTTGCGTCATTTGGTAACCAAGGGAATATCAACCGATTATGCGTTTATCTCCGCAGCTAGTTACATGATACCAGAAGTATGTATAATATTTAGCACCTTTCAGTTGGTACCAATTGTCTAATTTTTTCCGTGTAGGTTACGAAAGTGTTCTTGGGTGCGCATGCCCTATTGGCTAATGGACATGTCATGTCAAGAGTGGGAAGCTCTCAAGTAGCTCTGATTGCGAAAGCCCACAACGTTCCGGTACTTGTTTGCTGTGAAACGCATAAGTTCTCCGAGCGAGTGCAAACAGATTCGTTTGTTTTCAACGAGTTATGTAAGTGCCGGTTGTGTGGGTGTTAGAAGGATAACTAATCGATGATGTATAGGTGATCCTGAGGAGTTTGCTACTTGCCCTGGCCCACAGGAGAGCACACGCGATAGCATTCGTCAAAATTGGAAGGAGTATCCGTCGTTGTCTTTGCTAAACCTCGCGTATGATGTTACTCCGCCCGATTTGGTGACGGCAGTAATTACCGAGCTAGGAGTCCTACCTTGCACAAGTGTGCCTGTTGTATTGCGCGTAAAGCAAGTAGAACCCGGACATTAAAAAAAACGCAGATTGAGAAAATTATCTTTTGTTTATTATGTTAAGACTTTGTTTGTATGACGAATGGAAGGTTCACTCATTAAATTTTGCCCATTTGGAGTTGGTAACTGGTTGAAAATGACACGGTCGTTTCTTACTGTTTCGGGGACTTGTGTTTGGTCTGTGCAAGCTGTCTTGTTCAAAGTTGTCATCGCTGGAAATAGCCACAGTTTGCTTGCTAGTTTCCTGTTGATTAGCACGATCTGAGTCGTCTTCGTTGTGATCAGGAGGATCATCTTTATCGCGAGCAATAAATGACTCCCATTTGCTGCCAGCAGTGGCTGAGGCCTGTACCGTTTTAGGAAGCTCGGCTTCGTGTAGACCATTTCCAAATGCGTTGACGATATCGACTAGTTTTTCTTCATCTGATTGATGGTTGATAGCTTTTTTCATGTTAAACTCTTGAACAAATTTGCGACAATCTGCAGCGCTGCCCATCCCATAAACCTAGGTAGAAAAACGTGAAATCAAAGTGTAATCCGGTGAAACAGAAATCTAATCAGATACCTTTTGAACGGATTGCTTAGCGCCACATACTTTGCAATCCCATTTGTTACTTGAGCGCTTCACGATATGAACCTACAAGGATACCATGTATATAATTTACTAATCAGAGTAAGCCTGGAACATATGGAACATAATTAGAGTTACCTGGAACATATGGCACGTAAAGCAACAAAGTACACGGAATTCTTGAGGCATAGTGCTTAAATTAAAGCAAGAAGGAAAAGAAACAGCAAAAAAAAACACTGCGCCTTGCCTGAGAGAGCAAAAAGTTCCCGCTTCTCCTAAACGTTTCTGCTCTTCAGTCATTGTCGATAATGATAGATGGCGCTATAATCGATTTTATACAATAGTATATGTTTTACCCTCCTTTAAATTTACTCTTCACTTCTATTTATTTGGTCGCCAGCGCCAATTGCTCGTTTGGACGTTGTTTATGGCCGGTTTTCCGCGTGAAAACGTGATTTTAACTGTTAAAAATGAGTGTTGAAAAAGTACCTTCCGATCCCGTAGATGTTTTGGTAAGAGTTCCTGGAACTATGATAAAGAATATTGTATCATTCTAACATGCGGTTAACCTTTTGTTTTTTTATTAGGACCTGCGTTTTCGGCAGTTACGACGAATAGACCTGAACTCGTACAATGCGAAAGGCCACCAGTCTGAAGAAAAACGCAAATCTCTCGTTGCCGCATCTAGCAAATATGGCCTGGTTTTTCTTGGAATAGGAACCAATTTGGTCGTGTTGAAAACAACAGATATCGAAACCTTGGATGTTCTTTCTAGTAAAGAGCAGCGCAAAACAGATGCGTCAGATTTTCCCGCCCAGTTAGCACCTCTGCCTTCGGAAGCCCTCTTCATATCTCTAAGCAGTGATAGCCTCACATTGGCAGTCTGCTGTATGAGAAATGGAGGTTGCTGTGTTCTTTTTTATGACGTCCGCTCCTTCGCCAAAAGGGTACATTTGAAAACTAAACTCTTGTAGTCTGAACTTACACTCCGAATGCTTTTTGTTAACAGGACACAAGTACAGGTTGGTTTCTTGAAGCCCGGCTTTCGTCCACATTTTCTGTAACTGTTGCAGATTTTGCCTGGAACCCAGGACAAGGAAATGCGTACGCTTATTGTCTTAGTGACGGGACTGTAGGAATCGCTGAAGTGATTGAAACGTCCCTAGAAATTAAAGCTACTCGTCCAGACATGAAGGCTAGGTAACTGCGCAGCGTGCCGTTCAAGTTACACTTTAAACTCAAATATATTTAACTTAGTGCATTATCGTGGAGCCCGAAAGGCAAACAAATATTTGTCGGAACAACCACAGGACAAATGATTCAATGTAAACCGGATTTAAAAGAAGTGAAATCTGTCTCACCACCTCCCAGCCTGTCTGCCATGCACGCCATATGTGGGATACTTTGGATATCAACCAATCAAGTTGCAGCAGCCTACATCAACCCGAGTGACCCAGACCGGCGTCCTTGTAAGCTGTTATGCTTAAGAGATATTAATTAATTATTCATTTGTTTATTAATTTATTTCTCTATTATTAATTAACGTTATTAATTTGTTTCTCTTTCAAATAGTATTTCATATAATCAACATGGGGAAGAACGTGCCAATTGAGTACATTAATTATGACGATATTTGCTATGGAGGTGGTCAAGATGTCGCAGCGTGTTTTTACAATATGCAGCACATACCCGAATGGTAAACCTCCCTTTGTTGTCACTTAACTTCTAGAAAAAAGACTTTATCTCTTCAAAGGGGCGTTATTTTATGCACTTCTGCCACTGCGGCTGAAGTGGCCGTTCTTGGACGTGAAGGAACAGCAGACCCTCCTGCATGGCAACAGTGGAATGTGGATGGCTCCTGGCGTGCCGAATTGCCTTTTATCCTGAAAGGCGACCAAACTTATCCTCTTGGAGCTGTGCTGGATTTTTCCAGTCAGCAACGTATTCCTTGGGGTGAAAACGAGACTTTGGATCCCATGCCTCTCCTGTACCTGCTCAGCACCGGAGGATCATTGTGTCCTTTCCAAGTCATCAATCTCAAAGCTGGAAGCCCGGTTTTAACTCACCCGCCTCAACCGTTGTCATCTGAACAGGCAAGACGCTCTGTCGTCACACTTCCAGCAACACCAGCTGTTATTCAACCTCAAAAAACTCCATCCTCGTTCGGATTCGGTTCTGTTATTGCGCAGGCTTCCAAGCCTGTTCCAGTTGCAGTCCCTATACAAATCAAGGCACCAGCAACCGTTTTACCCGCTCCTGTCTCGATTCCTGCTCCAGCAGCTTTTGCCTCTGTGGCTCCTGTTCCTACCAGTCATCCTCCCTTCCAAAGAGAGCTTCCGGCTCCGCCAAAGAATTCAGTTACTGCAAGCGCTGAATCAAAGGCTAAAGCAGGAAGTGCAGCTACAATACTTGCCTTTAAGCATGGTATCACTGCGTTTGAAGAAGAGTTGAAAGCTTTTAAGCAGCGAGCCAGCAAAATTAATGCTCCGGTATGAAATTGGGTTATCTTCACAGTAGCTTATTGATCGTAACTATTCATAGATTGGAACAGACGCAGAGAAAGCCCAGTTGATCCAGCAAACTGCTTCCATGCAGTCATTTTGTTCGGAACTAATTGCCACGACAGTTGCCCAGGAAACTGAAATAAGGAACTTGAAGTCTAGTAATCTGGAAGCTGCTGCATGGTTGGAAGAAGCCAAATCGAGGGAATTGCGTAGCAAAGATGAAAAGTATTTTGTCATGTTTTATGGTAATGATACAAAGTTGGTTGCTAAAGTTGATTTTGTGGTTAGGTACAAACATCTGCTGAAACTAAGGAGCCTGGATCCAGCCAGCCAACGGAAAATGAACGAAATCAACCGCTTACGCGATTATCTTACTCAGCAGTTGCAGGAAGCAATGAGGAAACAGGATCAATTGCTTGAAGATTCACGCCGTACTCCGATGAGTCCAAAGTAAACCAGTTTTCTCGTTCTTCGGATTGTTATGGACGTATATTTGTTTTATAATATATTAATACTAATATATTTGTTTAGGACATGGCTGCCACCCTCCAGTGAATTGGTATTTCAGACGTTAGTACGGCATGAACACCTGCTTGGCGAACTGTCTGATCGCAAAGAGAAGATTGTTGCCCAGTTAAGGATTTTACATAAGAAACGCCATGCCTTGTGTCTTTCCTACCCTGGTAATGCACCAGAGAAGAAGGATTTACTAGAAAATGGGTAAATATATCTTTTGAAGATAGAACATGCGGTTCTTATATAAATGTCTTGCTTTTTCCATTCCTAGTGGTACGGATCTTGCTCGTTTAGCTGAATCCTTACTGATTAGCCATGGAAGATCGTCTCCTGCAAGTCCTTCGCAGTCCAGATACACCCAGAATGCATTATCTCCGGAAAAGCAGGCGTTTATACGTGACTCGCTATCTCATCGCCCAGTACGAGTCATCCGTACACACATTCCCAGTCCCACGAAGCCTTCTCGTATGATGTCTACCTTAACCGATGACTCCAAGAAGGAACTCCCAAAACTACGACCGGATGTCCAGCCGACAGTACCCGAAAAGGCAGCCAAACCGATTCTTCATTCTCAACAGCTTCCGAAACAGGCAGAAAAATCTACTTTTACGAATATTGCAGCTGTCCAGGCTTTCAGCAAACCACCCGAGCCACCAAAACCCTCTGATGGACTGAAAATCCCTACTCCTTCCGCGTTATTCAAAGTACCTACCTCGGGAGGTCTAAACTTTCTGGAGAACAAGGTAGCGCCCAATGTCTCGGTTCCAGCAACTGCGGCGCCGATCTTCATGAAGCCTTTGATAACAGAACCCCCTAAGGAAGTACCTAAGCCACCTACGCCTGTTGCCACCTTTAAAATCCAGGCAAAAGAGCCTCTTAAGACGTCTGCTTCTCCTTCCATGCTATTTCAAGGAACAGGCTTTGTCTTAGGAGGGAAAACCGTGGAAAAACCCAGAGAAACGTCCTCAACTGTGACTCAGCCTATTCAGCCTAAAGAAGAACCAAAGCTCAAAGAGCTACCTCCGTTGAAGCCAGTTTCCGCTCCTGCTAGCACACCTAGTGCCTTCTCTGGCTTCGGACTCGTCAAATCTGAGTCTTCGACGAGCCTGGCCAGTAAACCTACATCCGATTCCCCAGTATTGATCAGTATCACACCCGTCGTCCAGCCTCAACCTACTGTACCCCAAACGGTGATCAAGCCAATAAGCACTCCAGCTCCAGTCATGAATTCCCCACCTTCTTATGTCACAAGCACTCCACAAGAATCTGCTGCTAGTTCCTTGGGAATGATTGCTGCGTTAGCATCGTCTGTGGACAAAGAAATCGCCTTAGCAAACCAGGCTCCTCGAGTTAACTTATCCCAAGCGCCAACTACCAGTGAGCCAACTAAATCGGCATTTAATGTGCCGAGTTTCACAGCCGGTCTTACTTCCACTCCTTCAAAGGCGTTTTCGTTCTCCTTGCCGGCTTCAACGACCGTTTCTGGTACTACAAACGCTCCTTCAGCGGTCCCAGATCGTCTTTTCGGGGAAACTGGAACTCCAAGTACCGGCCTCACGATTACTCCGGTTAAAGGAGCAGCTACCCAAGCTCAGCCCGTTTCGCTGTTTAAAGCGTTTGGGGATAAACCGGATCAGTCTACCGTTACAACCGCGGAGAGCCAACCTGTGGCGTCGAAACCTTTCTCTTCTTCATCCTTCACCTTCGCGTTGCCCGGAACTGCTACGACAAGTATTACCAGCGCTACCACCCCAACGTCTTCGCTTTTTGGCAGTACTGCGCCCGTATTTGGTCAAGCGTCGTTTGGCATGCCAGCCAGTACTGGAGGAACGGCTGCTGGTACAGGAACAACTAGTATTTTTGGTCAGTCAGCGTTTGGTATGAACAAAGCGTCAACAGCACCAGTTGCGCCTATGACGGGAGGCAGTATATTTGGCCAGAATAGCTTTGGCCAGAAAACTTCAGAAGTCACGCCCACTTCGGTATCGGCAGCCCCTACAGGGAGTGTTTTTGGACAGCCTAGTTTTGGCGCGCCGAAAACGTCAGAGGCGACCGCTACCGCGAGCGTATTTGGTCAACCGAGCTTTGGCGCGCCGAAAACGTCTGAGGCCACGCCTACTGGGACATCATCAAATTTGTTTGGTCAAAATGCGTTCGGAATGACTTCGGCTACGACTTCAGCGACCACCACCAGCAGCGTTTTTGGACAGAGTATGTTTGGCGCTGCTGCAACACCGCCGACAACTTCGAACGTGTTTGGGCAGAGTTCTACGTTTGGTTTTGCCCAAGCGGCTGGTGCGACTTCGCCAGCTACGGGCACGAGTCTGTTTGGTCAAGCAGCGTTTGGAAACAACGCTGCGAGTCCTTCGATGCCAGTGTTTGGAGGAACGGGATTTGGCACCCAAAGCACCCCGCAACAGTCCATTTTCGGTGGAAGTAGCGCAGCTGCTGCGTCGCCTGGGATGAAACCAGCAGATTCTTTTGGGGGCGGAGGTAATGCGTTCCAGAGCTTGGGATTGGGTGCCAGTCCCAATCCAGCCAACGTGAACAAAAACGTGTTCGGTGGAGGCAGTTTTGGAGCAACTGGTCAACAAAGTAAATTTTTGCTTTTTATAGCGCGTTCCACTGGCTGTACTGGTGCAATATTTATGGCACTCGGCGCCTTCCACTGACGGCACTGGTACAATATTTTTTGCACTCAGTGTGTCAAATGTATATCTTTACACACTGAGTGCAAAAAATATTGCACCAGTGCAGCCAGTGGAACGCACTATTAATTAGATTTTTTTTTTAAATTGTTTATTTTGCCCCTAGGCTTGTTCGGATCTGCTGCTGCACAACCTAGCGCACCTTTTGGAGCTCCATCTGCTGGAGCATCTCAAGGATTTGGTGCTTTTGGTTCCCCAAATAAGCGTAAAATAGAAATACTGCGAGTATACATTGATCTTGAAGAATTAATTTGTTTTTGTATTGTTTTTGTAGCCGTGTTTGGTGTCTCGGCGAGTTTTGGTGGTTCGCCTGCTTTTGGGGCAGCGCAAGTTTCGCCTGCGAAAGCATTTGGAGCAGTTGCAGCTGATTCGGGAGCAGGATTTGGTAACTTTGCTGCGGCCAGCACCTTACCAACTTTTGGTTCTTTGGCTTCAGGTCAGCCTCCCCAATTCGGGGGATTACCTGCTGCCAGCCCTCAGCCACCTGCTCCAGCTCCATCTTTTGGAGGGTAAGAGATTAATTTTTGTTTACGTATAACTTTTTGTCGGTATAAATACGCAATTTTTTTCGTCGCTATTCATAGGGGCACAGCTTTCTCATCATGGCGTTAGTCTCCCCACTCCTTTATTCTCTTTTTAATACGGGAAAATTCCAGTGCGTTTTATTCATCAATTGCGAAATCCTTTGAAACTGGTTTAACAAACAATACACGTAACCTTAAGCAGGTAACAACGTTTTGCCCTATATTTTAACATTCAAATAGGTTACAAGGTAGTAGATAACAGCATAACTGTACGTCAAATGTGTGGGGAAAGGGTTTCTTGATTTTTTTCAAAAATCGTGATGAACTTAACGTCCTTTGACAATGCAAACCTTAACTATAAACGGGGGAGGTGATGGTGCTGGATCGCGAGGAATTGGTGCCAGCCCGAGCTAAACGGGCGTCTAATTCTCGTTGCAATTCTTCCACACGCCTTTGTAATTGATTCCTTACTGAAAGCAGGGCTTTGGAACGCACGGATATCGGCTCCTATCACCCACAAAAAATCGTTATGAAACAGATTTTAGTAATGCAATGCTGTGAAACTTGCCTGAGGCCTCATTCTGGGGTTCCAACGACAGTAATATGCAGTCCAGAGGCGTAAGTGCCTTAAACTGGCGACAGGGATTAAGACGTGCTGTTCGCCAACGTTTTTGGATGGGCAGTACAATGGATTAAGGTAGTCCTCCATGTGACTGTTGACGAAAGACCAAAGTGACACAGTGTGGGTTTTAAGCTGCTCTTTCACGCGATTCTGTTCAGAATTATAAAGAAACGTTCCAAAGAGGCAAGAGTAAAGATGATCCAATATCGTAATTAAGAAGTGCTCGTTAAATTGAAAGGCGAAGGGAAACTGCTGCATGATTTGCCACACACAATCCACAAATTGTAAAAAGACCGGAGAACGGTCAGCATCCGAATGGCGATCATCGCCATGTCCCACTCTCTAAAAAAAACATGATTTTAAACGTCAAGATTATCGCAAGTAAGTTTGTTTTTCACTTACTTGGGCAAACTTGTGACCGAAACTCAGCCATTCCTTTTCTATTAGAACTTCGAAGCCCTTCAAGGTACGATAATACGGATCTAACATTAACATCGACAACGCTGTCAGTTGAGCTGTACGATCCCAGCCGTCAGAACAATGAACCAAAACCGAAGTTCGATGTTGCTCAACTTTATCTACAATGCGTACGGCGCCAGCTAATATACATTTAATATGTTCTAACCAATGTGTGGATTCGAGCTGAGACAACCAATGGGAGTCGTCGATAATGGGAAAACACATTTCTAAAAACAAAAAGTTAAGTTAAAAATTTGCACTTTTCTACTTCTTGCCTAATGTTAATAGATATACACCTTTCAATTTCCGTAAGGATTCCCGCATGACATGGATATTATGGATATCCATGAAAACTAGCTCCACATTCTGATATGCATCTTCAGACTCGTATCCGCCGCCTTTGGCTTTGTTGGCCACTGCATTGACGCTCGGTCGGGCATCCATGATGAAAAGCTTGTGAGCTTGCGCATTGGCGTCCAGGATCATCTGGATGTAACGCTCGTCGTCTTTACTCCGTTTGCCACTCACGCCTACCAACGGCTGGGAACAGCGAGTGATACTAGCCTGGCTTTCTGGGTGGAGCCAGGATAATACTGGTAGACGGCCACGGCTTCTAAATGACGCCACAGTTCGCAAATCGTCGTCGCTAGCAGCGCACGGTACGCCCCAAACTGCGGGGTAACTGTCGCAGATTTCGTAGCGTTCATTTATGCGAGTTATACGCCAACTTTCGGTCGGTAATCCCTAGGTGAACACAGCAATTTGCAGGTTATGTTTTCACATTTATTTCTGATTTATTTAATTATTTTTAGTTCGTTTATTACTTGTCGTTTTAATTCCGCTACAGGCTCGTACACGGTCCAGCCATTTTCAGGATACTGTTCGGCAAAGTCGAAACTAAAGAGAGGCAGCTTATGCGAAACTGGGAAAGCGTATTGTTGAAGTTTCTCAAAAACATTTCGTCGGGAATGGTTTTCCTAGGTCACATTATAAGTCCAGTTAGACAATGCTGTTTTGCGGAGTAAATCAAGACGAAAAACGCACCTGTTTATGCGCAAATCGCAAATTGCGCATATCTTTGCAAATCAGCTCAATACCATACGAGTTTTCCCCACGACTGCTAACTCCTCCCACTTTTTCGATGCGAGAGACCTGTCATTGCGTAAACTGATTAATGACTTGTCTTCTGATTAATGACTTGTCAATTGGCTGAAATTAGTCTATCTTACCACACCCAAAGGAACATCTAGAACAAACGGCGGTTCCCGGTCTAATATACTTTGGAAGTAAAGCTTAGAATTGGTTACGGACAAAGTCCCTCTAACTGGTCCGATAAAGGGACATAAATAAGTGACGTCGCGAGCAAGTCCTTGTACTTTTTCGCCGGGCAGTAATGGGGGATCATCTGGGCGCAAAGTAGAATGACCATCTCGCGGAATTACCTAAGACGTACAGAAAAGAATGCATCACATTTTAAACGGGTTCAAGTTGGATAGATTACCTTTCTCTCATAATCGGTTAAATTTTCGCTGGACGTCGAACTTGACGTAGACAAGCTTTTCTGAGTTGATTCTTTACTGGATGCAGCCTAGCGTAAAGAAGATTAGCCATTCCATTAGGGTTAAAATTCAATTAAAGAGAGAATAAAAAGACATAAAAGGTTTTTACTACTTACAGACCCTGGACCACGTCTTGAAGCAATTGAATTTGAACGTGATTCGGCCATCAGAATATCATTAATTGGAGGTATTCACTTGTTCTCCCCTAACCAGATTTGCTTTGCTCTTTCAGACCCCAAACAGCGATCAGCTGACGAACGTTTGACAGAGAGGAGGCGGTTCCTGCGGGCGGCTTCGTTTGTTGTGGCGGTTGTGGCAGAAAGCTGAAAGTTGCCATGTTAGCGTTGTTTTAGTAACAGGATAAACGCAACAAAACAGGTAAGAACTTCCTTCCAAAATTTTAACATGGTGATTTGCATCCAGTTTTAGTTCAATAACCCATTGCTGGTTACGTTTACAATATTGCGACATAATTAATATGGTTTGCTAAGTATTATGGTGGTTCTGGTTGCGCTTGCAGTGGTTTATAAAAAAAGTATTAATTTTTTTTATCGTATTTCTAATGCAGTACTACAGGGCATAAGGATTAGAGTACGATGATTTTATCTATGAAAATGCAAAAATAGTGTGAAGGGAATCTACAAATGAAGCTATTATTTATTCATTGTTGGGAAGGATCACTTATTATTTCTTAAGAACAAAAAGAAGAAAAAATAACCAAGCCTAAAACGAGAAGCTCTAGGATTCATGCTCTTAATTGATGTGCGTATTTTTCACTTGATTGGACAAAATTAAAACCTTAAGCACTTTACTAGCTATGCGGCAAAATGTTGCGCTTATCAGAATGTGGGTTATTAGGTCATTTTCTTTCATCTTTTGCCTTTATAATTATCGGCTAGGCATGAAGTAGGAAAAGGAAAACAGTGCCCTCATGATCTCATTACTATAGGAAGAAATTAACAAAAATAAAGCCAGCAAAGATCCATAACCGATCTCTTTCGTGCCTCGCGTACAACACAAATCGCAAGCATGGGGCTAAACGTGGGCTTTTAGGCTAGCGGCTAGCGCATACCCGCACCAAAAGCGGCCTGAATATATTCCGAATTTGAAGTCCGGTTAAAATTTATTAGAGCATGTAGAAGCCAGTCGTAAGGCAAACAGACGTGGCCGTATCTCTACGTTCCAAAACTAAATTCGTATCCTATACGACAATTTTTTCTTTTCTTTTTACTATGACTTTGGAATGCTGCCCCCAGGCTAAAAATATAGAAGAGAAGGGCAAGAGGAGCGAGATTTCGTAGTTACGGGAAGTCATTAAGAAACGGTATTCTGTTATTGACAGAACTCTAGGCACTTGTTACTGCAATTGAACTCTGTCGTTTCCCTCACTCGTAAATACTCCAAAAGACGAACTGAGTGCTTCGAGTTAACAATAAAAAACGCTTCAGAATTTAATATAAGAGTTTTTTATAAATAAAAAAGCAGACGTCTTACATCCGTGAGAGAATGTACTATACCAGTTTCACATTAGTTATCGTTGTAACATTCATTACTGGAGTGCAGTGTGCAGCTCAGCACGTTTTCATTTTATTGTTGTGACCTTCGCCTTTAAAACGGCACTTCAGTTAAATATAGGCTGGTTTCTTCTTCGAGGCAAAATCCGCAAGGATTTTACCTCAGTCCGGAGGTTCGGTTCATAAGCCTTGGTCTGTCCACGTTCTCATTTATTTGCTACCCTTCAGTGCGCACACTAACTCTGGAAAATCCTTAGCAAGTCGAGCGTATCGGCATCGCTTTGCACTCCATGTTGTGTCTTTCCGGGTGGAATCACTTCTGGTTTACGTTCCCTCCAGAAAAGGTTGTCTGTCTCCGAGTACTTGAAAATTTGCCTTGTTTGTGGTTCTTAAGAGCGTTATCTCATACTGATTGACTTTGTGTATGGATTATCTAGAATGGCCACGAATAAGACGCCTTCACGAATCCCTCGATTACACCGCTCTGCTTCGTTTGCCAACATTCCGAACAATGGAACGCCCGTTTTACGACGTAAACTGTCAACCCCGGCCAAGAATTCGCCTAAGAGTCCCCCGTGCCCTGACGAAGAGGGGTTGGACGACGTGGCTTCCTTAAGTTCTGTCGGAAGCGCAATTTCGTGCCAATTGCCAACTTCGTCGTATACTAACGCCTTGGTGTCGTCGTGGTCGCAGCGTCGTAACCCACGCTACGCCGTTCACTGCTCCCACAACCATGATAATCCGCAAGAATATTTAACGCCTACGCAACGTGCCAACCGCCAAATCAAAATGCTAAAGAAACTTTTAGCAGACGCTGAAATGGAAATCCAATACCGCGATTTCGAAATCCAACGACTCACTCGAGAGTTGGTTGAAATACGATTGGAACGGGCTGAGCAGCCCAATGGTAATTGTAGTAGTCAAGAGAAGCTGGTTTTATTGGACTCAGCCGCCAAACCTATAGCTGAAGATGAGAGACACCTTCATTTACCCCTACAACCGTCCTCTTTAACGGATTCGGGACATTACGACGATTTAGCCACACCTTCTCCTGCAGCTCGCTCTGCGGAGTCCTTTGACGTACCTGTACGACCGCCTGTTGTGTCCGTTACGGACGAAGACGAAGACGATATGACAGTTGCCTGGATATCCGAACGACGCAAGTTGCTAGAACTTCACCAAAGACAGCTGGACGACGTGCGAAGGAAACAAGTCGACGAATTACAAATCTTGAGGGAAAGACTCACGGATAAAGTTGAGTTGGCTTTGAAGCAGCTCGGCGAAGCCAATTCACGTTACGCTGATCTCGTCTCTGAACTACATGCCTCTCGAGATCGGGAGAAAGCAGTTATTTTAGAGCTGGAAGCGACGCGGGAGAAATTTCTGCAACTACGATTCGAATTTGACGAACTGACTCAGGAAAAGGTTGACCGTGATCAGATAATTTCCTATTTACGAGAACAACTGACGGAGAAGGAACGCGAGTTATGCACTGTGAATGCGTTAATCGAAAGCCAAAAAACCGAGTCAGAAGGGTTCAAACAGCAACTCAAAATGCTGCAAGATACCCTCAACGAACAGGAAACGAAGCAACAAACTATGTATTTGCAAATGTACAAGAAAGGCCAAGAAGCGGCGCGTTTTGAAAAAGATCAGGTAAAAATCAATTAAATTATTGTAAGTGTTTTCACAAGATATCTTCTAGGATGTTCTGATTGAAGATTCAGAATCTAAGCCCGTAGAAGACTTATCCAAAGATCAGCTGTTGAGCAAACTGAAAGTCATCACTGCCCAGTTGGATGAGTTAAAGGTAAGAGTGGTTTTTTATTAGCTTGTTAAGGGGAGGGGGTACCTAGGCAAAATGTTACATGTTAGTGCTTTGTTATCTACGACTTTAAGCCGAGGACCTCCTCTCCGTTCTTCAGTGGTAAAATTGATTTGACTTTTTCGCACAATTAGGGAAAGAGTGGAAAGAGAGGTCCTTGGCTTACCGGTGAAGATGCGCTTCGTTTATGGGAATCTCGAAAGAAATTTTAAAGGAGTCTCGTGCCTTTGACGTAACTTATGTGTTCATGTGATCATCCAGGTTCTGTACAACCAAGAAATCCGACTGCGAGAAGAGAAAGAAAGCCCGGGAGACATCGAAAAATCTCTATCAAAAGATCCTGAAGTGACCTTACGGTTCCTGCGTTCAGCTGTCTTCTATTTATTAACTGACCCCCAAAATCACGACGGTCATTCGCGTGCTTTGCAGAGTATTTTGGATTTTAGCTGTGAAGAACGCCATGCGGTTGAGAAAGCTCAAGCGCAAAAGGCAGGTTATGGATATTTTTATTGAGAAATTTTAAAGTTTTTATTCTGGGTCTTGCGGGGAAAATTGGGAGACACGGTTCTTGGCTTCTGGCAAAGATTTATGCACATATAGTCGTTTTAAAAGCTAGTTTTGTACTCGGGTACGTGATCCTTTTTGTGAGTTCCTATAATTTTACGTTAATTAATCAGCTTAGGCAGGGAAATAGACTGGTTGTGCCTGCCGCGTGATTTGCTTGTAAAATTAACGTATCTCTTGTAATTCGTTCAAGGCAGCATACATTTTAACGCGTTATGGACCCTTCAATATTTGTTTTATTTTCTAAACCAAAATACAGTACAAAATTTGAAAGCTGCCTTTTAGCCTAGTTGTGTATGGATTTATTGCTGAGTGAAAATGAACCGAGTTATTACAGGGGGAGCAGTTATAATTTCAGTAAAACGCGAAACAGGTTCGCGTTTCACTATTGGCTGCTGATTTTGCATATTTCTGCTGTACGTTTGTGCGCAATTTGAACACTTTTTTGAACATTTGAACACAAAGTATTAGCTAGAAATTTACAACTGGATCTTCCAGTCCAAAGAGTAATAAATCTGGAAATCTTCGACTGTTGGATCGTCTGTTAGGGCCATAAAAATCCACTCTCTTAAACCTGTAAAGCCTGTAAACCTGTGGGATGTACTCAGCAGAAATTTGTCATTTTTGTTTGTTGTGGACCCATTTTTAATTGGAAAATGTATGCAAATTATTATATATCCCATTTAGCGTTCTACCGTTTCATGTTACGTTTTACTATTTCAGTTCGTAAGCCATTCGCATTTTGTTTCGCTCTGCCCGTTTCCCGTTTCACTCCTTTCCAGTTCCCTGACGAAACAACTGCGAAGTGTTTTGACATGTGGTGTTCGAAAACAACTAAAGAGGATTTAGTTTTTACAGTAATAGTATGGCTGAAGCTGTGAAACCGAAAAGGAAACCGAAATCCAAGGTAAAAACAACTTTTTGTTACAAATATAATTAAAATATCTGATGTGTGTTTTAAATATCATTGTAATTCGTTTCTCGATTCTCTATTCTCATCCTCATGCTCATGTGTGTTTTGATTTGTATTGTGCGTCTTAACAACGTTATTGTATTGTTAACTTCGTACTTCTACTTGTATTTTTAGGTAACCCTTATTTGTTAATATGTCTTTTCTTTTCAGTCTTTGCAGTCTTTTATGTTATTGTAGTGTATAATTTTCAATAATAAAATAATTAGGTTATATTTACGTAGTTAAAATATAGTTAAAAGTTATTGGTTATTATTTTTATTATTTTATTAAAAAAAGGAACTTACACTTTGTAGTTAAATTCGTAGGTACTATAAGTGTATATTTTGTCCTAGGTAAATGCAAAGCATAAACCTCCACTGCAGTCAGAAACTGAGGCAATGGGCATTTCTGTTCCCAAAGAAAATTCTTTTAGCAGCTCTGAAGGATTCGCCAGCCACGCACCAGTTAAAAATGACACAACTGATCCTGTGGATAGGGTCTCCTGTTCAGAGACGCATTCTACGCTTGAAAGTACCCCAAAAGCTTTATCTCAGACTTCATTTCAGGAGCAAAGTTACAAATCTGAGGATTATGAAGATTTGCTCTCTTTAAGCTCCAAGAATGTCAGCGAAGGTTCTAAAGCAACGTCGGCTTCGTTTAGCTGCCTGACGTCTGAGCTGCAACAGCTGGAATCTACAGAAGGTCTGGTTCAAGAACTGGGAACCTTATCAGTCGATGAGGGTCCTTTCGATGTAGGATGCCAGCTCAAATCCGTGACAAGTGCTCCTGAGCTCTCTCAGCTTCCCACAGAAGGACAAGCACCTATGGAAGCCCTGCTAGAAAATCCCTTTCATGGCCTACAAGACACACTTTCTTCTGAAGCTTCCCAGGAAACCGAGCCGTCTGCTCCTACACCTGTCCCTATTACTAGTTTAATTGACGAATGTCATCCCGGGCACTTCGAAATCGAATCCCATTCTGTCATGCGATCAAACATAATCCAGTCTGAACCAAGCATACAAGACTTGATCGTCGAAGTTGACCGTCAGCAAGAATACTTGGAACAACACAATTTTATAAAACCCTATACTGTATCTCAATTACGAGGTTTGTTTCCCCATCCTTTGCTTGAAGATTACGAAGAATACTCGCATGCTTTCGTTTCTGATTGGTCTAACAGTCAACCTGACCATGAATTGCACCAAGTTTTACGCTCGTACTTGCGTGCTTTAACTATATTGCAGACAGATTTAGCGGAGTTTCAAGACTTGGAAGCCAAAGCTGAACTCGAGCGAGACACGGTATGGACCCATCGCACGGAAAAGGTAAGCGGAGCCAGTGTTTGTGCGGATATGAAGAGTATTGCCGTTTCTCACGAGTACTTGGTACCTGTACTCCAAGCGGGGGTACTCTCCAACTTGGGTAAAACGCTGAAAAAGGCCAGGGAAGTTCTATCGGATAAGATTTCGTTGGACAATTATTGCGTCGCCTTACACAGACTCCAGGCTCATAATTACGTTCACAACGTGCTCGCAAGTCCCCAATTCAGCGAAGTTAAGGTCTGCATATCGATTTTGTTTGCGTTCCAGCGTCAGCCAATACGAGACAAGGAATTTTCAACCCAAACTCGGGATTGGTTATCCGCGCTAGTTTCGGTTTTGCTCCAGTTCAGGAACGTGGAAGACCATTTGTTCCTCTTGCATCATATTTTGCGGTGTCCGAGTGGCGTATCCAGGTGGGCAGCTCCGTATATCCAGACGCCATCTTTGAGTGACTCGGGAGCGAATATGGATATTTCGTTGGCGTTGTTCGCGACTTTGCTAAGCCCCGTGGAAGGGAAAGATTCGTTTCTTCTAGCCTGGGATTCGAAAACGGACGAAAGTTTTGTGTGGTTGGACTCGGACGGCGAAGATGAAGAAGGCAGCTCAGCTCTACAACTCAGCGAAGGGGATTTAGCCTCGATTTTAAAGCAAATTCCTTGGGCTGATCTAATGAGAGCGTTATTGAACATTGAGCAACGAGACGGGCGAGATCTGCATTATCCTGTTGATTGGGATGGGTTTTTGAAAGTTTTGGCTTCTGCTAAAGAGATGGCGTTGATTCTTGAGAAAGGAATGCGTACCTACGCTTCTTTACGATATAAGCAATTTGCCAAGAAATTATGCCAGCTGTTGCAGCATTTGCTTTTGTTCGTTTGCGATCACTGGGAAGCGGGATTGCTGGCTTCGTCGCCATGGGATCAGTCGATGTGGCACAGACTGCAAGCAGAGTTTGACCGTCTTTTCGAAACAATCGCTCTTGTATTGCTCCGTAGTAAGAAATGGGGAGGTTGGCAATTTCTGGCGTCCTTGCCGTACCAATTACTGTCGACTAAAGCGCTCTGGGATCTTTACATGAATTGTCAACGAGCGGAGGAATGGGACAAGTTTGATACCAATTGTGAGGAATCCCCCAAGGAATTCCAGCGATCAGCCATAGTTTGGGCTGAGCAATTACGCGATGAGCAGTTTTGGATGAAAGTTAGCGAAGGATTGGCTGTTCTGCCCGAAGCAGAAGTATTCTGGTTGCTTATGACCTTTGCCAATATGGCGATCACCCGAGATGTCCACACGGAATGCGTTCTCCCTCGGTTGATTCTCTGGGAGATTTTTGAGGTGAATTAATCGAATTATCACTTTTTTAAATTAATTTCTAATTTGTTGGGTTTGCTATTAGATTGGGTATGTAAATTCGTCAACAAGAGAATTGGCGTCCAAAGGAGCTAGAGAATTGCTAAGCAATGTTTTATCCAAGCACCCTACGTTATTCACCTTTCTATTAACAAGGGTTCAATCTGTGATAACCCAATTAGGGAAGGTATGTTCTTTTTTTCTTTTTTTTTTAATTCCTTATGTTTTTATTTTGGTGGGTGTTTATCTCGTAATATTTTTTTATATTTCACAGTCGGCATTATATTTGTTTAAAGAGTTGCCGATGAGTTTATGGCAAGTTGGCGATGCAGATTTGGAGATTTTGCGCCATTGGGCGCTGGATTATGATTTGAATAGCCCGGAGCAGAGTCTATCTTCCATGATTTTAGCTTCGTTACCCTACGTTACCCTTCCCTTCCGAGTTAGTGAGCAAGTCGCGTTGCTATTAGTCGAATCCTGGACGAAGCATGTAAGCAGTTCTGAGAATTGGAGTTGGGGCCAGCCGAGCGAGTTCCAAACATGGGCCAGGCGTCTGGTTTTGCGGTTGAAGTTGCATTCTGCGCAAAAGTCAATGGATGGGACTATAATAGGTGCCAAAACGCTAGATCAGTACCCTTCGCTAAGGGCAGCGATTATTGCGAAAAGTTCGTTGGCGGCGTACGTCGCGTTGATGCTAACCGATTTGGGAGAAAATGTACCTTTGTTTTGCGAAGAAGGCTTAGATCTGCTTACCTTGCTGGTCAACGGAGGTTGGGTACCGGAAGCTCTACACGCGTTACATACCATCATGCCTATGTTCCTTTCTTGTCCGGAGGTTTTGGGATCAGAGCCGAAGTAAAGTCGATATATAAGTTACGCGTTATAGTTACTGTAATTATATTTTTTATTTTTAGGTTTATCGAGTGTGTTAAGCAAATGTTGGAAGCTGATGCAAGTTATATGAAGATTGCCAAGAATTTCATTGCGTCCGAGTTGCCTGGGAAGCTGTTACAGATGATGGGCGCAATGCTAGAAAATCTGCTGCTGCATTATTCCTACTATGGCCTTCCTAATCCTTCGCCATGGATACAACTGTGGCTGCCGGTCTTGCTGAAAATTCCTAAATGGGAAAAAGACAGAAACGTCTTCTACGTGCTTGATGTACTGGCCAGAGCTTCTCTTGGTTGTGCCGAGACTCGTCAGGCCATGTTGACGATCCTGAAAGATCACTTGGAAGTAAGAAATTATTCATTATGGTATTATTTGTCTTTTTGCTAAAAATTTGAATTCTATCAGAGTTTGCCAATACCGAAGTCTGGACGGTGGGCTTCTGTGATGAACTGGGGAGGTACTTCAATGCAGCCTTGGCCTTCGCCTAGTTCGTTGTGGTCTCACTTCCCTTATTTGGCTTGGACTGTTCTGGAAATGGAATATCGCTTGCAGATACCTGTATGGAAACTAGTCGCTGTTGAATTGTCGCGAAGTGGCAATAAGTCCCTTGATCAAGCTTTAAAAGTAGGTTTTGGTATTTCAAACAAAGATTTGAGGCTAATTGATTATTTGTAACGCATTTTTGTAGGTAATGACATCTCACCAAAAAGACACTGTAGGCTCTGTATGTGTGATCTCGTACGCTAATTGGATTTGTCAATGTCCCGTTGAGCTACCTCTCTTACCTTTGTTGTGGCAAAGGTTTTTTTCCTTCTATATGTACAGAACCGATCCAGAGCATGGAGCTCTTGGTCCTCGATTAATAGACAAAGCAGTGTCGACTAAATTAGTCGCAAAAGCAAAAAATCTCGTCTCGAAGTTTCCTGATCAACAGTAAGTAACTATTCAATTTCTGCTTTTAGTATTTTCTTTATTCTCTTTTTCTTAGGCTGTTCCAAGTATTTCAGGTTTGGTTGGAGGATACTAGACTAGTTGAACCCAATTTGTATATACCCGCTTTGTCTGCAAAGTATGCGCCCGAACTTCTTCTCAATATTGACAGTCAGGTAAACAGTTTTTATTTCCCAAGAATTAGAGAATGTGATATACAGTAGATAAAATAAATAAATAAAATAAAAATTATTTGCTTAGCAATTGTGGTTTGAGCACGTGAATTGGTCAGCTGTCCACGAAGAGAGATGTCAGTTGTGTAACATCTGGCCCAAAGAGAAATTTCCAGCTTCTTCACAACCTCCTCGCGTAGTTTCGCCTTCGGAGAAGATTTTGCTAAGATTACAAGGTTATCCGCATCCATTGGCTCTATCGTCGTATCCTAAGGCCTGTCCAATCTTGCGACCAGTTAGCTACAACTTGCTGACAAATGTCAAGCATTTGGAAGGGTTCCTAGAACCCCAATTGTCACCAATTATTAGTGTCTCAATGTATTTTTTTTTCTGAGTTCAAGGCCTAGAATTTATCACCTTTTTGTAGGGATTTCTGCGAGGCTGTCAATGGATTAACAGGGCTGGATTGTGGCTATCTCGAATTGTTGCCTGAAGAATGGATTTGCGTCCAAACCAGCATAGTGAAGAAAGTGGCTTGTTCCAGTGCCAACGCCCCCGATAAGAGCAAATCCGTATTTCCTTGTCTAGGATTGGCTGTCATTCCTTTACAGGTAATGAACTTTTACTGAATTTAAATTTTTATGCATTTTTTTTTATTTTTTGCTTTTACTGAACTTACTTTATTATTTTTTTAAAATACATGAAAGTTTGCATGTGAGAAGCGACAAGATGGCATTAGTCAGCGAATCACTCAAAATCGTGACGAGCAAAAGAACGTCATTAGAAAAATGCTGCAACCTCCATGCGACCGATATGTGATTGCTGCAATGGTCCTGCAATGCATCGTAAGGTGCGTATGTTACAATAAATTAGCTCAAGTCGCACTATAAATTCCGTTTACTGGAACCGTTACGTTTAGGGAGTTGGAAAGGCGGAGCTCAGAGCAAGGCATACAGCAAGCGGGATCACTTCTATTTTACCGCCTTATTGGTACAGTTACCGAAGAAACGTATTTTTATCCTCCTTCGAAACAACTTTTGTCTTCAGCGTTAGAAACATTGGGTCAGGTATGTTTAAAGTTTTTATTGAAGTTTTTTATTTAAAGTTTTCATGTGGCTCTTTTTATTAGACCTTTATCGCTGGCCACCCCAAAGAGTGTGCTGAATTACTTTCTCTAATGCAAGCCAACCCACAGCTGGCTGGAGTTTTGGCACCTCATTTTTCCCCACAAGCCAGCGTGGATGGATTTGGAGAAACGGCAGCTTTTGTGGAAGCTTACAGATTGGTGGCTTCCATTGGACGGGCACAAATCGACCTCCAATTTGTGCTTCTAACAAAAGTAAACACTTTATGAAAAAAAACGCGTTTGTTTACATAAAGTGTACACTTTTCAAATCAACTTTTTAGAAATTCTGGGTTGCAACAAGTTACATTCTCTTTTGATTTTTTAGTTCGATGTCGCGTCGTGGCTTCATAGCAAATTTTGTAGTTCTTCAGATCGTGTGAAATTGTTACATTATATCATAGAAGCCATTTCGGGATTAGGATTGGATCCAGATCCTGATTTTCACACATTACATGAAGTAAATGCGGATTGCGCTTTCTTTACAAATTGTTTTTGTTTATTATTCCTTATTTTGCTAGTTACATCGGCGCCACCTGAGATCACTTCTACTCTTCAATTTCCCTGAGCAGTATTTCACTGTGCTAGCCCACTTACTCAAAGCGAGCAGCAGTCAAAGCTTGTGTCCGATTGTGTGGTACGACTTCTTAAATGCTACTGGGCATGGATTGGAGTTGACTGAAGACACGAAATGGGAGCAAGTTCACGGGCAGTTGGTAAGGGCTGCGCCAGAAGCAGCTAGTCATGACGTAAAACTGGTAACTAAACACAAATCATCTCTAATTTTGTCAAAAATATCAATTTCCTAGTGGTTGGAAACTGTGCATGTCTTATCCGTGCATTTTTGCTCGGAAAGGTC
Organism: Lepidurus apus apus; assembly: GCA_022832285.1. NCBI lineage: Eukaryota > Metazoa > Arthropoda > Branchiopoda > Notostraca > Triopsidae > Lepidurus > Lepidurus apus. The sequence goes on along the minus strand of JAGJRO010001033.1, from coordinate 855,697 downwards.
CTTGTATGGCTTGTATGGGCTCTATCCGAAGTATCGACCGTACATACAAGCTTTGGCTACGATTTTAGCATGGGGTTGTCACGCCTTTGTGTGTACTGCTGTAGCACAAGATCGAGGCACGAATTCCAACTTACGTGTGTAAAAATAAGCTCTTTTTTTCAATAATTCAGCATTTTCTTTGCGTTTAGTACTAGAAAAGCTATGGCTAAACGTAAGAGACTTGTTTTCACCATGGATAATGCCGTATTCGCAGCAAGAAGTGAGTACTTCGTGTGCTGCATGGATTCAGCAACTTTCGAATGACAGGCGAATATTGTTGCCGTGGATTCAATCCGACGCGAATGTTGCGACTACGATTCTGAAAGCCTTTGAAGCTTCAGCTGCTTTCCTACATTCGATTTTGCCAGGTACCTGCTCGATTGTCTTACTTTGTGTTCTAATTTGTGTTTTTTGTTTAATCCAACGATTCATTAGCAAACCGGAATGTCTTGACTCACGTGTGGAACTTGTATACGCAAGCCTTCTGCTTCACTGCTGTGAAAAATCACATCCTAGCTCCAGTACATACCGCTCTTTTGAATTTACCTTGGTCGGATTTTTACCCTTCGCTCGGAGATTTGGAGAGTATGAGCCGCGTATGCAGCCAATACTTGCCAGATCAGCATGGTTTCATTGCCCGTATTTTACCTCGCGTACCTTGGGCCAATATCCTGCAGTCTTTAACGCATCATGGACCAAGTTATGACCGAAAGTATTTGTCTAAGTTTCTGGGAGCCCTTCTGCAATCTGTTGTTCGCATGTCAGCGGAACCCACTGCAAGACAAGTGCGATTTGGCCACTTTTATCTAGTAGGAACTCGAGTTTAATTGCGAAATTTAATAGGGAGATGCGTTTTGGCGTTTGTTGGTTGAAGCTACCACTTTTCCGTGGTCCTTCATGCAAGTTGATGGCTGTGAAGAAGTTTGGCAGTGGTGTATCCTTTCCTTGGAACCTAGGACAGCTTTGTGGGGGTGTGTGAAAAGGAAAGTGTCCCACAAAGGCTTAGAAGATGTACATCGAGTTGATATGGCGGTTTATGGGTAAATTGCCTTTGTTTGTTTGTTTATTTTTTAATTTTATTCTCATATTTACGTTTTTTGTTCATGTTATTATTATTATTTTATTTTTATTTAGATTGCTGAAAGCTGCGTCTGGTTTTGCAGTACATTCGGTGGGGCATCATAGCGATGGTCTGCAGAAAGGCAGATTGTATATCAAAGGCTGGGTGCGACTTTTCCAAACGTGCTTTTCGCGCCATAAGTCGCTTATGACCAAACCAGACGTCATCCAGGAATCTGTTATGAGTGCTCTGCAAGAATACGACGAATTGGGAGCTGTGAATCCCCACTTTGTGGAGGCCTGTTTTAAGGAGCTTATCCAGCTCTTAAAGTCTGGAAATGGACTGGGAGAAGCGTGCACTAAGGCTTTCCAAGCCTGGATCCAAAGCAGAAAGCCTTCGCACGTTGTTGATTACATTCGCATACTTCATCGACTAGATTGGCCACCTGCACTGATGGGAAATGTGGCGAACATAATGGAAAGTCTCCTAGAAAGTTACTTCAAGACATCGCAAGAGCATTCTCAGCCCAAATGGTCTGTAATGGATACGTGCATTACGTACGTGAATTCGTCTTTGCTCCAAGCGGCCGTCAATCAATCGCTTTTATTAACTTTTGTTGCCCTTTTGCGAGAAAAGACGCGGAATGCTCAAGGTTGCCAGGAGCATTTGGATTTGGCGGCACTGGTCGTTAACGCATGCAAAACAATGAAGACAAGGTAATACTACGTCGGTTATAGCTGTGAGATTTCTAGTAAAGTGTGTATTTGACCTTCTAGGGATTGCGGAGAACCGAAGCTTGTTCTGGTGTGGACGTTGTTGCTGACTATTCTGTCAAAAACTGGATCTTGGGATATCGAGATGCTGCAAGAAGCCCAAATCAGCCAAATCGTCAAATCGGCATCAGAATGTCTATCGGCTTTACGAGACGAAAGTCAGGGCTGGAAATTTTTAGGTCTTTTGGCGCGAAACTCTTTCCTATCGGATAAGGGCAAGCTGATGACGCTTATTATTGGTTCTTTACTAGAATGGGTTACCAGGTAAGGTCGCAACGAATACAAAGAATACCGTGTTTGTAACCTTTGGTATTAGGAGTGATAATCTGGAAACAAAGCAGGCGATATTGGAAAAGTTTGAAGCCTTAAAAAGTTGCAAACCATACATGGAGCAATCCGCATACGTGGACTCGATTGTTTGCACTCTTCGCAGTGCATCGGTATCGGGTACATTGTCTGTTCTATCTCGTATATTGGCGGCCTTATATTCGGAAAATTACATGGTGATTGTATTGTAAGCTAGTCCTTAGAATTAGCTTGAATAGTTCTGGAGCGAACTTATTTTTTTAAATGGAAACAAATCTGGAAACCCTAAGCATCTTCATCAGTTATATATTTTTAATCAAGAGATCAAATTTTATATATGGGAAATTAATAAAAAGCTAAAGCCTCAAAAAGAGCCAATTACTTTCGCTGAAATACCCTGAAATCTTTGGTGATAACTACTTTCCACGGTTTTAATTATATCTTTGCATAGCCTACAATGTAAACCACGGTATATAGGTTAAACATTTACAAAACGAAGGCTGGCGGCCTTTCTCTCGTGTACTCTGGGGAGTTTTGAACTGCCACAAAATCCGACCTGCATTGCGCTTTGTAAACCGTCATTACCTTTTTTGATCTACCCTTTATTTGAATCTACTCTTGGAACGGAGAAAGTCCCAAACCTTTACATTCGAAAAAACCTTAACAATTAATACAAGGCCATAGGCGGACCGTAATATTTTGATATATTGGACAAAAGATTAGAATTTTGGTTCGGGGGGGGGGGGGTTACACCCCATGGGTACGGGCCTGCTACCCACGTATACCATACACCAACTTTATCCATATGTTTCACTTATAGATGTTTCGATGACTTCTTAGTATAAGCTTATGACAGCGTGGAAAACACGCACGACTGAGGACCAAGAGGTCCTCGGTTCGATTCCCGGTCGAGGCACTTTATTTCGTCGAAAAGAACGAAATATTAAATGGCTCCGTTTCGCTGTGTCTCTTTCCCGGCAAGGTTCCTATTCCCATATTCGATATTGTGAAGTTTCGTGATCACGAGCTCGAATATCAGGATAGGAAACCGAGCAGGGGAGTTGGGAACAGGAAAAGGGGCGAGGCTCTCAATTTTTGAAGGCTCTCAATTTTTGATACAGCATTATTCCTTATGGAGAAAAGCACTGAAAAAGCTTTTCCCACTCGAAAAGAAGCCACGCCCCCTTTTCGCGCCAATCCACCAATAGGATTCGTCCTTTTTGTGGAGGCCACACCCCTTTTCGCGGATTTTCACGAAAAATCACGCAAAAATTTCCCAAATTATCGCTTTTCTTGCAAAAATTACAAAAATAACATTTCTAGAAACTAGATTTTACGGGGAACGGTTTGGTACAATAAATAAGGAATTCCGGGGGGAAGCAAAACATCTCATTTGCATAATTTTAATATCCAATTTTCGGAGCTTAGAAAAGCCACAGAACAAAAATTCCAACAGATTTGAAGAACTTGGCGATAGAGCAGTATTAGGGAGGGGTAAATTTCTAAAAAGCAAACGGGAAACTAGCGTTACAATTCTACTCAATCCTCAAAAATTGTACAATAATACACAAAGTCGAACCCAAAAGCTGCTATGCTGAACATCGGGACCATTTCAATGCGTCAATCTTGCCCTAAAGTACAACAGCCGCAGTTAGAGAAGGGTTAACAATTGAAATGTGAACACAAAATTTAAATAATCAGTTCTCCAATTTTTTATTTAATTGACGAAAGATGAGTTTTAAGCCTGACTTCCATATAACGATCAAATTCACAGCCAGAAGATCCACTGGTTTGTGAAAGCAGCAATAGGAATCTAATATAGTCATTCATTATAGGCTTTTCTTCTTTCTGTACACACCCAAACCAGAAGCCACTAACGTTTGACAGCACCTAAGATAAATACGTTAGGTCTGCAATCAATTTTAACAGTTTTATTACAAGGAAATTGGTGCAATTCTTCAGCATTTGGCACAAATTCTTCCAACGTTAAAACGGCACAATCCAATAACCACAATCTTGGTCGTGGTACAATCTTGGCCGTAAACACGAGGACGATTCGACAGAAGGACGACAGATTTCTAACCCTCTCAGGAGCCAATGGCATATTACGTTGAACAAATCTCTGCTCATCGGCTAATCACAGAGATTCAATACTATTAATAATTGCGTCACAAGATCGACGAGCCGCGACGTATGGAGGACGGACCTATTATATTACTTTCATTATTACGGCCGGATCCATACATTTATATTGAATTGTTAAAAAATCAAAATACCTTTTCGAAATCCCATATACATAACTCGCCCACGTGGTACGCCATGCATTCACTCAGCTTCGTTTTCATTCAGGCACAAGGCTAGGCAAAACATTCAGGATGTCTTTCCTAAGAAAAAACTAATAATAAGAATAAGAATTGCAAACTGGAGCTAAATTAGCAAAATCGTCTGTTTCAAACGTAAGGAAACGTCTACGCACCCAAACATTTGAAATGAAACACAACACTCAAAACAAGCCCAAACTCCATAAATTGAGCAAAATTAATGCTTGTGTATCAAAAGGAATGTTGCACTTAACCAAAAATAGATTAAGATATCCAAATTTAGCTTAAAAACACAACTATCCTAAAACTTAATCATGACAACAGGCTCGCTGTCACCACATCCAGCATGTTCGGCTTCACAAGCGCGACTGAGGCGAGGAGATACATTTTAAGTAATATTTCCTAAATCCATAACTCTCCCACGTGGTACGTCATGTTTTTTACTTAACTTAATTTGCATAACAGGTAAGCACAAGACCAGCGGGCGAAGAATGAAGGAGATCTCCTGAGGAAAAAAAATCGCGAACTGGAACAGACAACTATGACAAAGAATAACACCAACGGCATCTTCCTTGAACTTTTTTTTTTCAATTTAAAGCAGGCGTAGGCTTGAAAGCCTGTTGCCTCTCAGGCTTTCAAGCCTACGCCTGCTTTAAATTGAAAAAAAAAAAAACTTGCCCAGCCTAAATGTAATACAATCGTCCATTTTATACGTACTAAAATGTCTACATGAACAAACCACTATAGGATTACGTATACGAAGGTAAACTTTTATACTGCAGCCCAAACGTTTGAAACACCGCAATCAAACCACACCCAAGCTTCACACACGAAGCTAAACTAATGCTTATGTGTCAACGGGAATTTTATGCGTAATATAAACAGAGTTAAATTAACTTACCTTAAAAACAAAACTGCCCCAAAAGTTAGTCATGCCAACAGCCCATCCACATCCATCACATTCGGCTGTGTGAGCGCGACTGCGAGGCGAGGTTAAAAGTGGACTCTAAAGTAAGCTTGAAAGTTGGCTTGAAAGTCGCTTAAAAGTCGGCTCGGAAGTTGGCTTGGAAGTCGACTTGGAAATAGGCTTGAAAGTCCACTTGGAAGCGGGCTTGGAAGTTGGCTTGAAAGTCGGCTAAAGTCGTCTCTAAGAAGGATGTATAGAAATATAAGTCTCTGAAGTCAAATATTTGCGAAAATTGCACTGGAAGGTTTGAAAATATACCCTTTCATATTCTGTCCTTATACCTGAGTCTACTCTTGGGACTGAGAAAATCGGTCTAAAACCCTTACGTTGGAAGATGTTAAACTCCTGTGAAACTATGTATACTGTTGTGTAGACCACTCATTCCACCAATACTACACGGGTTCGGCACAGGTCAAACGAAACAGCAATTGAAGAAGAAAAATACCTTATAAACTTTAGTAAAAACATAACTTAGTTGCCACGCTTGGACACTGACAGGCTGTCCAAGCCCGGGTGTTCATTCCCTTATAATCACAGCTAACACAAAAAAAACACAGCTAAAACACGGCTAATTCACAAAAGAACTAGAAAAGTGATTCACGGACGTCCAGTTCTTTGCAACACAATAATTTGAATACAGATATAAATTCATTGAAGAGACTTTCTTCTTCTTGTCTGAGAAAATGCAATTCTTCTTTAATGTTACAGCTAATAAACCGGGAGGGTAAGAAAGCCTTAACTACCTAAAAAAAGATTAATAATACAAATACTGAGAATGTTTAATATTACCCGAAGAAAGGATTTAATTTTCCTGCTGTTGCTTCTTTTTTTCTTCAAACCAGCTTCGCACTTTGTTACGCAACTCTTCGTCAGGAATAACTTGATCCATAGTTAGGGGAGAGCGGTTAAACGGATCGGTCTGATCACTCAGCAAATGCCTTGAAAAATACATACTAATTTGACAATTTTCTCTCACTTTGCTACGGAAGCATACCGCGCTATCGTCGAACGATTAACCACGACTTTTGAAGACGGAAGAATCACGGGATCTAACATGAGGACTGACAAAATGGGATCTAGAAACTCTGAGGGCGCTTCGGCGGCCAATTCTTCGTCATTCTTTGATTGGGTTTCTGCGATTTTTACTTTTTCTGCCACTGTGCGCAAGTCCGCAATTAATGCGCCTTGTCCAATACGACCTGTGTAAAAAAACAAAACAAAAAAACGATAAAATAATTGAAGGTTACGATTGCACAGTATAACTTTAGCGTACTTAAGACATCTTCTGCCTGCACAAATAATTCCGGATTATAAGAGCGACCATCTTGGGATACAGCAAAGCAAAAGTTTTCATGGGAGCCTAAGTGCTGGTAAATCCAGCAAATGTGGGTAACAACTTCCGCTGGCTTAAATTCGTATTCTTTTAGGTCCTTAACCTATTAATTAACCAAAAATTATCCCTGAGCTAATACGCATTCTGATTCCTGAAAAACCTTTAGATTTCTTTTCTTTGGACCAACAAGGTGTAGCAGGAAATAATTCAGCATGGAGGCTACTCTGTCTACAAGAGTGGGGTGCACAAAAATTGATTGGATCTCGGACGTCAGGAGATTCAACATCTTAATGGTTTCCCTGCCCATTACATTGTGGAAACGAGCGAGGAGTCCCATATGTTGAAAAGTCCCTTCTCTTTGCTGTCGTTGAGCCAGGGGAACTGACGCCCATTCTCCCTCACCTCTGGTCAGGAAACGATTAACACTTCAGCGCAAGACTAAGACGAATTACCTTATTAGCTGTTCTTCCCTGATTTTTGAAATGTACGACAAGCCTTCGTCCAACAGGTAAATTGCATCGTTAATCAGCAGGTTAATAAATCGCAGAAATAGTGGAGGATGAACATCTTCCATTAGTTCTTCGGCCTCTACAGACAACAATCTAACACGGAAAAGGAACTTATTAGTTTCACAAGCTAATTAGTTTTAGTTAATTAAGGCTACGGTGTAGTGGGACCCCCTAATGCGCTACTATACAAACTTAGCTGAGTACCGAAGTTATTTTAAGATATTTAAAAAAAAATAATCTTTCAATTATCTCTTTCTGTTTCTGTTAATTTCTTGTTAAAAGTTTATGAAATTACATTGAAAAAGAGTACATCAGTTCACTCTTCTGACAAAAATGACCAACTACTTGCTGTACACCGTGGCCTTAATCAAAGTAGTTTTACTTGAACTGCTCCCGGTGTTGCTTCGTATTCCAAAGATATTCCATCACAGTATACATAGGTCTTCGGTAATTGAACTTTTGCTCGAAAGCCACACCTTGTCCGGTCATTTCAATGCTGACAAAAACGTTAAGCAATGTTGGTACCATCTATTGCATCCATTAAAATTCATAATAAACTCATAAATAAAAATAAATTTTATTCACCTTGTTTGCGTACGGATGGTCCGTAAAAACTTTCTCGCGATAGTATGTGCTTGCCATCAGTGAATTCTTCTGCTCATCTTCAGGGACCTTAAGGCTTTCCATACTCTCCGCCAAACGCGCGCGTAAATGCGGATTTTTGGCACGGTCCGTAGACCCCATATACGTTAGAATAAGCGTCATCCAATCATTGATATGATCGCCTACACTTTCTAGTGTAAAAGGATGAAACCGGCGGCAAAACAGCAAAAAGTCTGACACGTTGGTTAGCAGGAACTCAGGTACGCAAGGGAGTTGATCCCCGACAACATCATTGAACTTGAACGCCCCAAAATCTGCCGATTCCTGTCCAACTCCTACCATGCATAACCACCGTGAAGATGCGACATGAAATTTAGCCATTCTCTCCAGGTACTGGGGCTGTGTCATAACCGCTTTTAAGGAAAGATACAAGGTCATGGCATGTTCCATGCGCTCTTGAACGGATTGCATGGCTTCACTCCTGTGCGCCCCTTGGTTGTGCATATCTTGATAGACTCGCTGTAGTTTATTTAAATCTTGGCTCAGCTGAACCAATCTATCATGGCCAACCCTGAAGCTCAAATCGAGACTCCGATGAGCCATGAAAAAGACTTCGGTTAAAAAAGTAAACTGTGATGAACACGGGCGGTTTTCTGCTGGACACAAGCCCGTTTCCTTATCTAAACCAGGTAAATGAACGCCTTTGCCCTGGTCCTCTTTGCTACCGGTTGAAGAATATGCGCAGTACGTTGGATCGATCTTGTGCAAGTTTTTATCCAAAGTTGAAGGTTCGGCTAGATGAAGTATAACGTTGCTCAAATTGAACATGAAACTATCGGACGCAAAATTGGCTCTCACGATCCCAGGCATTTGGTAACTCATTTTGCCTCTTCCGGTGTTGGCATGCAAAGCTTGCCCCGTCCAATTCAACATCAGATGCTTAACTGTCGGGGAAACTTTCAACAATGCGTAAATCGTGCTGTACAAACTTTCTTGAAGGTTATGTAACGCTGTCCATACTCTCCCTTCGACAGCGCTGTGCACCGAGGCTGGCTGCGACGAAGGTTTGTCGAAGAAGTCGTACGGGCCTTGACTGGCTACCGGAATGCAGGAAAAGGAAAAGTATGTCCCCAGAATGGTGTTCTGAAAGGCTTGCCCTTGAACTGTCGAGGGTGGCGTATTGTGCTTTATGAAATATTCGGCTAATATGGGAACTGAGGCGATGACTTGGATTGCTCCCAAGAGGCGTACATTCGGCAAGAGCAGAGATGCTTGATGGAGCTTTTCGGCCCATGAGTCAAATACCTTGTTAAAGGTAGTAACTCTGCTTTCTTCGTCGTCGTAGTATGCGAGTAATTGTTCCAAGAAAGACTTCAATAATGGATTCTCTTGATACTCGATGATAAGTTCGGCAAGCTGATTAACGGGATCTTGTTCTTCAAAGAGTTCGGGTTGTGTTAAGACGATGACAGCATTACGCGCCAAACTTTCCTGGATTTTCTCTCTTTCTTGTTCCAAAGTAGTTACGTTGTGCTGTTTGAGTCTTAAGAAGGCTTGGAAAAGGTAGTCGATGACTTCGGTTTCAACAGAACTTGTCGCAACAATGTTATTCGTGAAGTCTGTAAGCACGAGACGCTCAAATAAAGCTTGCTCTAATGTGCTAATGTCGAACCAGTCTTGATCTAAGCCTGACGCAAAATCCGACAAGTAGATCAGATAGGGCTTATCTTTGGATAGCTTCAGTGGACGCTTTAAAGTGAAGAGAAACACGGATTCAATGAGATTAGAAACCTGAGCATTTTCTGTGGCTGACGGCGAATTTGCAGGGTTTGTTGAAGAAGCTATTTCTTGTTTCGGCGGAATACTCGAAGCATTTCCGAAGAGCGCTGCGAAAGGGTTATTGTCCATGTTCGGTGACGAAAATGGGAAGAAACCTTAAACAAAACTAGCGTTGTTATCACTAAAATTACCTCCTTTTATTGTAGGAACAAGTAGTCGCCATATAATCCCAAGATTATTTGGAAACTTCCAGAGACGTTCGCCCAATTTACACGTGTTTGTTTACATACACTGCACGCGATTCAAGCAACAAACCAGCGAATCGCTTTGAAAATGCGGTTCGATAATCTAATTCTGCGAGATCTAAAGAATCTAACAAAAACAGTCGTACTTGGGATTTAAACTATGGAAAATTCTGGGCTAGTCGCTTATGGTGTAGACAGTGATGAAGAAGTTGATAAAAGTTCGGTAAGATCAAAATGTCCTCTGTATTACATATGAAAGTTGACGGCTTTACTTTTATTATTAGGGTGGTTCTGCTTCTGTGAAACAACCCTCTTTTGTTGGGTCACGCAAGGACAAATCATCGTCCAAGGATAAGGAAGGAGCACCCGTCATCAAGTCTGAAAAGGTATACGGAGTTTAACATTTTAAGCATGTGCTTTATTAGTATTACTACTCTTATGCAACGACCTGTAAATTTCCTTGATAATAACGCACTCTGTCGATTGAAAGACCTGCTGTCTACTTCAAACATCTTCAAGCTGACTAGGCGGCAACATTGTACGCCCTTCCTTGCTAGCATGTAAGTAAAAAGCTTGGTTGGAGGCTATCGAGCAAGCTGATGAGTGAGTATTGCAGACGGATCTGCACTTCTTTCCCTATTTATATAGTTAACGTGTAACAACTTAAATTAACTAAGACAGTTAACTCAAGTTAGAAAGCAGGTCCAAAATGCATTCTCCTTCAACAGGGTTCAGAAGCGAAACGCTCCAGTGGCAGCAATGACCGAGACAGAGACCGAAGACAAGACTCTGACCGCAGTCGTGTTCGCGAAGATAGACACCATCGTGATACAGACAAACGAGAAGGGCGTCATGACGACAAACGAGATCGCGAAAGACGTCGTGAAGATCGCTCTGGAGGACGAGACAGGCGTGATGATCGTCGACGGAGGTCTCGTGAGAAAGAACACCGTAGATCAAGAGATAGGTCACGCAGTCCTAAAAGGCCAAGTCCAAATCCGACTCTTAACAAAGACAGTAAAAACGGCAAAGAAAGTAAGAGCCATTGGGGTTAGAATATTCCAGAAAAAAATTAGAATTTCTACTATTATTTTTAGCACCAGCCTCTCCACTGGCCCCACCAGTCACCGTTTCAGTCCCTGCAACTATAAGTCACCCCCCACCTCCGGCCAAGCCTACGTTTTTCACGGGAACGGCCAAGTCACAGAAAGCCCAGGAAGAAATCCAGAAAAGAAGAGCTCTATGGAACAAGGTAATAGAAACAACTATCTTAGGAACAGCTTTGGCTTAAACATTGGCATATAGGATAAACCAAGTTCAAGCGCTGTGTGGTCAGCTACTGCATTTACGCAAGATCAAGATGGAAAGGTTTCAGCCAAGTTTAAACGGCTAATGGGAATAAAGAACGCCGAAGGTAAAGCTGGGATTTCCCCCCTTTGCAAGTGATTAACATTTTTTCTTAGAAGAAAACGGTCCTCAGGAAAAACCAGCTGAGGATTTAGTAAAGAAGCAGCAAGAGTTGTTTGCTAATTTGGATGCGCAATACGCAGTGGCCCGCGCTACTACTCATACCCAGAGAGGAGTTGGCCTGGGTTTCGGATCCCAGTCTTTCTCTCATTAAAACAAAACGAAAAAACAAATTGAACTCATTGTACGCGAATACATCGTAGAACTAGATTGACTGCTTTTTTTCCTACTGTGAGTGCCAGGAAGCATTTACCGTTTTACAAAACGATACCAAAAGCACTCATGAGACCTAGAACCTTAACTGTTAGCGAAGTGAAGAGTAATAAAAACTACGGAGGTGTGTACTCTTACGTCAAGTTTAGCAGCTAACATAGCTTCAAAGGCCATTAAATTACAGCATGTTCTTGTAAATAAAAACCCCACCAAGAATGGAATCAACTAAAAATTTACTCTACCCTTTGAGGATTTGAATAACAGGTTAACGACCGGGGGCCCGCCCAAGATAAAACACACCACACAGTAGGTAAAGACGATCGTGACTGACCTTGAATCTTGCTCTTAAAATATAAGAGGAGCAATGCACGTTCTGAAGGTATAAAAGACCTGAACGGGAAAAGTGTGTATACGCTTTGGATTTTAGTTAGTAGAAAATAGTGACAATGGCACGGTTTATCTTGATAGCTCTTCTGCTAGCATCCCAACAAGTAAGCTAAATCATGTAACGAGGATTACGTTATTTTTCAACAAAAAATTTATAGTGGACCATAGAAGGGCATGGGCGAATCATGAATCCTCCAGGACGAAATGCCATGTGGCGATTTGGCTTCCCTGTACCTGTTAATTACAACGACAATGAACTCTACTGCGGAGGCTATTCTGGTAACTTTACTGCAATGAATCCACAATTATTGGTACGGCGTTAACGATTTTTCATATTAACAGTGCAATTCGAGCAAAACAAAGGTAAATGCGGTGTGTGTGGGGATAACTGGGCTAGAAACGAACCACGAGATCACGAGACGGGAGGTTTGTTTGCAAGCGAAATTCCTGCGCGCTATTACAGCCCCGGGCAAGTAGGACAATCAAACCTATTTAGCGTCTCTGCTTTAAATGTACCTAATAAAATTGGTCTAGACTATCGACATCGAAATTGAACTTACAGCTAACCATAAAGGAACGATGGAACTCTACATTTGTAACAAGAATGGAGCAACGCGAGAGACCGAGGAGTGCTTTAGAAAGTATGGAGCAAAAGTTCCACGTAATTTCGGATGACTTTTAACAGAAAAACCGCGATTTCTTTAACGTTTAGGAACCCGCTTAATTTGGCTGGCCAAAACACGAGCATATTCCATATTCCGGAAGAATCGAAGAAGGTCGACACGTTCAAGTACCAAGTTGAACTACCACAAAGTCTTGTCTGTTCGAAATGCGTAATACGGTGGATCTACCGGACCGGTATAGTTCAGATTAACCCAAACATGGCTTAAAAAAACAGCTGGTCTGGTTAGGTAACACTTGGGGAATCTGCAATAATGGCTCCGGAGAAATGGGTTGCGGCAACCAAGAAACTTTTATTAATTGCGCCGATGTTACCATTCAGAGTAATACGCCTACTTTCATTCCTCCTCCAGCTTATGATCGTTTCGCTATCTTTGTTACCAACCCAATAACTAAAGAAGCCGAACCCTACATAAACAGGTAGGTTAACTCTACACTACGAAAAGGACACATTCCCTGTAAAAGGCTTTGTATTTTAGGAACCAAATCTGTTTGGCAACAGAGCCCCATAAAGTTCGAGTGCCAAACGCCAATGATTGGTGTATGGTAAATTGCTTGAGATATCCACCCACTTGTCCTCCCGAACTGTGCACTTGCATGTACGTATTACCACCTACGCTTTGAAAGAGAGTAATATGTTTTCTTTACTAGCTCGGAATGCCACGCTACTGGGGAACTGGCTGCCCAGAATGGAACTGATGTCTATTGCCACATAGAATGTTTGCGTTACCCGCCCAAATGCCCAGCCAATTGTGAATGTCAATAAAACTTAACGTGTAAAAAAAAAGGCGAGATAGAATAATCATGTGACTTGCCATGAAAAATTGTCGCTACTTACATGCAGGTTCTTCTATTTCTTCCCCTTTCCTTTCGCTGCCGGTTTAACTTTCGAAGAACTCGGTCCCGCTAACGCTTTCGCCTTCCGTCCCAACAGATTCATGGATTTCCCATCCTGTGCCACTTGTGCTACAAGCTGTGCCTCCAGTTTATTGTTAATGGTTGTGCTTATGGCTTTTTTCATTTTGGCTGTTTCTAGTTGTTTGGCCTTCTTGGGTCCAATGGGGTTTGCTATAAGGGCAAAAGAAAAAAATACAAATTAACTTATATTAATTTCGGAAACTTTATTTTTCATTAATTTTTGTACCACTCCCATTAATAACAGCCAACAGGTTTCGCTAAAAGGTAAGCTAAATATAGCTAAAAGAAGAACGAAATAAGTGGCATATAAAACGTAACGCAAAGTCGAAAAATTAACGTAAATATAAAATGCACTAACCTATAAACTTCCTTTTGGCAGCCACTTTATCTAGCTTCTTTATTTTCTTGCCTCTAACATTAGAAGGCATTTGAGCTTTAACTTTAATCTTTCCTTGTGGCATTTTCTGAAGTCACTATTTGAGATTTAGCAAAACAATTTACAGCAACCACATGCAACACACGCGGCGAATATTAGGAGGAGGAGCTAAAATTTCATGGGTGTGGCAAATTAAGCCTAAGGCGGAAGTTGAACGAATCAAAAGAACCTTGAGACATACGGAGCCTCGCCCATGTGGGTCGGCCCAACCAGTCCAATGCAGTTTGCATACCATATGTTTTGTGATAGCATTTAACGTCGTAGTTTAACTCAGCGCCGAATTTAATTTTTTCCTCGCGCTTAAACATGGCAGCAAATTTTACCAGTTTAGAAGATGCCTTAGATAAACACCTTCCGGAAACGGAGCGCTCTGAAGTTATGCGAATTCTCTATGGACAAGAATTGCCGTAAGAAATTTATACAACTTTCTAAGACGAGTAATTTTTTTTTCCCTTAGGAAAATCAAACTGACAGACCCACCAACGGATTTTGACCTGAAAGGCTTTGCATTTTCAGCCCTGAAAGAAGAGACTCGCCCTCCGAGGTTAAATCTTGTAGGTTATATAACGATCTAATTTAATTCAAGTATTTAATCTGCAGAAATGTTCGTGTGGGTCTTATTCAAAACTCGATCGTCTTGCCAACCGATGCCCCTATAGTCGAGCAACGAGAAGCGATATGGAAAAAGATAGGGAAAATGATCGAACACGCTAGCAAATGCGGTGTCAATATCATTTGCCTACAAGAGGCGTGGAGTACGTACGTTCAGCAATTTAAAATATTACAACGTAAAACCCCTGTTTCTTTTATAGCTATGCCTTTCGCGTTCTGTACGCGTGAGAAGCATCCTTGGTGCCAATTCGCAGAGTCGGCAGAAGACGGTCCCTCCACACTCTTCTTGATAGAAGTAAGAGTGGGACGATCTGCCCGAGTCAAACTTTTGCTACTGTTCTTTTATATTTAGCTTGCACGTCGGTACAACATGGTTATCGTGTCTTCAATTCTTGAGCGAGACGAAAACCATGGCGAAACAATTTGGAATACTGCCGTCATTATCTCCAGTAAAGGACGCGTCTTGGGCAAAACCCGTAAAAACCACATTCCTCGAGTGGGTGACTTCAACGAATCCACGTATTACATGGAGGGAAATCTAGGACACCCAGTTTTTGCCGTAAGATATGGATTCGTTAACCGTACAAATTTACTTATTCACCTTTGGACAGACCGAATTCGGAAATATTGCTGTGAATATTTGCTACGGCCGTCATCATCCCCAGAACTGGATGATGTATGGCATCAATGGAGCAGAAATAGTCTTCAATCCTTCCGCAACAGTTGGTGCGCTGAGGTACGCGAAAACGAATACTAAAACCCAACATAGATTAAAGTTAATAAGAAAACTCGGGCCCCGTTAGTGAACCATTATGGCCCATTGAAGCTCGCAATGCAGCTATCGCTAATAGCTACTTTACTTGTGCCATTAACCGCGTTGGGACGGAAGTATTTCCGAACGAATTCACCTCGGCTGACGGTAAAAGTGCACATAAGGATTTCGGTCACTTTTATGGCTCTAGTTACGTTGCCGGTCCAGATGGGTCGCGTACCCCAGTAAACATAAATTTCTATTTCTTTCTTACACATATCGGCACGTATACTTAATACTTTTTCCTATAAACTACAGGGTTTGTCTCGCACAAAAGATGGATTACTTGTGGCTGAAATAGATCTGAATTTATGTCGCCAAACGAAAGACAGATGGGGATTTAGGGTATAAATATTGTTTTCCTTAGGAAACCGTTATTAATTTATCTTTTTTCCTCTTTCGTGTCAGATGACGCAACGTTTGGATTTATATCGTGACAGTTTGATTAAAGCGACCGATCCGAACTTCCAGCGCCAAATTGTACACGACAATGTGTAAAATACCTATAGCAGCATAGGCGTGATTAAGTCCCTTCGGAAGCTGTAACTAACAAGGACCGGGATTCAAATGTAATTTTATAACTCATAGTTTTGTACCTTTCGGAAAAATTAGTATAATATCGTCATCTGTCCCAGAAGCTTCACGAGCGTTCTCGAATTCTTTAAACGTCATTGCGCATAAACCTAACATTTGTTTAGTGAGTTTGAGAACAGCAATAATATGCTTAAAGTTACATGATTTGGTTGAAGGATTCCGATAGTAAATTTTTTTCTGGTCAAGATCGTAACCGCATACCACAATGTAATGACCTAGCAACAAGCATTATAGAAACGCTCGGTTAATTCTCTCCCTACTAACCTTGGTAGGGTAGTTTAGTGAGAAAACTTTGAATCTTGCTCGACAAAGCGGGCAAAGTCTGACACTGGTTGCAGAATAATAGACGTGCGTTAGTGAGTACAACTGCTAGTCCACTACCGAACAAATGATCGAGAACGTCTTGCAAGGGCAACTTTCGCTGAGTAATATTAATGCCAAGCTCGGCTGCATTATTAAAGCAATCCATAATTCTCTGAGCATCCTATAAAATAAATAAGCCTTCTTATATATATTTAAGATAAAAGACTAAAATAGACGAAATGGTGTCAAACCTTTTCTAAAGATGCGCTATAAAAGGTTTCTGTTACATGTTGAGGATTTATACCCCATGTAGTGGTATAATATTGATACGGAATATTTAATCGTTTTAGAACATAGCAAAGATCAATCGTCCATGTACTATAATGGAAAATAAATTCAATAAATACCAGAAAATGGAACAGACCTACCTTTGTCCAAACTTACCATCCTGGCAAATTTGCTCATAATTATTTAGCATATACATTTTATCGTCCGGGTGGCGCAAAATCATTTGTATGCACGCCAAGCCACAATCCCAGCTAAAGGATTGCTGAACGTGCTCTACATCATGTTGCATTAGCAGTTGCAAACTGCCAATTGCACAGGGCTTTCCTTCCATACCATTAGCGTTAAAGCAATAATCGTTTCACCTTAAATCGTTAGTCTGCTCCCGCCAGAAACAACCAGCTCCGTTCATCGATAACAACAAACACACGTGGCTAGCAATGCTTGGTCCAAGTAGCTGCTCTCGCATTGGCTGACATGCAAACAGCTACCCAACCAGAGAAATGGATAGCAAAGCGCGAATCTAAAAGCAACGTTGCTGGCAAGGAATGTCATGCTATATTAATCAGTCTCTTCGACATTTTTCAATCTACTTCCGTTATCCTTGAAAACTTGAACTGCGATATTATTAAGGAAAAGATTTAATAAACTTGCTTCACTGATATATTGTAACTTTACGCATCGTCTTTCGCTTTTTATCGCGACACTTGTTTTGTTTACATTCTGGGTGGTTCTGTTTAGAAGTGAAACTGAAAGGAATGGACGGGGTTTTTTTCCTGTATAATATTCAAAGTGTATACATAATAGAAGCAAGGGTCGAGTAGTCGTTAGAATGGGCTTTATTCTGTTCCAAAATCTCAAATCTTTCATTTACAATAGACCTCCGTTGGTCATTTTTACGCTATGTTTAGCAGCTTTTACTATCACATTCTTTTCTTATGCTGCGTACGTCAATTTTAGCGACAAAATTAAAAATCCTGACAATGCAGTACGTCATATAAATACTGAAATTTCATTGGTCTAATACGGATGCAATCTATTTACGAACGTTTTTCCTTAGGATTGGAATGCTATTGCTGATAATCTTAGTAAATTGCAATTCTGCATCCAGCCATTGTCACGTGAGACATCAAATTCAGCGCTGCAAAAACCACCCATGGCGGCTAATATGACATCTTTTTCCATTGCCTTCGAAGCACCCAAGGATGTCAAATTCCATAATTATACTACAATAATTGGAATTATAAATCCCTCTGACCTTGGCCTTAAAGGTAGCTTCAGACAAATATTGCTGTAATAAAATGCTAATTTAATGTATAGCACCCGTGGGAATAAACGGAAGCATAGAAGCCATCCTGTCGCTGATGGTCATCCATGATGCTAGTTTCTTATGCGCCACGTTTACAGGACCGAAACACATCTTCCCAACTTTACCAGAAACTACATTCGCTAAATGTCACACGCCAGAAATAGATACAGAGGTAGGAGCATTCCAAGTTTTACCCAAACCTGAGCCCCATCACCCACGGTCGAAATGTCTCGGTATTGGAATTCAGAGCGTCCGGGTGCGTGGGAATCCTGACTGGATCCTTTACCTAAGCGAGGTGTGCTTTAAAAAAAAATCATAAAAATAATCGACAACGATATCTAAAATGGAATTCATATATAGATCGATCGTTCTGTCATGAGTGTACATTTGCTGGCCACTAGCTACTTCTTATTAGCAACAATAGCATCGCTGCTGATCTTTGCTGGGATTCGTGGCGGTGGCAAACGCGTAAAACAGTTTTTATAACCTAACGCACATTCCAATCAAACTGAGACGGGACTTGTCATACGGCGCTTGGTCGCCCACATCTTACGCGTGCCTTTATCGATTGAATTATCACCTCCACTAGTCATAATGACTGGGCGCATTGTTTCATATGAATAATAATACTGGTTTGAAAAATACATTTGTGTTGCTGGAAAATTTGCATGGACGTCGCAATTTTCGGTTTTCAGCACCACTGTTCATTGGGTTTCGTGGTAGTTTTAAAGCCCGATAAAGAAGGCCATTTGAAATGACCTGAAATGCGTTCTTTCTCTGGGGCGTGGGGCAAACTATGCAAACCATCTCGCTCGTCTACTGATTGTAAGCTAGCTGCTCGGTTTAGATAAAGAAAAGAAGGCTTTCGAGGGGGAATTGGTTTCGGCCTACGAGGCCTTTCACTCCGGGTGGATTCCAAATCGCTGGCATAGCTACGAATATCACTCCGCATATCCGAGTCGACAGACATTACACTCCGAGTTTCAGACGGAGAGTCTGGCCTGTTTGTCATTCGCTGGCGAATTTCATGAGGTACGTGTATAGTGGCGGAATTCAGGGCGTTGTCGTAAGACAGCGATGAATGAGGTCGTCCACTCACATCAAGTTGAGTTTGATGGCTGTGTAAATGTTTAGCGCCTCCGTCTAATATCACCACGGTTTCGCTTCGCCATGTCGTGGAGTTGGCAAGCTTAGTACTTCGAGGAGGTTTTTCTTTCAAAAGTTTTTTGGGTTCGTTTTCTGAGACAGTCGTTTTAGCTACTGCGTGTACCTCGCGCGAATCCCGGGAGTTGCGTATTTTTTGCAATTCATTCACTTGTTCTTCCAAATAGGAAATACGATGGCTTAACCGAATGTTTTCGTTTTTCATTGCTTCCTTTTCCTTTAATGTCTTTTCCAAGGTTGAATCGTCTGGATTGCGAAGCGTGACCAATTCAAGTTTCCCTGACAGTAAATTCCGTATGTCTTCTCCAGTAGCTCCAAGTACGTTGTGTCCATTAATTTCCAAGATTTGGTCGCCAGATTGCAGGCTCTGATTCCCAGCTACCCAGTCGATAACGACCCCGTTATTAGACTGAATGGTGAAGGGCGGATTTCGGCTATCATACTGTACAATTGCAGCCATCAAGCAACAAGTTGTTTGCGGATGTACGCACCTATTTACGAAGAAAACACGAAAAAACATTCAACGCTTGACCGAAGAACACTATACGGAAAAGCAACAACAAAAGAAACGTTACTTGAAAATAGATTCGGATTCACCAGCTATTTCCCCTTCCTCCAATTTCAACTTCAAAGCTCGCTGCTCCTCTTGCAGATTGAGTAAGCTAATCTCCTCGCGTTCGTATTGATACTCAAATTCCGCTTGACGAATCCGTGCGTCAATGTTGCTAGATGAACAAAAGACGTCAGCATATTAAACTTAGTTTCAAGAAGCTGGCACAGCCATAGAAAAAGAAAACATACTCATCTACATCCATGTTTTCTAATGCCATCCGTAAAGCTTTTAAGCCTATTCTTTTGTGGTCCTCTTCCTTTTGTAACTTAATTAAGCGCTCTTCAATGTTACGACGCTCCAGTCCATGAAGCCTTCGTTTGCTTGAAATAGGTCGTGCCCTCCATCCCAACTGGTGCTGCAGGCTATAATTACAAAGAAAATGAACTTTTATAAGTACCTTGGCTTCAAACATTTTGTAGGTACAAGTTGGCGTAACTTGCCCCACGCTTTGTCCATGCAGGCGGGCAAAACGTACAGTAACCCGAAAAAACAGTTCGTAGGTATCCAACCGTAACTTAAAAGTTTGACCACAACATCGACATCGGCCGTACGCTTGACGTGGCGAGGAAATGGCGTACACAGCAGCGTTAACACTGAAGGGCAACGCGAACTTGTGTTACCATTAGTCCATTACCTTTTCCTTCCCGCCGCTATACCCTTTCCATGCAAATTCCTAATTCGCTTTTAAAACTAGTCAGGGCAAGGCAACACATAACTTTGAGTTGGTTTTCGTTAGTGACCAATCGTAACAGTTGTCCAACATGCGGAAAAATTTTGGCCAACATGCAAAGCGTGCTTGGGCCGTACCACTGCGTGACAGGGAATCGGGACCTGCATTTCTGGTTTAAAAGAGAATGTGGTGCAGTGGCATGCTAGGAAATTAACGAGACTGTCAAGCATAATGTGTAGGCTTAATTTCGCTAATCGCATTTATTTTTAGATCGTGAATAGTGTGTGTATTTTTTGTGAGTTTCTTACCTGAGAATCATGTTTTCTCGATGCTGCAAGGTGCGTTTCAAGGCCTCAACTTCCCGGTCTCTCCAGAAGGCCAATTCTAAATCCTGCGGCGGTCCGCCTCCACCAACAACACTAGGAGAACTCGAAGTTGGACCGGTCAAACTCGGACTGACCGGGACTACTGCGTCTGGTGCGGGACTCCGATGAGCGTGAAGTGCAGGGATTGCGCTATGTCGGGAATGCACCGAACTAGCGAATGCAGACTTGCGGCGACGTGACGATAGCGAAACAGCAATACTAGCCATCTGTTTAGCAAAGGAAATCGATTAGCCATAACCATGAAACCATGATGTCTGATTAATCCTATTGTTCAGGTGAAGGGCGATATAACATTGTTTACAAGGAAAAAAGGAAGAGGACAAAAACGCACCGTATAACGGTCCGTTCTAGCATAGTTTATCGAACGGGAAAAAAGGCAAGGTGCAAATAAAAATACAATAATTTCCACTTGGCGTCAATTGATGTTCTTACTGTCGCCTGATGCAATAAATATTTTACCTTAGCCTCCAGAGTCTGTAACTGAGCCAATTTCGGTTCTTCCCGACTAATAAGCTGGTTCGACGGCAAAGTGTTCTATAAACCATAATTACAAAAAATAAAATAAAAAATAAACGATAAGCCATCGAAAAGGTAAGAAGGGACTACACGTATTCGTAAAAGTTCGGGGTATTACCAGCGAAACGGAGCGAGGTCCCATCTCATGATCTGAACAAGTGATTCTGGAACGCATACTCTTTTTTGAGGCCCTGTAATAAACATTCAGCGTTCAAAAGAAGCAAAGCTATGTTAATCACTTTATACCTGCTGCTGGACCTTCCTGTGGACCAAACGTCACTAAACCTCGTGGGTGATTCCATGCTGAAAAACGTGGATTTCTCTTTTGCTATGCGTGTGTATGTGTATATTTATATTCACCACCCCTGGTGTATCATATACCTGGCATACCTTTGTATAATTACACCTGTCAGAAAAATAAAGGGGAAAAAAAGAGGACAAGTCAGACAAAAGTTAGTTGAAAGTTGAACTACCCGCCAAGCGGTTGTTATTTGTTCGGTAAACTTATGAATAAGAAAACAACCTTTGTACATGCTTAAACGCCAGATAATATTCCGTTAATGCATCGAAAAACATCCCCACGCGTGGAAAAGCGCACCAGGAGGTCTACCCTGCGAAAAGGGTACCGAGTGAAGAAAAAATTGCTATTTTTGGTTTTGTTTTAATGACCAGGGGTATAGGTAATGAACTCCTCGATGTTTCTCCCAGGAGCGGGACTCTGGACTGTCGTGCTCCCATGCCAGGAAAATAATGTTTGTCATCAAGGGAACGGAAAAGAGAAATTGTTTCAGGGAGGTATTCAGGTGAAGTTCCCACGACCTAGCCCCTCCTACCTCGCTGAAGGAAAAAGGTAGCCTTTACTCAAGGGTTATACGCCGTCATAAAAAAGGAAGTGCAATAGAGATACCAAAGACGCACACAATAGGACGAGTTTATAGTTTTACTTTGAAGTCCAAAAATGGGGGTGCAGTCTCAGCGAGAAGAAATAGAATATCTCTGTCTGCGCAAAAGGGTTCCCGCCTTTTCGGCGACGGAGCAAGAAGAGCTTTCGTAATCCATGATTAATACAGATAACAAGGCCAGCGGAAGTAAGGTACAAAAGTAAAAGGGGGCAGGGGGGTATGGATGTTAAGATAAAGCAGGTGAGAGGAAACGGCCAACGAGCTTCGAATGAGCTTGTAGAAGCCGGGTAGTAAAGGGAGAAACAAAAAAAAGGAGACCTCGCTGGCGGAAATGCTTTTACAACGTCAACATTCCGATGTTGAGAACTTTTAGGATAAGATCAAGGAAACATTTTTAGCAGAGACTACAACTTTATAAGTAATACAAGATAACGATAACAAACTTTACAGGATTTCAAGTCACTTGGCAATTAGCCAAGTGTTAAGTTCCGGGTGGCAATCACATGTCTCACCTTCACTCGTGCAGGAGATAACTAAGTGTTATACATTCACACGTTGAAGCGCACTGAATTCAAATCAAAGCGGCTGGAATGTTTTCTGGTGAGATCTAAGAAGCAAAACACATCCTTCACTAGCAAAGGTCAGACGGAGAATTAGACTTCCAAGTCGAGGGAGCACTATGCTCTTTTACAAGCAACAACCAGGCACACGGGGCACACAGAGGGGGGATACAAGAGCAGGTACGAAAGGCCCCTCAGGTATATGGTAAAATGAGCTAGCGAAAAGAAGCAGCAGCAGCAAAACACCATAGGCAGGATGCGGGAAAGGCTCCGTGATTAGCAGCCCTAACGTGTAAACCATTACAGGATAATACGGAAGCTTGGAACGGACGAAATTTTGTTATCAAAACTCAAACTTTTCCACTTTAATAGCCAAACTTTAGCTTTATGACGTCTATCGCAAATTTTTATATACAACACACTACAGTACATAGTACGGAAACATAAGTAGGCTAACGCGCGTTCGAAAAAGCGAGCACCGCATGCAACCTTTTGCGTCATGTAGTACCAACCAACCGACGTCGTGGTTAATGACGTCCCCAATGTTCCGAAGTACTCGTAAAACTTACCCCTTACTGCAACGTGAGGCTGTCTGCCTTAGTTTACGGTGGAATTTTGTCAACTAAATCATGCCGAATGAACCAATACGGTAGCTAGACACGAACAAACTGACAGAACGGATGGAATCCGTAATGCCTACCTTCACGGTACGTCAGGTATTTCAGTGCTAAACACCTATTCATGTGGTAAAGGGATAGAGCTTCTGTACTACGAATAACACTGAACCTATAGGAAGCCCAGAATTGCTCAATATCCGTTACTCCGGATAAAAGGCTTACATAAAGCACCAAACAATAACACTACTAAATGACTCAAAAACGTTCACAGAAGCTATTGCTGAGGCTTCCTACCAAGAAGACACGGAAAAATTTACGTCAACGAACATAATCTAGTAGAGCAAAGAGAATACAAAATGCACGACAGTCTCATCCTTTTTCCAGAAAAGAAAACCTGACAATTCAAGCGGCTTAAACATCTCTCACCCACCAGCTCTTCAACTCAAGATTTACCAGATTTCATACAAAACTAGCGTCTTTGTATCAATTAATATTAAACGCACTAATCCACTCCTCGTTTTCAGCTAAGTAAACTGCATTTCTTTAGACTTTTTGCTAACAAATTCAAGAACTTGAGAACTAAGATTAAACCTTTAAAGCTCTTTGGTTTAAATTCCGAATAGATTTACTATCATTCCAAGAAAAAAAAGAACTCCCAAACTCTATGGGTGACATTCAATTTGCGGCAAAAACAGAGAGTGCGGTAGGACCCAGGCACTTTCACATAAACTGAACTTCTATAACCAAACAACTGAACCTGCTGGGTGGGAAGCATTGTGGTGAACACCCTTCCACGGGACAATGTATCGCAGTTCGGCCTTGGTTCACTAGGCGATATACACCTCATCAATTAGCGTTAGGATCACTTTAGGTTATTACCTCCTCCTACGTCAAGCTCAACTTTCATCCTTTCCACGCCTCTACCGACATCTTATACACATGAGAGATGAGGTTAGCTCCTCACGGAAGAAACAACCGAGGTCTTTGCCGAGGTTGCACCCTTTCATCCCAAAACAAGGCGCTCCATAAAAGTGACGAATGTCTTACGGTTTGCGCCATAAGCTGGCTGAGGTATAATGCTACCTAAATTGGACTATGCACATCAGGGGGCCACCCAATTTCTTCTTAGCCCCCCGAGTTTGTTTTTCCACACCTCACGAGTTGTTGTCAGCGTCCGTGGATAACTTGGGATTAATTCATATTAACCAAGTTCCTTCCCAAACTCATAAGTCTGTCCTATTACAGTACTTTTTTCCTTTGGTCATAAAAGAATTAAGGTTCATCCAGAGCTGCAAAGGTGGGGAATGAACATTCCCGTCTTGTCATAATTGGGCAACACCTCTGTAACATCAAGTACAGGACAGGACTTCCCATCTTTTAGCTGCTGTCCATTTTTTATTAGTTCTCGTACTTGGCAGTGTGTGTCTCAAGTCTTTCTTATAGCCGTGTAACTTTAAGAGGAGCATATTGTTTTATGGATTCATTCTTGGCAACTTGAAGCGTTGGCAGCGGTAAATTTGCTACAAAGGGTGTATTGGCTTGTACGCAGGGTGTCTAAAGTCAATAGAGAAAGAAGCTTCCCGTGGTTCGGGGGTTTGACCTTTTGGTATGTGCATTGCACCGATGGGCGGTTCTTCAGAAGACGCATGTTCTACCGTCAACCGCCTTGTTTGACTGGAAGCTGTATAAAAGGACCAATCGCTTCACTCACTATCGGTACTACTAGCTTGACTTGTTCTGGTATCTTGAGGACTGTTGTCAGTGATTCCCTGCTTACACGTGAAATTAGCGTTAACTCGAGTGTTGTTCCACAATCACAATGCAAGTTTTCTTTCTCGGGACCTTGCTCCTGGTGTCGATAAGTGTCTCGTCTAGCAATGGTAGCGTCTTGTTTTATCTTCGTAAGTAGAAATTTTCATGTTAACTTTTCCCCGATCAATGTCTAGAAGTAAAGAGGCAATCTCTCATTGCGTTTCCGAGAGTGGGTCGTTCCATTTACAACAGCGATTCTGCACGTCCAGATTCTTTCTACATTAACCCGGATCGGTCAATCGAATCGCAAATTCTCCGAGGTAACTCGACTAGAAACCCAACTTCCCAACTTTCCGATTAAATAAGTTGTTTAATGTTAAAACGCATTACTTTCTTCGGTTTAAATCAGGCGTTCGACAATACAAACGCCAGGGACTAATTCCGTATCCGCGGGTGGGAAAACGCCAATCTTTCATTGCATTTCCGAGAGTGGGAAAACGGCAAAGTATCGACGGTTCCGATCCATTGGACGCATATTCCGAACTATCTTCGAATACTGATAACTCACCCATGAGTAGATTCACTTGTTTTTCTAAATATTTGAATTTTTAAAATTGCTTTGACTAGCGTACGATGCTATGGAACCATCCGAGGAGTTTTTACATGTGTACCCACGCAGTGTGGGTAAGTTTCCGTTCGGACCTCGTTTAGGTCGCGAGAAAAGGGAAGTGATCGACGTCTTCGAAGACTCCAAAGAAACTCCGAAAGCAGAAAGCGACAAGCATATGTTCAGGTACCCGTTCAGTCCACAACTTGGAAACTGCAACAACTAGAAAAAAAGAGGAAAAGCACCACGATATACTACAGCTCCATTTACTTATTTTAAAATTGTATGTTCCGTACCTGGAATCAAACTTTCCCAACGTGTACTCTCGTCATTAAAATCCTATGTTACACCTTTATAAGAACCGATCTCAGAACTTCGTGTGCACGTGCCCCACAGGTCAAAAATACACGCTATGATTTATTCAATTGATATTGTTTCATAGCAAGGAGACAGGAATGGTTATTTCAATGGTCAAAACAATTACAGCAAATGTAAACGATATAAATAAAACTCTACCCATGTATGCGTAACATTCCACTGTATGCACAAGGAAACGATGTAAACGATGAAAAGAAACGGTAACGGGTACAGAAGACTCCGTGTTTTGTGAAGAAAAGGCAGACCTACAGAGGGGAAATTTAAATAATACAACAAAAATATTTCGTTTACTATTTTTTTTGTAACTTACTGCTATATCCCAAAGCCGTAATGTAAATATAATATGATAGTGACATTATCCAGAAAGAGTTTCCTACCAGGGTGGCAAAAAAACCATTACCGCTTATCAATACTGGAAATGGGTAAAAAAAAGGATTAAAGATGAATCGATATGGCTTTATTTATTAATACTTGGGTAGAAAAAGAGCTGTAAGACATGAAGCAAGATTAGCGATGGAAAGATTGCGTTGAGATGGACATCAAAGGCAAATCCCCATTCCACTTCTTCCAAGTCCAAACTCCCACGACTATTGCTCGTTACACTTTTGACAAGCCAACGATTGCTGTACCACCTTTTTATGCAGAAACGTAAAATTTAACCTTTTAGTAAAATATGATTTTAAATGGTTTTACCATAAAATTGTGGCCATAACGCAACCAGCAAAAAGAAAATCAACGAAGACAGTGTACAAGAGGAACTTTACAAACCCCATGAACGACAACGACATAAACAGGGCAAAAACTATACTTGATACTAAATAATATAAGATTAGATTAGGAGAAATGTTGCTTAATGCTCATTACCAAACAGCCAGCCCGACAACAGAACTAAAAAGGCCGGATCATCACGTGCAAACTGCGCTTTGGATTCTAAGATTTACAGAATAATTTTTTTTTCGCTCAGATTGTAATTAATTAATTAATAAGCTATATTACGTTTTCTGTAGAAAAAGTTCTTGTATACTTTCTGAGGCGATACGAAAAGATAAATCATTTGCCACAAGGCAAACTGGAAATCCATTTGTCGAAAGTTTGTAAGTTTCTTTATATATTTCCATCGCTTCGCGGCTGCGGACAAACAACCGGGACTATAACCCAAAGGTGATGGTAGCGGAGAAAAATGTGACGGGCTAGTATGTGGCGGGGGTGGTGATCGTGGCAAGCCGGCCTGAGACATAGTTGTCACAGACGGAGACGTAGGATATTTACGCATTTCTGCGTTATAATACCACTGTGTCCCACTTAACACGTATTCGCTGAAGAATCCTGCAATACAACCCGCGGCTCCACTATGACTAAAACCAACAGCAGATTTACATTAATTACACTAGATTACTGTGACCTCAATCTCATATCAAATAATAATATTCATGCAAAAAATTAATTATCATATACAAATTATGCGTTATTATATGTTTACTCTTAGTTGAAATCAATTCTAGTGCATAATGCCTAATGTAATGGGTATTGCCAGTAGCAGTACGCACAGTCACAGGAATGCAGGTTCCTAAATATTCTATGTGTATGTTCCTATATAACAGTTTATATAGAACAAAAATTTTTATGTGAGGAGCAGTCTTAATCGTGGGTGTTGAATTAATTATAATTTTGACTTACCAATTTAACAGAATCGGGATTAACGCGTCACACGTAAACAAAACAAGGATGCACTCCACAAAGTAAACAGCAAATCGCTGAATTAGGCGTGGCCAAAATTTTAAGCCCAAGTGCTGCCTTCACTGCTAACTTGTAGAACTAAATGTAAGGAAAATTTTGCAACATCACTGGTTATTATTGGTTACACTATGGATTGATTTCAATTAAAAATTCCTTATAAATTATAGTGCTTTAACTTAAACATAATTGAAATCATCAGACGTTTTGCTTTTCAAATTATCTAGCTTCGTGTCGTAACGGAACGAAACCTCTTAATCCTTGGACAAGTGGGCGTGTTCTACCATAATCAGTAAACAAATTCAACAAACATGGCAAATTTCAGACGGCTAGTTTCTACGCTTATTTGCCTGTTAAGCTTTCAAATCCATTCTATTTACACCTATGAAGAAGATGGTGAATCTGGCGGATTCAAAGTAGAAGGCAAAGTTTCCATTCCTGGAGAGCAAAACGAAAATTGGAGAACTTTGACAAGGATCCTCTTAGACGGAGGTGACATTAAAGCCTTTTTAAGGTAACTGAAGTTTTAGGTGTTTCATTGTTGCTGTAATAAAGATAATTTTAGGGAGGATGGATCGTTTGTTGTACCAAGTGTACCTTCCGGGTCATATATCCTAGAGATTCACCACCCATCTTATGCCTTTGAGCCCGTTAGGGTTGATCTCACTTCTAAGGGAAAAGTCAGGGCGAGAAAACTTAACTTGTTACAGCCTGGAGCAGTCCAACAGCTACCTTATCCCTTGAAATTTAAGCCCCAGGGACCCGTTCGCTATTTTACCAGAAGGGAACAGTGGCGAATTACAGACTTGCTTTTTTCGCCCATGGTAATTTGCAGATTTTAATTTAAGTGTTTTTTATTCTCATAAGCATTTTTTTTAGGTTTTAATGATGCTACTACCGCTGTTTTTAATCGTAGTCTTACCTCGTATGATGAACGATCCTGAGACACGCAAGGTATTTTAACATAATTGAAATTTGGGATCGTGCGGGAATTAATTTATGTTGGTAGGAAATGGAGTCTATGACACTCCCCAAGTACGAAATGCCGGAAGTGAGTGAAGTTTTAACATCCTTTTTTGGAGGCGATTCGGGCAAGAAACCCAAACAGAAAAGCATAGCTGGAAAAAGGAGAGCAAATTGATTGTGACAAAATTGCGCAGTTTAAATTGTATGGTTTGTCGTGTGTAGAAAGTCAGTACACGTGGTCCTAAAAACTAATTTACCAAGTTTTCTACTGGGTTAGTAGCTTAGTTGACATCACGTACGTCAACAACATTATTGCTCACAGGGTAAAGAAACATACAAAAACAGCACCAACACATTTGAAAAAGCGTATATAAATACTGCTTGCAGCAGAAGTTATGCACTGACCGCGAATTCAAGGCTTCTTGTGCTTGGACAAATTTCACCAATGGGTGCAATGGAATGCATCGTTTTAAAAATAAAGGCAGAATAAAAGGGCACTGCAGAATCTCTTAAAATGAGCTGTGCTTTTGGATAAAAAAGCAGCTGAGTTAGTACCAATATTAAAGGCAATTGAAAAAGGCAAACGTAAACTCAACAAATATAGCTGGTTAGGCTGATTCGTCCACTTGCTCGGCAATGGGCTCTAATTGGACGCCATCTGGCTCATCTTTTTCTCGTTTCGGTTTCTCTTTTGTATCCGCTTTTTTCGCTTTTACTTCCAACGATTCGGATTCGCCGCTTAAATCCGACTCCACGTGCGCTATGGGGGCCCTTTTGGTGCCCTCTCTGCGTGATTCGGTTGAATCCTCGGAAATCTTCTCGATTTTAGACTTGTCTTTCTTGTGGTCAGCTTTATCAAAGGTTCCGTCAGGTTTAAGAAGACTAACCTTGGGTTTGTCTTTTCTCAGGTTCGGATCGGAAGCAAGCAAGGCAGAAAAACCAACTCCATCAGCGGGGGCAGTTTTGACGGTAGGCGAAGGCATTGGCGAGATCTTGGGTGATTGCCGTGGACTATTTCTCTCTTTCCTAAGAAGTCTAGGGCTCGGATACACGTGTAGATTCAGCGATGCAGGCTTGATTCTGGTCGCAGATTGCGAGGGACCGGGAGATTCTGGAATTAAAGGCTCTTCATCTTCTTCACTACTAGGATCTTTGGAAATGTTTCGATCCTGTTTCTTCATTGGCGGACGAGAGTTTCGAAAGGAATCTGTGTCCTTCGTCTCTTCATCGATCGAGCGAAAATTAGCACTTAAGCTCAAATCGGACATCTTGAAAATGTCCTCCTAAGAAAAACAGATATTCAGGCAATTTTTAAGTCTAGCCAAGTTACCGTAGGAAGATTGGGCGTCTGAGGACGGGAATTAGCGTTACTATATCGGCTAACGCTTCTCCCATAAGCTGGCTTGCGAGATCTACCCGCTGAAGACTGCAAAGACATCTGGCTACCCAGGTTAACTAAAAATTACAAATAATTGACAAAAGAACTAGTTGATTTGTAAGAGCATACCACTGTCTTTTTGGAAAACTCGCTGGATAGCCGAAATAACCGACGGTTTTCTCGAAACGCGTACCGCAACACTGGGAGCAGAATTAGGATTCGAAGGGGTATTTTCGGACAAGTCCGTATCCGTCCGACGAATTGGACGGGGTTTGGAAATCTGGACAAGAACATAAGAGCTTGAAATAATGGAAAATGCTATACCCTAAATAAGGGAAAATAACAATATACCCTAACTCCTGTGAGCTCTTCTTCACTGGAACATTCCCCTTCGTCTTCTTCGCTTAATCGGTCCATCGTCATGATCTCTTGCGCCCCAGCAGACAATTCCAAATGTGCTGTGGAACCCATATGAGGTGAGGTTCGGAACTGTTCCGATGCCCTAGTCCAAGGCAACTCGTTAGGCAGGACTTCATCCCAATACTGGTCTTTCAGTAGTTCAGGATGTTCTGCGTGCATTTCGTCCACGATCAGGTACGAGACTTGCAAATTACGGTCGATAAGCCAATTCATTTCAAAATCGTCGTCATCCTCGCCAAATGGATTGACTAACGACTCGGCCACTTTCAACCATCCCATATAGAAGAAAAACTACGCCAAATTAAACTTTTTCTAGTCTTTCTGGGGCAATTATAGCTTACTTGCAAAAAGGCAAAGAAGGGGACATACAAATCCAAGTTTTTTCCTTCCGTATTTTCAATCTGTTGTCTTCCCATCAGACTGGCAGCAAAAAAGCTGTACACCGCAAGCGTAACCACCTAAAAAACAGGATAATTGGCCTTACCACTGCTAATCAAGGCTTTTACAACGTACCTGGGTATAAACCAACGGGATACTAACCCAATCGTAGCCATTGAGCGTACCGCAACGACTCCGGAAGGCACATAATTCGTCAATGAGTGTCTTAACCGCGAAGTCGTCCCGAATTCGTCCTTCTTTTCTGGCGCGGGCGACAATGGAGCCAGCCCAAACCAGCGGCATCCAGTACTTGGCATGCTTACTCCGGGCATTGAGATCGTCAAAGATTTTCTTTTCATTACCCAAAAGCACGCCGGCTTCAACGAAGTGATCCAATGTAGGAAAACGTTTCTTAACGCGAGTGGAGACCATGGAGAGAATGATGACATATGACAAATTAACGTAGCGCATGATCGTACGCCGCATGACGCGACTTCTTTCGTCCTACACAATATTTAAAAAAATAAATACGAAATACATGATTATGTGCGTTCTAGCATGCAATACATGATTATATGCTCTCTATATACCTGTCCATGTATAGAAGATGACACGTAGACAGCCAAAGTGTCGGTCGACGGAATAGCTTGAAACATTTCCCACCATCTCTTTACAACTAGGTTGACATAGAATCCCAGCACAAAAGAGAGAGGAATAAGCTCACTGTATGAGTCACAGTATCTGGCGATTCTTTCAAACCAACTAAAAAGAACCTGATTAAACCAATGCTATAGGAGAAATTACGCTTGAATAGTCGCGCACATTTTCTGATCGGCATCCAAAGCGAAACGGTACACGAGGTTGAGAGTGTAGTACACAAAAACATAGGCAAGTAAGTTCGGCCACAGGAGTTTGTAAATGCTCCCCCGCCACCTATGATCAATCATACGATTAGCAAGGCATCCAGGAGAATCGTGTGTAAGATGCTGATAAGATGCTACAATTTTTCGTACCTGAATAAAAGCTTCCAAAAGCACCCCAAACCAGTGCAGGAAGCCACTTCGGCAGTGTACGTTACGGTCATGATGATTGCACTCTGAGTTCACCTAATAAGGAAAATAACACTGAAATGACTTATGAATGCGATAAGCAAGCTGCGGGTAAGATTAAGCTATCAAGCTCCGTGCCTGGCATAGCATGAGTGCAGCGGAAGTAAAACATTTATTGTGTGAACACTTCCTTTGAGACGCCAGATAAAGCCAAGGAGAGCTCATGCCACTTTTACGGCTCTGACGTTAGCTTTGTGGCATTTCGTGGCTTTGCATAGCGACAGGACAACGGACAAAGCGCGAAACATTCAAGCTAAACTTGGGAGAAATGCCAAGTGTAGTGACATTTAGTTCGCGTAGCTAAAAAAAAGACGCGGTACGCCTTTGATGTCAGTTCCGAAACAAAGATTGCGGTTGAACTTGATGCATCGCGCTTTTTCTCCGTATTATAACAGTTTTCGCGAAAACGGATATTAATAGCTCATGAGCGGAGTGGTGGCTTTCAAGTTATGAATGTATCCTAAGGGAATACAGCGTTGAGCGGCAAGGAAAGAGAAACGACAAACCAGCATATCCCACCCCAGGTGTGCGAAGACAAAAAACTCATCAGGAATTACATTCCGCTACTTCCCGCTAACTCTCTACTCTACGCGTTGCGCACGTTTAAATAAAGAAATAAAAAAATGTACGTTTTTATAGAAAGAAACCGGTAAACCGGTTAGTCACACAATACCTTCTAACGCTTAAAGGCTTCTAGTCATAATGCAAATGGCCAAAATCGCACTATGCTAAATGATTGGGAAGTGCAGCTCAATAGCGGCATGCTGGATAGACTGTTGAGACAAAGTCAGTTTTCTTTGAAAACATTACACAACACTTTAGACCTTTTTACATTTTACAGAGCAACAATTTTCTTTAGGTTTAAATTAAAGCGACTTATTTGCATTGTTGACAATGTAATAAATGGCACATTCGTGCGTAATAAAAACACCAGCTGCAGGACTAGTAGAGGTCCCCCGCAATACACTTACACACATCTAACAAAATAAACTCAGCTGGCGGGCATGTTTGACACTCGAACCACTCGTCTTTGCACTCGCTCCTGACTGGGCGAAAAGTAAGCAAAACTGGAACGCCAATGAGAGTGATTCCGGTTCCGCTGGCTGTTGCGTTCAATACACTTATGCATGCATGGACCTCCCGGTACTTTCGATTCAGTTTCGGTGCTCAAAAGAAGTCGAACATTTAATGACTACAAGGGCCGGAGGCAAGGGGAAAAGAAAGCGAGAAGGGGGAAAAGAGGATATAGAAAAACTTGTTTTCGTACCTTATCATTAGGCAAGGATGGACAACCCTAAAAGGGGAAGTACGAGGAAAATACCTGGAAACTTTTCGTTGGTGCTTGCAGGCCGGCTATATCGCGTGTTCTTACTTCATAGCATAGATTTATGCGGCTACACGCAAACGCTCTAAAATAAGAAAATACAGCCGAAACTTTTACCCCATCAAAAAGTAACATAGAAAACTGACTGAGCATGAAAAGCCAAAAAATAGGATAAAAGATGTTCATAAACCTATACTCTGTGCACGATTGTTGAAATGTTCTCTCACTTTTCTGTACAATGGTTAATGTTTGCTGCGCTTTCTTCGAGAAAAAAAGGCGGATGGAGCTATTTTCTTTCCACACGATATGGATGTTGGGAAACGATTTCATCACGAAGACCTTGTATTGCGTAGAACCACTTCCTATTTTACCTAAACGTAATTCTCCTAAAGCGGCTGATCGTAACATCAGAAAGGTAACGAATACAACAGCAGGTGAATCAGCATGTAAATGTGTTTTTAAGATCGAATTTAACAACCTCGTTCTTGCGTTAACTGTGTAGTAACATAAGAAATCCCAGCATAAAGAAATCCCTAGGCACCTCAATAACTTTTGTCTACATAATCCGGCATTACCCACTTTGGTAAATTCTCTTCTGTTACGGCGAATCCATGTTCTTTGTAGTTTTGTATTGTCCTCTGAGTCTCATTGCTGCATAATACCCAAGTTCCAATCGACGATCACGTCCTTCAACCATGGCAGCCACCTACAACAGAATTTTACTACAATTAGTCCCATGGCGTTAAGGGTCCGTAAAAAATACCGTATCCGAAGTAACGACAGCGGCGCTTTCAATATCTAGCTGCTTTCTCGTGAGCTGAATTTGCTCCACAGTAATTCCGCGAGTGGCATCTTCAACCAAAACTGTTCGAAACCCGCGTTCTAACGCATGTCGAGCCGTAGAGCCTGTGAATGGTTAAATCATATAATATAAATATAAGAAGAAGGGAGAAAATGAAAGTATTGTTACACTCACCTACGCAAATGTCGTACGCAAGGCCACAGACGTAGACGTCAGTAATGCGTCTTTGCTCTAACTTTACGTACAAGTCGGTCTCGGATACTTTGTTGTTATCCCAAAAGGCAGAATATGAATCAACGTCAGAGTTCAACCCTTTGTAAACATATTCCTTATTGTCCACGACTTTTAGGTTCGGGTGCAATTGAGAACCCCAAGACCCTTGGACACAATGTTTGGGCCAGAGCTTTTGTTCAATGAGCGGAGGTCCTTCGAAAATGACCGTGTCGTAAGGACGGACGTCATCTACTTTGATTCGACAAGATGGATGCAGTTTACGCAGACCAACGTTTTCCACAAAAGAAATGTGATCATTAGGATGCCAATCCAAGGTGTAGATTACAGTTTCAAAGCGCACATTATCTAGCAAGGAATTGATCGGTGCCAAAACCTAAAATCCATCCATTTTTGATTGACGAAAAAAACAATAATTAATCGTCTATACTTCTGCTCCATCATGTTTTGCAGGGCATTTCGAGATGGCCAAAGTTCCGCTTATAAAGTCGTTCTGTACATCAACGATAATTAGTGCGCTTGTAGGACGAACGATCTATAACACAAAACAAGGTTAGAGTTCGCAAATAGGTACCATGCAAAGCTTACAGGTTTGACCCAGCGGCTCCAACAAAAGCGAAATTCTTGTTGATCGATAAACCCATCCTTTAATATAACCCATCATTCATTATCTTCCGTGTCATAGGTCAATTATCTCTAATTAATCACCTGATTATCGTCGAATACATCGAACATATCTTTGACTTTATCGTCGTCCACCTGGTACGCCTTCCCCTGCGCATTGCGGAATAGCGTGCGACACAAGGCGCCAAAGTCGAGCAACGTCAGTAACCCATCCCTGATAATAACCAAGGATACTTTATACTCATCAAGTGTGCCACAGAGGAGTGGGCACGAGAAAAGCAGCTCAACGGGAAAAGGTGTGTCAGTTGTCTTAGATTAAAAAAAAATAAAACTAACAAAAAAAGCTGAGGGCAGTAAAGGCGTTTGCCAAACTACTATCGTATCCGTGCGAGTGATGAGTCTATGCATCATTTAACCTTTCAAACTTGTAACATGCTGATCATGTAAGGTCCCGTGACTGTGCGTTACTTGACACATGTCGGATTTGCAACAAACTTAAGGGAAAAAAGTTCCTTGCATAGCAGACGGGACGCCCGGCACGAAGAAAAATAAATCACACTACACGTGCCATGTGCCAGCCTCGTTTGTAGCACCCCTTTGGACGTTACCATTGGATATTGCCTTTCTTACATTTTATTATTATTGTCCGTTTCGACGTTGCCTGCCTCGATTAGGTACGGTAATTGAAAGTGAGGGCAAAGCACGCAAAAACACGAAGCGGAATAACAAACGAGCAAAAACTACTTCTAGCACAACCTTTATCGCTGAGGTTCAGAAACTTGAACCGGTTCTTCCGGTTCTGATAACACAAGAAAAAATATAAAAAGAACGCTAATAGAAATAAGCTGAGATTAAGCGAAAAAGTAACCCAAGCTTGGATCGAAAACGAAACCTTACCCGTCTTTATCGAATGCCGTAAAACAGGCCTCCATATCTTGGTTCCAGTCTTGTTCAGTATCGTAGTGAACCCGTGGATTCCACAGCGTAGTAGGTGATGGTCGACCCGGTATCAAACCTCCTGCACAACTCTCCATGCTTGCTCAACAAATGAACCTGGTCGAGAATCTCACGATGACCCTACCACCTAACAAACTCGAGTTGTCAAGACTACAAATAGAGTGACGATAGCAGTCTTGCCTGATACAGCCTGGTAGCAAACATGACGTCACGGGATGTGACGTTCATATCGATTGGCGATCCGACACCAAAAGGTTAATTCGAAATGCATGTAAAGATAGTCATTATGCCCACGATGAAATGCACACATACACACAACCATGAAGAATGATGATTAAAATGGGGTTACCCTTCGTTTGCAAAATAATACTTTAATACGCAGACTGGTATTGACTGGAACCTAAATGCTATACATTCGTCCTTTTTCGCAATTTCTTTCTTTGCATCTTTCAGAACCTTCACAATTGCTTTTCAGAACCTGACATGCAAGTGCAACCTTCTCGTGTCATTTTAACGGCAACAATAGCTTCACTGTTGCCGTCACCACGGGCAGATAAAGCCATCTTTCGCAAAAGTCAATTTGCTAAAAAGCGGCCTAATTCGACTACTACCCGACATGCACATCCAAAATTAACTATCGACGAATTGTATTACGAAGATTGTATTCTATATTCGACAAGAAGTTAATAACAAAGATTATAAAGATCCCGGGATTCTTCTCTGTCGCATTTCCTTTACCCAATCCTCCAATAATTTGGCAGCTTTTTGCTCGGTGAGGGTATCTTTCGACCAGAAGTTCAGGTCTTTGGGGGGACGGCCTTCCTCTAGCCGTATGAAATAATGGCTATAGTAATACTGGACTGTACCAAATCGCATTCTTGCATGTCTGCGAATTCCTTTTATAACCGGACCTTTCCCGGCATTCGACTCGGCTAATATACGAAAACACGCATGAAGTAAAAAAGGAAGCATAATAGAGCATATAGCCAATTATACCTATCCATAAATTAGATGGAAACTCCACGTTGTGCTTCTCAACGGCTAACTTCTGAGCTTCCAATATCCCTTGCTTGACAAATTCGGCGCCTTTTTGGGATACAAAGCTTAGCTGTTTAAGGGCTTCGTCCACCGTCATGCCTCGCACGAAAGCGGCGCAATACCAGAGTTTCCAAGGAGAATACTTAACATGGGTAACTTGGTGGCAAACGAACTGTTCCGAAATATAGATTATAAATCATTATCTGACAGCTACAACCTCAGTTAAACATATAATTACAGCAGGGCGACGCTCTTCGTCCGGACTTTGAGGTGGGTAGACTTTTTCATTGTGTTTTAACCACTTTCTTGGACCAAATGGCCTTTGATAGGGCATTAATGCAGAGGATGTCCGGTGAAAATGTCTCGTAGTATCAACCTGACAAAGATTGCTAATGCTAGGCAGGTTGAATAAAAGTCCTCTACGTCCACATAAATTCGCCGCTAACATAGTCGACTGCGCTAAAGATGTAAGAGCCATTTTTCCATAAAACCGCAAAACTATTGAAAAGCCGGACCTCCTTGTGAACAAGCCTGGGCAAATCTAATGGACACAATAATGTTGAAACTTTACTTTTTTTTCAGCGCCGAAGCATGCAACATTGATTTGGTATTTACCTGCAGCTGTTGTCTAGCTTTCAATTCGGCAATATCATAAGATATTCAAAAATCTAAAAAAATTCACTTAAATGGTTTAATTTTAGCAGTTGAACGCCGTGTTTATTCTTGAATGTCCTTACGGAAGAACATGTGTGCAGAAAATAGGCGGAACTTGTTTGAACCGTGAATCGGACTCCGCTTCCGGATTGGTCCATTCAGTCATGATTTTGGGGGGTTTCAATTCCATTTTATGGAGATGACAACATACGATTTTAGTTTCTTACAAAGTTATTTCCATTTTACAGAAAATTCAGGTCTGCCAACCTCCAACTTCCAGCAAAATCGAAAAATCCAGTAAAATGTCAATACATATTATTTGAGTACTTAAACATTATGGAGGAATTGATCAAATTCACATACCCCTCCCCCTAAAAAAACGTAACAGTGTCCGGAAGATGGTACCACTTTCGAATACAGACGGCTTAATTTTTTTTTTTACCAAAAAAGATAAACAAGGCAAGAACTGATCTCAAAAATTAAGTTAAAGTTACTACTCAGTTAAACTTGCAAATGTGCAAGCGTCTCCTAAACGTAAACTTCAAAGATGCCTCCCAAAACAACAAAGACTATAACAAAAGCTTGTCCGCAGTGCGCAAAACAGGTATGAATAATGGGTTTGTAATTTTCTATTTTATTTCAAGAATGAATGAAAGGTCAGCCGCGCGGAAGTTTTTTTTTTTTGTACGTTTTGATATATTTAAAGGTTGCTGTGGCATGTAAAAATTGTCCTTGTGGGCATACTTTCTTTCAAATGAGACGATCCACCCAACTGAAGCTAGCTGCCAACTCTGATCTCACAGCAACCAACTCAATTGATGGTTTCGGTAGGCGTCGAACAGAACGTGTCAAGCGAGAAAAACCTGATTTCTACGACGCGTCGGAATATCATAAGACTAGAAAAGTAACACCTTTTACCCATAATTATTAAGGCGATAAGAACTCTTCTTTATATTTGCAGCCGAAGATTCCCAAACCCGCAAAATCGGCAAATGGAGATGACGACAGCAACACTAGCAGCACCAATGCTAATGGCACAGAAGAGGGAGAGAAAGTAGAGAAGAAAAGAGGACGCAAGCCTGGAAAAGGCTGTCTTGGGGCTATAATGAATCGTCTTGAAAAAGATCGGGAACGGGAAGAGGAACCTCTTCCCTTTGTATCCCCTCAAAAAGCCGCACAACTTTCAATGATATTGTCTGACATTAATGTGAAATTGCAAACTGTAAATCCCGTTATTGTATGAATTTATAGAATAAGAACTTTCTCTCCTTCCAACTGGTCTGGATAATTATCGGGAGTAATTTAGAATTGAAGATTCCATCAGTTACCAATACGTGCATACAATCCTCCGTTCCAATGGGTAAACAGGAGTTCTTTGTAAGGCACCTGTATAATAACAGCGGTGCCGAATTGCCGAATATACTAGGTATTTGATCTGTCTTGACGAAAGTGTATTTGCTCAAATATCCATGGGCATCGT
This sequence comes from Lepidurus apus apus, assembly GCA_022832285.1. Lineage (NCBI taxonomy): Eukaryota > Metazoa > Arthropoda > Branchiopoda > Notostraca > Triopsidae > Lepidurus > Lepidurus apus. The sequence goes on along the minus strand of JAGJRO010001033.1, from coordinate 816,486 downwards.
AGCACTTATGCCACCAAGGCAGAGGCGGTACCAGACTCGTACTTCCATGTGGGTGGCAACACACGCTTGGTTTTGTAATAACGGGCCAATCGGTGAATCCTGGATTCGACCAAAATCAAACGGAACTTGGCGTCTTTGTCTTTACGGCTACGTTCCAAATGCTTGCGAATGGCTACAGCCTTCTTGATCAAGAAGTACAGATCCTCGGGAAGTTCAGGGGCCAATCCCTTGGACTTAAGAATACGAAGGACTTTGTTGCCAGTCACGAAACGAACTTGGGCCACACCATGGGAATCACGAAGAATTACACCTATTTAAAAAGTACAGTTTATACCATTGACAAACAATGACAGTATAAGCCTAATATTTGCCTTTCCCGAAGTTCCTTTGCTAATCCTATTATTTTTTTAATAGGATTTTGAATTGTCTTTAAATTATTAACGATTTTTTTTAGAACTACCCGGTTACTATCACGAATGATATTCTTTCCTTTAGCACCACGTGCAACACGCGGTACTAAGTGGATTTAGTCTTTCGTTAGAGTAACCATTTCCGGGCCAATTAGCTTTTAAACCTGGAAGGACAATGTAGGCGAGAATAAATATAGGTACTTACCAATCTGGGATGGAGTTAGACCCTTCTTGGCCAATTTGTAAATCTGTTCTTTAACATCATCAGATGCCAACTTTAGCCAGGTCGGTACGGAACGACGATATGGGAGAGCGCTTTGGCTGATGCCCTTACTGAAATAAAAATAAGAGGAATTAGAACACTCCGTATTGAGAAGATCTGAAGAGAGGAAGCATCAAATGAAAGTTTTTGTCTCTGCCTAATGACTGTTGAGGCCGAGCAGGTACAACACTGAACAAGATTTAAACTAAGAACCACAAAAACGACAACTTTGTCGCTCTCACTGGATTACACATCAAAAACCTTGAAACACAAGCTTTCCACAAGTAAATTAGATTGAACGTGAAGTCAATTTTCTTAAATAAAAACATACCCTGGTGCGTGCATGCGACCCATGATGGCGGCTTTATGAAAACGGAAGAAAACGTAAGGGCTACCAAGTAGTAAGCTGTCTTCCCTAGAGCTTCATGTATCGAACTTTAGCTTACAACCACCTGGCGAGCGCGCTTTATAAAACCGTTCAAACAGCAAGCAACTTTCGTTAGGTTTCATTCAAATTGCATGTATTCACATCTTTCGGTAGGTTTCATTCAAATTGCATGTATTCACATCTTTCGGTAGGTTTCATTCAAATTGCATGTATTCACAAAGTCCTAGATTCTAGAGTACAAAAATGGAAACTGATGAAAGGCTCGAAAAAAAAAAAAGGTAATTCATAGTAAATCAAATCAATACCCACAGTAAAAAAAAAAATAATTCCATCGGGGCTCATTCTCTCGCGAAAGGTCTAGAAAATTAAAAAAAGACTCCTCGCCGTAGCAGGTTTTATAACCAAAAATTTCTTATCCAAGAATTTGACATGAAGTTTGGATTTGACGCAAGATTATTGATTCGGTATAAGAGCAAAATAACAAGAAAAAAGCGACAATGCCCGAAACGAATTTCGATGAAGATCCAGTGACAAAACTATCAAAGTACGCCTTATACTGGTAGCTTAGGATGCAAGATAGTGGATGTGACTCATTGCCGATTCGAATCAAAGCCTTGGCCTCCCCGTCCACCACGTCCACTAACGTTTCCCCTACCGCGAGGAGCTCCTGGTCCACCTCGCGAACTAAATCCACCCCTTCCTCCACGATAACCCTGCCCTTGTTCACGATCACGGTTTTCGTAACGGTTATTCGCATCATTGCGATAGCCTCCTCCATTGTCACGTTCACGGAAATTTCCATTTTCGCGAAAATTTCCGTTATCATTACGATAACCGCCTCCATACCCTGCTGCAAAACACATTTTAGAACCAAGTACGTTTTGCTTGAGAAAATAAGGTTACCTCCTCGTCCTCGACCACCACGGAACCCTCCTCCTCGTCCTCGGTACGGTCTTCGTTGGGCACCTCCTTCTATACAGAATCCATTAGAATCTTACAACCTAAAGCTGCGAGATAAAAAGTAATTACCATAATTATTGTCGTTCCGTGCGGAAAACGTTGACCAGTTTTTGTCGTCTTGTTTATCATCTACACCTTCCACTTCTGGTTCTTCTTCTCCCCAATTCAACGACCCTTGCTGTTCGCCTGACTCCGCAGCTTGTTTAGGTTGTTCGACGGACTCTACATCAATACGATTCTCTTGGTTTGCGACAGGGTTTTGGGTCATTTGAGCAGGTGGCGTAGGCTATAATAAAGGAAAAACCATTAAATCCTAAATTTTTTAAACGAAGAGGTACTTACCTCAGCGTAGGTTTGATTGACGTATTGCTGAGTAATAACAGGTGTTACAAACGGTATGTTGTGCTGGTGTGAAGGTGGCATGGGTATATGTGGGGGCGGAGAAGGTGGATGCGAGCTTACTGGAAGGAAGGCAGGGTAAGGTAAGTGTGGGTGGGCAGGCATTGCATTAGAAGTGGAGGTAGCAGCGGAATGAACCAACACTACAGCTGGGTCCAATCGTGGATGAGTTGAGGGAGGAAGCATGGCGTGTCCAGGGGGCGGTGCCATGGTGGAAGACACTGGTGGACGTTGATCTAGTAGCGATTCTTGTAGAAAGTTAAAGTCCGTTCTACATTTGAAAAATTACCAAATAAAACCTTTGATCTGCTATAAAACAAGAGCTGAAAACATACCCAAGTTCTTGGGAGGGTACGTAGGTCTGTGGTTGTGCATGAATAGGTTGCCCTTGTAGGATGGGATCTGTTGGTAATTGGGCAGGAATAGGTTCCACGTTAATAGGAACTGCCGGTTCTTCCGTCTGAGGAACAGGAGATACGTGGAGAACAGTTTCCGGTACACTTGCTGGCTCAACAAGTTCATCTTGAGCTTCAACCACTTCCTCAGGTTGAGCTTGCACGGTATCAAATGCTCCACTGGTTGAAATATTGAAAATAAGGTCTTTCATTTGACGATACGTGGTCTTGTTCAAGTTGGGGATTTCTTTCGGTTTTGCTTCCAGTAGTTTAAAGAGATGGCCAGATGCGTTCAACAATTTCTCCTAAGCAAAGTATTAGTCGCAAGATCATGTCAACTGAATGAGAAATTACCTGGAATACATCGTTGGTGGGTGCAGACTGCCTGTCAACAGAAACATAGCCAAAGAACGCGTCTAGGTTGTCCAGATCGACAGGAAGTACAGTAACCTTCGTTTTGCCTTCCAGTAAAGCTTGGCGAGTGGTTGGTGTTCCCATACCATTCAAGACATCCTAAAATCGAAAACGAACAAAGCTTTTATAACTGGTTACTTGATCTCTTTCAAATTTATTACTTGTATTAAGAGAACATCCTTGACGACTTGTAAGTCGCGAGCTTGACGCTCTTCACGTTCTTTCTTCTTGCGCTTCTTTTCAGCCTTTTCGCCTTCCGCCTGCATAGTGGCAAAAGTCTTAACCATTTCCCTAGCAAGCTCAAGGTGGTTCAAAACTTCCTCATAACGAGCCACAGCAGCCTTCTGATCCTCATTCAGAGTCTTCCCTTGCGCCGCTTCTTGTCGATAGCCATCCAACTTTCCCTACAAGTGAAGATACGATAAGCCTCAACTGCCAAATAAATGACTACCGAACGGGAACAAAGGCAAAGCAAAGGCCTTCTCCCGGTTGCAACATCACACAAAAACATCCTGTAGAAAGTGACCGGGAATATAAACATGCATACGTTAGATCTCTTGTCTCTGAAAGTCCAGAAGATCTTTAACTGAAGTTTAAGTAAATTGATGTTGCAATTCTGTTGTGTTTCTGAGAAACCATGGCACGGCTTACACCGGTTGTTAACCTGGTCTGGCGACCACGCGGTCGCCACCTCCTCTAGCCGGGGTTGGACCGCACTAAGAAGTTTCTAGATCACCATGTAAAATTTACCTTGCGTTTCTCTAAATTGCGCACTTTCTTCTCCATAACTTCACAGACTTTCTTGAAGGGGTGTCCGTCTTCATCGTGTGTGGAAGCTGGAGGTGTGGGGATTTTGGGCTGGGATTTAGGCGCTGAAACGGACGGCATCTTCACTCATCAACGACTCACTTTTGACTGCAACAAAACGATATCGGTATCGGCTGTCGCTAACGTTAACTATCGGAGTTTACAAGGCGGCTGGGCGCCATATCTGAACAATGAGATTCGAAAGGAATTCATGAAAGAAATTCACCGATCAAATTAATCCAATACAACATGAAATGAAATACTCCTTTTAGCTCAGGCTATACAAATATTCTCTATATTTCCGCACTTAAAAAGTACAAAACTCCGATATAAAAGGTTGTTACAAAAGTATTCTCATTGATTTATGCCTCATTTAAAGAAGATGACGAAATACAGATCTATAACTACTGAATAGACAGAATAGCGATGGACGGAGTATACGAGGTATAAAACAAGGAAGTAAAAAGAAAATAACGGTATAAGGCCACTATTTAAATTCGCGCGTGATTGCATACTTTTTTTCCAAAAAAGGACCCATTTGCCAATTGCTAATAATAAGTTGTGTAACCATGATTGTCAGTATGGTATGCAATAAACGTTGTCAGCATCTATTTACTGATCCACAGCGTCCATGGAAATGAGCCTGTGTTCGTTACATTCCCGATTCGGCAATGCCTTCGTCGTCTAATTAGAAAATATGCGAAATACAAGTTTAGGATTTCATTTTCTTTTTTCTCTTTGTCTGACAAACTTACCTTCAAACCCTTGGTTATCATGAACTTCTACAGAAGATCCTTGCAAGTCCATTTCTCTTCCTTCTAATACTGCTAGGACACATTGATGAATGCAGATGTATTGTTGTTCAGTCTGAACCATCCAAACGCGCTCTTTTCGCATTTCGTACACAATCCCGAAGATGTCAACAAAGTCGAATTTTGCCAAGCCTAACAGGATGCGGTCTAAGGCAATAAAAGTTCCTGACCGACCAACTCCCGCACTTGACAAAAGAAAAAAATATCCTGCTCATGTTGACTGTTCTCATAGAATCGAAAGTTAATTACCTGCAATGAACCACAATGGGCTTATGGTCGATTCCCACACGTTCCCTGAACGTGCGCACAAAACGCACTAGCGTGGTAGGCGGATCTGGGACGCCAAAATCTGGCCAAGTGGTGAAATGGAAATGTCGAAGAATTCGACTGGACTCACGCTACAACGAACAATACACCTCAAAAGTCAATCTTACCATACATAATCAACTTAAACCAATTAACTTACCCTGCAAACACGGAATTCGGAAATAGACCAATCCACGTAATGGCTCTCATTCAGAATGGTTACTTGGATATCTCCATAATAGACGGGCTGGGTGTCATATGGCCAATACCGATCGCATTTTTCCCTCCCTTTCTCCACACACCGCGTTAGCATAATTATATTTCGCGTTCCAGACTCCCAGCACATTCTCCAGAAATCGTCTCTCGTGCTGTGCAAGGGTCCTTGCGTGACAACGAATTCCCGAGGAGAATTATATCCCTAAGAATGGGACACAAAACAATGAATATTATCCGCGTTCGTTTTGCACCTTCGACTTAAACTTAGACTAGCCAGACATTCTCGATTTTTGCTTTTAAGCGTTAGTTTTAGCCTAAACTTTGGAAGTTTACAGAAGTCGACTAGGAAAATGTCGAGTCAAAATGACCAATTATAAGGAAAAGTTTACAACTGCTCCACCCACGGGGCGGTGCTTGCAGAAAATAAACAAAAGCAATATATAAATTGTTCGATATCGACAAAGAAGATTAAGTCTGGACACAAAGAGTACTCGCTATAGACTTGCCTAACTTGAGATCAAAACTAAAAGTCGACTTCCAAAGTTTAAGTCGACTAGCTAAGGAAAACGCTTATAAGCCCGAAGTCTACCTATCTCGAACGCTTATAAGCGCAGTCTTGGGTAGGCTTTTAAGTCGGCTTAAACTCTGGTCAAAACGATTGGCTATTTTTTCGAAAGAAGCCAGTTAACTTACGGGAACATAATTTGCGTTAATATAGTCAGAGCCTTCTTCATCGTCAGTAGGGTTTAGCTTAACGCGAGAATGGTCGTACGGCAAGATATTCGTAAAACGATTTTTGGGTCGATTGACAGGCAAGTCTGCAGCAATGCAGGTTGCTTCCCGTCCAACATTCTTCAGTTCTTCATATTCTTCCGAAAAGCGGAAATCTGAGTCTGCCGACATAGTACGGAAATGTTCGCCGAAGTCCGTCAACTTCACAGGCCGACTAAAATAATAGTAAAACAAATATACGTTTTAGGAAAACCTCAAAAAGCAAAACGTTTAGAGTTACTTGGCACTTATAACTCGATCCAAGTGGCTCAAACCCTCTGGCCTATGCAATCCCTTTCCTCTAATAACTCTCCGTCTTCGTCGTCTCACAAGAACGATCGCTAAGCCCGCCAAGGCTACGAGTAGCAGCGGCACAATAATCCCGACTACAATTCCCGTGTTGTCTGGGTCCGTAACGATGGGCGATGAATAAGCCGTATCCGTGAACTTATCTTTAGCAGTGTAGGCTCGCACTTTCACTTTATACGTAGTTCCCGGCTTTAAAGGTCCATTGCAGTAACCAGCTTTGCCATCGCAAGTGTCGCTCCCCACAAGGAAATCGTCATTAACTACGGACGCGTTCGTGAAAGGATAAAATGGTTCCGTCGCCTACAATTAACGTTACTTAAGTAAACACCGGCCGTAAACGTTCGTACTTGGTATGCAGGCCACATATTATAGCTCTGAACCTCCCTCCAGCGCAGCATTTCCAACATGGAAGAATCTTTGGATTCATCTTCAGCCACAATAATGGCGTAAGCAATCACTTGACCATTTTCATCCGAAAAATAGTTCTTTTTGTAACGGATTCGGATTGTGCTAGTAGTTCTCCCAATTTCTTGTGGTACGCTTTTCTTATCCGGTTTGGGTGGAGCTAAATGAACATAGGGATTACTCTGGTACTTTTGAATCATTTGAATAAAAAGTCAAATTTCTTACCCCAGACGGGCATGATTTGTTCCCATTTAGCAAAACTGCCCGAGCCAACTTTCGTTTTGGCTTGAATCCTAAACAAGTAACTCTTGCCTGGCGTGAGGCCCGCCACTTGTCCCGTCGTTGTTCCAGGAGGGAAATCCTGGCTTAAGGTGTAAGTCGAGCCCTAATCATTTCACCCAACACCATACATTGTCATGAAATTCAACTTCGTATGATTCTTACCAGAATACCGTACGTGACAGTGTAGCCGATCAATACGCCATTCTGATCCTGAGCTGGCAGCGCCCACTGAAAGTTGATTTGTGACGGAGTAACATTCGCGGGCACAAAGGCGGAAACCTTCAAAGATCACATTTAAAACGATAGAACTAAAGAGAACTAGGAAGAAAGACTGCTTTACCTTCCCGGGAACAGATTCTAACGTGACAAACGATGCAGAGTGGCTGGAAGATGTTCGTAATTCCGACGTATTCGTTCCAGCTAAGACGGTGATGGTGAATGTGTAATTTCTATGTGGGCGGAGATCCGTCAAGAGCATGTCATTGTCAGACGTTTGGTCTTTGACAAGCTTATTAGACGTCGGGTCTAAATACTCCACCTACGTGGGTGAATATTTAAGTTTTTGTTACGTTTTTTGTCAACTTTTAACATCAAATTAATGTATAATAAATAATGCAACCAACAATAGGCGCAAGCCTACACTGGGATTCAAAAAGGAACAAAAATACGTAGTTTGGTTAGGAGATACAGTAAATGCCGCTTATTGTGATCACTGCTGGTTATTAGAATCAGCCACTTTATGGGATCATATTTTAAAGGACCGATTCAAAATGATTAAATTGATAGCATTTTAATCGGTTCTTAGAATCACCGTTTCGGATATTATAATCAATTTCGAAAGAATTTTCTCATGTACAGTAACGAAGCTACAGTAGTGATTGCTATACTGACTTTGCATATTGACCAATGACATTGCTTTTACTTCGTTTTGACCAATCCTGTCATTTCCAGCCTACTACTACGCTTAGGGGAAATCCCTTCCAAACTCCACGGTCAATTAAATGAGCCGGTTATTCAATTGATTAACCAGTTCCTTTTAACTGACTGGGAACATTAGAAGGGATATCGTGTTTATAACCCTCCCTAGCGTAGGAGTAGGCTTCAAAGGCACAGTTAGTTGTGTTTTAGACGTACAGTTATATACAAATGGCGACGAACAAGAAAAAGAGTTGATTTAAATTTAAAAGAGAAGATGCGGTTCACTGGAACTTATGACATGTTAAATTTAAAAGATTTGCCACAAAGGGAAGCGGCCGTTAAGTTAGGAATTCCTCAATCATCGCTATAAAAATTTTTGAAAATCGTTAATACAAAATAAACAGAAATAAAAAGGAAATAAACAGAAATAAGACACGAAATAAAATGTTCGATTATTAGAATCTCCGCTTAATAGAATCACTATTCCAGTGAAAAACGTGATCCCAATAAGCGGCATCTACTGTAATTAGTTCACGGAATTTCCCGCTGTACCTCAAAGGCGTCGTAATCTCCCGCAGGTATGTTCCATGCTAATTTGATTTCGGTATCAGACACGACAGTGGCATTAATTTGATTCACAGGCTCCGGATCTGCAATCAATAATTGTTAAAGATAGGAGTTGGACTCATAAAACGTTAGAAAGTTACTTATTCTATCTGATCGTTTTATGGATTTGGAAGGAACGCCAGCAGATTCAGTCCAAGCTGTTAACTCATACATGCGACCAGGGACCAGCTCGGTGAAAACCAGCTTCCGGTCCATATCATTCACCAACTTTTGCTGCACCACATTAAAACTCTTCAAATCTGACAACCGGAATTTGTAGAGTGAAAACTTGGAGATTGAGAGTGGCGTTGGAGTGTAACGCAATGTTAACGAAATGGGTTCATTTCGTTTCACCAAAACGAGATCGGATGCGATCAAAGGCACTAAAAATATATATATATATATATATATATATATTTTTTTTTATGCGAGTACAGAAATGTATCTCAAGTTACTTGTTCGTATAATAAGGCTTGTTTTATTGCTCTCAACATCGTAGGAAAAGGCGGACAGTTCAAACGTGTAGGCGGCACCAGGAAAGAGGTCTTCTACGAACGCGGACGTCGCCGTTCCCTCGATTTCTTTCTCTTTATGATCTTTGATGGACATTTCGTTGGCATCTGAAGCAAGGGTGGTAGATTCGTTGTCGTCTGGAGTAGGCATTTCGTACCAGACCAACTTGTAGTGCCCCACCCTTCCTTTGGGCGAATGCCAGCTCAGTGTCACATTAGAAGATCCGATGGCTGACTGCAAAGGCAGTTCGGGACTGGGAGCTACACAATAAATTAGCCCCATGAAATTTGATTAAACGACACACAGCGACAAAGTATACATACGAATGGTATGCTCTAGTTGCAAAGCCGGAGAGCTTTCCACGCGATGACTAACCGTATTCACATGAAATACGTAGCGTTGGCCAGGCACAAGCCCATTTATTGTGGCTGTGATTGGCATTTCTTGGTTCAGGTCTTTGGATCTATTTCGTTCCACTAAAGGCACTTCGGTCCAGTTCGTGCTGTCTACTACGCGATATCGAATTACAAAATGCGTATACATGGAATCGAGAGGCGGCTTCCATGACACCACCACTGAGGCATTTCTGAGTGAGGTAATTTCCAAATTCCGTGGATTGAAAGGCACTAGTTTCCAAACACAGGGAAAATAAGGATAAGGATAATTAAGAGTGAAGATATTTTTTTTTTTAAATACAAATCATCTTGTTGCCAAAAATCTTACCCGTTGCTTGGGAATACGAGTGAGGTTCGCTCCAAAGATTATGACTGATGGCAAAAACTTTCAAGTCATAACTGCTTCCTGGGAATAATCCCGTAAGCTGGATCCGTGGCTCAGTAACATCCTTGGTAATCGTTTCTCCTGTATCATTCCTAGTGTAAGTTACTGCATAGCGATCTTGGCGGGATGTCACGTCGCTCTTCCATGACAAATTGAGCGCTTTAGCCAACGGAGTTAAATCCTCAATAATGGGCGGTGATGGTCCTAATTTGAGAACAAGCATTAAAACATGCTATGACGCCCCTTTTCTCAAGGAGGGAAAAAAAAAAATGGCAAAAGAGTAACTCAGAATTCATACTTGTGGCTTGGTAGATCGTAACTAACGGCCCTTCTATGCCATTACTCAAAGCTTGGACTTGGATGGAATAGTTTCTGCCAGGCAAAAGTGCGTCGAGAATAGCACTAGGCTTATTGAAGGTGTTCGTGCTGCTGTCGCTATTGAAGTTGTCGAGTTCTTGATAGGAGACGCGGTAGGCGTCTTGCACGGAATTAGCGTCCGGATTCCACGTGAGCCATATCACTGATCCTGTCCCGCCATCACTGTCAGGCAATGGGATAGAGGCTTTCAAAGAAGCATTCAAGTTCTGCACGGACAAGGGACCTTTGAGAGAAAAAAAAAATTAATTAAAAAATAAATTTTTAAAAAATGTGTTTGAATCTCGTCTAATGTACTGTCTGGAAAAGACAACTTACGGATAGTTACATTGCCGGTCGCAGGCCAAGAGGCCACATTGCCAGACATCGTTTTGACCAAGACTTGGTAGGTTTTGCCAGGTTCCAAGTCTGTGCTAAAAACTGCTACACGCGCATCTCCCCGCTGGACAGTTTTGGGAGCTTGTTTGCCTCCGCTAATGGAGATATGGTAGCGATCAAACTCGGAAACACCTTTGGGTTCTTCCCATGTCACTTGGAAGGAGTCGGACGAAAGTAACCGTCGATCAAAGTTGACGCTATGGGGTCGTAAAGGCACAGTACGGTATTGAGCAGTGGTGGGAAAGGAAATTTCTCCGAGTGAGACCGTTTGAACAGAAATGTTATACGCTCGCCCTACACGCATTCAGCGTGTTAAAAGTAAAAAAAAACGGGTTGTTAGCATTCTCATTCTGGATGAAAATCTGAACAATGATGCATACCAGGGACAAGGCCATTAAAAGGTGCCTGAGCAGGTCCTGGCGGCTCGCCAACTTTGTCAACGTCTAACGTGGATTCTACAGCGTCGGGAGGATCAATGGAAACCTAAAAATATAGACTCTTCATTAAGAAAAATATTTACGATCCCCGGAATACAAGGTTCTACTTTGTAGTTGGAATAGATGCCCACAGGGTAAGGAGGCTGCCATAATACCAATAACGTTGTCTCGTTACGGAACCAAACAATAAATCTACCAGGAGTATTAGGTCCTAAAATGGTAAAAATTCAAGTTAAGTAAAGAAAAACCTCTTTATCCACTTAAATAATAATATGCTTTGAATTCGCTACTTACGCAGTGTAAAGTTGGCAGTGGCAGGAAGTAACGATTCCTTTTTATCCAACAAGGAATAGATTTCGAGCTTATACGAAGCCCCAGGTGTCAAGTCTCGCAGCAAAACGGGAGAAGCGTCCTGGGTTACAACCAATGTGCGCACGGAAGTTAATGGCTCAGATAAAGGGATTACCTAAAACGCAATTTTGGATGAAATTCTTTCGGAGTGAATGAAAACGTTTTTAGTACCTTAATCTTGTACTCGGAAACTGAGCCCAGAGCTGGAGGTTCCCATAACACTTGGGGAACCTTACGACTTCGAATAACCAAGTTTGAAGGCGGATCAGGGGCTTAATATAAATAATATTAAAAAAATTATTAATTAACATTGTCAACTAAATAAACAAACGAATAACTTAAATTAACACTAAATTAAACCAGGAAAGAAAAACGAAAATAAAGGACGAAAAAAAAATAAAATAAAGAAGAAGAAAAACTAAAATTCAAAATTAAAAGAAATATTATAAACTAAGATTTGGCGAATATAGGGTAAGGGGTTATATTACCAGTGGTAATTGAAGAACTCCAGGTTTGCCACTCTCCAATAATGGAAGCGTTATGGAAGAAGAGACGGAAGTCATATTTGGTGCCGGGTGCGACGTCTTCCACGGAGAATGGAGTTCGTAATTGAATGGGGTCTAAGGTTACATTGGGCGGCGGTCGGCCTTGGTTGGGCCAGTAATCTAGTCGGAATTGACCCACTGCGGAAGACGCATCATTTGGCACCCTTAAAACAAGTTTGGCGCATAAACCACTCTGGAGACGGGGAAAAAAAGAGGAACAAACGAGACAATTGATAAGTGTTTTATTTTTTTTTTCATTTTTTTGCAGAGGTTGAGAGAAGCAGCTAAGAAAGCATATTAAAGCACAGGCTAAAAATATAACATGGGGATGTCAGCTGGGAGAGATTATCTTATACTCTTAGTGTTCATCTCGTATCTTGTTTATACGTATAACTTGGGGATGTTTGCATTCTAACACGCCACCGGACTCTGTATATTTCAACGTGACCAAACAAACTGACGCTCATTTGCCTGTCACTTAACACCCAACAGCTGACTTCCCTGTTGGAATCTATAAAAAGAAGGCAACTCCTCCTCCGCCAACGATGTCAAAAGCTGTCAACACTCTTAACTCTTCGTTTTTGAGTCTTGTTGGCGCTTTATACGGATACGAACGACCCGATAACGGACAGCGATAACGGATTTGGTCAAGTACGCGGCGTACTCGACAAGTACAATTTCGACGACAATCAACAGGTGTGACCGAATATTTAAAGTTCTATCATTCCGATTGCTAGGGAAGTCCCCCTTTTTGGGAACTAAATTTAACTATACCTCTACTTTGTCGGCGCGGTGGAGGCTGTCTTATTTTTAAGTTTGGCGAGAGGAAAAGCCATCAGTCTTACAGGGATAAGTCCTTGCCAACATGCCGACATCTCACCAACCTGATGGCAATTTGGTAAGGCACGCTAACTTTGCCAAACTGGCATAGCCCACTCCCATAGAAGCAATGAAAAGTGGAATCCCGGATTCCTCTCAAGCATGACAAATCAAATCTTTTGGAGGCAATATTCAGATTCTAATCGATATAAGATTAATGACCTACAAAATAGGCTGTAGGCCTGCTTAGAAAGTTTCCAAATCTATGGCAGAGAGTACAGACTTTCATTTGTTACAAATTTTATTAATAGTACAAAATTATTGAATACATAAAACTGGCTTACCTGGAAAACCGTGAGAAGTAGAACTAAGAGAATTTTGCAACGTTCCATCGTGCCAATAAAAACGGAACAGGCACAGACAGAAAAGCTAAAAAAGGGCTAATGATTCATCGTCATCTAAAAACCCCTCCGTAGGCGAAACCGACGATTCACGTCAACTTAAAAACAGTCCACTTAAGGTTACCATTGTCCAGTTAAAATGGTCAGTCACCTGCAATAGGAAAACACGCAATTATGCAACTGTCCAACGTCTGGTAAAAAGAATTGGTCAAGTAACGGATCAACGTTTTGGGCAATGGAAACAACGAAACTTTCACACCCACTTGGATGATGGCTAACTACAAATGTCAAATTTAAAACACCAATTTCGCCACTTGATTTCACGTATTAGGTTCAAACTCATAAAGCAAACCAAATTAAGGTCTCTTACCTAAAAAGTTAGCCCTACTCCAAAGAGAGCAAATTATCCACAAAAGCCACCTTGGAACTAATCACTACACTGCCTGAAGGGAATCCCCGACCGTGTCCCACTATTTTTTATCACTCTATAGCTATCGATAGTGTTTCCCAAGAAACAATTTTGATGTCTTTGCCCTAAACGCCGTACAACGCGCGCTTTTCAAAAAAGTCCATTTCAATTTGAACGACGTGAACAGATTTGTTCAGTAACGACGCATTATGTTAACCGCTATGGTAAATGTATTCCGAAAACACAACAGATATAGTCCTATTGAGACGTAAGAGGTTTTGGACTAATACAGAGTAATTTGAAAGGTTTGGTCAAATCTGTATGTGTTAAATCATATGTTGAATATGTTGGGAGTGCTGGTCATTAATGAACCAACAAAATTAGCAAATGCTGCATAACTAGGTCAAGTTCTAAAACGTACAGTAATTAAAAGAAACATCCCACCAATATGGTTGGCTATGCAAATAAACAAGAGATACAGGTGACGAATGCACCTAATATGTCGGATGCAAGGGCTTCTGCGATAAGAGAACCCTGCCACTACGCAAACTTAATTCTTTACCCAAATCCAGACAAGTCGGGTTTATTCAACCTACAACCTGTTTAGCGGATTGGGATCGTTTACTAGAACAATTGGGCTGCAAAAATACCAGCTTTGATTTTGACAACTTGAACTGGAAGCAATGTAGCAGGGAAGACGGAATGAAGCACAGGAAGAGCGGTGAAATTTAATTTCCGATAAAAATATGAATAACACATGCTCCGACTAACTTCCGTTACATAAGTAGGCCAGCTTGCTCAGTTGTACTGTGGAGATTATCAGATATTTTTGTGACTAGCCAAAACCGATTAGGCTATTCCGAGATAGTGCGTATAATTATATAGTTGCTTCCCTCGTGGCTAACTGCTTCCTGTTCATTAGCTCTCTAGTTTTTTATGGTTTCAATCACGTACTCTCCAACACCCAAATAATAAACCATTTGTGCGATTCCAAATAACGGAGCAATGACCATCACACGACAAGACGCGCCTTTGAAGAACGCTCGCCAGCCTTCCTGTACGTAAATCTTCTTGAATGTGTCGACAATACCGTGATACTGCACTTCCGCTGGAAGACCACCCGTTTGGGAAGCAACACCAGTATTTAGTGTCTTTGAAACAGAAATCCCTTGTGTGAGCGCCAATTTCTCGGCCAGTTGTTGCTTAACCACGCCCCCATCTACCACTAAAGGCTCAGGGGGCGCGGCTCGAGCTTGGAGGCGTGTCTTTATCACGTCGATCGGGTTCACAGCCACTGCCGCAAGACCGCCGGAAACAAGTCCCGCTACAAACGAAACATAAGGTGGGGCAACGTCTAAAGAAAGATACGGAAAGATAACAACACGCAACACGTGTGGATTACAAAAACAAACCAATGTCATCCGGTGTGCCGAGCTTATTCAGATGCGCGAACAACGGGAAATAGATAATAGAGAAAGATACATCTCGGCTAATCGTAGATAGCGTTCCTTTGTACAAGCCTTTAATTCCCCGTGTTCGAAGCAAATGCATGGCAACAGCAGAAGCAGATGTTCGATTTCCACCTTAGTAAAAAAAGAAAAAAAGTAGAAAAATATGTACTGCAAAGAATGAAGTAAAGTTCCTCTACCTGCAACTGCTTGTTGGCTCTGCAGTTGTAAATTAATCTTCAAGAGCTCCATAGGAGTTGTAATTACGGTTTGACACAAACCAGCCAAACCTCCGCTCATCATTTCCTTCCCTACGGTCAGGCGACTGAAATTACAGAGACGAAGACAACAATGTTATTATATACATCCGCAACTTAGTCCACAAGGACGCTCAATGTTCAGTGCAAACAAAAGCTTTCTTTCACAACCTAAAAAAACATGCGTACAACTCCCACACGTGTAAGTTTATTTTAAACAAAAATAGCCCGGTCCTTATGACGTACTCTGATGGACTGAAGTTGTAAGATTGCCAATACCCGTGCTGCGTTAGCCTTGACAATTTTCAAGCTCGGGCCGTGACTTAATTATTAAATTTAACGCACGTCCTAAAAAGTTCCTACGTTGAAACAAGTGTAATTTTTTTTTAGAAAAAGGCGTCTGCCTTTTAATGAACGAAACGGACGAGGATAAACTATACAAGAAGCCAGTATGCTACATTACCCTTTGGAGTCGGTCAAAAGATAACGGAAGACATCGTTGGCTGTTAATTTTATGGCCTTTTCTGGGGTTACTAAGACGATATTGACCGCAGAGCCTAAGAAAAACAAGGATTTTTCACACTTCTTATTTGATTACGCATAGTTTACCTCGATACATGCCAAAGTAACCTTCAGCCCTGTACGTTTTCCGAAAACAGTCCAGCCTACGTAAAACAAAGGTCAAGATTGCCAAGAATATCTTATCACCTTTAATGTAATTACATGTTTTTGTATCGTTTGTGCGCATTTTCGTTCCCGGTCGTTGTCTGATTCTGTAGCCGTGTTTTTACCAAATCAATGGGGTACACAATTGATACACCAACAATCCCAGCTACGCCTCCATTGATTATCTTAGATAAGACTCTGGAATACAAAATACGGGTTAAATCACAACAAAGACTCATTGATACGATTGATTCAATATCATAATCTACTTACGGAAAACTATGCCCTTCAACAGATCTAACCATGGTACAACTTGCAAATTTACAAGATTTTAAGTGATGTCGTTAAACGATTCGTAGACCAACTCAGTAGCGATCGCACACGTACACAGCAGAATTATCACTGAAAGAGAAACGGAGAATTTTACTGACCAGTACACGGTCAAGCTAAACACGCTTTGCCAGCGTGCCAAATGCCAAAGCAAATTTGAAGTGCCGTGTGGTACTTGTGTGGTCTGACGTAATATGAATAACTTCTGGAAAGAAAAAGAAGAAACAGCAACAAATAATGGCAAACATGTGCAAAGTACAGAAGCAGCCAATCACAAAAATACCTGATAACCTTGATGGTACACTAGTAATTAGGTGCCATAAACTCCAGGGACTGGCAAGTTCTACCACGGTCACAAATGAATGACGAAAATAAACAAGGCTACCGATGACGACGTCGGTAACTTTATGATAGCCATCCCCATCGTCCCCATGGAGATGGAGTAAGGGAGATTGGACTTTATAGACGAGCCCCTAAATGGGCGGGCGTTACGCTATGAGCTCCAATAGCAAGCACGCACAGCTTTGGCGCGAGAACCGGATTATTAAAAAAAAGAGTTGGCCTTGTAACTTAAATAAATAAAAAACTAGGAGCTAAACTCGTCCTAACAACCTTACGTAATTATGTATTCTGCACGGTAATGGACTACACTTTGCTTTCGGCCAAGTGGCAAGGACAACACGAGAAGAAAAAGCCAACAAACATGACAAGGAGACGCGTACATATGGAATGGGTGTTCTTGCAAAGCCCAATTTGCACATTGCGGAAATAACTGCCCCAATAAAACCGTTCCGACAACTAAAAATCATATTGTCCTTTTTTTCTTTCTTCACACGTAAACACAGAAAATTTTATGGTTGGATGTTTACTTGTATAATGATTTAAGTTAAACCTAATCAAAGAACTTCCTATTAATATTGTTGCCGAATAACATGTTTCGAATTTCCGGCAGAATTTGCTGGGCAATTAGATCCAACCTTGACTCAAGAGTGTTGGTCACCTTTATCTTGCCTCGAAGAGCCAGCAACTCAACACCACCAAATCTGAAAATGGTAAATAAAAGATGAACTTTGGAAGCCGAACACGAAAGATAGTCTTACGAATGTGGCGGCAAAAAGTTCTCGGGATCTAACGAAACATTAACATTCCTTTTTGTAGCTTCCTGGTAAGCAACTACGCATCCAGGCAGTAACGAACGCACTAGATCAACATCAGCGGCACGGCAGCGAACAATAACATTCGTTTCCATCACCTAAAGCATTTAATGTTAACCTAGTTCAGACATAATGTACTTTTTACCCGAAAGAGGGCTTGGATAACTAGAGCTCGCAAGATTTCGCCGTATTTCTGTTGGTTTGAAGCCACCTGAACCAAACGTGACTTGGCTTCCTGCAAGACACGTTTAACGTGTTCTTCTTGAGCTTTAAGAACTTGCAGACGAGCAGCGTTAAGCATATTGGATGATTGACTAACAAAAAGGAGATATGTTAGTTTCTTTCTAAAAACATATTAAAATGTTTTATCCTACATCTTTTTCTGCAGCTCCACTTGCTTCTCTTTGCGTTCGAAGAATTCCATAATCTTTAGACGCTGCTGTTGAACTAGGCGACCCTTTTCAATGTTAAATTCTTCTTCTGCCTTTGCATCAATTTCTTCAACTTTCTCGTTGGCCTCTTGCTCAATAAAGCCCATCATTTGCTTGATCTAGATCAATCAATCATGAATTAATGTTTACAACCTACGCAAAAACTTCCACTAGAGTAACTCTAAAACTTGTGTAGACACTTAAGCAATACAACAAATTTAGTATAATACATCAAAATATTAATACAAGTTTTAACATGTCAATTGGTCTACTAATTTTGATACATTGTATGGCAGAATGGAATAAGATTTAGATGTCAGGTTCAGTTAAAACGTCGAAAATAAATTCTTTAAAAGTTACAATTGCTTACCTGTTTTTGAACATCTATATCGTTGAGAGCCATGTTGAATTATTTTTGAGAAACGGCAGCAAAACTTGCAAGCAAACAACAAACGAACTTGACAAAATCTTCTACTGCTAGTAGTCAGGTGGGCAGGTCATATGACAGACAGCAGCTGATCCAACCACATTAATCAAATCCTGACTAAAATATATGGCCAATGTTTCTGAAACTTTAAAACAAATTTAATATGGTTATAATGTGACTGATGTCAAATAATGCCATTTAAATAGCTAATATTTTATTGGATGTCGAAGTTACACTGATTTGACTCCTACGTCTTTTTCTGAAGCACCCGGCAAGTTTGAAAAGGTTCCCCGTGTAAACAAGCCGATAGCTCAAAAAATGACAGCATAATAGGTAATAATTCTAGAATACCGTGCAGAATCCTGCTGAGTCCTTTCAGAAGGAAAAGCTTTTGCAAGAGCAATGTAAACAAACATCTCACGGGATATTGCGTGCAGTAAGGAGAGCAACAAACTTTCCTTGGGGGATTGTCCTCCATTGATGGACTCTAACCAGCCGCAATATCTACCGATTGTCGGGAAGTTGTTGACGATTTTGCCTTGCTGTAATCCGTTAAAGGTGTCAGCATCCAACAATAACCCGTCAATGGTCGATCACTGATACAATAGGTAGCGTTCATGTCCCATGAAAGAAGGGGTAAAAATATATAAGAAATAAAATGCATTGTTGATGTCTTGGGTAACAAAACAAGTATGGCAAGCGCTGCAAACCGTTACGCTAGGGATCATTCAGGATTTGCCAGAACAGCCAAGAGAGCCTTTCGGACTCAATCCGGGCTATAAATCGGCATCAAGACTGCTATCAATGTAATCTCATTTCAGCTTCGCTACGGGTATCTCGAGGGACGCTAACGCAATCACAGTAGCTGAGAATGGCACATTTTCAGTGCGTAAGTAAGATGTGCAACAAAAGTTGATTATAGGAAAAAATCAGCTCAATTGTTCTCTTGAAAAACGAAAGAATCTATCACTGCGATAAGAGCTCACGCTAAACAACACTGACGTTCGTACTCGGAAGCCTTTTGTACTATTTTACCCAAGTAGGCTATTGAATGCCAAAAAAGCAATGTAACACGCCTCCCACGAGGAACAGGTCTTTCCTTCAATTATGGTCTAGGGACTAATTGCACCACAACTTGGTGATATTTGGGAGTGCTCGACAAAAGCCAGCCTCCACACCTCGGAAGGATCAATCGAAAATCACCAGAAATGTAACAATTAGGCACGTGGCAAAATAAGGTTTAGAATCGACTGTTATAGAAGCCGGATTGTGAACTGGAATTCTACTATCAAATTCATGTGGTGGCTTCTCTGCGCTATGCATCTTAATTAAAGGACGCGAGGAAGGTGTACAGTATAAGGTAAGTAAGAAAACAGCCAACGTTAAATGAGTCTTGGCAATGAGTTTTACGGGAAACCCCATTTCGTATAGCTCAAAGCCGTCCGGCCTTATAAACACGGCAACCAATTCAGCTTATAAAGTTGATTAGCAAAAAGGGCACCAGCTTCATTATAAGAATGAGGAAGATTACGGAACACATAAAAAGAACCAAAAAATAAACAGGCTACCATAGCCAGTTTCTTATTTTTAGTTTATCATGTATACACGGCACGCTACAGAAATGTGTGACAAGAAATGTCGTCGTAATTATTTAGTTTAAGCATCCGGTACTTGTCATGTCACTAAGACTTATTACTGAGAGGCAATAGGCGCGAACCTACGCCGGTTATTAAATGAAAAAAAAGACCTTATTTTACCAAATAAATTCACATCAGTTAACGTGCTAACTTAGCGGTTCCTTTTGTATTGATAGATTTAGTAGAGCAAAATAAGTGCTCGTTTAAGAAAAATACGTAATTTTTGCATTACACTCACGTGTATGAAAATATGTCTACCATACAATTTAAAGCCATTTTCGAGTATCTACCATTATTTTCTTGACACCAGAAATAATTGATTGAGAGTTATTTTCACGTACCGCGCAAGTATTCCCTGAAGTTAAAGCCCGCAGGCGACCAGTACAAAACTTGGAAAGGAAGAAAAAGCCGAGTCTTGATGGCAGGCGTGGTACTGACCTGGGCGGGGTTTGTGGGAGTAGCTATCGCATATAAGGAAAGCAAGGGGGTAGGCAAGATTAGTTACCAATTTTTACCCCAGCTAGTTGCACATCCGAAAAGGTGCTGGATATAACGAAGAACCGGACAACGAAGAGGCCCGTTTTTACCTAGTGTTTTCCACGTACATCGGACACGCGATTCAACAAGTAAGAATAAGCTTGAATATTATACCCATTTCCCCCAACGTTCGTGTACCTCGCTTGTTTCGCTCAACACTAATAGAAATACTTTGCGAAAGAAAAGGAACGCTTCCCAACGTATTCCATCATGTTAAGTACTGTGCCGTAAATGTCAGTACCTCTTTGTTGCTTAAAAAGATTTCTCGCATTGCATGTTGGTATGACCATGTCGGAGAACTTTATTCAGGTATCTTACTCTGTTGGTAATATTTTTTCTTTACACTCCATTTGGTACCAGAACGACCATTAAAAAGGCGATCTTACACGCCATACCAACACCTCGAACCTAACAGCACCCGCAGATATAAGTCATATCAGCCTACGAGGCCATAATCATTGCAACGGTGAAACGACCTTTCTGGCACTTATCAAGTTTCTGGTCGTTATACCCCATTTGCAAGAGAGTATGTGCGTACTCCGTAGCAGTTAATTTACCCTTTGCACCACACCCTTTCCTATAGCTCCTTCAAAATCTAATTACCCGTCAACATGCTTTTTGACCCAATTGCGACCAACATGTTTTTATTGCGAGCAGCCTTGCAACGACCGAAAACCTAAATTGCAATTTTTACACTTGAACTAAACCGGGAAAAGGGAAGGGCGAAGCAAGTGTCAGTAGAAAACTTCCCGTTTTTACAAATTCAAGTAGAAGATTTGGTTGACAGCAAGTAAGGTAGCAAACTCGATTCAATTTTCTACATCTGCCGCATTTCGAAGTACTTAGAGCTAAACAGGTTGAAGGTGTCTCTTGATACCTTAATTTGAGCGTCTGTATGTCACTTTTCATCAAGGTGAATTATACCGAATCTGGTAATTGCAACGGCTTAAAGGGGCTTCGTGATTAAACGCTCGTGTTATACTACGAAACAACCCTTATTGGTCTGCAGAAATGACAAGCAAGTCGTCGTGCGGTACTGGTAATATACTTAGGGAGGTACCCTACAGTGTCCCTCACTAAAACGAGCGACAAGAAACCAAAAGAGCGCTATAGACACCCACAACGGCTATTGACAACCTGACGTTTTACGCTGCAGACAAGACAGTTCTTGGTAGTAGTCAATTTACATAAAAGCTTTAATGATTTGCTGTTTCAATCGTTTAATCGGTCAGTTGACAACTTGGACCTCTCCCAAAAGTTAAAAAGCTTATATAGATGGCAGAGCAGAGCATTGATCCAAACTGCCCGGAAGCAATTCACTTTTCCCCGGCAACCGGAAATTTGAAAGAGGTGATAAATGACAATACAGTCATGTCACCGAGCTTTTCAGATGCTATAAGACACCATTGTGAAAATCCGTTTGTTGCAAAGAAATATGGACCGAGGCTAGTATCAAATTCACTTAAGTTACACGAGCAAGAAGTATTAAGCGTTGTAGAAAAAGGAAAAACAAAATGCGACTTTCTAAAGAGAAATTCTCGGAAAACGGGCACAAATTAATTCCGAGGAGTAATTTTGCAAGGCAAATAGCAGAATTCGGCACACTAATTGCCTACAATAGAACCCCACGGGGTTTGCTGACAGAATCTGAGTACTGAAGCCGCTTGTGTAAAAAAACTGCGATTGTTTAGCTACAAGCGCAATTAAGTCGGCTACGTTGACAAGTTTTCTCCCCACGCTTAATTTAAAAGCTGCCACTATGGTAGAGTGACTACCTTTATTGAGCTCAAAGTCACCTTCTCCGTTATGTGAGAAAAATGTGAGGACGTAGAAGCTTGCCTCGTGCTCCATACAGCCAGTCCGTAAGTCATTACTGTTTTAGATAAGGTACTAAGCAAAAAAAAATTGAGAGTGCTTAACGCAACTTTTCTGAAACAGATCTAAAGTCATTCCATATTAATAAGATAATCATTACTATCTGTCTCTACGATCCCAGTTACGGACTTCGTATTAGCCTGACAAAGCGTTGTGTAGAGTTATGAGATTTCCATACCAAAACCTTCCATTTACTAAAATATAAGCAAAGCTTTCTAATTAAAAAGAGTCATCTTTCATTTATTGGTTCTTTTTTTTAGAACAATGCGATCGTCTGTCATTGTCTTCCTCATATGGGCCGTCCTTTCATCCTGCGTCCAGGCCGACAATAACGAAAACGAAGAATTCGATAAGCGTGGAAAACCAACAGCGAATCGAATGTCCAGTATGTACAGCTTTGGACTGGGCAAAAGACCCTACTCAAACTACAACTTCGGTTTGGGAAAACGCGCTCCCGCAGGCGTCATAGGAGCGGAAGACCTATTAGATCTCCTAAGAGACGAATTGTATGAAGACATTCCCGACTACGATATAGAAAAGCGCAACTCCAAATTCAACTTTGGTTTGGGGAAAAGAGACTCTAATTCCAAGATCAACAGCAAATTCAACTTCGGTTTGGGCAAACGCGCTTCCATTGAAGAGGGGCAGGATGTCAATAAACATTCCAGATTCGGCTTTGGCTTAGGCAAACGAGAAGTGGACGACTGGTTGATCAAACCTTACGGTCAAGAAGAGGCTGAAGAGCAAGACGGCAATGCGTTGATGGAAAACGAGAGCAAGCGTTCCGCATCCGCTTATGCCTTGCTCCAAAAGCCACACGCTTATTTGGAAAACAAGGCCAGCTACATGGGGAAACGTGGAAAGAATTCCCAAAATTATCCCTTCTTGGGTAAACGTTTGCCAATATATGACTTCGGCTTAGGCAAGCGATCCTCAAACTAGACAAAAATAACCAAAGTAAAGTTTTTATGAACAGACAACGCTGTGGTATAGTATCTAGCAAAGATGTGAACGAAAATGTAGGGACAAATTAGCCCGAAAATATGTTTCCAATACAAGTTTCTTTCGTTGCTTTGACAGCATTTTATTATGCAACACCCACATATCAAAAATCTAATTTAGAACCGGTGCCGCAAGCTGGTCCGACGGCTGTTCGACTCGCCGAATCCGATAGGTCCGGAGGCAGGTGAAGTTTCTACAAATGTATACATTAAGAAGCATGGGAAAAAAAAATTATATTTCTTACTTCGATAATGCATTTCTTCCTCCAAAATTTGAAACCATAGGATGTGAGGGGTTCCGATTGAGGAGGTCTGCGAAGTGCATTTAGAGTAGGGACTGACGTCACGGTTAATATTCCGTGAATATCGGGATAACATTTCCTAGCCTCAGCATCCAAACTGCTTAATCGAAGTATAACGTCACAACTCTGACGCAAGCGACTCAAAACGTGGGCGGGGATCAAGTGGGAAGGTACGGTCAAAAATACACACGCCGAACTCTGTCGCAGCAAGGCCTTTAGTCCAATAGTAAAAGAAGAAAGGAAGGACTCTTTATAACTCTCTTCATCCCAAAAAGGGGAGCCTAGTGCCATTAAAGATATTCTCAGGACATTACTAGGCTCTTGTTCGGTAGCCAACTTGCGGTTTTCAATGACACGAGATATGGATGATAACAGGTCAAAATATAACGGCAATCCCGGAGTATTGGATGGGTTCCATAAGTGAATTTTTTCCTTGTCAGCATCCGAAAGGGGCATGACGTGAGAGAAATCGAACTGTGTCAAGGTTCTATTTGAAGCTTGCTCTGGATAGGCATGTAAGTTTTCGTACCGCCAAGCGATCTTCATCTTATCATTCATATCTGCGCCAATTGAGGTGATATCTGGCTCCTTCTGAGCCTCTTTCTTGGCTGACGGTAAGGCATTCACCTATAATAAAAACAATTCGCGAACGTATGAGAAAACTAGGCGAAAAATAATTCTAAAAATTACAGTTTCGTCAGCGTTGCCGTCCAGGGTAGCGGCGAATATAAAGTTGCCGTGTACAATACCTTCGGCCATAAATAATTGACTAAAGAGTCTGCCATAATTGCTCCCAGTGTCCTCTTCTAGAATCATTGGAATTCAGACAAAGACTACATTTTTATTCAGATTATTACCAAGCAGACAGATTGCGTTAATGGGAATACCGCCATCTAAAATCGCAAATAAAAATAAAATACGTGTTAAAATTGTTTTTAGTATAAATTGCAACGTTGATTTACCTATTATCTGATCAAGACATGATATACCCGTAGAAAGTAATTGTACACCACTGATTGAAGGCTTAGCACCAGGAACTACAGCTTGGGGTTTACTTTTCTTCTGAAAACTGGAAGTAAATGCCATAGTGATTCGTATGGCGGAATCCAGGCAAATTTGGCCACCGAAAATTCAGAGCCTGGTGACGATTAACTATAACAAACGGACGTATCAGATTTATGATATTTTATATAGTTATTTATTATTATTATTGTTTATTTATTTTACTATATTTGATTCCCCCCAGTTTCTCTTCAACTCAAAAGCACGTGATCAGCACGTTTTGTTATGAATTTGCTTAACTTGTTCCCCACATACTAGAGTGCAGTACTTGCCAGGGGAGTGTCTCCGAAAAATAAATAAATGTGGCTCTGCAGAGTGGCGCCAATGACTCTATAACTCATTAGTGCGGCGAGACGAGAAAGCTTATTTCGTATTCAAAATCAAGCTGTTGGTTCTTGTGCCTTATTTTCCCCCTCATTCGTACAGCTTCTTGGCCTTTGGCAGGAGCCACAAGTGACGAGAAGGTACAAATTAAAAATAGTCTCACTATTCTGAATTCTATGGTTAGAGCGGGTCGATGAACTTTCTTGGTGAAGTGAAGTAAGCTTGCGTAATAACGTTCAGTGTGTTTTTGTTGTGCGTAATTTCATCTGCGTGTCCAATAACATTGTTGCTAGCAAACAAAACAAGATTGCTTGCCGATACCCATTTTGACTCGACGGAGACCTTGATTTACAAATTGTGACCAAGATCTAATTTTACCATGGCCGTTAGGCTGTTCCCTTTTGGGCGTTCGCTAGCTAATTCTGCACGGATTTGCTCGCGCACATCGCCTTTGTTTGAAAGCGCGAAGCTTAAATACGGAGTGAAATGGAGATCGAGATCGACCTCTGCGACACCATTAACTGCTGTTTCTGCAGATAAACGCGTTTCAGAAGCCCAAGTAAATCAGGAACCTCGCAAGGACCCGTTGGATTTGAGTTTCGACAATGCCGAAGCTGCCTTTAAATCGAAAACGACCGCAGAAATACTACGGGCGTATGTTGTCTTCACGCTCTGCTCTTCTAAGTACTTGGTGGAAAATAACATGAAGGTATGTAGTAGTTCTTATGTAAAAATTTGTAATGCTTATGTAAACATAATCAGAGAAATTTCAATAAAAGTCAGCAGGGCCGTACCCAGGATTTTGGTTTGGGTAGGGGGGAGTAGTATGTGGATATCGTTACGGAGAAACAAAATTTCGGGGGGTTTAACCCCCTACTCCCCTGGGTACTGGCCTGAAAGTCAGCAAAGAGCTTTGCTCCCGCTGATATTAAAAAAAAATAAAATAGGTAAGTTATTGTCAGTCTGATTCTTCGACACTTGTAGCCTATTTCCGTAGCAACAAATCCCACAAAAAAGCTTACCCCGAAGTACGCTTTGTGGCGAAACGTTAATCATTTTGCGGAAATAATGCCACATGGCGCGTATTTCTTCTAGGAAATAAGGTCTCCTTTTAACTGATAAAGTTGCTATTCGATATGTGGTCCCCCCTTCCTTCCTTCCATCCACGAAGCCTGCAATCTTGTTTGGGGCTAACTTAATCACTTTCAAGCGATATAGAATCAGCTCATCTTGTGCAACAACACGTGAAATGCATGGTAAGGATAAGAAAGGGTATGCAGTGGTTGGCTCTGGTCAGCTACCCAGGGTTGGCGACCTTGCCTGCAGAGCTTGAGAGTGGTTAGACACTTCAAAGTGTCGCCTCCAGCCCTTTTGGGGTTACCACCATCTTTTGCTGAGGATGAGTAGAAGGACTACGTGCTGTTCCTCAGCTCATGACGTAATGTTGTCCCTGGAGAAACCCTGTCTGCTATATGGGCTAACTACCCATGCGGCTGGTACACCATCAAGTTGATGGGTATCCAAGACTAGGCAAAAATCGTCTGGTTGATGGCGCCGTGAACCTAGTTTTTTAAAAAAGGGGGAAATACAAGAAATGGAGATGTAAACGGGATTATGGGTCAAAGCTTGTCATAGCTTAAAACCCGTGACGAAATACTACCACATTATCTATGTCGGTCGCGTTCGCATCAAGTTTTTATCAGTGGTATGACACAAATTCTAAACCTATAAGTCTGAATAATGCTTTTTTTTGTTTTTTTACTATTTCTTTTCCTAGTTGATGAAGCTGGGTAACCGAGTTTTTGGCGAAAAGCTTTTTGGGTGGTTCATGAAAAAGACCTTTTACGGGCAATTTGTGGCGGGAGAGGATCAAACCCAAATCAAGCCCGTTATTCAACGTATGCGAAACTTTGGAGTAAAGTCCATTTTGGACTATTCCGCTGAGGAGGATATAAGCTCCGAAGAAGCTGCAGAGAAAGAAATGGCGTAAGTAGCTTTTGCCGTGTCTGTATACACACAACGTTTACGCTGGGCTTAAAATTAGAACGTAAAGTCGTCATAAGACGAGCCCCTTTCTTGTTGTCATTCCCAGCCAAAGGAAAACTCGTGGTCCAGTAATCAGCTGGCGCATGGAACCAGCTTATCTTAGCCAAACATATGATATAATGATATATGATATGATAACATATGATACGATTTATATAATTTTTTTATTTGGTTTTACAAACTAAGAAACTGCTGTTTTGCATTAAAACTTGGCGCTTTACAACGTTCGATTTCTTAGAATCGCAATTTCAGTCTATTTTTTTTACTAGTTTTGTTTACGAAGGAGTCGATTTTAAAATTCCACGTGACTTTGCTTACAATTTCTTTATTCGTGTAGGTCATGCGTGTCGGCAGCTAGCGCGCCTAATCCAAAAGGTGGGTATGGTTCCTAACGCATGTTGTTGAGCGTGCTCGGAATTTGTTTTATTAACGTTTGGAATTGATAATCAACTAACGCATGTTCGTCTTGTCAAAACTAGATGTCGAGGCCGACCCCGCTAATCATTTGGAAGGAGCAGGTATGTAATGGGATTTAGTTTTAGTTTAACTTCGCTCACTTTGAGACAAAATGCGAACAATGTTACTTTCTGTTGTCCAGTAGCTTAAGCGAAAGGTACCCTTTTTTGTTGTATAAAAATCGTTTGCATTGCCGCGTTTGATATCGAATCATTATTAACGTTTGGAATTTATTTTGGAGTAGATAAACGCTATCGTGCACACCGAGAATTCGCCGATAGACGAAAACAGGTTTCCTCGGCCCGTACCTACTTTTATCTGAACGAAGCTCAGTGCGAAAAAAATGTGGACATTTTTCTTCGTTGCATTGAAGCTGTCTCGGGTTGGTATCATTTTCGTTTTACTCAAGTGATGGAATGCAATGAGTTCTTACGATAGGTACTACGCGCAGTACCGGTTTTGCCGCCATTAAAATGACAGCTTTAGGCAGGCCACAATTACTGGTAATTAATATTCTTTCATTTGGACGAAAAATGTATGAAATAACCTTTGTCTATTCGCTACAGTTGCAAATGTCGGAGGTAATTGCCCGGGCACGACGCTATTTTGCAGAAGTAACTGGACTGTCTCCCGACAATATTATGAAGCACAATTTGTCACCTGATTTGTTTGCTAAACGTTTCCACGAAGCTGATGTTTTATCTGACAACCCAGAGGTCCAGCGATGGCTGCAACAGATTACCTACGATCGCAAAGGGTAAGTAAACCTAGTGCAATCTCGCTTATAAGTCTTAACGAGAATCTTCTAGGTTAATCAACTTATTTTCCTGGAGCGGGTTGATTGATGCCAACATGCTTTTGAGTGATGTTTTCCGAGTGCCCAACCTACACACGGGCAAGTTGGAACCACTAGTTACTGCATTAACAGACGAGGAAGAGGAAATGGCAAGAAATATGATGCGGAGGCTCAATACCATCTTTTCTGTAAGAATAAAAGCTTTTATGCTGGTCTTGCTGGAATATTAATAACGTTTTTGTAGGCGGCGCAAGATTTAGACGTGCGAGTTATGGTCGATGCGGAGCAGACATACTTTCAACCAGCAATCTCGAGGCTTACTATGGAGTTGATGAGAAAGTATAACAGGGAAAAGGTAGACTGTTCCGTGATACAATGCACACAACTTTAATAGAACCTTACCGTTTTTAGGCAATTGTGTTCAACACATACCAGTGCTATTTGAAAGAGACGTATGGGGATGTGTGTTTGGATTTGGAGCAAGCGCAGCGGCAGAATTTCTTTCTCGGCGCTAAACTAGTCAGGGGCGCTTATATGGAACAGGTACAGTCAATCCTTTATAAAGGTAGTGTTATATGGACTAGATTACTTTCTGGAAATTAGGAACGTGCTCGTGCAGCAAGCCTAGGTTATGAAGATCCTACTAACCCCTCCTACGAAGCCACGTCGGAAATGTATCATAAAACTTTAACCGAGTGCCTACGTCGCATAAAGTTGTTGAAAGATGCGGGGCAAGATAAGCGTATAGCTATTATGGTGGCGTCGCATAACGAAGATACCGTGCGCTTTACTATTCAGAAGTAGGGCAATTCATTTCCTAATGACTTTTCGTGATTACGAACCTAATTGCTATAGGATGGAAGAACTGGGCGTTTCACGTCAAGATAAGGTCATCTGTTTCGGTCAATTACTGGGAATGTGTGATCACATATCTTTCCCACTTGGTTAGTTTGTTACTTTTTTTTTTTTTACTTGGGTTTCCTAACGCAAGTTCTTATTTCTAATAGGTCAGAGTGGTTATTCAGTCTACAAATATGTTCCTTATGGGCCAGTCAACGAAGTCCTACCCTACTTGTCTAGACGTGCTCAAGAGAATCGGGGAATATTGAAGAAAATCCGGAAGGAAAAGCGATTGTTGACAACCGAGTTGAAAAGGAGGTTAAAGAATGGACAGCTATTTTATACACCCAAAGGAGACTATCAACCTATATAAATTATCCCGATAGCTTTGTCGAACCATGGTCAGAAAACTATTTGCAATGATGTCTCGTATGTAAAGCAAGTGATGTGTACAAATATTTCACACATGTAGTCTCGAAAAAGCTACGAGTTATTGAAAGTTGCATTGTAATTGATGCTATATTCACAGACATGTAATACATGCTTTACAGAATTGGTCCCAGAAAATCAGAAACGTGAAGTTTCGCCATTGTTCTGCAGGTTTGACATTTCGAATAATGAACAGGTTAAAAGTGCGGATCCGCACAATTGACGGCTTGAAAGGTTACGGCTAATGTTGCTTTCAGAAGCACATTAGGAGCTCGGAGCGTAACCTCGGAATGTCAAGGATTTCCTACAATACCGTGGCAAAGGTCAAGAGAGTGTTAAGTCTTTGGGGTTTTTTTTTGTTGAGTGCGCCAACGTGTCTGTTTAGATTCCATTTGCCATTCCGTAGCTTGCACTTGCTGAATCGGCAGAGCAAGCAATAAAATCTAGCTTTCCCAAACAAGATTTCGCCGAATAAATATATACCCACAAGTCGTCGCCTTTTAAGGAACAAGGGCAAGTTTGAGGTATTCGAGATAGCGAGTCCATTTATCTCCCACCTTTTTTGCTTACTTTCCTTTTTATTTAACAAGACGACTTGCGACTTTGCAAAGGAGATGTTATGCAGACGTAGGAGGGATGTGTTTGTTCAATTGATCGGAAATGGCCATGTTTGTGCGGTATTTGTGTGTGAAGCCTCACAAGTTGGAAGCAATCTATAGCCTAGCAGTAAGCAAAGCCACGGCAAAGATGGGGAAATCCTGGTCCGGAAATGAGGGGGGATTGTTGGGTCAATAGCATTGCTCCTCCTGATCTTTAGAAACGTTTCTCCACTTTTTCTGGCCACTTGGCGGAATTGAAAAAAGCGGAAGGAGAGGGAGGCTATAACAACATGGTTCCAGAAAGCTTGGAATGTTACGTAGTTGACGTGAGACAAATTTAGATCGAGAGTTGCCATAGAAGCACAGATAGCTTACAAGTAAATACTCGGTGCGTGTGCTGATGGGCAAGGGGATTGTTTTATGTATTTTGGACCTGTTTGCAGTCAAAGATTTTTTGGATGTATCCGGTTTTGTGCGCTATCTGACTTTCCCTTACGGCTGAAGGGTTACTGACTGATGGGACAGTAAATCCGTAATGATGTTCTCATTATGGGTCTCCATCCATGGTGTAATTAGGAATCAGAGGCCCCGGCAGACCCTTGCATACTTAGTTGCTATGGGGATGTTTACCGTTTATTCGTCTGTTGCTGTCGCAACATCACTTTAGCGCTTTTTTTGGCCTTTCCTGCTAAACCACATTGGTTTTGAATTTAGAATGTATCATTAAAGATTGCGATTCAAGGAAACAGAAACTTTTCTTTAAAAAAAATCAAATTGCCGCTTTTCTTTTGGTCCCTTGGTGAGTAGCGCTAAAATATTGTAACGGCATGTGTATGAAGCTGCATTTACCGGCAATGACGATTAGGTGGCGGGCATTCGACTACTTTTAAAACAATTTAGAGCGACAGCAACTATCCCGTGTTTTTCCTGAAGCGTCTGTTTTCCTGTTTCGAAAAGATTACGAAAGTTAACAGTTAATTATAGTGATTTGGTAGTGACTCGGACATACAATTTGACTTGGGTGGGTATCTTGTCTATTTCCTGTAGACTAGTTACATGTAGTACACATTTTAGTACCGAAATTATTTGTTAACGACATAGATTCGATTGGCTGGTACAATACCTATACATCCTAAAGTAACGTTGAAATATGCAGTACCACACGAGCGTTAAAGACGTTGTACGTCACTTTACTATAGTATGTATTGTTGCATCCAGCTTAAATGTACAAGTTACAAAGAAACTATTTATTATGCTACTATAAGTCTCCAAGTAAATGGAAGCTTGTGTTGCATGATAGTTGCGTAGTTAATATATAGCGGGTTTTGTAGACCGTTGCTCGGAAATGTTACATTAATGTCCTATAATACGTTTAGAGCTCTGGCGAGACAAGTTACTGGATTAACCTTTTATCCGAAATGAGTTACTGTGCAGCATTATCCCGTGTCTTTCACAAAGGATGGACGTACCTACATTTAATTTTGAAGGTAATCCCTGCACCCGCGAATGTAAGCATACCTTAGCCCTTCAAATTATCCCTAAAAGTGGTTGCAATATTAAGAAAATAATAAGAATAGCTTATTCTTTGAAGAATAGCTTATTCATTTAGCAAGAATCAAGCATCATTTAGCAGGAATAGCTTATTCTTTGTTCATGTTTAAGCAAATGGAGCAAATCCTAACAAACGTCTAAGCTTGTGTTTTTACTTGAATTTCTTACGAGCTTTAGCCAGTTGCGTTCATATCCCATTTTGGTGTTTTTCTGTAACCTACTTCCATGTCTTAACTTATCGTATTTATGTCGCTTTGAAGGAGGTTTACATGATATATCCTTTCTCTTCGTTCGCCGTGTTCCGGAGCTGAGATGACAGTACTTTTTTATACGTACTAAAAATGTGTTTTTGCCAGAATTGCATTCCCCGCTAGTCTTTGAGGCCATTCAATCTACCAGATCAAATAACACGAGACTTGCTTATTCAGACTGATTTTACCCACTTATGAGTTACATAAGAAAAGAGTATGACTGTCCGGCACGTAGTTTTTCCTTTATAGTACGTGGGTATATTGGCGCTCCGGTGAGCTTTTTAAGCAGCGATGTATGTATCTCGTGACAGTGACATGAGTTTTGTGTAGCTAAATAGCGTAAACAAGAATGCGAGTAGGTTGAAATTCTCTTATAGCGATGAAAAAGAGCATCAAAGCCAATGTGCATTATTGCTTTGTTGTTGAACTGGAAATCCAAGTAGCTCTTGTTGATCAATTTTTTATCTTTCAATCGGGATTTTTTATTTTCCTTTTCGCTCCTTCAAGATACCAGACGCCGTATTGACAACTTCTCTGTCAACACAGTAAAGCGTCGTACTTGCCACCCGTTTCTTTGCGTACTGTGCTGTACCGCAGTGATTCGAAATCGCCCACTAATTTGTTATGGTAAGGGAAAGGGCTGCACCATTGTCGTTCACTGCCTTTTGCAGACTAAAAGGGTCTTTGTTATACAAAAATATGTGAACGCAAAAAACTGAAGCGAAAAGAAAATCTGGGACGTTTTGCACGTTGAGCAGGACCACAAGCACATGGCAGTGGGTTCGCTACAGTGAGGAAAGCCTTCCATTGCAGCCGAATCCACATCAGCGGAGGCATATCATTAGCATTATTCTAGTGTAGGCACTTAGACAAAGTAAAAAGAGTTGTTGTTTCCGTGGGCGATACGTATACGCTTAAAGTTCACGGAGAGGCCTTACTTCACATAAATCTTTGACTCTAGGGTCTAGACTTGGCAATACTTGGATATATCCAGGAGTCTCGGCAGTGGTAGAGTAACTCGAATTTATATTTCCCTTAAAAGGAACTATTACCTGAGTTTCTACTGGCCTAGGTTGTGAATCTGATGCCGTAAACAAGCCGAGCTGGCGACGCAGCCACATTATTTTGTTCTTTTCTTCCATAGTGCAATAAGAATGACCTGGAAAGGATCGAGCTAATTCTTGGGACTTCAATTAAAATTGACCTAGAAACAACGTGAACAACTTGGACTTTGGACGGTAGCATGGTAGAGTATTGTTCTCGTGTATTTAACCGTTTAATGACGCGTTTCTTTATTTTTAGTACATCTCCGTTAAGCTATTTAACTGAAACGGAACCTATGCGATTCAGTCTTTGGGAAAAGATTGAGTCAACAGAGAGATGAACATACGCAAAGAGGGGAACCCATTTCTGAATTATGAACGAAGCTTGAGACATGTTTTGAAAAGCGACGTGGTGCAGGTTTCTATAGTGACACCGTCTCGGCAATGTGTGCCCAGCCTGTTTAGCATTTCTATGTGAGTATACAGATTTTAAACCATAATCCGTACTCCTATTAGCATATGCATATGCTAGCGAGGTTTTGCTTTTTCAAGCATTGAAAAGAATTGATAGGCCTCCATTTCAAGAGTTGGACTAAATCATCCTTCGTATATACTCAACTGAGCTCCCCTTTTGGCGTGCTTTATGCACCCTGTTGTATACAACTCTCATTATAAAAGAAAAAATCTCCCTGGCTTAAAAAAGGTAAATGCAAACAGCCCCTTAAATATAGCATAGTGTACCAAATAACGTCTATTACCGGTTTTCTACTGCTGGCGTGTTCTTCACTGCAACCTGAAGGGAAAGTGAAATTAATTTTGCACTAGAAAGACGAGATGGAAAAAAAATCTTGCTGGCTTCTCCCCATTCATCTTGATTAGGGTTGCCACGGTAGCAAGAAGACCTCTGACCTCCCCATTTTCTTCTTTTTAGTCATGCATATTAAAGCAATATACATTGTTGCAGAGCTTATCGTGCTTTTCTCATAAAGCTTCATACTACAGTGCACGGCAATGCGTGACTGCCCCATTGCAACGGATTGTTTGTGGGAAATTATGCCTTTTCCCTGCCTTTTTGGACACTATCCTCCTCTTTTTAATTGTTTCACACAAACTGAAACCAGTTAAAACGGCGTCCCAAGAAAGTAGTTTCACTTTGATTAATCTGCGACAACTTCCGACATTTTAGTCCGGGTATCTTGTGACGATTATCGATTTTTGTACAAAAAAATTTAGCCCGGAAACAAAAACTTGGCTGCCGTTTCAATCAAACGGAAGCCGTGGGTCGAAGCAAACACCGAGAAGACGCTCCTGATTCATCTTTTTATCTTTTTTTATTTATCAAAAAACAGCATCCAAGGACCGGATCCTAGAAAGCGTGCTTACATTGCAGGGGTTCATGCTCTTATTCCTTTTCAATCCCCTGTTCTTTCAAAAATCCATTTCCTTTAAAATAAATACTTCTGATCTGAGGCTTGGATCTGCTAAAGATGTATCCTATGTATAATCCTACACATCTTTTCAATGCTCAATGCTAAGAAACCTCACATCCTTTGAAAAATAAGCTTCCGGGACCGCACTTGAAAACTTTGAAATATTTTCAAGAATTTTCATGTACTTTCTTCCTCGCTTCCTCGAAGCTTGTGGTCAGCTCTATATATGGGTTGGTGGGAGGGAGGCGAGGACTGGGAAAGAAAAAAAAAGTTGAATTTTTCTAAACCATCTTGCATCCTCATGGTTGTAATTGGGTCCCTGTAGAGATGATTGCCTTTTTTTGTGATATCATATTTGGGGAGGAAAAAAAATCCCAAGTCCTCACATTCTGTCGCCAACATTTTCCCTCTTCAGAGTCCTTTTCTTCCCGGGGTCCTGCTACTGCTAGGGAAAAGCTATCTCGAAAGAATTTTAGAGAGGCTTGCGTTTCTTCCTGTGGGACTTGGCTTGTCTTCGTGCGAGGAGCCAAAGCATTTCTTAGCACTACTTTGCGAGGCTCTCTGCGAAGCTTGTGGCGACGCACTGGTCGTCCATAAAGGGGAGGATTTGGGAGGATCTCCGACGTAAGCGGATCATAGTCAGAGACAAGCATGTTCGCGGAATTCACGAGGGAAAAAACCCACGAAAATTATCCAGAAACTCGAGTAAAACTTGCTTGTCTGCCTTATTTCTTGAATTATTAGGAGCCTATCTAAAGCTCAGTTATTCGTTAGGGACAGATTGGGCGGGTCGGTCTTTGCTGCGTTGAAGATTCCGGGGAAAAAACCTCTTGAGAAAACTATCATCACCTCTTGCCTCGCTGACCCCCCTGCCCCTTCGAGAATCACTTCACCGAGGAAAAGAAAAGTACTAGGGAGTGTTTGAGGTTTACTTGCTTTGACTCAATACTATGGAAGATTCTGTGAAGATCCTAAGAAAACAAGGAGTGTTTTCCGCGACTGACTTTGAACTCAAGGAAAGGCTTTGATGCCATTAAAAGCTTTCTTCCGCGGACTTATATTCCGTGCATGACTTTCTTGTCTCTTGATGTTTACGCCATAGACTGGCGTAGGGGAAACTTTTAGTGGGATTTCCAGTCTTTGTGACGGAAAACAAGATTTGTGTCTCAGTACTCACCCCATTTCTTTTCCTTTTTACTCCAGTCTAGGTACTTAGATTTACGGTAAAAGTACCGTGTAGCGTAGTACAGAACAGCAACGTTGTGTATTGATAAAAGACGCAGATTAGCGCGTATCTAAAAAGGAGGTACTTTGCGTGGATGCACCGTTGTTAAATTTCTGCCAGAGCCCACAAAATGCTTCGCAGCCGTACCGCATATACGTGATGGATATGGGGTGTCACGGGTCGGGGGGCTGATGCACTGCCTGGCTGAGTCAGAGAGGATCCGGTCCCGGCAAGCCGGCAGGCCGGCATGCGAACTGTCTTGGCAACAAGACTTTCCCTGAGGTCGTGTGTATAGGGGGCAGGGATATAAACAAAAAAGAACCATGCCACAAAGCAGTTAGTGCCAGAGCAGTATATATATGTTCGGCTTATCGGCCATCCAGCCATTGTTTTCCTATAGCACCATAGCATTGGAGCAGCCCCTTTTAGCAATGACATGGCATATCGTTTTTTTGCCACGGCTGTTATACCCACCACGCCGTCAAATCTTCGTGGTAAAGTTTTTAGTTCTTGGCACCCCACCCACTCACGGCTCCCTCCCCCCCTTCGGAGCTATTACTTACAAATTCATAGTCCCGCAGCTCGACTCTGAGATAAGCAGGTCATGCTGTCATTCTTTGCCTTTTACTTCCCCTGGAACGTAACCACTTTGCTGTAATAACTGACTGAGCAAGTTCTTCTTTACTTTTCTAGAAGCATTTGGCCATACAGCATTTACAGTGAGACAAAGATAAGAAAGCATTGTACAAGATGTATAGGCTTACAGAACATCGTGGAACGTTTTTCGCTGAATTATCGCTGCATTTTCGCCGAATTTTCAGATTCGAAACTTGAGAAACGTTATTCTTTACTTTCCTAGAAGCGTTTGGAACAGCATTTATAGTGAGACAAAGATAAGAAAGCATTGTATGGTACAAGATGTAGGCTCACGGAGCATTTTATAACGTCGCTGAATTTTCCAACAGGTTCTCCTGTTTCGAAACCCAGAGACAAAAATGACACTGTATGTGTCATTGTTGCAAAACGTTCTACGAAAAAACCGTGACAAACGGGTGTCACTCGAGTTAAAAATTGGTAGTTGGATTGGAAATGTATTAGGCTAGGTTAGCTTAGGTTAAAGATTAATCGTTTAAACTTGTACTTCCTTTCATTCCATTAGCTGAAAACAAAAATTCATTGTTCAAAAAGTAACATTTTGACAGCGGGATACATTCTACACACGTTTGTCACTAAATCCGGAATACATGCTGAAATTTTCGCTGAATTCAGATTCCAAACGAAAAGTTCTTTACTTTCCTAAAAGCTTTTGGCAACGCATAGCATGTATAGTGAGACAAGAAAGCACTGTACAGGATGTAGGCCACGGAACATTCTGGAACGTTTTTCGCTGAATTTTCGCTGAATTTTCACTGAATTAATATTCGAAACGAGAAAAAAAAGTTCTTCTTTACTTTCCTAGAAGCATATGGTAACCATTTATAGTGCGATAAAGATCAGAAAGCAGTGTACAAGATGTAGGCTCAGAGAACCTTCTGGAACGTTTTTCGCTGAATTTTCGCTGAATTCAGATTCGAAACGAGAAAAAACGTTATTCTTTACTTTCATAGAAGCATTTGGTAACAGCATTTATACAGTGAGACATAGATAAGAAAGCTCTGTACATGTTGTACGCTCGCGGAACATTCTGGAATGTTTTTCGATGTATTTTCATTGAAGTTTTGCCGCTGAATTCGGACTCGAAACGAGAGAAATATTAGAAAAAAAGAGAGCGAGCGTATATATGGCTGGACTCCCAAATGGTCTAGCAAGACTGTGCGAGCTTTAGATTGAGAAACGTCTTGGCAACATCATTATAGCGTCGTTCAAGTTGTTGGGTTATGTGGTGAAGGCTCTTTGCTATAGAAGATTGTTAGCTGGAACAGCGTAGGAGCGGACTCCCTTTTTTTTGTCCCCTCCCTCCTTCTTATTGTCGTTCCGTGGATGGGACTTTACTTGAGAGAGTCGGAAGAGGTCACCGAGACGATGGGATTCTTGCATGACGCTGTCCTTGGCGAAGATGCTGTCGCTGGGGCCAAGGCGATCTTCGCTCACAACACAACGAACGCAACACGAACGACAATAACAAGCTCATGTGTACTTTCTAGCAACTCTTGTGACAGCATATAATCTCTTTCCTGCCCCTCTTACATGCTGGGCAAAAGAGGCTCCTAGACGCTCTCTAGCATCGTGTGGATCCAACAGCAATTCGCTTGTAGTTTTTCCAAATATGTCGTCTAAAACAAACCCGGCTCCCAGCTTAATTGGAATTTCTTTTTGTATGTTTTAGATTTTTTTTCTTCTTTTTTTTTGCCTCAAACAAGCTAGTTCCACTCAGGTCGGTGGGTGGAGGTGGTATCGTACTGTATTTTTTTTAGGGCGAAAAAAAATAGGAGTGAATTCCTTCGCGTGCCTCATCGTGGATGAGCTCCTGGTTGCTACTGCCTTGTTGCTAGGTTGAGGGAATTAAATCAACGTGAAAAAGTAAATTACGTTACATTAGACAAGACCTCATTTGTGGAAGGCGGTTGTCATGTAATGATTAACCCTCTATCAAGCACCCCCCTTTTGCATTGACTCGTCAGATCCGGCGACCTCATGGCAATAGACGTACTGTTCGAGGACCCTAGAAAACCCGTTGAGATGTGTCGCGCGTTTCAAGCTTGCATAGGTAGAAATGGGGGGAGAGTCGACAATCCTCATTAGGTGCTAATGAGTACGGGAGCCATATGACAAGCGTATGCGGTCGTCCGGAGAAGATAGGATCTCGTGACTTAATTCCACCTTCCACGTTGCTAATTTCTGTCCCGTATAGTGCTATTTCTGTGAGGAGGAGCTTTTGTATTTTGCTAGTCGCTCTTTCTCTTCCTTTCTTTTGGAGCAGCTCGTAATTAGTCCGGAGGTAACATTCCTGGTTGTTTCTCCAATTGGCTAAATTTTGCAAAGGTAGAAATGGCGAACCTTTTGCTTCTGGCATCTTGGGAATGGTCGGCGTGCAATTACTGATGACTACAACTCGCAAATTGTAACCCTCCTGGAATGGTTAGCATCCTAATAGAATCCCAGCGTTAAGCGAACATAACGTTGGGATTCCCGAGCGGGCAAATACACAACTAGGAAATTCTTCGCAAGGAAATGGAATGCGTCTGTCCTGATTAAAAAACTCGTTCTTTTGTTGTGAATTTTTGGGAAGGAAACCTTTTTTTGGGGTAGTTTTGAAAAGGGAAAGAGAGTTTGGCATGTGGAAAAATACAATTAAAAAAAGAGGATTTCCGGTCCCGTTGGTCTAATGGCGTGGCACAACTTAATTTCCGTCTTTCACGTATCGACGCTTCTTTGGGCGGCGTTTATTAAATGAATTATGTGAAACGTTTGTAGGGACAAATTGAATTGCAGTGGGAATAATTGCCTGGATTTGTTGCGTTATTGGAGCAGATGGTGTTGAATTAGTGTCGGTGAAGAAGCACCGAGTGAATGGTCTCGATGAGCCATATAGAAAAGGCTTATTATCCTCCTAAATAGTTTCCAGATTGAAGAGTCGAGGATATTTTCACTTTTGGGCTATATTTCGCCCCTGAGTAGGTTACTGTTCCTCTCAATTGGGTATCTAATGGGTCGTGATCCAAGGGGTTTGCAAGCGGGCCACTATTGGATAAAGAAATAAAAGCGTTCAATGCAATACATAGAGCGAGAAAAGGGGAGAAAATAGAGAAAAGGCACTTTTTCGTGTGTTCTCGTTCTGGCGCAGGCTAAATGCCAAGCTAACTCAGCCCCAAGTAGCAAAGCGCAAGCAAAGAGCAAGCAAGGAGTTTGCACGTAACAGTTCTCGTTTAATGCCTGGATGCTGCTGACAAGCGTGATGCAGCAGCACACGTGTGAAGCTTTTGCTTACACAACTTGGCTGACATTCCGCAAGTAACCTGGCATAAATCAAGTGCGCGCAATAAAACACCACCACTTGTGTCAACACGAGCTGGCTCCAAACTCAACTAGCCAAATATATATCTTAACACTGTAAGACGCGCTTGTCCTAGCAGGAAGCTTATTGAGAAGAAGCTTCATAGAGACGTGTTGAGGTCTAAATGGGTTAGTGGTTCTTAAAACAGGAAGTTTAGGTGGAACTTGACAGTTTCCGACATGAGCTCGTTGGCCTCTTGTCCAGGCCGTTCAAGGGTGAGACTCATCATCTCTGCGGGAGCCTTTTGGGGCTGCATCTATTCGGTTAGCTATAATATTTAAAGCAGTGGAGAGTCGTGAAGTATGGGGGGGACCCAGCAGGACATAAACAGGAGGGCTATACCCTTTATGGGGCTGTTTTTTTGAGTATGTTGGAGAAATACTGCGCCGTTTTCCGGTAATAGCCCAACAACGATGCAATATGCTCACTGTCAGCAGCGAATGTTTTTCGTTTGTATTTAGGGTGTCAGGCATTCGAAAGCTGGAATAAGTAGTCGACATGACATGGCAGCTTGGTTCCCCCTGGGTTTTTTGTGACTGTCGCTCTTATCTAGCCATTATGGCACAGCATATTTTGTGGGATTGTCAAGTTGACAAGTTGGGACAGTGAACAAACAATTAGCTTGGCTCTTGAAAATGTCCCCACCATTGCACCTGGCAGAAATTGCGAAGCCGGGCGGGGTGCTAATGTGGATGGGAACTCTGGCAATGGGTGGTAGACGCGTCCGTGGCTCTTGCCTGCTGCGAAGAAGTCAGCCGCGTCCGGGAGAGCGAGAGAGCGAGAGAAAAAAAGACAAAAAATAAAAAAGCGTAGGGGACTTCGTGTATAATTAATGAGATGCCTGCTACTCGACGAGGCAAGTGAATTTGGAGAGTGCTTATACACTTTAGGCTCCAAGCGAGCATGGATCCGAGACCTGAAGCGAGGCAGACAACACAGCCCACGTTTTTTAGATTTTGCAACTGTAAGGGTGAAAGGGCAGGGCCGTAGGTGAAAAATTGAAGGAAATGCTAAGATGGCACAGGGAGCTTAAGACTTTTCGATGGCAGGACGTCGTTTGTTGTTGATGTAGAAAAAAAGTAAGGCGTCTTGCTTTCACTCTTACAATATTTTTTTGGGAAGGTGGGGGTCTCATAGAGCTCGAGACTTTTTTCGTTTTTTTCCATGGATAGGCTGCGCGTGGGTAAAAGAAGTGGCATGCTCCATCATCAAGGGAGGTCTGAAAGGAACAAATGACAGCTTCTGTGCCATCCTGTAAAGAAATTTCTCCACGGTTTGGCATAGAGGTGCAACTTATTTGTCCTATGACTAATTTATGACGTTTTTTTCTGACAGTTGCGATAACGTAAGCAAGTTCAGTGATTAGAATGCTGTTATTTGTTTCCGACGCCTCCGTTGGTGGGCATTGGTCCTTTTGTACTAGGGAGAAAAGGATAAATAACGCTCCGAGCGTGAATATTGCGAGAGGATATTTGGCTGGTTTGAAGGATACGTCATGGAAGATGGATGAGTCGAGTTGGCGTTGTGATGGGATGCATTATGCATAAAAAGGAATGCCAAACTTTTAGGCTATTGTAGAGTTTTTTGTCTTCCAAAACTGTAAACTCAGCTTTTACGTATTCATAGCATCGTTATAGCCTTTTTAGGGCTAAACCCTTGAGAGGATCACGTCATTAGAGTGACAGAGACAGGTGAGACCGCGTCCGCTACAAAGGCTGCACATAACAGGTTCGCGGTTCGTTGTCGTTGTGGCTGTCCGTTGTCGGTTGTAAAGGCGGGAAAATGACGTGGCAATATACGGTTGATTGCATGTGACGCCAGGGGTCCGTATGTCTTCCAAAGTCAAAAGCTTGGAAGTTTAAAGTCCTTTTTGCTTTAAAAAAGCTTTAAATTGATTAGACGTGGAAGAAAAGCGTACAGTTACAATATTCTTCCCGCTCTTCTTTGCTTTAGTATAATCAAAAACGGGTAAAAGGATACAAGGGTGCATAGTTGAGTTGCGTGAAGGACAATGACGGGCCCAGCAATTGGATTCAATCCTCAGGGAGAGCCTTTGGACCAAAAGAAAGAAAAAAAGAGTCGCGTGAATCCTAATGTAATGGAAACCTTAAAAAGAGATAGTATATAGTCATTGTTACGTCCCGTCATTTTCCTTGTGTATACACCTCCGCTTTTAGGGGCGGTATCACTCCCGGTCCTGTCAACCATAATATTGGCCAAGCCAAAACACCGAAAAGAGAAGAGGAGCCAGTCTTTTTGGGCTTTGATCAAAGTCTTTTCTTATGCGCCGTGATATAGTTGCTCCCAGGGTGCGGATTTTCGCCTTTTGTGCACAAACACAACTCATTTCCGTGTCAGACTTGACAGGTTATTGATTAGAGTTTTGGGGACGCTGCTGACATGACATAATCAGAAGAATGCACATTGGATGTTGCTGCTGCTCATCGGCATCTCTCACAACACGATGTCACCCCATCACCAACATTTTTTTCTTTCATCACTCCTTTTTTCCCTCTTATTTATTTAACACTAGTAAAAATGGCATGGGGAAACGAAGTGTGTTAAACTGTTTTATTTTTTCCCCCTCAGCAGGAAAGGGCCTATAGCAAAGGGTGTGAAAAATTACTCTCGTGTTCCATCCTTGATTTGAGACGTGGGGCATTTGGAATCCGTCCATATGGAAGCTCTTATTGGGATACGTGGGCGGCCATATGTGAAATGTCTTAAGCAGCCAGCAGCAGCAGGCCAGAAGAGAAAGACCGACAAGTTCAGAGATGTGGAGGAGAAACAAGGGTTGCAAAGGGCAAACTTATACGGCCTCCTAAATTCAAGGGAAAACGCCGTTAATGGCGTACCTCATTAGCACCGTTTATACACGCGAGATATTGTTCCTCGAGTGTCTTAATTAACCTGAAGT
This sequence comes from Lepidurus apus apus, assembly GCA_022832285.1. Taxonomy (NCBI): domain Eukaryota; kingdom Metazoa; phylum Arthropoda; class Branchiopoda; order Notostraca; family Triopsidae; genus Lepidurus; species Lepidurus apus. The sequence continues at coordinate 773,790 of JAGJRO010001033.1, read as the reverse complement.
GCACTTCATTTTTGCCGCCATTTTCTTTCTTGGCTGGGTCTGCAGTTTGGAGAACAGAAAGTATACTTACAAAATAAAAAAAGAATTTTTATTCATTTTTTTTTTAGTTTTCAGAACCAGATACCGAGTACAGCGTTATTTTATCTTATCAGGCGAGCGAAGGTGTTACAAGTTTTTCCGGTGTAATATATACGAATGGCAGAAAACCACGCCGTATCTTTGCAAAGTTCAAGTCGGTCGGCGGGAGTCATGCTACAGGCAAACGTGGAGTGACATTTATCCCCGGAGACAGGACTGAAGCAGAGAAACAGCTGTCTTCGTTCAGAAACCAAACCTTCTTTCTTTTGGGACCTTTTGGAATGCTATTTGCCACGCGGAAATATTCCTTTTCCATAAAACACACTCGTCGGGGACTTTTTACTCGCGTTTTCTGTCTTTTCAGCTCGCTTTTCAAAGCCAAAGCTCTATGTGCTTACCCGACAAAGCCAATCGCCGATGTACGTATACGTACTGTATAGCAAGCTGCATAGTACGAGGCGAAAATAGTATTTGGCTGGTGGGGAAAATAACATGAGTTTTTGCCGGCAATAACAAAACGAATTGCTTTGTTAAATGTGACATTATTGAATTTCACTCACGCCGCGCGGCACTTGAGGTTCACATGTGCGCTAGATATTCCGCATGCTCTTGTGAAATATTTGTCTTTTTTCCTGTGTTTTTATTCTTAGTCCTTTATTCTGTCGAAAAGCAGATAGGTTTTCGTTACATTTCTACCCAAGGTTTGGAATTTTGCTTATCTGAAGCGGATCAGCCAGAAATAAATTAAGTAATAGGGAATTTGGAAGAAATGTTCAGGAAATTGTGTGCTTGACTTTCAGATTTTTTTGTTTTTTTAACCAATTTTTTTCTCATGTTTCAGAGCTTGAGGGAGTCTTGTAGCCCAGAGCGTCTTTTGGAGTCTTGGAGTTCCTCTGCTGGCTCTGCAGCATTATGGTTTTAACTTGCATGCTTGCTGACTGCGTGTCAGCGCATCACTTAAATTATTGAGAAGCTGCGGAAGAGATAAGTCGGAAGGAGAGCAAAGCTGCCAGTAAGAAGATTTTGTGTGGACTCGAGAGAAGTTTTTCCCCTGCTTTTTCAGGGCCCCGAAAGTAAGCTACAGTAATATTGATGTTACTTGCCTTAAGATTATATAGACTTATTTCCTTTATATCTTTAAAAGATCATCCCCAGGCTCCCCAAAGTGAGTTGAATACCAAATGAGAAATTCTTCGGGTGTATCTTGAAGTTGAATCTGACGCTATATGGTGCCGATACAAGATATTCCCTGAGAGACGATTCGGGTGATTCGGACCCCGTGCTGTAAGTTTGTAAGAAACTTGACCCTTAATTTTAATCATAGCCTCCAGGCTTAGAGCCTTTGCAAGTTGCCAAGCCCAGCCCCAAGGTCTGGTTAATGTTGCCTATTATGACTCCGACTACTCCTCCGAACCTTCGTTTTTCCTCCGTGTTCCCTCTCCATTTCTTGCAAGCATGAACGCGGTACAAATTCTAAACATAATAGAAGCCATCGATCTTGCTCACCTCCCTATCTATATACATACGGCAAAGCTGCGCTAAGGGGAGAACGAGGCTCGGCTTCGGGTTGCCATTACTTGTATTAGGAAATTGGATCTACTCCTAGCTTGGTTGCTATGATTTTTATTTGAGCTGTCTCGCTTTCGTTCGTCCGTCCGTCTTCGCTTGTCGCTCTAAAATGGCCGCCATCAGACCATCACCTGCTGACGTCAGCTTCCCGCGCTTCAAGAGCTCCCTCTTGTGTTTCTTGGACCTGGGTCCGCCTGGGTCGGTAGTACGTTGTCTATACGTTCGGTAAGAAAAGCATGAAGCGGAAAGAATGTGATGCTTGATGGACAGTAGCAGTTGTTTCTAGCTGTGAAAGGTTTGAACGGCCCTCCATGAGTTTTCTCGCATGTATGTGGGGTTTGCATATTTAAGTGCATCTGTCATTCTGACAATGCTCTCTCTCTCTCGTCTCGTTTTCTTTCTCTCCAAGGGCAGATTCAGCCCTTTTAGGGCGAAAACAATTTTCCCTAAATTTCCTCGTCGTTTTCAGTCGTTCACTCCTTACCCTCATTTATTTCCAAGTTATCGTTAAGGCCATGGTGGGGAGAGCATGTTCAAATTGGCTGTCTCCATAGGAAGTATATCTGTGGTGAGGGTTTTTCTACTGGTGCACTGTGCAACTCTATAGTGTAGCAAAAAGAAACGAGGTTGTGATTGACAGAGTCATTGGATGGGAGTGCTTGATAAAAAGCCCAAGCCAAAGGGAAACTACGTTGGAAACAGTAGCCCCAAACGCTTCGAGTCCGTTTTTCGGTGGCGTTCTTCCTCTTGGGGCTGTCTAGTAAAGTTATCGAGATTGCTGAGGCTACTAAATCTATGATTTATAGAAGGAATTGTGCCACATAAGAGATATAAAATACTGCCGCTTGTGGCTTCATTAGAAAAAAGGAAAACAAGTTCAGGGAGAAAAGGGCCACACGCCTGTTTTGGGCTGGGCTATAGAGCCATGATGAATGTGGAAGGCATGACCCTCATTGTTTTATATCCATCGTGCACCCCAAACTCGACTACCATGACCGCGACTTGGGGGTAGGTTTTCAACGTCTTAGAGACCTTTTTATATTTATTGCTCTTGGTCGGGAACAGAAAAAGTCCAGTCCTTTTCTTGCTCGCTGTCTTGAGGTTTTATTGGCACAAGTATTGACATTATGTATAAGGGTAACCCTTTTTTGTACTACGTCGTTTCCCTATTTTTTCGGGAAAAAAGCTTGTGGTGATGTAGAATGTTCCAAGTCAACTGCTGGCGTGGTGCGCAAAACAAATTAAATACATATTATATATAACACGGGAGATTATGGTAGAGTATATACTGTTCTAGCACTCCGCCTGCGTGCTATATCCATTAAGTTTGGTTATGGTGGCCGTTAGGTCCTAACCCCTAAAAGCTTAAGAGTAAAAGCGAGTCAGAGACTTCAGCAAGTACCCCAAAAGGTACTGTGTATGCTGTACTGTAGTACATAGTGTTCCAAGGGTTGGCACATTCCCAGTTTCATTACGCTACGAGAATTGGTACTGTAATTACAAGAAATATTGCCCCCTATTGCAAAAGCATGGCAAAAGTCGTGTTATGGTTATACGTATGTCCTACGTTTCGAACCCCGTGTAGTATCTGCGCATGACAACATTGAATTACTGTTTGGGTATACAAAGCATGGCCAAAGCATAGCAAAAGTTGTGTTACGGTTACATTCCTATGTTTCGAGCCCAGTTGCTGTCACCGTGTATACTCAAATAGTAATTCAGTGTTGTCATGCGCAGGTATACCTGCGCATGACAACACTGAATTACTGCTTGAGTGTACACAAAGCAAAGATGTATGCACAAGCAAAGACAATGACAATGTTGGATGTCTTAGGCTCAAATCCCCTTGTTTCTATAGAACTAAAGGGAATAACGACTAAAGGCTGGCGTAATCTGATTGAGTCAAATACCGAGGTCAATTTGTGAGACAACCCTGCCGAGATGTTTCTTCGTTTTTCCCTGGAATCCACCACTGTCGTGTGCCTGGTCTGTTAGTTGTAGCCGAAACTTAACAGAATCAAGTCGTCTATCTTCCCTCAGGCCTGTTTCTTCTTGTTCTTCCATCCATCACCGCCAATTGCTCCACTCCTTTTTTTATTCGATTTCCTTTTTTTACATCTCCATGACAAAACCCATACGAAACCCAATAGTGCCCTTGGCAGGCTTGCATACAGCCAGTACCGGCAGGGCACTAATGCTTTATTCCGCAACCTATTCTATATATCCAAGCATCATTTATTCTTAACGAAGTGGCTTGTGCCGGATTGACGGTCTACCCCCCTCTGTTGCTACCGGCTTCCTTTTTTATTTATGATTCTATTAACGAGAAGGGGCGGTTTTTTGTGGCGTATACTCTAGCCTAAAGGGGCCGCACTAAAACTCTTACCAATTATGACCTCACCTCACATGTCGAACTAACCCAGAGCTTTCGAGCTGGCCCAGCGCGTAGCAAAAAGGGAACCCAAGAGCAGCACACAAAAGTGTAATATATCGGACAATTAGCTTTTACGGAGAGAAATATTACAGCAGCGAGCTGCCACACAGACCTGACCCAAGCGCATACTTTATGGCTGGAAGCTATTACCTAATCAGTTTTTGGCGAACAAAAAAGGGGGCTGTTGTTAACATAAGAGCCATGTAGTGCAAAATGGAATAGAGCACACGTGTAAATACAGCCGCACAGATACGTTATATATAAGGGGTGGATGGGGAGAACCCTGACGATGTGTTGCGTAGATATGAAGTACGAGGTCTGAGAACGAGGAAGACTACTTAGACTAATTGACAGGGGAAAGAATGAATGGTTTGATATCGCCTGGGCCCGCTTGCTCAAGTGTCTCAAACCACTTTTATGGGCCTGAAACTCATATTTTGGCAGAGATGAGTGCTGCAAAGAGGAAATTTTTTTCTATTTTCCTATTAAGACTTGAGCCGAGTACTTTGGGCCTGCTTTCGGCAACATATTTATCCTTGGCTGAACTATATATACTATTGTAGGACGTGGATTAGTGAGGCTATTGTTGTCTTAATTCTTCGCAGTGGGAAAAATAGAGGGATGAAAAGAGCTTTTCACGCTCTTGTAGTTGCAGTGAAAAAAATACACGGTTATTTTTCTCCAGAGTGCAAACACCGGGTGAAGACGACGAGGGAAATATTCTTATCTGGGATGCTCTGTTTTGGCCCAATGCGTATATAGCAAAGCATTGCGAGAATTCTCTGACTTGACACAGCTGTCTCACCTTAAATCTTCCGTTAAGTTACTGCGTTGCTCATAGGGTTAAAAAATCTTGGAAAAATGTTCTATAGCTTAAGCTATAAGTGAAAGACAAACCTATTGAGATTGGATGGGTGGCTCAAGCGAACAGCTCCTATTTTTCCCCCTTGTGAAAAGCGGTTTTTCGAAATAACATTGACGAGGGAAAAAGAAATGAAGCTGTCTAACGGGATATCGTCAGCTTGTCTCTTTTCATGGGGAATCGAATCTAATTTGTTTAGTATAGAGCGTTGTGTGTTTAGTTACACAAAAACATCGATTGAGACGCTGCTATTTTGTTTTGCTTTTACGTTCGTATAGATGGCGCTTTTCTACAAACTATATGTTGGGTCTTTTTACCCTTTTGATGCAATGTGTATAGAAGGTTAGATATATGGATTGGACTGGTGTTTGCCTGCGGTGGTCAAGAAAAAAGACCCTGTGGATCAATTAAACAGAAAGGGTTGGAGCATGGAAACAAACTAAAAAAAAAAAGAAAGAAAATTTGCTCTTCCCAATCCTTGAAAAATCGTTCCTGCGCCGTTGGTTGTTTTTCCATTTTTTCTTTTTTAGTTTTCCTTTTTTTTTCATTGTATATAAGTTCGGAGAGAGTCGCAACGGTACAGTGGAATAGTTATCGATTTGGTCATTGGGACAAACGTTAGAGGTTTTCTGGAGGCACGATTCCCCTCGCTCAAGAATTCGCTTTCTTACTCGTTTGGTCAATGCGGGACAACAGAGAGTAAAAGATAACAGCACATTCTTACATTCTTTTAGCTTCTGGCTGCCTGTGGTTTCTTATAACGATGGCAGGCAATCAATGAGCCTGCGTAGATAGGGCTTGCTACTTTTTTCCCGGCCTTTTTTTGATTAGGGGAAGCCCAAACTGTGCTACCGCGAGGCATGGCTGCGTTAATGAGAGGTGCGGCGCGTGACAGCAGCCAAGATTAAGTATATAGCAGATGTCAAGCTGCGTCTGGTGCAACGTATGTGTGTCACCTCATCTTGCGGGGCTCTTGACGTTCGTAATGAATGACTCAAAGGTTAAACGAGGGTTTTCAATGACATTTTCCAGCAGGCTTTTTGGCTGCTAACAGCAACCTGTATGCGCGATGCTGAGATGAAGATTCGTTCTTGGGCATTTGCTATGGAATTGAAATAGGAAGACGGGTTGTGTAGGCGACATATCCAAGTGTTATGGGTCCCTAATTTCCCGAATGGACGTTATCAAGACAGTTTGCCGGTACCCCAGTGACGGGTTGACTTGGTGCAGTAGACGGTTGTTGGTCCGTATTGTACTTCCCTGAGACTTTACTGGCGTTTCTGGCGCTGGCTTATCAATCATGAATAGCGTTGTCTTCATTCGAAAAGGGCAGTGACTGTTGGAGCTATAGATGCTATACATGTGTGCTTTGTTGGGAGCCGCTGTCTTTCGATTCGGGATTGCATGGGTGTCGTGAAGAGAAAAACAGGCAAAGGAATGACTTGACAGCCACGTCCTACAACATGACACAGGAATATGGTTCCGTCTCGGATTTTCTGAGTTAGATTGACTTTCCCTCCATAAAAAAAGTTCTTGATCAAATTATCTGCCACGCGTTTGGGTATTGTTATTAATCGTGTTGTGCGCTTTATTATTATTGGTTTTATTATTGGTGACAGAACTAAAGGTACTACTATAACCAATTCCCAGATCCCCCAATCATTATAGACAGGGACACATGACTATACAAACGTCATAATAATACATGGTTATGACTACTATACTATATATTGCATATAAGATACACGAGCCATACAAATAATCTCAAATTAGTAGTGTCTACAGCTAAAAACAAGGCTAAAAGTGAACATGGGAGAAATACTCGTCCAGAGTGCGACTTGGACTCTTAACCCGTTTTCCATTTCATAGTTGTCAACAATGAAGTGCTTTAAAAATAACTTAAAAAATAGTAAAAATAGAAATAAGAATAAAATAATTAAAATAATGCATGGGTTATTACATTAAATATGCGTGCAAACTATTGGTGAGAAAGAGACTGGAAATTCCTGCGTTGTGTTTTGGATTAAGGTGGTAAACAAAGATGGCTGCCAAGAGTAACTAAATGTATTTCACATTAGCACTTCACTAAAATGAGTATTTGCGTGGTAGTTTGAATCTGTCGTCTTGCGTCCAACTTTTCTAATATTATCCCAATATTTCTAATATTTTCTAATATTAAACAATATCATTTCGAATCTTTTCCATTCAAGTCAACGTTACAATCACAGTATGGAATATCAGTGTCAGGGAGATGAAACAGGACGAGTTAAGGGGGAAGAAAGGTCAATGTCAAATTGTGAGTCTCAGACAGAATTCGAAACAATGCAAATAAGATACACAAACAATAGAATCTCTAATTAGTAATGTCCACAGCTGAAATTGAACATGGTAAAAATGCTCGTCCAATCAGAGGGCGTTACCATTTCCTTGTTGCAACAATAAAATGCTTTTAAAAATAAAGAAATAATACCAATAGCACACAGGTCATATCTACAAGTTCTCTTTATAGCTTACTCTTGCGTTACATTATACATGCATGCACCCACGCTGCTTGGATATGGATGTGATATGAATGCTCATCGGAATTTCCTCGAGTCCCGCATGCTTTTCACGCTGGAGGTCAAATCAGTCCCATGTGGCTTTCGGAAGGCTCATATAGTCCATAGAGACGTTATTTCTTAGTAATGGCTAAGTTTTTTTTTTGCTTCAACCTACCTGCATCATAGTAAGAAAGTACTTCAATAAAAGTCTCCTTCAATAATTTCGCCACCCCCCCTGCCCACCCCGGTTTGGCAGAAACCCCAATGGGGAGAAAAAAAGCGCTGAGCCTTACTTTGGGTGCTGAGCTGATCCTTTTTATTTTTTTATTTTTATTTTCATCCATGCAGGAGATTCCAAGTCCTTTTTTCTCTTTTACTCCGCGCACCATAGCGTAAAACCCCAAATTTCATGCAAATGATGACAGCTTTCACGTTCTTTACGACATTGTCTGAATTGGCACAATTTCTGAAACGCTCGTCTTCCGGGTTAAATGATCTGTCGTAGTTGCATTTCTAAATGCCATAGTTTCTTTCCTTAGACGTCCCCCGGATCACCGCACTCCACCCTGAATCTACCCGATGCGGAATAGGGGAATAGAAACATTCGCTTCTCGTCCAGGCTTGTCTGCTGGGATCGGTAGGAGTGTTCGATGGTTCGCCGGGAGTGCGGGAGTCGAGCAATACCATGCAAATGAGATGGTTAACCACGTGCTCGGTTCGTAAAATCTTCGGGAGTCGCTTGTGCTTACGTGTGTATAGCGTAGCACTTCCCAGCACAAAAACTCGTCCAGTTCCCTTGCATTATCTTTGGTGATTCCTTTGATGGGGCAGTGATGAGCGAAGCCAAAGAGCCTTTTTATATTAGATTTTTTTTTTAAGTCCGGGGGAGCTTTGCCAGTGCTTTAAGCGTCGCAAGTCTCTAAATAATGCTCATGCGCTATGAATACACAAAAAGCTATACTAAAAGAGGAGGGAAGAAGGGGTTTTTATCAGATGTTATGTTCTGCACAATTGCGAGTTGCCTTTGTAATTAAATTTTGGAACCATACAACAACGGGGGGCGTGGTTTTTCTTTCTTTTTGTAATTTTAATTCGGATAAATTCGTTAACTCGCCCCCCGCGCAGCGAAAACAAGCCGCATCGAGTTCCACAAATATGTGAGAAGATGAGTCCTTCCTCGTGATGGTTTATCGTTTCCCTTTCATTTCTCGTAGCTTCCTTTTATCTTTCGCTGGGTGGACATCCCAAGGACGACACATACTGTGTATAGGCTGTAAGAGCCCGAAGAGTTCCCGGGAGTCCTGCTTTGTTGATACCGAATTGTACCACAAAAGACGACGTCTTGGATTGGTACTAAATCATTATCGTTTTACTTTGGAGGGAGAACAAAAAATAGTCCTTTCTTATTCTGGCCGACTCGGCAGTTTTCGACATCGGGAGGGTCTTTGCCGCATTAGGCCCTATTTATACTTATTTTTATTTATTTTTTGTAGTAATAAATCAGTAGAGGCCGTTTATGGTGATCACGTTTGTCACGTGAATGTTGATTCTATTAAGCGGAGATTCCAATAACCGAAAATCAAAAATGTGTACCTATACAGATTAACCCGCTTGTTTATTTCGTAACGATTTTTCAACAATTTTGGTAGAGATAATTGAGGAATTCCTAATTTAACGGCCGCTTCCCTTTGCGGCGAATCTTTTAAATTTAACTTGTCACAATGAGCCGCAACTTCTCTTTTACATGTAAATCAATTTTTTTTCTTGTTAGTCGCTATTTTTATATAACCACGCGTCTAAAACACAATTAACATTGTGCCTTTGAAGCTACTCCTACGCTTAGGTAGGTTTCTCAACACGACGCGTGGACGCCGGGCTCCGACAGAAGGACGCCAGGTCCAAAATCTTTTAACTGTACACAGAGTCCTTTTGTCGCGTTGCCGTAGCAATCTATCGTAGTTCCGTTACTGTACACGTGGAGATTCTTTCGAAATTTATTTTAACATCCGAAACTGTGATTCTAATAACCGATCAAAATGCTATGAATTTTACCATTTTGAATCCCTTCTTTACAATTTGATTCCATAAAGCGGCTGATTTTAATAACCTGTGATCACAATTAGCGGCATCTACTGTAAATTGATCGTCTTTGCCGCGTTAGGCCCTATTTATCCTTATTTTTAAAAATAATAAAAAAATAATAGACCAAGCTTGGAATTATAGACATGCAGGGGTTATAAACCGGCAGGAAAGTTGTTCTCGCTTTTTAACACCTCGGAAAACCGGTGACAGGCAAGGTGGTCGTCGCCTTTGCCATATATCCATGCAGGAGACAAAAGGTCATATTCTTGAATCGTTGGACTAAAAACCCCTCGCTCTATAACGACTTTCCAAAGGGACCAGAAGAAAAGTCAGCGGCGTTAACGAACACTGCGGGTGCCCGGATATATCGCGTGTGTTGCTTGACTCGGCGTTGACCCGTTCTACCCACAGCCCACCAATCTTTAGACAAACAAGGCCAAGTTCCTTTTGCCGCGGACATCGTCCAGTTGCTATATGACTCCCACAACGTCTCTCTCTTTCTCTCGCTTCTCTTTGCCTGCCAATAATCCTCAAGTCCCACACGATCACGACGCGATGTCTAGCGCTTCTTTTATGGGCCGCTGTATAAGTCCGGCTGGTTACTTTGGGACTTGTGTCCCAAACGAGCGAGATTGAGACATGAAAGCTCTAAGTTATATTGTTCCGTGCTAGCTGAGGGAACCAAGTTGGGTTGAAAAAGTGACATGCTTGGTGGAGTATACAACAGAGAAAATCGTCCACATAATATACATGGGTGCAAGCCCAGGTGCTATTTCGCCACTGTGATTTTGAAGATAAAACCTGGAATATGCCAGGGACGGTATTATGTATATGTTCCCTGTGTGTGCCCTGTTTCTCTGTCGGGAAAGGTCAATTTCGAGTCCAATAGTCCAGTCGAAATGCACGAATGCTTTTTGTTAGACAACTTTGCCTCCTTGAATGACAATAAATGTGGGGGGACTTACTGGAGCCAAATTGGACGGGGCGAGAAGCTTGTGGTTGGGTGAATCTCAAAGATTTCTTTTCTTTCCTTGACTTCTTTTTTCCTGGCAAAAAGTTATGGCGTTCCCGTCTTCCCGGTGACATTTTTAGCTTGCACCAGAGTCTAAGAAAGCGAACTTTTTTCTGTTTAGCAAACGCATAGTGAGATGACAGTTGACACTGAAGAATGGAGAGTAGTGTTTATATATCTAGTTTTCTTTTCTCCCGCTAGAGGCAGATTGGCCAAGTGCATTGTCATGTTATCCGCGACAGATGCAGACATCTTAGGCCAAAGGGCGGTGTTTCACATTCGTTAACCGTAAAAGCCTTAGTATATGTCGTGACTTGACTTGATGAAAGTTTCCAGTTTCCAGGTCTCTGCTAAGATCTTCTACACATAATAAGCTTTGCCTTTCTGGGAGTAAAACGATTTAGGGGGGTAAATTAGAGGGTGCAAAACAAACGAGATTTTCTGAAAAGGCTAAAGGTAAATTGTAGGAAGAGGGGGGTACGGTGGTGAAGCCCGGTCCCGGCCCGGGCAGGGGCAAACCTGACGCACCAAATCAGGGCCAAAACGATTTGCTAGCAATTTGTTTGTGCCTTTCCAAAACTCGAGAGCACCTGCCGCGCCCCTGGCCTCGCGTAAAAAGGCGGCCCAAACACCCAAACTCCCCAAAACTTTCAAAGACTGAAAGCCAAAACGCAAAAAAAGGTCCACCTTTCCCCCTAATAACTATCCCGCATTCACCTATTCATTCTTGAATGTCTGCAATGCTGTCCGCTTAAATTACGGCCAGTCATGCGGGCGCTAGGCTAGAGTTAGGACGTTACAAAAGGACAAGCAGATCCCCTCAATTAGGTGAAACACCTGCTTGTCCCAAACATGATAACACTTTTTTTCTTGGCTTTTTTTTATTGCCCTCCTTCCTTGGGATTTTCAAAACCTCTCGCAAGGTTTAACAACCGATCTCTTTCCAATTCTTTTGACTTCAGCGGCAGGTGTAACGCTGTGGAAGAAGGGGGGAGTCTTACCAACGCCTTCACTCCACATCCAAAATAACTTTATTGGGGCAGATTTTTTTTTTTATTGATTGGGGCAGATTTCATCGCGAATGCCAAAGTAAGGAGTTTGCATGTTTTTGGCCATTTCTAATCAGGTACAGGACTGTCTCATTTCTTCACAGCTGCCTGACCTTAGACTTAAGAAATTCTCAATTTTTTTTTTTTTTTTTACTTCAGTGGCAGGTGAAGTAACGAAGTTTGGCGAAGTAAGGAAGAATGGCGAAGTAAGGAAGAATGGCGAAGTAAGGAAGTTTGCATATTTTGTCAATTTCTAATCATCCAATTTCGCCAATTTCTAACCGATCTCTCCCCTAAGTTTTTTTTTTTTATTTACTTGAGCGGTAGGTGTAACGCTATACAATAAGGGGGGAGTCTTACCTTCACTACACATTCGAAATCTCTTGATTGAGGTAGACATCTTTACACGAATTCAAAGTAAGGAAGAGGTTTTTGCATATTTTTGGCAATTTCTAATCAGGATGCAAGACAGTTGCATTTCTTCACAGCTGCCTGATTTTGGCTTCCTCAATCTCCGGTCTCCATTTCAACCTCGAAGAACAATCGCTTGTGGCGAAGTTTTGATAAATACTGTACATATTGACTTGGAGAATTCATAAGTTCGGTAACGAAGCTCTGGAGAAAAGGGGACATTTCGCAACCTAGCTAAAAAGGATCATTCCCCTAGCAAAGTTTCCATAAAGCTGTTACACGACTCGCACGTTATTTGGACAAGAAAATGAAAACGGAGTTTCAACGTAAAGTGGCGGTTTTTGGTACTCCCGTAGCACTTTATTGGCCAAGCTTTTTCGAGGGGTACCTTGACGGTTCACTTGTGCGGTTGTCGCGTATATGAAGGGTTGAAAACTGAAAAGTTGAAAGTTTCCAAGTTAGCAACTCTCTTGGAAGTTGGCTGAAGGGCGTAAGGTCGTGCTGTGTCTTTTGGGAGTTCTATGTATGCCTTTTCCCCCGTCGACCGTTAAAATGCTTTAATTGCGTTGTGTGCTGTGCGATGATTTAAGGGATGGGAACGGGGCCACCGAGTTTCAGAGGGTTAATGAGGCGTTCGAGAATTCATGGTCGTGGCGAATCGCATTGAACTGAGCTGCTGCGGGATGGAAGTAGGAAATAAGCAGATGAGAGCCAAAAAAAAAATGAAGACAGGATGGGAAACACTGGGTCGATATTAGTGTTGAGCTTTCCAAAGCGTCCACAGGCTAAAAGTGGATGTATCGAAAGACAGCGGTATGCAAAGATGGATAAGGGGCCTTTTTTTATTTATTTTTTTTTAAAAAAATATTTAGTCATGACGTCTTCGACAGTATTGGTGGTTTCGGGCACTCGGGCAACTTGGTATGTAGACGGAAGGAATTGCACACGGAAGTTTACACGCGAAGCGGGCGTGGGATATTGCAAGTGGAGAGACGATAGATTTTACAAGAGCGACAGAACGACCCACAAAGAGCAAGAGTGTTGAAAGTTATCAAGCTAGAAAACGAGGAAATCAAGTTTGTGATGCGTGCTCAACTTTCCCATATGGCAAAAGTTTATCTCCTCGGGCAAGTCTGGGTATACTATCAGAGAAGAACAATGTGCCATATTTTCTAAAGGCATTCCGTGCATAATGAATCTCCTATATCGCTTTGACGGCAACAATAAAGGGCACAATCAAGGTCGCGTTTCTCGGCGTGTTTCTTTTTTTTGGAGTTATGCGCAGTCGGTTGCATTATTAGAAGACGGATCCGCGATTCATGGTCCCGTACAATGATCAATTTACTCATTTACATAACCACCGAGTCAGCATCATGAAAAGCAAAGACTTGCCCCTCTTTTAGTCCTCCTTTGTTTCTTGGCGTCCGTTTTTTCTGCCTTGTCTACCCACAACTACAGCTATATGATGGCAAAGAAAAGCTTTGCTGTAACCATTGTCCGCCATGCTTGTTTTTTTTAAGCCTTATAAATGTCTTGAGCTAGTGAAGAGTCATTGGATTGGGCCCGGCCGGTTTATATAGGACAGAACGTAGCAGTTATTCGAGTTGTATTAGAGCAATCGAGCTCCTACATGGCTTCCGCCAAAGTCCTCTGCTCAATTGCAGTGTAGTCTTTTATATATGCATGTGTGGGCAGAGCTGGTAGCCTGTCATGCAGACACGTGGAGGTGGATTTTTATTGAGCCATTAGATATCAACCCCAAACAGACTATGTTGCCGCGCTGCACGCGTTTGCGGTTCGGTTCCGTTCCGTCCTGTGCGGCTGTTTACATTCCAGAATGGCCCTTCTCATCGCCAGTAATTGTCAAAGGAGGTCTAGTATAGAAATGAAAGGCTTTTCACGTCAATGTACATTCTGTGTACATTTCGGTGCACAAGCCAACACGTGATCTTATTATTTGTTTACGTTTTAAATTGAAACGCCGCAGGCTTTCGCCTGTTGTGGCTTGTATTATTTTGTTCTCTAATTCATTCATACCGTTTAGTTTAGTTTAGAACAGAACAGGGGATGGAGGCGTGATCTTATTTTTGTCCGGATATTTGTATTTAGTACATGCATTATCATGCGGGGTGACAGAGGTAATTCAAATTTCATTTTTTCCGAATGTTTTCCTTCGAGTAGACTGCCATGCCAACGCCGTCATCACATGCAGCGAAAGCAAAACAGCATACCCGCGTTGCCCGTGTGTTCTCCCGCGGGTGTGCGGGCGGCAACAGCTCCTCCCTACAAGACTGAAGAACTTTCCCCCAGTCGTCGGCGGGTCGAAGACGAGCTGCGACAAGCCGGCCTGTGTACGGATCGCTCAGTCCTGTGCTAGCAGCTGAAGTGGACGGTTTGGGTAGCTAACTGTAGTGCTAAGTGTGCAAGTCATCGCTACAATCCATGTGGCCGGTTTCGCGTTTTACACCTAAAAACCGGAATAAAATACGAAAGTAAAAACACAATTAATATAATCCAGTTTGATTAGCATAAAAGTGCATTTTATTGTTTTAAAAAAGTGGTGTGAAAATTTCAATTTCCAAACAGGATATTAGAAACGACAGGATTTTCACTGTGCACAATTGAGTGGTTAACTCATCAAGAACTTACCAGCGATTACTATTTAACCCCGGAAGTTGAAGGACTTTCAAAAAACGACGGAAAACTAAGTTAAAAACCTGCTGGGCCCATCTGTAGCGTGTGTCGCATGACAGTTTCAAGTGTCCGCGTGGTTTCATGTTGCGTTGCTCAACTCCCACACATACCTAGTGTGTATGTGTAGAATATGCCCTAGAAAAACAAAAGGAGGCCAGCCTGCCGGTGAAGAAAGAGTCGAGTAACAGAAGAAGCTCCTGAAAAACAGGCTGCGCACTTCCGATTCCGCCGACTCCCACCGAGTTTACGTGCGGTGCGCTTTATATACATTTACATTTCTCCACTTCCAAATTCCCAAGCCTGTGACTGTGTGTGTGTTCACTTAATTTTAACTTCGCCTCGAACTCAAAAAAAAAAAAAAAATCCAGCACTACTGTGGGAGCCTTTTTTTATTAAAAAAAAATTCCGTCTCTGTGTTTGACACAGCAGCTGTAACCGTACATCACGAAGGCCGGAAACTTCTTTCCATTGTTGGGAAATGATCCGCAGTCGAGGTATGCTATCATTCCCTCATTTCCTAATTCGATAGAGATAAAGTTTTGCATCGCCCGTGGTGGTGGGCGGTAGCTCAAATTTCTCATTAAGATTGCTACTAATTATTCACATGCGTTACTCATGCACAGCTTAAGGCTTAAAAGGTGTTAGTTAATAACTAATGATAGGGTTACAAAATGGGTTTCCTTCTTCTTTAACAAGAAGATTTTTAATAAGAAGATCTTTAATAAGAAGGAAAAAAATTGGAATATTTAAGGAGATGAAAGAAAAAATTTATACATGAAAAAAATCTTTTTGTTTCATTTAAAGCTTGAATTCTCTGTATGTGTGGTATGGTGCGGTGTCAGAATGGGAGCAACATTGATTTTTTGGGGGGTACACACTTAGCAATAGCTGAAGAGACGAGTGGGCTGGAAATATAAGAGAGACAGAAAGAGAAACACTGGTTATGCATGTTATATGTTACGTATGTGTGTACGTAGATACACACTCTAGAGTATAGACGCTATAGGGCAACGCGAGGTTGTATTGGATGCACACGAGAACGCAGCTCGGCTCAGCGTCGTAATTCCCTTCCATGAAGGAGAGAAAACATAACCTGGAGGTTAGACAATGCAAATTCGCCACCCATGTCCCCCCCCACACAAACACAAACTAAGACAACACCGAGGAAACGTAAAGTTTGCCAACATTCATTAACGCGTTATTGATCCTTGCATACTTTACACACCAGTACTGTTCTGAAAAGCGCAGTCAACACGCGAAGCTCCTGGAAACCAATAATGAGTCAATATTTGGCCCCAGCAGTCCGCTCCTACAAATAACCAAGGCATTTCACGTGCCACGGCCCCCCCAAAACTTATAATGTAACAAGCATGTCATTCCTTCCCCGCCCCACACAAATTCGAGACAGGTTAGGTTAGTTTCTGGGACTTTTGCTCCATTGTAAGTCAAACTCACCAAGAAAACCCCCAAGATTCCCCCCAAAAGGGGGGTAAAACTTTGTGGTTAAGGGAGTTCGGAGTAAAACCACCGCATGTATGCTTGGACTCTGAAATCTTCCCTTCACCGTGCTAGACCTCGGTTTTGCTCCCTCTATAAAGAAACTAATTTATCGCCTGATGCTTATTTGGGTAAAAGTCCGCTGATGTATGACCGCATCGCATCTCGACGCAGTCTGGGAGTCTTGGAGGCAGCGGACGTAGACAGTACCAGTACGTTATTCCCATTCCCCAGATTAGATTTGACGTTTTTACCCCAAAGTCGTGAAATGACAAGGATAGCAACATTAAAACCTTTCCCGCTGCAAAGCAAAGGCAACTATGAGGATGAGAGTGTCTAGGGACAGAAACAAAAAATGAAAAATAGGTGTTCGTCGTGTCCCATTTGTGCCTGTTGCGATGCCGTTCAAATAAAAGAAAAAAAGGGGGAAAAGAGTACGAAACAAAAAATATTTACAGAATAATGACAAAATACATTCAGTCCAGTAATTACCAAACTGTCCAGTGTTTCGTGTCCAGAAAATTAGCATTCTAACAAGGTTTGGCGTCATTTAACAGTCGGCGAATACCTCGAGTTGTCATTTCCGGCAAGGATGTCGTAAGACCAGTTGATCTAGCTGTCGTTTTCCCCCCTTTTACTAGGATATAGATTGTATAGTGCTGAAGCCTCTCCTTTTCATTTCTTGTTGCCATAGGGAATGATACAAGTCCCGCCGCGACAAAATAAAAGACGAACAGGAACAGCTCAAAGATCCCATCCCCCTCTTCTTGAGCAACAAACGTATCCTTTTTCGTGTTTATATACCCTCCCTAACCCTCAATACATCCAGATCCACCCCTCTCCTAATTTATATAAAAACGATGAAGAGCTATAGAGTGTATGTAGGGGAATCCCGCCCTATTACTTGATCGCTTTTGCCTTGTGTTGCGTTTCTATTGCCATGGCATTTGCCTTGTATCGACGGGAGACTTTGACAACCTCAAACTGAAAAGTTTTAGTAGGGCACAATTTATAAAAAATAGGAAAAAAAAGAAAGGAAAAGCGTTCTATTACAAAAGGCTTCACCCTCCCGACGTTTTTTTTTTCTCCCAAACAGCGAATTCAACTACACACTAGACTAGACGTTTAGCAAACAAGACGTATGTTCCGAAAGAGAAAAAAATAAAAATAAAAAAAGCTTTGAATAGCTTGGTGCTATGGAACACTATAGAGTATCCAAAGCTTGCTGGGAGTCTTTTGTACACGAGGTTTTGATTGAGAAAAGACGAAAATACGGCAATTGGGAAGGGGTGTAGGCGAAGAAAGAAATTCGTTCGGCTGGATTGGTGGGATGATTTATTTGAGGCGTTGAGAGGGGTATAGAAACCGGTAGCTAAGGGATTCCGGCCACATGTAACCCTGGATTAAATGTTTGCGTGTTATTTCCACTGACGACTCCCCCATGACCTTTTCGATTTGAGGATGTTTCTTCTGTACTAGAGGATACAGAGAGGATGTTGTTGGATGTCAACGTGCGACGTACGAAGGAGTGGAAGAAATTTTTTTTTTTTTTTTTTTTGGCTTTTCCCGACACACGGTAGTCTAGAACCTATGCGCACTTTTTAACAGGCTGCAGTGGTCTTGGACTTTTTTGGGCGCCGTTTAGGATGCAACAGAATCCGGAAGTTTACCTTTTTTGCAGCTTGCGATCTTCCTGATATCTCGGCCCAAAGTGTTTCCGAGTTCCTTGCACTAGACCAAGGTGACTCGGGTCTCGGTGTACTTAAGGCCCTTGACTTGTACAACGACAGCGAGATGATATAAGAGCATTTTTAAAAATTTGAATATGACGTATTTTTGAGTATTTATTTTTTCAAATTTTCGTTACCTATTATTTCCATTATAATAGTATCATATCATTACAATAGTTTCATTTCCCTAATGTCAGGTATAGTGCGATGGGATGGTATGATGGTAAGGGTGTGTTATGATGAAATAAAAGCATTTTTTCCGATTTTATTTTTGAATATTTTTATTTATCTTATTTTTATTATAATAGTATCATTATATCATTACAATAGTTTCATCTCCCTAATGTCTGGTATAATATTAAGTGGTATGGTATGATTGTATGGTATTATGATGAAATAAAAGCATTTCTTCCAAATTTAGTATTCGCTATTTTTTAATATTTTAGTTTTCTATATTTTCATTCTTATTTTTATTATAATAGTATCACCATGTCATTATAATAGTTATGGTTTGACATGAAGGAGATGGAATAAGATTATTTTTTCTTATTTTAATACTCCCCATTTTGGTGTTTTTAATTTTTGCATATTTTCGTTATAATAGTATCATTATATCCTTACAATAGTTTCATCTCCCTAAATGGCATACAATATTATGGTATGGTGTAGTATGATAAAATAAAATAAAAGCAATTTTCCCATTTTGTTTTGTATATTTTCGCTATGTATTATTTTTATTATAGTAGTATCACCGTGTCATTATAATAGTTATGGTATGACATCAGGGAGATGGAATTAAGGTATTTTTTTCTTATTTTAATATTCCATATTTCTGAGTATTTAATTTTTGTATATTTTCATTATAATAGTATCATTATATCCTTACAATAGTTTCATCTCCCTAAATGGCATACAATATTATGGCATGGTGTAATAGGATAAAATAAAGTAAAAGCAATTTTCCTACTTTATTTCGTATATATTTTCATTATCAGAATAGTATTTTCGGTACGTTATTGATATTGTGTTGTTGTTCGGGGGATATGATCATGTAGGATCAAGTTCGCTAAACGGAGTACGCTCTGGTTTTGTTTCAAAGGCCCATAATAGGGAAGTTACGACAGCTTTTGTTGGGTATGTTTTGATTCGATGGGCTCTGTTGTTTACTTTCGTTGGGGGGAGTAGTGCGTAAAAAGCCGAAAAGCTCCTGGGGAAAGCATAGGTAAGCACGTACGCACGATAGCAAGAGAGCAAGACTATTCCCTGTTGTTGATGCCACGCGTTTTGGGACAGCTTTTCTTGGGGAAAGTTTGTAATTCGTAACCTGGGCACGGGAAAGGCGGTGCGAGCCTAGACTGACTTGCTTTTCTCGCCGAAGAAGGGGGTTCCGGAATGGCACTGTAAACGCCGGGGTCAAAGGTCGTTAAAGCAACTTTTACGAGGCGCTCGTACAACCCTGGAGCATGATGAGTCGGCACGTCAAGCACCCAGACTTAAAGCAAGCTAGCCCCTGAAATAAAGGAAAGAGAGAGAGGGGGAGGGGCAATTAACGTTGGGCGGGAAAAGCGACTAAAGGCATCTACGCTAAAAAGACACATGAAAACCCAACCGTCTCTCCCTCTTCCATCGTCATCCCCTGAAACTTTTGCTTGAGCATATCCCCCCCTTATAGCATTGCATTGCATCGCCTAACCTTTAACCGAGCCACTCAACTTGGGGCTTTCTCTCTCCCAGCTTCCCTGTTTCCTCCGACACCCTTGAATGGCTCGAGCCGTGATTGGCGAATTAGCCCTTACGCAAATTGAACGACGTAGATAGGATTAGTTGACGACGTCGTAAGAGCGAAAGGAAGGAGGGAAGATGCAAGAACATTCATTGTTGTCCTAACTTTTCCTTTAGGTGTTGCCAGGGCCAAAGGTTTTGATAGGGCAATAGTAGTATCACGCCACTTGGTAAGGGAGAGGTGATGCCAGAAGCAAATACAAACAATATATTTTTTTAACGCTTCAAAATACAGTGCCGCTTATTGTGATTACTGGTTATTAGAATGAATAATCACGGAATTAACATGGTGGAATCAAATTTTTAAGTATCGACTCAAAGTGATGAAATTCGTAGCATTTTAATCGGGTATTAGAATCGATTTCAAACGCATCTTCACGTATAACAGTAACGAAACTATGGACTTGGCAAATTGACCCATGACGTTGCTTTTACGTCGTTTTGACCCATCCTGACATTTCTAGCCTACTACTACGCTTAGGGGAAATCCCTTCTAAACTCACCAGACAGTTAAATTAGCAGATTGTTCAATTGAGTGAACAAAGGAGTCCTTGTGACGCATTTTTAACACTTTCTAATCTCGTTGACGCTTAACCAACGAGCAAAAACTTTGTAAACTCGAAATTGTTTTGGTCCTTTAAAAGGTTATGGACCGGGCGTCCTTCTGTCGCGGCCCGGCTTCCTTGCGTCGGGGTCCGGCGTCCTTGCGTTGGGGTCCGACGTCCTTGTGTCGATATTTCCAATTTTCGGTTATTATAATCTCACTTAATTGAATCAATACTTGACAAACGGGATCACACTAAGGGACATTTACTGTATTTTGAAAAATTATATTTTTTTGGAATACATTTAGGCATTAAGAGTTGATGCTCTGAAGAATTGAAGAGTTGATGCTGCTTCTAGGGTCTTAAGTTGACGACTAACCATTAGCTTATTTCGAGGACATGCACAGGGAGACAGGATTGGGAGAGTGAGAAGGGGTTTTGTGTAACGTCATTTGCAATCTATGGGATTAGGCGACGCAAATTGAGCGCCAGGAGAGGTTTCAGATTTGAGGGACCCCGAATGCAAAGAGCCAGGTTGCTAAAAGCTTTACTGATCTCATTTCAGGCCAGCCGCTTTATATGTATACCTTAGCAACCTCCACCTAGTTTGCGATGGCTTGCGCGCTTTGACGAGCTAATTATGTGGTCTTAACGATGTGGTAATGAGCAGGTTGGGGAGTTTTTTTTTATTTTTTAATTTCGGGACCTTAAAGGTAGGAACTGAGAAGTGCAGCAATTATTCATCTGCGTTTTCATTCCATTTCCCGGAGAGCTCGACCCTCAAGAATGGAGCTGCTTATGCTACCGCACTTTGCAATAAGATATTGTCGGCGTCTCCCATACGCAAGCTCCCCTTTACTCTTCTAAGCCCCTGCGTGGCATGCCTGCCTATGCACGGTAGGGAGAACTCTGTATCCCGCGTGCACTTAACTTGATCAGTAAGCGGATTAAAAGTTGCGAACCTCCCACAAACGAGGATCCGCTTAGCTTTCTAGCCCTCGTGATTTCATATATTTTATATATTTTATGTGAGCAACTTCATGGATTCAAGGGGGGGTCCTTCCATATTCGGCTGCTCATGTGTTTTCGACCTGCAGCAATAGATTTGAGGGTCTATGCTATGCGCCGAATGCAAGTCGATACCCTAACGAAGGGGGATCCTGTATAGGGCCCCTACCAACAAAAAAAAAGAAGAAAAAAGTCTCAATTTTATCACATTAAACTTGTTTGTTGAGCTAAAAACAAGCAAAAAGAAGGCACGTCCGGGCTTGCCTTTTCGGCATCGGCGATGAATGAGTCGGTATTGACGTACGCCAGCCGAATGTGCAGCCAGCAAGGCACAGGAGCCTGAAATGTGTATACACATTTAAGCATCTGGCTCACTTCATTAGATTGATGGATGATGGAGGCCGCCGCTCCTTTTTTTCACGCGTCGTTCGTTTTTTTTTTTTTTACACAACACGTGTTGAATAAAATTGCGTATAAGTGGCGAGGCTGATATACACGAGTCCCAAAAACGATTCCTTGTAGAAAACCTTCTTTGGGTTCGGGAAATGAGGTTTTATTCCAATCGTGTTTTGTTGAAATCATGGGGTTTCGTACTGTACGTCGTAGCAACTGTGCTCCGATGTACGTATGAGTAACTAGTGCTTTTTTGGGTTCGGGGAAAAGGTTTCGTACGTCGCAGTAACAGGTAACGATGAATCGGCTGGGTTTCGCGGAATTCGCAAAGTTAAGAGTCATGGTATGTGCTCTCTGCTCCGATGTACATAGTACAGTACACGTGAGGCCCTAAGTTCGGGCCCTAGCTTTCTTTTTTTTCAGCACGTGTTGAATAGAATTGGCGTATAAGATTCCTTGTAAATAACTTTTGGGTTCGGGAAGAGTATGTTGGGTACGTTAGGTTTCATGCGTCGCAGTAAAAGATAACGACGAATCGAATGGGTTTCGCGGAATTCGCAGAGTCAAAAGTCCGGCCTGTGCTCTCGTTTCCAATGCACGTACATATACATGTAGATACACGTACATGTACATACATGTACGTAGAAATTCGCAAAGTCAAAAGTCTGGTCTGGGCTCTATTTTCCTATACATATACATGCAGATGTACATACATATACATGTAATGCACGTACCTATATATGTAGATGTACATACATGTACATATGCACGTACATGTGAGTCTCCACAGTTTGGTACGCAATACCTGGCATTCCTTTTTGTTTCAGTACACGTTGAATAAAATCGGCGTATAAGTGGTAAGGACAGTACGTGAGTCCCGAAAACGATTCTTTGAATAGATAACCTTTTTGGGGTTCGGGGAAGAGGTTTCGTACGTCGCCGTGACAGATAACGCTGGATCAGTTGGGTTTCGCGGAACTCGCAAAGTCAAATGACCCGATATCCTCAAAAGTCCGTGCTCTCTGCTTCTAAAGTATGTATGCGACGCAAAGTTCGCGACACGACTTACCAAGCATTCTTTTTTTGAATTTATTTTAGATCCCCAGAAAGGGAATAGAATGTGGAACTTTTGTTCCCGATGCTGTTGCACTTTGCCTATGAAAGATCCCTGTTTGCCAGGAAAGGTTAATGGAATTCATGACAAACAATGTTCTGCTAATGACATTTTCCCTGGCCTAGAATTGCAAAGTAACACTAAAAGCTACAGCGAGGACACGTGAAGCTAACGAATAGGTGAATAAGCCCAGTTTTTCTTGGCGGGCCGTGCCTTTACTGTACGAACCGGCGACAAGGCATACCTGTACTGGTATAGCGCGTTTTCGTGAGTTTGGACGTCACTTGTGAATAAAATATCGACGGGAAAATGTCCGGGAAGGTTAAAGGGATCATGACTGGATAAGCAGTTGTGTTGAAGCCCCCATCTGGTAAATTCCATTTGAGTTCGGCACGGCACGTGGAGAACAACTGATGGGGAAACGGAACCTTAATTCCTTGTTAATTATATGCGAGGTTTTGGTACTTGAGCTGTAGCGAAACTGTCTCGCCCGCTCTCTCTCTTTCTCTTCTGAAAAGCATTTGGAGATAATGGAATGGGAAGTGGAATAGCGTGTATCGCAGTAGACTCCCTGTTGGCATTGTGGGCGCGATGCCTTATATACCGACGCTTACGCTTCATGTCCGGGAGTCCGGGACGTTTTCTCGCGTATGCCAAGCACGCGGAAAACCTTTCCGTTGCAAACGATCCCCTCGTGTTTTCCACGCGCCATCCCAATTCTCCGCCGAAACACCTCGCAAGGTCCAAACTGGCTCAGCACAACACGCTGAAGCTGTAACCCCAACTTTCTTCTACGCATTTCATCCCGAAAAGTTTTATTAGGATCGAAGATGGCGACGCAGGCACTGTAATGCAACGCTCCCCAAAAATGTGGACCTTTCAACATTTTTTTTTTTTTTTTTAACGAGGTAGTAAAACTTTGGAACAAGCTGTGTAGATAGATAAGAAAGCGAAAAGGCGACAAGCATCTTGAAAGTAAATAAAAAAAATGAAAAATGTTGGGAAAGAAAAAAATCCTAGGCATGTTCTTAATTGCCAGTTGTCTTTGGCCCAAGCTCCAACACTAGATGCTTTGCCCAGCTTGATGTAGGATTCTTTTAGCCGTTAGTGATGCGATGCCCAGCAAAGGGACGCGTTAATGGGAGCGCAGCGTCCAAAGTCTCGCAGCAATGCGAAGATGCTTGAAAGTTTGGGGGCGCAAGAGGAAATGTTGCGCTTAGTGCTGTTGATTTTTCAGCACCCTCGGGCTCATCCCAAAAGCGCTTGCTTGACAGCCCCGATGATTCTTGGAGTTAAAAAAAAAAATTGTGCGCGTTTTCCTGTACAAACAAAGGGCATTTCGAGTGCCAGACAGGGAGCAAAACGTGGACTGGATGGGTGACTTGCGGTCTGCGCTGTCTCAGCAGTTTGCAGGAAAATCTCCAAACTAAAAACTAACGAAACGCGTGGCGTGACAACTGGAATAAATTACTGGGCTGGCTTGAGTGTTAAGGGTGGCATTATTGGGATATCAGAGGTTAGTTATGTGAAAGGGATGCTAATTATCTTCCTCCTCCTCTCTCTCCTCTTGCGCGCTCTGGGCTCTGGGTAGTGCCAGCGGTGGCAGTGATGGCAGACCCCACAGTGCCGATTCACCCGCAAGTCTCCCGCTCTCATCTGAGCAGTGTCAACTGACAGTTATATGGAGGAATTCCCTGGGCTCTGGAAGTACTCTGTTGGGGGGCAGGGAGGGAAGATAGTGTTGTTGCACGCTCATTCTAGGAGAGTGAAAGTTCGCCCTTGTTTGGGAGATCTTTTTACGACTCCATTTTGACAACTGCGCAAATGGTAGAACGCCATCTTCTTCGCTGGCTATTAGTTGCACCCGCATTTCATACATGTTCTAAGCAGAGATTGCCAGGAGCCAACTTCGACACTTTTGTGTATTGAGAAAGAGAGAAAACGTGGAAAAACGAGATAGGAGCTTTAACGAATGAACACAGATAATCCCTTAATAGCTGATACTTGGAAAATAACCTTACTAGGACAGCTTTTACCCTTGAATTAATTCAAATTTAATTTCCCACTGGAATTAACTCGGCTGTCTAATTAAGATAAATGAGTTACTTTTTAAAGAAGGCTTTCCACTTTCTTAAAGGAGATTCTGATACTGCGTTTGTAAGCTAAGTGGTAAAGTACATTGAAGTGAAAATCGATTTGGAGTAAGTTGTAATTAATGCAAGTTAAATTGAGAAAAAAAGGTCCTTTGTTGCCTAGTATCTATTTATAGCTTAATGTTACCTATAGCTATCTATTTCTTTCTTACTTTCTGACAGGTTCTCCAGAAAAGAATGACAAACGGGTGTCATGTCAACCAAGTTTTTTTGTAAGATCAAGTTTTTCGGCCAACTATAAGTTTTAACGATTTTCAAAAAAGGAAAAGTTATGAGAATCGTGAACCTAACCGAACCTTACCTAACCTAATTTATTTCCAACCCAATTACCAATTTTCAACTAAGGCTCTCCGGTAAAAAACCACCAGCGCGATACATGACACCAGCTTGTCATTTCTTTCCCGGAGAACGTGTTGCGGCACTGACACACGAGTGTCATTTTTTACCAGTGGGTTTTTTAATTCGGAGAACCTGTTGGCAAAACCATAACAAACATCAGTGCCACCTGTGACTCTTTCCCATCAATAAGGTACGACCCGATGAAATTCCACGAAATTCACGATGAAACAGAAATTCCGCGTTTTTACGCTAAATAGGACGGAAGTCACTCGTCAGGACCTGTTGCAAGGGTACACTAGGGTTTCTACTTTGCAGAGTGCACACACGACAACGAAAAATACGTGAATTTAAATAGAAACACCGAAAGAGCATCTCGTTTCAAGCTTGTTATCTCGGGGAATGACATGACAGGGTACGAAAATGCATTGCGATGCCGGCGCGGGCATGGAGGGTTGCTAATCAGCTTAACGAGGACCTTCCTCACGTTTTCACGTGACCCATTGTTGGCTCATTACCACCCCTTTGGCGTGGTCATCGATCATTTAACTAGATCCTGGCGTCAAGACCACACTTGTTCAAGTTCTTCCACTTTTAACCCGTTCTCTTACGCGAAAAGCTCATGTTCTTACCCTTTTGTCTGCCCCCTCCCCCTCCGGGCCCAAGTTATTCCAGTAATATCGTTTTAACAATCCCAAATTTGCTGGTCCTGACAGACGGAAACTTGATCGGTCACATTTGAAAGCGCATATGAAGCTATCAAGTGTCGCTCAAGTTTTCTTCTCTTCTTTGGGGTATTTTTCTGCCTCTCTCTTTGATAAACAGCAACACGAATTTTGACCTTTTTTGCCCTAAGCAAATAAGCAAAAAAAGGCTCCAAAAAGGAAAAGTCGTTCCATAAAGACCGGCATGACTGCCAATAACCGATGCCTGTAAGAGAGTAGAACAGGATGCCTAAGACTAGGCGAAAAACGGTCCTATATATGCGTTTCATGTTTCTAGCTTCCGTTTTTTTTTTTTTTTTTTTTTTTTTTCGGTACCATCGATCCTATTTGGCTTGCCTTGTCCCGCTCCGCTTCTTCGTCTTCCCCGGGTCCAGTCGGGGAATCTCCTTGAGAGCCATCATTCTTTTGCTAGGATTCTTTCCCCATACGGGGGCTCCTTTGCTATGGTAATGTGATAGCATTTCATCGGAAACACCGTTAAAGCACCACTTGATTGGGTCAATCTGTGTTTATAGGCCAGATCGACGGGGTCTTTTCCTTCGTAGACGCCGTAAGGCACAGGCTCGCATGTTGCGTTGGGCCCCATAAAGCGGACAGTATAATGGAGCTACGATAACCGTCTTCATTTTCCCTTTCGTTTCAAACTTGAAAGTTCGCTTTTCCGCTCCATCGCCTCCCCTCCTCCTCCCATCTCATCGGCTTTGGTTGGAGCTTCTGTTTCGTCGTCCAAAAGACAGAGAGAGAAAGAGAGAAAATGAAAGATGGTTAGCATCTTTTAGAGCAGTCGACTATGAAAGACAAAAGACCCTTGATTTTGACTTCCCCTCAAACTCTTGGTCACTTCCAAAGTGTGGCGTCACTTGGCATGCAGCTGGTAACGAAGAACGCAAACCCCAGGCAACGTGACGTCCTTTCACTTAAGAAACTGAGACGTTGACACAACGACAACTCGACCATAGGAATACCCCTAACCTAACCTAATCTAGTCCTTATGTCGGGGATCGTCGTCCTTATGTCGGGGTTCGCAGTCCTTAAGTCGCGGTTCGCAGTCCTTAAGTCATAGTTCGTTGTTCTTAAGTCGCGGTTCGCACTCTTTATGTCGGGGATCGTCGTCCTTATGTCGGGGTTCGCAGTCCTTAAGTCGGGTGCACCGTAGTCCTATTGTCGAGTCGTCCTTATGTCGCGTTGCCGAGAAACTGTGCCAAATCACTAGAGTTTCGTCTCACTAACTCAAACTGGCCTACGTTATCAAAGCGTTTCTTGCGTTGATAGGTATACATTTGAATGGATCCAAAGGGCTGAAAGAGAAAAGCCAATGGTCCGCGGCTGATTTGTGGGATTTAAAAGAGCGGCAATTTCGGAAAGCACCAGAAAACGTAAGACTTTCACCCTCCCGCCTCTTTTTTTTCCCTCAGGGGAGGTTTTTGCACGATGATGAGAGCGTGCAGGGAGGGTCAGGACTTGGGTGATGGAGCATGCCCATGAGGTAATGGTGCGTCAAACAGTCGGCCCCGGGAATGCCCTTTTATCTTATATTTTTTTTTCCTTTCTCTTGGATTCCCCCCAAACTCCCAGTACAGTCTGTGTCAAAGATACTCCGTAACAGGCCGAAAGCACTGCGGAATTTTGCTCGTGCGGCCGAAATACCACGCAGCCAAAGGGGTTGACTCGGCACAGCTGGGACCACTTTGGGTCACTCCAAGCGACTCCGCGAACTTATAGTTGCTCGACCAGGGGAGGGGGAAGGGTGATTTCCGATTCCGTGTGCGAACGCGAGGGTCCAGCGACCCCATCTTGGTGTCTCTCGCCAGCACCCGTCCGAAAAGGGCACTCCAAAGCTTGCTCCAAAGAACGTGGCATGGTTGGGTGTTCCTTGCGTCTGGTCCTGATTGAACTTGGTCGACGTCAGCAAAGTTGGGCGCTCGCGTCGAGCGAAAACCGGGAGTGCCAGCTCGAAGAACGAGTGCTCAGCGCGGAATCACTCTACTGTGACTAAGCAATAAAGGCATGAATGAAATTCCCGTATGTAAAATAGCTGAATTCCTATCCATTCGCTTTGTTTTACAACTTGCTCAGCATTCATCTTGTTCCTCCCCACCCTCGCGTTCACCCCACCCCTTATAACCTTATATGGGGTGGGAGGCAATCCATTTGTTTTATAAGCTGGATTTGTCACTTTCTCTCCTATCCATCAGCTGAAGAAGCGAAGAAGAGGGGATGGACGATAAGAGCTCAATGCAATTAATTAAAGCCTGGAGCAAAGAGGAAACAGGAAACTGGCCGTAAAGTAAAACAATTGTGTGTTTTTACCATCCTCCTCTTCCGTCTTCTGTCTGGTCTTTATTTAATTTATTTTATTTTTATTTTCCCAAGATGGAAAGCGAACAGAAATTTATGAACTTTCGTCTTGTGTGACTGGCAATCTCCGTTCTTCCTCGACCGGCGCGTGCTGGTTGGGTTGCTTCATAAATGGCTTTACAAAAGCAGGTTAGACGCTGTCGATTGTCGAACAGCGGTTTGTGGGCTTTGACGTCTTTTTTTGGCATTTTTTTTTCGGCTTATAGCTGCATTCCGTGTCTTCAAGTCGTTAAAAGACAGGGCGGTGTAGAGGGTTGGGTTTTGGGTCCTATAACGAAGAAATAAATAAAAAAGAGAGAGACTTGGTAGTTTTGCTGTAGTGTATGGTACAGGAGAAGGGGAACTGACCCAGCAAGAGTTTTAAGAATACTAAAAGAGACGTGTGGGGACGCCGTTGCGTGCTGCTAGACATGCCGGCCATCCGTTGACAACGTCGGCGACTCCTCTCGCTCGCTGTTCTTGCCCGGACTTGTTTGGACCCCCCTTTGGACGTCGCGGCGGTGCCATCAGCAGCACACACGACGTCTTAACCCGAAAACCTCCCCCGAAAAAAGAAAAAAAAAAAGAAGTAGAGATGCTTAGAAGCTAGACAGTTTGGTAGATTGGACGAGGTTTTTCCCCCCAAATGGAAAAACACTCGAGTTGCGATTAAACCACTCAGCTCGGGATAACTACGGAATTACTTCCCTGGCACTTTCTCTCAAGGTCCCATACTCCCGTGGTTACGTAAAATTACAATTTCATCTCTCTGAAAGCTCTATTTCAGGTTAGCCCTATAAGGCTCTTTGGGCTAGTGATCACAAGCCCAAGTTTTGCTTTATAGAACGTTGCAATTGTTGCTCGCAGCTCTGTTTGTTACGCTTGACAGCTTATCTATTGGCCCTCAATTAGGGCGGTGTAAAACGGACAAAATAAGTACTGGTATTGTTACAAAAAAACGCCACAAAAAAGCTATACGTTTCCTTACACTCGGCACGTCGAGCGTTGGTTAGATAAGAGAAGGGAAACACAAGTATAGACTGAGGGGTTTCCCAGGTAAATAGCTTGTTCACGTTCCCTGTTTGCTGAAAGAAAGATGGTGGAATGAAAAACGGTTCAAAAGACACCTCCTTTTAACCCCACCTTGCGTCTCTGTCTACAGTTATGTACTTAATTGTAGCCGTTGTAAGGATTGTACACTGTAGAGTCCTGTACGTGGGGAAGATACCCGTCCAATCAAGAGTACGACGTTTACCCTGTTGGCAACAGTGAAATGCTTTTCGTTTTAACGCGCTAACTAGAGTCGTACTTTGGTTCAACGAGTACATTTCCTATGTACATTTTTACCGTATACAAATTTCCGTAAATTTACAAGACACATGTTGTACGAATTGTAAATACGCTGGAAGATACCCGTCCAATCAGAGTGCGACTTCGACAAAGTTAGCAACAATGAAATGCTTTTCATTTTAACGCGCTAACTGGAGTCGTACTTGTGATTCAACGGGTAGATTTCCTATGTACATTTTTACCGTATACAAATTTCCGTAAATTTACAAGACACATGTTGTACGAATTGTAAGTACGCTGGAAGATACCCGTCCAATCAGAGTGCGACTTCAACCCTGTTAACAACAATGAAATGCTTTTCATTGAACGCGCTAACAGGAGTCGTACTTTGATTCAACGGGTACATTTCGGGTACATTTTTCTATGTGCATTTTTATTGCACACAAATTTTCGTAAATTTACAATAAAAATGTTGGAATTTTCTCCTTGTTAACATGGTTTAACATATTTCATTTGGAATATGACACATTGTAACAGTGAACTATCCTGCAAACTCTGTTTTTTAAATTGTAATCAACAACATTACCGTAATTTGTATTGAATATTTATTAAGGAATTTCTTTATTGGCGTTAAAGGTAGACATTTTTCGCAGTGTAGGTACGTTCCATGGTTCCGGTGATTGGTGTTAATGTGGAGGTGTGGTGGTTCTTTTTTGTCAGGTCTAAAGATCTAAGAAAGAAACGGAAACTCGACGAGGTAGAAAACAAGCACCTGCTTGTTTCTAGCACTCTGAAGATACAGTATGCTGGCGGCATGGGAAGGGATAATTACTGTACAGTTTACGTAGCAACCCGCCCTTAGTTTTCCACCTCTTTTGTTACATCAGTTCCCACTCTTTTTATAGATCTCCTTCCCACAATTGCTTTACTTTCGTTCCCTTTTTATAACTCTCGTAACCCAGCAGTCTCGAGCGGGGCTTCAGTTCAGGAGAACTTGCAAATGAGAAAATATATCTCTGGTTCAATAGAGAAAATTCGCCTTCGCCTTCGTCCACCTGTCAGGCCGAAGATAATTAAGTTAGCAGAGCGTTTTACCCCTGCAAAAGCGAAAGAAAAAATCCTTAGAAAAAAATAGTATAAGACTTCCAAGCTCCGCAAATGCGTTACGAAGCAGTCCACTAAAAACGGGATGATATCACAGAGAGGTAAAGGTAGGATTCTCGCGAGACTTGGCATCGAGAGCGAGTCGATAAGAGGTGCACAGAGTCGAGTCGAAACACTAATTGGTGCACGGAGATCCCAGGCAAAACCCACATAACCTGTCTAAACCGACCACCACGGGTTGACTGCTCTTTGGGCAAACGTCAACCCCAAAAGCACCATTCTTGGTTTAAATAAGTCAAAATAACCCTCTCTGTATTTTATAAAAACAATGGTGGTGCATGGAGACCCCAGGAAAAACGCATAACCTGTCTAAAACGACCATATGCATAAACGGCCATGGCTTGCATAAGGCAAACGCCAACACGAAAAGCACTCGTCTCGGCTTTAAAGGAGTCAAAAGAGCACCTCTTTGTATTGCATAAACAATGCAATTACTGTTATTGTTGAATGACGTCCAGGGAATTACCTTCGGAGCTAATTACTTTCGGAAATAAAGGAGTGGAGTTAGTCCATAAAACAGTAGCACTTCGCCTCTTAGCTCATCACGGTGTATTTTTCAGCTTCCAACCCATTGTTACTTTGGGAATCTTTGAGTACCATCCAGTGGACAATAAAAGCGAACGTTTTGTTTCGGAAAAGCTCTGGCTGCATAGTTTAATTTCTTTGAGACGAAACAGTAGGTTGTATGCAAGCAAGAAACAACTTATTGGTGGATAACACACTTGGGAGGTAGGCAAAAAAGAAACAAGTGGCGGATGAATACACCGATATTTTTTATTTTATTTTTGGCTTTTGTTCTTCCCGTTGATGTAAGTAATGCCGTCATCCATCAAAGTCAGGTCCCACTTGTGCTGGCGGTCCTGCCGTGCGGCCGCCACTTCGCTTTGCCCGGCCCTTAGCTCTATCTTGCTGATGTGCTTCTTTGGTAGCCAAGTTCTTTCTTTTTTTTTTTTTGCTTTTTATTCGTGTTGTCCAAGAGGGACAATTCGCGTTTGGGAAGAACCAAACCCAAGTCCATTGCGGATGTTTTTAGATCGCTCGGTGTTCACGTTCACGTTCGCCACTCCACACAGAAAGAAAGAGATTGGACACATCGGCCAATCATCCTGATTTAATGACGCCAGCTTGAGTCTGTGCCAAACGAGGCCGAGTCGCCATATTCCGCGGCCACAGTAGCTTTCTTTGGTTCCCTTTCCCCGCTTTTCTCCGTGTTATTGCAGCGAGAATGGGGACCCATAACAATGCAAAAAAAAAAAGTAGTTGGTATGTTTTACGCTTCCGTTTCCCTCGTTTGAAGATGCCCCTAATCAGCCTCTTGAAGAATTATGGAATTCTGGCCCGGTACAGGTTCACTGGTCCAATCTCTTTTTCCCTTCAAATGTCTTCACTTGTCAAGCTATAATGAGTTCTTAGCTTTTGGAGCGGGACTATTCAAACTCGATTTTTAAGATTAAAATAAGGTTATATGAGAGCGATAACAAGTAAAAAATTAAAAATAAAATATTAAAAAGATATCAAAAGTATTGGAAAAAAATATTCAATAAATTTTTAAAAAATGTGAAAGTATCTGAAGAAATACAAAAATATTAAAAAGATATCAAAAGTATTTGAAAAAATCCAAAAATGTTTAAATAATATGAAATAAATATTTAAAAAATATAAAAAGTATTTGAAGAAATAAAAAAAAAGTTAGGAAAAGTATTTGAAAAAGTAAAAAATTATTTGAAATTACATGTCCAATTGTGTAGAGCTTGGGATGAGTGGGACAAGGATGAAGCCATATGTTTTTTTTAACACTTTTATGGGCTTTTTTTCGGCGAAAGTCGTGACGATAAAGCCCCTTTGGTATTATTGTTCGGGGGAAGAGAAGGTACACGCATATTGCTCTGACCGAGGTTATGCTGCTTAACCTGCAATAATGGAATTGGCAGCGAAAGGTCTCTGCCTTTTCTTGTGTGTACGTTAAGAGAGACAAAGGCGTGCAGCGTACGGGAAAACACCAGATAAGGGCAAAAGGAGGCGGGGGGTGGGAAACGAAGAGCCTTGCTTTGAGATTGAAGTGGAACTCCGCCAAGGAAGGTTTGGAAAGATGCTATTGTTTTGAAGAGGCTGATTGCTGCAAGGGGCACTAGCGAAAGACCGCCGTGCGAAGGGGGAGGGGCTTGTTGGGGCTAGCCGATTGTAGTCGGGAACCGATTGACAGCACAAACGAAAATTCCAAGGCTTGCTGATTCTGCAATTCTGCAATTCTTCAGTTCCACAACAGAGCTTGCACTCTTTTTACCCTGTTTGCTACACAATGTGGCTTCTATTAAGAAAAGGCAATAGGAGTGAGTAGAAGCGTACATTTATCTCTCCATTTTCAAACCTGGATCCGAACAAGCAAAAATAAAAGAAAAAAAACAGTGGTGGGTGCTTGCACCCAAACTTGGTTAAACTGGCGTCTCGCCAATGCTGCGTGTCGAGCTTTGAAATGGTAAATTAGATAAAAAAAAGTGCCTTGTAGCAAATTACCAAGTGTTAAATCATCTATTATCAGATCGTGTCGATAAAGTATTGCATTGGCAACAAAAGGGATACTTTTTTCCTCGGGTTAAATGCTGTGTTAAGAAGAGAAACTTGCCAGGACGTCCCCGGCCAATTAGCTGTTTTTATTGCCTTTTGAGGGGGAAGATGGAGAATCTTTTTTGTTTTGGCGCCAAAACAAAATTTAAAAAAATTTGTAAAATACCCCTGTTAGCTTTATTGATCATTAACCGCACGAGTTTTGAGTTTGCGAAAAGTGCATTGTACACAGTACATTAGGAATGTCGTCGCTTATGGCTCCTTACAGTATGCATTTCCCCTTCGAGTGTTTGCAGGACTTTCACGGGACCTCGCAGGACCAAGCGGAATTAATAATTGTATGACAACGTTTTTCACTCAACCGTTAAACGTGGCCCGGGCATCGCTCCATTATACGTACAGTCCTGGGAGAGAAACCCCCATGCTTTTCCTCGGTTAGTTCACTTATCTACTGTGTAAAGTGTCCAGATCTAATTAAATTTCGGGTTAGCGGTACTAACGCGTTCCGCTGCATGTGTGTGCGTCTTGCCATGAGTGTGAGCTGTGGATTCGAGTACTTTCGGTACGGTTTATCCCGTACCCGCTCGTTTGCAAAGTTCACACAAATAAAATAAAAATTAAAACACCACAAATTGGGAAGCCCACTTGAGAATCTTGAGATTGAAAACGTCGAAGGCATAATTTAAAACATGGTCCGGGGGGGAAAGGGGGGCAGTCCTTGTACGCTTAACAGCAACAGCGCATTTGCATTAAACTAATTAAAAAGACCTGGGATGTGTAATAATGCATGGTAAAGTTCGAGGAAGGATGGGATGGGATATTTTCAAACCCAAACCAAAAGGAGTTGGGGGGGGGGGGGGGGGGGG